>CAWUFW010011471.1:0-613328 GCA_963921515.1 Calotriton arnoldi
CTAACTTGTGTAACGATATATCTGTAAGAGACAGTAGTTAGTGACAGATTCCTTACCTTAGAATATCCCCAGACGCCAGGCTGGATCCGGAAAGTTTTTGCGTAGCAGTACCCTTGCGCGTCGGTAGGCGGCGTCGTGCGGCTCCGCGTCAGTCGTCGGTCGATCGCCGGGATGACGTCGCGGGCAGTACTTAGACGCCGCCCCTGCGCGCTGACGTCAGTTCTGTACACGACTTTCCGCGCCAGGAACGCAGAGCCATGCAAGAAGCTGACATAGGTGTCTGAAAAATACTAGGGCCCTGAAAGGGATGTCCTTAACCCTAGAAATCAGTTCGCAGAACGGGGAGGATGGGTGGGCGGTAGGAATCTGTCACTAACTACTGTCTCTTACAGATATATTGTTACACAAGTTAGTAACTTGTGCATCTGAAAGAGACACGTTAGTGACAGATTCCTTACCTTAGAATAGATACCCCAGCAATACCAACCCCGGTGGTGGGTCTGCGAACAAAGATCAGACAAGGAAGTCCCGGAGGACAGAACGGCCAAAGAAGCCGTCCCTCCGGACCCGACTGTCAAGGCAGTAATGCTTGGTAAACGTGTGCAGCGAGGCCCACGTAGCTGCCTGACAGATATCCTGCAGCGGAACACCGCGGCCTAAGGCCGTGGTAGCAGCCGTTGCCCTGGTGGAATGGGCATGCAGCCCAACAGAAGGCTCCTTCTTAGCCAAAGAATAGCAGGCTTTGATACACAAGGTTACCCAGCGGGAAATGGTTCTCTTGTGCACCGCCCGACCTTTTTGGCACCCACGTAGCCAACAAAGAGCTGGTCATCCACCCGGAAGTGTTGTGTGCGGTTGATATAAAAGGAAAGCGCACGTTTTGGGTCCAGACGGTGGAGCCTCTCTTCCTCTCTGGAAGGATGCGGAGGCGGAAAGAAGGTGGGCAAAGTGATGGTCTGCCCAATGTGGAAGGCAGTAACCACCTTTGGCAAGAAGGACGGACGCGTCCGAAGAACAACCTTGTCTGGATGGACAGACAGAAAAGAAGGTTTGCATGATAGAGCCTGGAGCTCACTCACCCGCCGAGCGGAGGTGATGGCCACCAGAAAGGCTGTCTTCAGAGTCAGAAGACGAAGAGGACAGTTATGTAGAGGCTCAAAGGGAGCGCACATGAGAAAGGTAAGAACCAAGTTCAAGTCCCCACTGAGGCATCACAAACGGAACAGGAGGGAAGAGGTGTGTAATGCCTTTTAGGAACCTGTTAACAACAGGGGACTTGAAAAGGGAGGGCTGATCAGGAAGCCTGAGGAAGGCCGAAATGGCACAAAGATAGCCCTTGATGGTACCCAGGGCAGAACCCTGTTGGGCCAGAGAAAGAAGGAACAGAAGAACCTTAGAAAGAGGGGCAGAGAGGGGATTCACAGCCTTTGCTGTGCACCATGCCACAAACTTGTTCCACCTGCAGGCGTATACCACCTTAATGGAGGGACACCTGGCTGCCAGAATCACATCACAAACTTCGGGAGGCAAGTCGAAAGGAATCAACTGCCGCCGCTCAATCTCCAGGTAAGCAGGTGGAGACTGGACAGGTTCGGGTGGAGGACCGTCCCCTGCTGCTGCGACAGAAGATCCTCCCGAAGAGGCAGACGGATCGGGGATCGACGCTCATACTGAGTAGCTCGGGATACCAAACTCTTCGAGCCCAGTCCGGAGCCACAAGGATGACTTGGGCCCGGTCGCGCCGAATCTTCTTCAACACTCTGGGTAGAAGTGGTATAGGCGGAAAGGCGTACAACAGACCGCAACTCCACTTGCGACGAAAAGCGTCGCCGAGCGAGTGCCGCCTTGGAAATTCCAACGCGCAGAACTGCTGACATTGCGCGTTCTCTTCGGTGGCGAACAGATCTAACCAAGGCTCTCCCCACTGCTGAAAGAGACCTTGCGCCACCTCCGAGTGAAGACGCCATTCGTGATCCATCATGCACCTACGGCTGAGTTCGTCCGCCCTGGCGTTCAGGGAACCTGCCAGGTGTTGAACCATCAGGAATATGCCCTGATGTTCCAGCCATGTCCAGAGGCGCAGAGCCTCCTGCCATAGGGTCCACGACCCCACCCCGCCCTGTTTGTTGCAATACCACATGGCGGTGGTGTTGTCTGTGAACACCTGCACTACCGTCCCTTTGACAGAGGGAAGGAATGCCTTGAGTGCAAGTCGGATCGCCCGGAGCTCCAGAAGGTTGATATGGAGCCGGGACTCCGCTGGAGACCAGAGGCCTCTGATCTCCGCCTCTCCCATGTGACCGCCCCATGCCAGAAGGGACGCGTCCGTCACAACTGTATGCTCTGGCTGGGGAAGGGAGAGGGATCTGCCCATGACCCATTGCCGGTTCGAGAGCCACCACTGCAACTGTTTTGCAGTCCCCTCCGAGATCTGGACGTGATCGGACAGGTTACCCTGGTGCTGCGCCCACTGGAACTTCAGGTCCCACTGCAGAGCCCGCATATGCCATCTGGCATGATCGACCAGCAGGATGCAGGAGGCCATGAGGCCCAGCAGCCTCAGGGTCATCCGTACCGAAACCCAGGATAGAGGCTGAAAGATCGGAATCATAGCCTGAATATCCCAGACTCGCCGTTCGGGAGGATAGGCCCGAAACTGTGTTGTGTCCAGAACTGCTCCGATGAAAAGGAGCTGTGGAGAAGGAATCAGATGCGACTTCGGCACATTGATGGAGAACCCCAGCGAGTGCAGGAGTTCGGCCGTAGTCTGGAGGTGGGAGACGACTGCTTAGGACGAGCCCGCCTTCAGCAGCCAGTCGTCGAGGTAGGGGAAGACTGGAACCCCTGCCCGGCGCAGATGAGCTGCGACCACCGCCATCACTTTCGTGAACACCCGAGGGGCACTGGTAAGGCCAAAGGGGAGCACGGTGAACTGAAAATGCTCGAGGCCTACCGTGAACCGCAGGTAAAGCCGGTGGGCCAGCAGGACGGGGATGTGGAAATAAGCATCCTGTAAGTCCAACGCTACCAACCAGTCTCCAGGGTCGAGGGCAGTCAAGACCTGAGCTAGGGTGAGCATCTTGAACTTCTCCTTCCGGAGGAAGCGATTGACGTTCTGGAGGTCCAAGATAGGACGCATGTCCTCCTTGTCCTTTTTGGGCACCAGAAAGTAGTGGGAGTAGCAACCACGTCCTCTTCTGGGGTCGGAACATGCTCGATGGCCCTCTTGGCCAAGAGGGCCGTGACTTCCTTCTGCAGAAGCACCAAGTGATCCCCTGACATGCGGTGGAATTGAGGTGGCATGGCTGGGGGTGGTCTCGAAGGGGAGGGAGTAGCCCCTTCGGACAATGTCCAAGACCCATCTGTCCGAGGTGATGGCACGCCAGTGGTGAAGGTGATGGCGGACCCTGCCCCCTACTGGCGTGCTGTGCACCTGAAAGGAAGGACTAGGAGGGCTTGCAGGCCGCGGACGGGGCGGGGTTGGTGACCTGACACGCACGCTGGTTGCCTGACCCGCCACGGCGGGAGCCACGTCCTCGGCCACGCGAAGACGCTTGCTGCGCGGGCCGGTGGCTGGGCAGCGGACGTGACTGGGCGCCCCTTCCGTGGCCACGAAAGGGACGAAAAGCAGAGGTTAGCGGAGGGCGCACAGCAGAAAGGCCCAGGGACTTGGCAGTAGCCCGTGAGTCCTTAAAACGCTCCAGCGCATGGTCTGCTTTGGTACCAAAAGACCGACTCCATCAAAGGGCATGTCCATGAGTGTGTTTTGGACATCACCCGAGAAACCAGTTGTCCTCAGCCAGGCGTGGCGACGCAGTGCCACTGTCGTTGCAAGCGATCTGCCCAGCGAGTCGGCGGTATCAAGGCCACAACGGATGGTGTACTTTGCCGCATCCCTTCCTTCCGCAATGGCACGGGAAAGCAGTGTCTGGACCTCCTCAGGACACTGGGGCAAAACGAGCGCCACCGAATCCCACAGAGAGTGGGAGTATCGGCCCAAAAGGCAAGCGGTGTTGACGGACCGCACGCCAGCACTGGAGGAAGAAAAGGCCTTCTTCCCAAATTGATCCAGGCGTTTGGATTCCCTATCCGGAGGGGCGGTAGGGAAGGCGGTTTGGGAGGCAGAGGCTTGGACAACCAAGCTCTCGGGGGTGGGATGTTGAGAGAGAAACAAGGGGTCGCCCGGAGCAGGGCGATGGCGTGGGGCCACGTTCCTATCCACAGGAGCCCCTGTGGCGGGCTTGGACCAGGTGCCCAAAAGAACGTCAGAAAGTGCATCATTAAACGGCAGCAATTGCTCCGAGGAGGTAGCTGCCGGCTGAAGCACTTCCGTCATGAGATTAGTCCTGACGGCCACTGTAGGCAATTGGAGGTGTAAGGCTCCAGCTGCTCTACGCAACACCGATGCGAAATTTGCTCCCTCCTCCGTAGCCACGGAAGGAGGAGACAGCATGCCAGTGTCAGGGGAAGTGTCCAGACCACTGGCATCCCCAAGTTCCTCTGCCCAGTCCTGATCATAGTCACACTGCTGTGTGAGAGGGTCATCCGACCCCTCCCAGCTCTCCTGGTCCTCCTCCGGTTGAAAATAAGGAGGAGGAGGGACGTCCGGGACCCAAGGTCTCATTGGCGCCGGAGCAGGCGTCGAGCGACGTCGGTCCGACGCCGCATCCGGATCCGGAGATAACCGGGGAACGACACCGCCCGGAGCCCCGGGCGGCGTCAGGAACGGCACCAGGGACATCGGCGGAGGCGTGGTTAGGTCAACCGGCGTCGATGGGGGTTGCGGTACCACCGGAGCCGGGATCGAAGCCGGGGCTGGGAGCGAGGCTGGTGGGACAGGCGGCACCGGGGCAATCCCATTAGGGCCCGCGGGGCCCGAAGGCGCACCAGAGGGGCCTTGAGGCCCGAAGAGGCGGGCCATGGCCGACAGGAATTCCTGTATCTTGGCCGGAGTCGCCCCCGAACCCGGGAAGCACGGGTAATGCGGGGGCGGCTCCACAGGCACATCCGGAGCCGCGGGGACGGTGCCGACAGGGGCCTCAGCCGAGTCGCGAGGCGAAGTCTTAGAGCGATGGTGCTTCTTAGACTTTTTATGCTTCGACTTACCCAAGGAGTGCGAAGACTTGGACTCCGATGACCGGCGAGGACTCCGCGACCGACCTCTCGCGTGACCGGGGCTTGGCACGGAGCCGACTGCCGGACCTCGAGGAGCTTTCGAGACCGCTCTCGCAAAGCCTTCGGGTGCAAGGCCCGGCAGTCGGAACACGACTTCATGTTGTGGTCGCGGCCGAGACAGTAGAGACACTAAGTGCGGGTCTGTGATCGACATCATTCGACCACAGGCGTCGCATGGCTTGAAGCCGGGCATCCCTACCGACACCGTGGAGCCGAGATGACTCGAAGAAAACAGTGAAAAATCACCAAAAAGTTAGTCAAAAAATGACTAGGGCACTGCTCTTCCCGGATCTGCGCTTACTGGCGCGGAAAAAGAAGAACTGACGTCAGCGCGCAGGGACGGCGTCTAAGTACTGCCCGCGACGTCATCCCGGCGATCCCGACGCCGAACGCGGAGCCGCACGACACCGCCTACCGACGCGCAAGGGTACTGCTACGCAAAAACTTTCCGGATCCAGCCTGACGCCTGGGGATATTCTAAGGTAAGGAATCTGTCACTAACGTGTCTCTTTCAGATAGTCAGGATACCAGCAGTTGTATTTATCACTCCTTCCACCACCCTAGTGAGTCTACGAATATTTAGGCTATTGGACATAGGGCCCCAAAAGGGTAAAATACCTTTCATGGCATCGGTGAACTGCTGCAGAGTGGTGTCTGTCTGATCTACATCTTCTGTGTTAATAATCCTCCTGACTCAGGAGAGGTATGTGCTCCTACGTTGCAATCGATGGTCTTTATGGTAATTGGGCGGAGCTATATATACGGGGGTAAGAGATAACACCTACCCGACCATCCCTCAGGGAACCAAACATAGCCCTGGGACCCACAAACGAAGTAGACATTAGGGGGTAGTACCAGGGGTGGACTATCTGTCGCTCTCAGCTTATATGTAGTATTGCACCTGCTCTCCCCTATCTCTATCTTCCCACTCCCCTGGACTCAGAAAGTAGCTCTGGTGTTAACCACTGACAGCGGCATTGGCTTATCCTCAGTGACATTACGAGCCCGAAAGGACTGGAAATATTCTGACGTGTTGAACCCCAGGAAATCATCTATTTCCGTGCGAGACCATGTTCCATTTCTTACCCCTTTGTATGCATGCATGCAAGAGCTTAGGAACAACCTACCGAACGGCTCTCGACCTGTAGGAGCAGCAGGAGGTGCTCTATGCTGGAAGCGTACGTTTTGGGTCATGGTGCGGGGACCAATACTCTTTCTTTCTAAGGTATTAAATGGGGGAGGTGGACGTACCGTACTAAGCAATGCAAACCACCCCTTACAGCTATTAATATAGGACAACGGCATGGACAATAGGTTCTCACTTTCATGGGTCACCGAAGGAAGTAGTCCACACACCCAACAGTTTGTCATGTTAGACGCATTGTGTGTCTGGTGCAACATTTGTATAAACACAATATCATTATAAGACTTTCGGTGTTCCCCTTTGTGAGGTGCCAAAGTTACAAACATATGTTCAGGAGGGGCAGGTGTTGTACTAATCAACAAATGCACAGGATATTTTTCTTCAAGAAACCACATTATTCCAAGCATTGCTATGAGAGAAATCAGGACAATGAGCATAAAAACTATTTTACTCTTTCTCGACCGACTGGGCCAACCAACCGCATTCCCTCCAAACAAGGTGCTGCAAAAAGCTGTTCCTCCTCAACAATTGGGCGGCCAAAAGGATACATGGTGTTCAAAAGAGGAAAATGCAATGGTGTTAATGACAAGGAAATAGTATGATGGAAAACTGTTCTCCAGCGTCCTTCTGAGCCTTGCTGAGAGACTCCTAGTGTTCATCTACGGTGGGGCAGCGCGATCGCTGCCCATTGAAGAAATCCCACGTTGTCCAGTCTAGGGCGGCACCCCCCTTCCGGGAAGACACCGTCAGCTTATCCCGTTCAGTGTCTTGGACGATGCACCAATCTCCCTTTCCCTAAGCTTTCGTTGGTACCGCAGACAGGGTACATATGCCCTATTCTTCATCCATGCAGTCCATCCCTACTAATCTGACTTTTCCTTTGGTGCACTGTCCCTCCGTCGAGGACGCAAATTGTACCTAGCCACTCCGGGCACAGAGTGGTCAGTGAACAGGGGCTCAAATTCAGAGGGGCCAAGAGACTGAGGCTCAAGCACTCGTGGGTCAGGTGGAGGAGGATCCAGGACGGCCCTTACTTCAGGGGGACCGCCTCATTCAACACTGCCTCATTCTCCTCCTCTGTCTGCACCCACGTCAGTCGGGCACCCGAAAAGGGATGAAGCGTGGCACTTTCTCCGTCTCGTAATCACCTATGCCATCAATCACCCACTGGTCATAGGGGAGAGGCAGCGGCACCTTGCGGCAATGGCTGGGTTTTTGGCCCCGGGCTCGGCGGCCATCTTGGGAAACCTACCAAACCCACACATTTCTGAAAACTAGACACCTGGGGGAGTCCAGCAAGGTATGGCTTGCATGGGCCCCCCAATGTTTTCCTACCCAGAATCCCCTGCGGCCGTACTATTGAACGTGGCCAAGGCCTTTGATTCCCTGCGATGGGATTATATGTTTGTGGTATTACAGCGTATGGGAATCCCACCATTCTTTCTACAATGGGTGCGGCTTTTATATAATGGGCCGAATGCCAGGATACAGGTAAATTGGGTGGTTTCTGATCCAATAGCTATTTACAGGGGCACTAGGCAGGGATGCCAGTTATCCCCGCTGCTATTTTCTCTGGCATTGGAGCCCCTAGCATGTAAGATCAGGCAGAAACATGCTGCGGCGGCCTTGGGCTTCAGGCAGAGGCCCCTAGCAATTTCCTTATACGTGGATGACATGATGCTGTACGTCAAAGTCCCCGCACAACACCTGGCACCCCTTTTGAGAGAATATGTGTGTTTAGAGAGAAACGCCGGGATTGGCATCAATTGGAATAAGTCTACAGTGTTTCCGCTTACAGACTGCACTGAACAAGTCGAGCTGGAGTATCCGCTCAGCTGGTCACAGGATCCAGTGAGGTACTTGGGAGTATGGGTACACCGGAACCCTGATACCGTGATTACCATGAACTACGGTAGGGTGATCACCAAACTAAGCGAACAGGTTGCCTGCTGGACTAGGCTACCCTTATCACTGGCTGACAGAATAGCTCTAACCAAAATTACCATTCTCCCAAAGTTGCTATACATGTTTGTAAACATTCCCGTAAAGCTAAACAGAGCTACTTTTCAGGCTATGCAGTCTTGTTTGGTGGGGATGGTGTGGGCTGGTAAATTGCCAAGATGTAGCTGGGAAACGCTTGTATTACCATTTCACAGGGGGGGGGCTTTGAAGCTCCGGACATGCGATTATATTACCTTTGCGCAAAAGCCCAATTTATCCATTACTGGTTCTTTCCCCAACGCTATCTTCCACACCTAGCGATGGAGGTGGATGCTGTGTATCCAACCCCACTGACGGCTATGGTCCTGCAGCATAAGACTTTAAAAGATGAGAAAAACTTTGACACAGTTGCTTGTACTGTCAGGGCATGGGGGGCTTTAAATAAACGGGCGGGCTCCCATAACATATATGCACCCTCTATGCCACTCAGGGCGCATCCAGACATCTCGGTTACTCATGAGGTGGGTGCTTTAAGCGTATTATCGGAGGCGGGACTTACCAAAATGGGGGACATGTATATTGATGGCCAGTTTATTTCATTTGACAAATTTACTTCTGGGCCTCCACAGTCTGTCATGCAGCGGAGCTGGTTTTTTGATAGTGCAACGTGAGTGGTGGTGAAAAACTTTAAAATTGCCTTTATTATTCCCTAAAATTTTATATTGGAGTAATAAGGCAAGATTAAAAACAAGGAGGATGTCCTATCAGGTATAATTTGGCCCATAACATCCAAAAGGTGTGATAAGTGACAAAACTACAGTCTACATGTTTCAGCCTCTGTGTGCATAATCGCGAGGCTTCCTTCAGGACCAACAATGACACGAGAGTTATGCACACGCTAAGGTGCACCCCTCCCTGTGTCACAATAAAAACGGCAAACTTACGGTTTTACCTCTCAGGATTCTCTGAAAAGTAATCAATTGTAATATGGGACATTGGTATGTCCTACCCCATGGATCCCGTCGGGGGGGCGTTGGCTATTGTCAAACTTTCATCAAGCACAATCACCCTCCTTACGCACCTATTCTGTGCCCTGCCTGGAATCCCTTCAGGATGAAAGTTTGACAATAGCCACATTTTAGGGAATAATAAAGGCAATTTTAAGTTTTTCACCACCACCACTCACGTTGCACTATCAAAAAACCAGCTCCGCTGTAATCAGGCATTGTAGCACACCCGAGGGGCATTCGGCCACTCGGGTGGGGAGCCTATGATGAAGCATGTCAGGTTGGCGAGTGAGGGTTCTTTTTAAAGAAATTTTTCTTTTCTTTTCTTCCTTTCATTCAATGCACTATTTCTTGCATCATTTGGAATAACGCCTTCTAATGTTGATATTATTAAGTCCATTTGTAAGTGCAGTAAAGCCATAAAGAGTATATGGTCTGGGAGTTTGCCACTACGAACTCCACAGCATCATAATGGCTTTACTTAATTCTGGGAAGTTTGGTAGCAAACCTCTCATCATAATAAACCCACACTGATGCCAGTGTGTGATTTAATATACAATGCACTCAGAGGGCATCTTAGAGATGCCCCCTGAAAAACGACCAGCCTTTGGTGGGTTCCGACTGGTGAACACCAGCCTGCCACCACACGACAAGTTTCTGGACCCCTGGGGTGGGAGCCATCGCTCCCTGAGCCCAGAAACAAAGCTTTTCTGGGGGCAGAGGTGGTCACTCCTCCCCCAGGTCAGGAAAAGCCATCGGTGGCAGGGGAGTTTCAAAGGCCTTGCCGCCTTTGTACGCGACCACCAGCCTCTCCTGCTATAAGGAGAAGGCCCCCTTGCTGTCTTCCATCCTTTTCGGCAGGAAAAATTAGAACAGCCCAGAAGGTGGGGGGTGAGGTGAAGCCCACTCTTCAGTGCCCACCATCTTGCAGATGGCAGGCAGTCTCCAATCAGTGTTGGGGATTGTGCCCACTCCCCCCACGTGGGGTGAGCACACCAAGGGTATAGTCACCCTAAGGTCAGTAGCCCATTGGCTACTGACCTAGAGACCCCTAAAACACCCGCTAAATACAGTATTTAGGGGACAGCCCTGAACCCAGAAGGCATATTCCTGCAACCTACGAAGGACGAAAGAAGTCGCCCAGCAGAGGAGACTGCAGAGAAGAACTGACTTGGCCCCAGCCCTACCAGCCCGTCTGCAGTTTTCAGAGATCCTGCGCCAAAAGTCACCTTGTCCTGCAGCCAGTGACCTCCAGAACCCCTGGGAGGACTGCCTGCATTTAACAAAAACAGGATCTCCTGTGAAAAGCAGCTCTGTTCAAAAGAAACATCAAAGAAAGACTCCAAGCCTGCTGAGGACAAAGAAACCCGACGCCTGGAACCACCACTGCACCCGACGCCCACGGCCCGAATCAGAGTGGCCCACCAGTCCCAGTGAGGTCCCCCAGCGCTCCAGAGTCTGAGTCCACCATGGGTTGACCCCTCCAGGACTCCCTGACGTCGCCTGAAATCCGACCTCAAAAGACATCCCTGCTTCCAGCCGCCCTGCACCCTGGAGAAGAGGACCTGAGGTGCATCTACATCCCCAAGCCCTCCAACTTACCTGCTCAGCTGTTGGTTCCTCCCGGGAGACTTCCTGGACCGAGCCTGCAGCTAGAATCCAAAACCGGCAACTCCTGTTAAAAACAGGGCACCCGATGCCAAATCAGCACCCTGCACCCAGCTGCCCCTGAGCCGCTGTGGGTGCACCTTGTGTTCTAACTCCGATCCCCCTTTGCCCTGAGCTAAACCCTAGGAGCTTTGCTCCCACAACCTTGTGGCCTGCTCGTGAGCAGCCACCAACCGGAGGACCCCTATTGGATAACATTGGGTCTCAGCACTGCACCCGACCGCCCTAGTGCCACTGAGGGTACTTTGAGAGTGCATCCTTGACCCTGGGAGAACCCTTGTTCTAACCCCAGAAAACCAACTCCTAAAACTAAGTACTTACCTGTAAACCGATATCTTCATTTCCTCCCATAGGATTGCATTGACTGCTGTTCTGTGAAAAATGTTCTGTGTGGAGTTGGAAAAGTGCATGAAACCTTAAGAAACTGTATACATACAAAAACTGATTTACTCACCTTTTTATCTAGGAAATGTCCCAGTGTGATATCTAAACACAAGGAAATGATGGACGGAGTGCTGAAACTTTTCAGACACTCACCCCAAGTCACAGATCTGGATTTAATCCATCATTCTTTAGTTCAGTTTGCCACCCCAGTTCAGACCCAGCCATATGCAAATCAGTCTTGACCCTGTTCCTTATGGGAACAGTCCAGCCCGAACTGCCAAGCCAGGTCTTCCCTGGACCGGAAACAAGCATCCTAGGACCGGTTTCAGGGTTTCACCCCTCATCAGCCAGGTTAGCTTGAATCCAGTGGCAAAGTGAGCAAGGGACCCAGGTCTGGGCATACCCTGCCAACTTAGGGCGAACAAGACAAACACAAGGAAATGATGGACGCAGTGCTAAAACTTTTCAGACACTCACCCCCAGTCACAGATCTGGGTTTAATCCATCATCACTCTTTAGCTCAGTTCTCAACCCCAAAGACGGAGTACTTACCTTTTAACCGATAACTTCATTTCTCTCCATAGGAATACATTGACTGTTTTTCCCTGAAAATTGTTTCAAGTGTGAAGTTGAATTGTATGAAAACCTGAAAAACTACAACTGTACAAAATTGATTTTACTTATCTTTTCTCTAGGAAATGTCCCAGTGTTATATCTAGGCATATCACACTGAGTATAAAAAGTAACTTAAAAAGTAATCTGAAAAGTAACTTACAAAGTAATCTCAACAGTAACTGAAAAGTAATTCCAACTGTTTTATGAACAAGTGACTTACCTGTAACCAATCCAATTGCATTCAAACTGTATTTAACTGCATTATTCTTGCAAAGTACTATTACGCTTACCTGTACCAGGCCTGGTTCTAAAAATAAAATGCAACTAAATAATATTTGTATACAAAACAAATTGGTCAGAGTTCAGTCTTTGAGTGTTGTGACATTTCTTGCCTGAGTGTGTACAATAAATGCATAACACTACCCTCTGATAAAACCTTATTTTGCGCCCACACTACCACAAATAGAGAGTAAGGTACTATCTACTTTAGCCTCTGCCTACCTTTGGGGATCCACTGGACTCTGTGCACACTATACCTTACTTTGGTATTGTATATACAGAGCCAGCTTCCTACACCAGTTATTCCCAGTTTTTTGTAGGATACTCCAAAAGTTTAGAGATGATCTTCTTGACAGAGTTTGAAATGGGTGTAAATGTAGTGACATGTTATTCTTTCATTTGTCTCTTTAGGATATGTCTCCAGCAGTGCCTTTCTATTATTATGCACTCGTTTCCTAGCACGTTTGATTATTTTGGTTGAAAATTTCCAAACTACAACCTGACAGGAGGGAGGGTGTTTAACTTCAATGAAGATACCTACAATGTGGTATGTAACTTTGCCTTCTGCATCGTATGATCTTCATTGATAGTCCTAAACCATGAACAGAATATAGCAAGCTAATCAAACTCCGCAAAGCAGCCGTCAGGTAGGTGTGTGTGTACACACGTACACACACGTACACACACGCACACACACACACACACACACACACACACACACACACACACACACACACACACACACACACACACACACGCACACACACACACACGCACACACACACACACGCCACTGCAGCTTGCACCACACATTGCCCCTGCCATGCTGCCAATGAATGTAACACAACCTCCAACCATCACACTCCTACAAGTGTGACAATTCTGACTATTTCAGGCCCCCAAAGCTTTAAGGATGGGATGCAGGTAATATTCATTTTTAATGTATATTGAATAAATAATTAACTGTTATTGTGGTGATTTCCAAATTAGCCAGACAGCGCCACCTTGTGGCAGACTGTCACAAGGTGGTGTTGACAATTAAGTGCCAATATATTGATGCAGTCATCAAAGAATTTGTTCCGCTGACTGACACCTTCATACGTGATAGTATGGATCTTATCAGAACCATCGAAGATAGACCTTATGATATAGACACTGAACTTATGGCTGGACTGGACATAGAGTCCTTATACACAAACATTCCTCATGATGAGGGCCTCACAGTCATTAAAGAACTACTTGAAGACAGACCCAGACAGACCCAGACCCACCTTGATCCCCACTGATTTCGTCATGGATCTACTACACATCACCCTGGAGAACAATTACTTCCTCTACCAAGACTCGTTCTACTTACAAATCAAGGGGTTCTCCATGGGAGCTTGTTTTGCCCCGAATTTTGCTATACTGTTTGTACATAATCTGGAAAAATCCCACATACTGACCCCGACCAACCCATTCAGGACACAAATTTCCCTCTGGCGACGTTACATAGATGACGTTCTCCTTTTCTGGAAAGGCACTCCTGACACATAGAACTCTTTTGTTGTCTGGTTAAATCAATCTCAACCTCACCTAAAGTTTACCTCAGGCTACAAATCAAAATGACTTACCATTCTTGGACATCACCATCCATGCGGAGGAAGGCAAAATTGGAACCATGCTCTACCGGAAACCCACAGAACGAAATACTCTACTGCATTACTCCAGTTACCACCCCCGCGGCCTGAGGGATGGTCTACCATACGGCCAATTTTTGCGCGTTCGAAGGAATTTGTAAATGGCGAAAGAATTACTTCAGGGAGTCGGATATCCTCCGCGAAAAATTGATCTCCAGGGGCTATCCACCACGATTGATCTCACGAGCCCGTAAAAGGGCATGGTACTGCCACCGAGACCTCCTCCTCACACCCCAACCTAAAAAGATAAATTCTAGAATTCAGTTTGTAACCAAATTCAGCCCCTGCAGTAACCACGTCAAGAAGATCATCAAACGGAACTGGACTATATTGAGAACTCACAAGTCCTTTCAGGAACCACCACTCTTCTCTTTCCAACGAGGTGATAACCTGGCCAATCACCTGGTCCATGCCATTACTTGGCCCACCAAACCCATTCAGCAAAACTCCATCACCGCCACCTGGGGTCTACCACCATTGATCGGCCACTACAGATGCCAAACATGTAGCGTCTGTGACCTCACCTCCAACACCAAGGAATTCAGGACCAACAACAAATCATACACATTGAAAACTTTTACCAACTGCCATTCCCAGAATGTGATTTACGCAATCCAGTGCCCATGCAACCTCACATACATCGGTCAGACTACCCAGATGGTCAAGCAAAGAATCATACAACATAAGAGCAGAATACACTGCAAAGTTCTGACAGCCCCGTTGGTGGCACACTACCTT
Source organism: Calotriton arnoldi (assembly GCA_963921515.1). Lineage (NCBI taxonomy): Eukaryota > Metazoa > Chordata > Amphibia > Caudata > Salamandridae > Calotriton > Calotriton arnoldi. The sequence continues at coordinate 14,631 of CAWUFW010011471.1, forward strand.
GAAAAAAACCACAGTGAACTTGACATTTCCTGGCAGGTGATTGCCACCTCTGAGGGGAAGCAGAGGTTGGTCAATCTCCAGACTCTATTGAACAAGAGTGAATGCAAATGGATCACACGCTGTAACTCAGTGAACCAGGGCCTGAACACGATTGACGAGTGGAACAGCACCATCCAGGTGTGACCCTTGTTCCCAATTGTATCAGTTATCTATTGCTTATCTCTTCCTATACAACAATTTTTTCATGTACACTGTCCGCCTTGTTAACACCCCAGCCACACTATACTCAAACGCATGGGATCATCTCTTGCACATTAAATGGTTTCCAGTCGTTGTAACTATTCACGCTATTATATGCATTTGAACTGTCTGCGCCGATTGTAAATTGTTACCTACCTGCCCACTCCTTGTCACAGCCCGGTTGACTCTGAATTCACCCTTTTGCTTTAATCTTATTAACGTTATATCCATGTCTCTTTCATCAATGTATTTTTCATCAATTTATTTCCATTTCGTAATTTTAGACTGCCGATACAACCAACAGTAATTATTGACGCTATTATATGCTATTGAACTGTTTGCGACGATCGTTAATTGTCACCAGTCTGTTTACTTACTGTCACAACCAGATTGACTCTGAATTCACCACTTTTGCTTGAACCATATTAATGTTACATTCAGGCAATTTTTCATCAATTCCTTCTCGCTACATTCATAACCGTAACTATTGACCAATAACTTTCACAACACCCTCATGTGTTCCCTACATGGCCTCTCCCAGAGTAGCTCTTCACTTTCCTCATGACGCCCTTCTGAGGGTTGACTAGCGTCCTTAACAACGCCCCTCCCACCCCCTTCGCAACCTATCCGGAGGCGGTCACGCGATCAATTGACGCGCTCCCCCAGAAATGGTAGACGCATTTAACACCCACCCACGAGACACCGGAGGACACCGCACAAGATCGTGGCGGCCCGGAGATACTCGTTACCCATTCTCCTTACGGATTTACTCTACATCGCCCCCTGAAACCTCAAGGTAAGCTGCGGCTACACTCGAGCCCCCGATACCTTACTTTCTTTTCCTACTGCCTGCACTTATGCTCAGACCCCCTCTACCTCCCTAGGAATCAACACCCGTCGTCGTTGCAGTGGATCGGGGCGCCGACCCTGCACCTCGCCTATGTTTCCTTCGTCAAGTTACTAGTGGGTGAGTCAACCAATCCAGCATCACTGCCTCACCCCCAACTACGCGTGCTCATTAGCACGGCAACTCGTTTTACCCCGGTTTCTCCCTTCCTCTTTCTCCAGAGTACATACTCCGGTCCCGTGACCATTCGCAGACGTTTCTCTATGCTGCCTCACACGAAAGGACCCCTTTTTCTTGATCTACTCTTGGATCCCCATCCCCGTGTGCTACAGGTAGGCAGCCTTGCCCCTACTTCTACTTCCCCTTCTCCCATTCTCCTCTCTGTGTGCCCCCTGCCCCCAGACGCCCTGACCCTTTCCTTTTCTATACAGCACCCACAATCTTGGCTACCCGGTCCTGATGATGATCCTGATTGACTAGGATCGAAACGCCGACCATTTTTACCAGTGCAGTTTATGGCGCACATTCATCTTTGGTTCACAGAATTGTTCTAAACCTTGCTTAATTATCTTAAAATCATTGTGTTGAACTAATTACTTTGTATATATTCTATATCACTTTATCACTTCGCGCCTATCGCTGTGTTCCTCACTTGTCACTTGCGCCGTCACCTATTTGTCACAAGCACAACGTGCACCAAGTTCCTTAGGGTTGCCTCTGCATTTATGCTAACAGTGCTGATATAACTGTCATGTATAAAATGTGTTTTAAATATATGATGCCATGAGCACATTCAACAAATTACTTGGAGTCTCCCCCTTTTTGTTTCCTTTCTGTAATGTCTTGTACATACATATATATTAATTTCCATTAAATCCGGTTGAGACTTTGTTGCTAGCTTTCTGACAATTAAGTGCCGGCGCCGAGCACCGGAAATCACCAGCTCAAATTAAGCCCTGTATGTATGTATCCAGTGAAACCGTAAAGATTGTACAAGGGAGGCTATCCTGCATAATGACTCTATACAAATGTCACCGCTATTGTCATCCTTGGACGACAGGCCCACAGTACCATGACACATTTAAGTAGAACGCCTGAGGGTACCTTGCGGGTATATAAGTACCACATCTTCGCTGGGCAAACAAGAGGAGAAGCTTCCATGCTGACACAAGACACTGAAGTCCCTGCACACAGACACTCCAGCACGCAGTGGTATGACATCCCTTGCGGGGTGTCCAACTCAAGACCAACGCAGGGTCCTTCGTTCTCTCCCGTCAGGTAAAGGGGTTGGCTCTTTCCTAGGCGGATTCTTGGCTCTACACCTACATACATGCTAGGAACACTTAGGTACATTTAGTTAGGGTTTGCATCTTAGGAGTACTCATGATTACTGCCATGTATCTATATGCCTGCATATATTCACTGTTTTAGCGCCATGGTAGAATTCTTTCCTTTATTTACTCTGTTGGTGCTTGTAATCATATAGATCTGTTTCTGTCTAATGGTTGTAGCAGCACACGTATTTTATACTAGAATGACGCTGGTTCAATAAATGCTTATTGAAAATGTAGCCACCGTTTATTCTGTGTATCTCTCGGAGACCAAGTGAGCACGAGTGACTGAGCGAAAAGTAGTGCACTGGGTCCACGATCCCTGAGGGGTCAGGGTTGTCATGTTCGATAGTTGCCAGAAACTATTCGCGCCTTAGTAAGGTTGTGGGGCTTATAGTGGCACTGCGAGCTAGCTGGTCTACAGACTTACATATCCTTTGGGGATGTCTAAAATCAGTCTGGACACCAATCCCTCAGTTTATGTTGTCTAAACATGCTGATCCTATATAGATTTATAGGAACTACACGACAATGTCAAGAGAATCCGATCTTCCTTTGGGCCTGTTCTTTGTGACCACTGATCTTCCAGACAGGTCTGTAGAGGTCTCATGTACAGGCATGCTTTCAGTACAATATTGATGCAGGACAACATCAGTCCTAGTAGACATGCTACCTTGCGAAACGTGGGCCTGGTCGGTTGTAGAATTTGGGAGCATTTTGCTTGAATTGAAAACACTCTCTCCTCCGAGGGATACACGCTTTCTTTTGGAGTGTCCAGAGTAGCTCCTAGAAACGCGAGGCACTGCACCAGTGTTACGATGTACTTCTGTGGATTGACATGGAGACCTAATTTTGCCAGGAGAGAACTTGTGGCAGCATAGTCCTCCTTTGCTTGGTGAAAAGACTCTGCTTTGATGATCCAGTCGTCCAGGTATGGATATAAGAAAATACCTTGTTTTCTTAGTTGAGCCGCAACCACTGCCATACATTTAGAAACGATTTGTGGTGCTGATTTGAGTCTGAAGGATAGCACCGCATATCGATAGTGGTGAGAGCCCACTAGAAATCTGAGAAATAGTCTGTGACGCGGAAGTATGGGAATATGAAAATACATGTCATGTAGATCTACTGCGCAGAGCCAATCATTCTTCTTAAAGTGTGGGGAAATTTGGTGCAGTGAAAACATTCTGAACTTCTCTCTTTATAAATTTGTTGAGGAACCTGAGGTCCAGGATTGGCCGAAACTGTTGTAGGGGATTTTTCTTCTTGACAAATAAGTATCTTGAATAGATTCCTTTGTCTATCAAATATAGTAGGACTATCTCTATGGTCTTCTTGTGCAGTAGTACAGAGGTTTCTTGCTTGAGATTGTGCAAATGGGCCTTTGTGGTTTGTTCTGGAGGAGGTGGTGGTGGTGGTGGTGGTGCGCAGGTGAAATGTAGAGCGTAGCCTTTGTGAATAACATTTAGGACCCAGTAGGAAGCTGGCTCTGTATATACTATACCAAAGTGAGGTATAGTGTGCACAGAGTCCAGTGGAACCCCAAAGGTAGGCAAAGGTAAAAGTAGATAGCACCTTATTCTCTATTTGTGGTAGTGTGGGCGAGCAGTAAGGCTTTATTAGAGGGTAGTGTTAAGCATTTGTTGTACCCACTCAATCAGCAAATGATATCATACACTCAACGACTGAACTTCAGACCAATTGGTTTTGTATAAAAATATTCTTTTAGTTATTTTATTTCCTAGAACCAAGCAAGCCTGGCACAGGTAAGTAATAAGTACTTTGCAGTAATAATACAGTTTGTATTGCAGTTGTATATATACTTTTGGTTTGATTACAGTAGAACTTCTAGTAATGCAATGCTTTAAAATATTGTACATATACTTTGTATTGGCTTTTTAGTAGAATGTCAAGTAGAATTCTTTACAGATTACTTTTCGTACACAGTGCAGTATACCTGGATACTGCACTGGGACATTTCCTGTAAACAGGTAAGTAAAAGCGTTTTAGTTATTTGGTTACAGTTTTAGAGACTTTTATAGATTTTCCAACTCCACACTTAGAAACTTTTCACAGAAAAACAGTCAATGTTATCCTATGGAGGAAAATAGGGTTATTGGTTCAAAGTTAAGTATTCAGTTGTGGGAGTTGGTATTTTGAGGGTAGACTCAGGGGTCCCCCAGGGTCAAGGATGCACTCTTGTTTTACCTTCAACGGCACTAGGGCGGCCGGGTGCAGAGTGCTGAGGCCCAATGTTGGTGGTTGCTTACGAGCAGGCCACTGAGTTGTGGGAGCAAAGCTCCTGGACTTAAGTTCAGGGCAAATGGGGGTTCAAGCCAGCACAAAAGGTGCACCCTCAGCGGCACTGTTGCGGCCGGGTGCAGAGTGCTGTTTTAGCGTCGGGCGCCCTGTAGCTTTCAATGGGGAGTCTCCGGTTTGCAAACACACTGCAGGCTCGGGGACGAAGGTCTTCTGGGTGCGACCACCACTTTGGAGAGGTAAGTTGGGATGCTGGGGGTTGGTTAGGCACCGTCGGTTGGGCCACCCAAGGCTGTGGGGCGTTGGATGCAGGGGTGTCTTTTAGGGTCGGATCTTCGGATCTTACCAGCTCCTGGTCGCGGTTGGGGGGACCTTCCGGTTTGAGGCTGCAGGCATCAGCTGGAGGCTTGAGGCAGGTCAGGGATCACCGGATCTCGGGTCAGGATTGCCGGGGAGACCTCCTCGTGGTGTTGGGCCACTCGAACTCGGGCCGTGGGCGTCGGGTGCAGACTCGCGGATCTTGCTAGAGCTGGAGTCTGTTGGTGAACAAATCCAGTGTTCACGGGAGACAGTCTTTTCTTTTGAAGGCAGGGCAGGTCCTCGGGGTTCTTGAGGCTGCTGGACACATTGGAGTTTCGCTTCTGCAGGTTCGAGGTGGGGACAGGCCGGTAGGGCTGGGGCCATGTCAGTGGGAGTCGTCCTCTTCTTAGCTTCGGCACGGCTGTTCGGTCCTTTTCTTCTTGTAGTTTGTCTGAGGAAGCAAGGTTCCGGGGTGCCCCTAAATACTAGATTTAGGGGCGTTACAGGTAAGTAAAAAGGTTGGGACTAATGGGTCCCTTCCTTGTGGTGGGTACACCCCCTATTATGCCACCCTCCAGTCGGAGGGGGGCATATGCCTCACTCTGGTTGGCTGGGTTACCCCATCTGCAAGATGGTGGGGACTGAGAGTTGGGCTTCACCTCGCCTCCCCCACCTGAGGGGTGGGGTTGGCAAAGGTAGGCACACCTCTCTTCCTCACTTGTTTTTCCCGCCGGTTCTCCCGCCCAAAGTGGGGGTCAGAACTGGTGGGGCCAGTTCATGAAAGCAGCAACAGGCCTGGGGAAGCTCACAAAGGCGGCAAGCCTTTGAAGCTTCCCCTTTGTGGACCCTGCCCATCCTGGGGGAGGACGCTTGGCACCTCGTACCAGGATGTGCATTGTTTTAGGCCCCCCGAGAGCAGCAGGCTCCTGACCCAGGGGTCCAGAAACATGTCTGGTGGTGGCAGCTGAAAGCAGCCACTCAGCCTGGACACTAGTGGTAGGTCGATTTTCAGGGGGCATCTCTAAGATGCCCTCTGTGTGCATTTTTCATTAAATCCCACACTGGCATCAGTGTGGGTTTAATGTGCTGAGAAGTTTGATACCAAACTTCAGTTGTCAGTGTAGCCATTATGGTACTGTGGAGTTCGTAATGACAAACTCCCAGCACCATATACTCTTAATGGCAGCACTGCACTTACAATGTCCAAGAATGGACTTGGACACTGTAGGGGTACAGGGCTCATGCACCTGTACCCTCACCACTGGTACAGTGCACCCAGCTAGAGGGGTGGCTGATCTATGCCAGGGCAGTAGGTTGTAGGCATGGCACACAGGGTTGTTTTCAAATCCACGAAGGAACCCTTTACCGATTCCACCAGGCTGCACAGCCTGGTGGAATCGGTAAAGGGTTCCTTCGTGGATTTGTAAATATTGCAGCGCAATGAGACGAAGCGCGAAGCAGGTATTGCATGCTGTCAAAATTTGAATGACAAAAGAAAGGTTTAAAATGAGGATTAAAACAAAGATCACGAGGTGTGCATCTCCATCTATGAACTACACAGGGTTGTTTGCCATGTCGACTCTTCACTTTGTTCTGCACCAAAACATGCAGCCTGCAAAGGCAGTGTGAGTTTAAAGGTACAGGGCCTCTAAGGGTGGCACAATAAGTGCTGCAGCCCTTGGAGGCCTTCCCTGGTCACAGTGCCCTGGGTACCTGTGGTACAATTTATCAGGGACTGACCGGTGGCCAGAGAGTGCCAATTGGGTTTTGTCTTCAATGCAGTTTTAGGGAAAGAACATAGGCTCTGGGTAACTGATTGGCAGGAGCCCAGGGCACACTCAGTCAAAGCACATCAGCAGTTCAGCAAAAAGTGGGGGCAACCATTCAGAAAGAGGGCACTTTCTCACAGACCCAATTGCCTGTTATTTTGTCCACTCGTTCCAATGAGACTGTACTGCTCCCCCGCACCGGAGTGGCTAACTGTGGAGGGGGTATGTGATCCTCATTGCTTTGATTGAGAACTTTTCACCTTGGTTTGCGAGGGTTTGTGTGGAGAGGACTTCGTCTTGGGTATCTGCTTTGAAAAGACCGTTGAGGTTGTCTCTGTTGCTGCTGGTATTGGTAAGGGCACCTAGGGGTTTGAAACCTATGGTAGAAATGTCTTTGGTCTTTAGGTTTGAATTGAAGAATGTTTTCTGTTTTTCTAAACCCACTGCTAAAGCGTTTCTGCTTCATTTTTCATACCTAACATTTCCTCTTCCGTGTGCTGTCCGAAGAGAGAGGATCCAGAGAAAGGCAGATTAGCAATCATCAGTTGTGCGCCTGGCTTTAAAGATGAGTCTTAACCAGGACATACATCTTAGGAAAATGCCATGGCAAAAGGCAGTAGCAGACAGATCAACAGTGAACTGCAGCGCTGATGGATTGGTTGTAAATGAGAGAGCCCTCTCTAATCATTTCTACATAATCCTGTTGTCTGTGATCTGGTAGATCAGATATGAACAACTTCATCCTTCCCAAATCTCCCTATGATATCTGCCCAATAGTGCTGCTGAATTGGCAATAGGTAAATGTTTAGATGCTGTACAACACATCTTTCCAATCGCATCCTTTCGTTTGCTTTCTCAGTCAGGTGGAGCCATGGTCTCCGGAGCAGAGGCATGTTTCCTGCAAACTGCTGTGACAATCACAGAGTTCAGTTTAGGATCAACTTTGAGGAAGTCTGGATCCTGAGGAGGCGGCGGCTTGTATTTTTAATAGCCTCGGAGTTGCAGATTTCACAGTAGCTGGAGTCAGAAACTTATCATGCATGATGTCTATGAGGCATGGAAGAAGAGGTAAAAGAGGCCTTGGCGTAGCTCTATGTTGCAATGTTTCCAGTATAATTGATACTGATGGTTGGGGGTTATCAACTTGTATGTTGAGCTTAGAAGCTCCTCTGGCTAGAGCGTCCTGAAAGGTGACAATATCTTCAACAGAAGAACCAGACTGAGATTGAGGTGGAGACGTTGGTGTATATGAAGAGGAATCTTGAGATACTGTTTGTGATTAAGAGGTTTAAAAGGAACCTGAAGAGGATCAGAAGGAGGAAGACATTGGTGGAAGATCTGTATCCTGTCCCAGTGAGGGAGGGTCCATATGCTAGGGTGAACCAAACCAGCGAAAAGAAGAAGAGCTCTCTATCTGAATGATATTTGACATCGAGAGAGGGGCGTTCTACGTCATACGCTGTGTCTTAGACGACACCGGAGATCTTGGAGAGGCGGAATGTCTTTTCGCTGAATGCTTTGACATCGGATTTAGATCTCCTCTTAAGTGAGTCTTTATCCGTTTTGTGCCTTTTCTCAGAAGGATGAAGAAAGGGAGGCCACTCTAAACTTCTCCTTTGTATGCTTTCAAATACTCCATCCATCCATATGAAACTGATGCCTTCTCAATCTTTAAGTGTCCTTTTCGACATTTTTTGCAAATGTCAAAACCTTTAGTGAGATGTTGGAGAGACACCACACAAACCTTGTGGGCATCGGAGGAATCTTTCTTTATGCCACAGGAAGGGCACTTTGTGAAGAGAGCTGGCATTTTTGACAGAATTTTCCTCAGACAAAACTGTAAAAGTATTTCACTTGACAAAGGGGATAAAATGTCAAGGAAAATTCTTTGAAAAGCACTAAGAGTATTTTAAAATTAGTAATAAAGGTGAAATAAATCACCAGAGGTGTTCTGAGATCCTGTCAGAGGAAGCCGGAAAATAGAATTGACTCTCGCACGCAAACTGCCACTGCAGTGCATTGTGGGATGGGGTCCCTCAGGGATTCTTAAAGGTACAGGCCACATTTTGTACTTTCTAGAGTTAGCCTATCAGGCTGTTTTTTCCTTGGCATTCTAGGCGTTCTGCCATAGTCCCTTTTCCTATGAAAAGTGTTGAAAGCTTTGCAGTCCCTGCCTCCTGCAGTCTCTAGCAGTATGCTCCAGGAAAATACAACACTGACAGTCGAAACTACAAATGAATGGAAAATGTCTTTCACTGATGAACACTATACAGATCTTTTTCCTGGATATTCTACATTATATGGAATAAGGTGTTCCGGGGTCCGTGCAGGCAGCACAGAATTATTCAAGATTTATGACTATCAATGAAGATCCTACGATGCAGAAGTAGCATTTTCTGTTCATAGCCATGTGTGGCTGTAGATACAAATAGTTAGCATAGACTGAATAGCAGTTGCTGGAGCTGTAGAAGATGAATGAAATAATGTTCTCAGTACTGCTTACCTAACTAAAGCTTGTTGTTGGGCAAATATATCTACATAATGCCGCCTAGTATATAAGTATGTTCTACAGCATTGGGCTGCTTTACAGATGTCAGCCATGGGGATTGTGCCCAGGAAGGCAATAGCAGCCCCCCTTTAGTAGTAGAGGTGTGCTCTAAGAGGAGCATGACATTCTCTTTTGGCTTTTAGTTAGCAAACCTGGTTATATTTGACAATTCATCTGGCACTTCCACCTTTTGACATGGCTTGCCCTTTGTGTAGTTCAGGAAATGAAGAATTGATCTGATTTCTGGAAGGGTTTGGTCCTATCTATGTAAAACATAAGGCACCTTTTAAAATCTAAAGTGTGCAATTCTCTTTCAGCCAAAGGAACAGGCCATGGAAAGAAATCTGAAAGTTCAGTTTGAGATGAGAGTAAACTACTTTAGGAAGCTGGGTTTCTGTTGCAGTAACCCCCCACTTTTTGCCAGACTACTGATGCACTTTGACTTGATGTACCCTGGGTCCCTGCCAAACAGGTTCACAGGGCCTGTGTTCTTTCCCCCAAACTGTACCTTGTACCCCCAATTGGCACCTCTCTGGCCACGTCAGTCCCTTGTAAAAGGTACCAAGGGCACTGTGGCCAGGGAAGGCCTCCAAGGGCTGCAGCACTTATTGTGCCACCCTTAGAGGCCCTGTACCTTTACACACACACACACAGCCATTGCAGGCTGCGTGTTTTGGTGCATAACAAAGTGAAGAGTCGACATGGCACACATTCCTGTGTGCCATGCCTACAACCTACTGCCCTGGCATAGATCAGTCACCCCTCTAAGCTGCGTGCACTGTACCAGTGGTGAGGGTACAGGTGCATGAGCCCTGTACCCCTACAGTGTCTAAGTCAATTCTTAGACACTAAGTGCAGTGCTGCCATTAAGAGTATATGGTGCTGGGAGTTTGTAATTACGAACTCCACAGTACCATAATGGCTGCACTGAAAACTGGGAAGTTTGGTATCAAACATCTCAGCACATTAAACCCACACTGATGACAGTGGGGGATTTAATGAAAAATGCACTCAGAGGGCATCCCTGACTGGTACACCAGCCTGCCACCACAAGACGTGATTCTGGACCCCTGGGGTGGGAGCCTTCGCTCCCCGAGCCCAGAAACAAAGCCTTTCCTGGGAGGAGGTGGTCACACCTCCCTAGGCCAGGAAGAGCCATCTGTGGTAGGGGAGCTTCAGAGGCCTTGCAGCCTTTGTAATGCGACCCCCAGCCTCTCCTGCTATCAGGAGCAGGCCCCTTCCTGTCTCCCCTCCTTTTTGGCGGGAAGACAGGTGGGAAAAATTAGCCAGCCCAGAAGGTGTGTCCACCTCTGCCAACCCCACCCCTCAGGTGGGGGCCCCAGGTGAAGCCCACTCTTTAGTGCCCGCCATCTTGCAGATGGCAAGCACTCCCTAATCGGGATTAGGGATTGTGCTCACTCCCCCACGTGGGGTGAGCACACCAAGGGTGTAGTCACCCTAAGGTCAGTAGCCCATTGGCTACTGACCCAGAGACCCCTAAAATGCCCCCTAAATTCAGTATTTAGGGGGCAGCCCTGAGCCAAGAAAGCAGACAAGAAACTACAAGAAGAAAAGAGAAGGACCGAACAGCCGTGCTGAAGCCAAGAAGAGGAGGACGCCCACTGACTTGGCCCCAGCCCTACGGCCTGTCCCCACCTCGAACCTGCAGAAGTGAAACTCTGGTGTGTCCTGCAGCCAGCAGCCTCAAGAACCCAGAGGATCTGCCCTGCCTTCAAAAGAAAAGACTGTCTCCCGTGAACACTGGATTTGTTCACCAACAGACTCCAGCTCTGGCAAGATCCGCAAGTCTGCACCCGACGTCCACGGCCCGTGTTCGAGTGGCCCAACACCACGAGGAGGTCTCCCCGGCGATCCTGACCCAAGATCTGGTGATCCCCGACCTGCCTCAAGCCTCCAGCCGACGCCTGCAGCCTCAAACCGGAAGGTACCCCGAACCGCGACCAGGAGCTGGTAAGAAGATCCGACCCTAAAAGGCAGCCCTGCACCAGACGCCCCATGGCCTTGGGTGGCCCAACCGACGGTGCCTAACCAACCCCCAGCATCCCAACTTACCTCTCCAAAGTGGTGGTCGCACCCAGAAGACCTTCGTCCCCGAGCCTGCAGTGTGTTTGCAAACCGGAGACTCGCCATTGAAAGCTACAGGGCGCCCAACGCCAAAACGGCACTCTGCACCCGGCCGCCCCAGTGCCGCTGAGGGTGAACCTTTTGTGCTGGCTTTAACCCCCATTTGCCCTGAGCTTAAGTCCAGGAACTTTGCTCCCACAACCTTGTAGCCTGCTCGTAAGCAGCCACCAACCGGAGGCCCCCTATCCCCCATTGGATAACATTGGGCATTGGCACTCTGCCCCCGGCTGCCCTAGTGCCGCTGAGGCTATAACAAGAGTGCATCCTTGACCCTGGGGGATCCCCGAGTCTACCCCCAGAATACTAACTCCCACAACCAAATACTTACCTTTGAACCGATAACCCTATTTTACTCCATAGGATGACATTGACTGTTTTTTCTGTGAAAAGTGTGGAGTTGGAAAACCTATAAAAGTTTCTAAAACTGTAACAAAATAACCAAAATGGTTTTACTTATCCGTTTACAGGAAATTTCCCAGTGCAGTATTCAGGTATACTGCACTGTGTAAGAAAAGTAATCTGTAAAGTAATCTACTTGACATTCTATTGAAAAGCCAATACAACGTATATGTGCAATATTTCAAAGCATTGCATTACTAGTAGTTCTACTGAAATCAAACCAAAAGTATATATACAACTGCAATACAAACTGGTTACAAACTGTATTATTACTGCAAAATACTTATAACTTACCTGAGCCAGGCTTGCTTGGTTTTAGGAAATAAAATAACTAAAAGAATATTTTTATACAAAACCAATTGGTCTGAAGTTCAGTCGTTGAGTGTGCGATATCTTTTGCTGATTGAGAGTGTACAACAAATGCTTAACACTACCCTCTGATAAAGCCTTACTGCTCGCCCACACTACCACAAATAGAGAGTAAGGTGCTATCTACTTTTACCTCTGCCTACCTTTGGGGGTTCCACTGGACACTGTGCACACTATACTTCACTTTGATATAGTATATACAGAGCCAGCTTCCTACAGGAAGGAATTAGGATTGGTCCTGAACACTAACCTATCCTTATAGGGGGTTCTTTTATGATAAGAGCCTGGAGTACACGAATGTGCCTAAGGGAGGCAATGGTGACCATTAAGATTACTTTCCATGAAAGGAAGAGGGCATGGGGTTCAAATGGTGATACCAAAAGTCTAGTAAGTACTATGTTGAGGATCTAAACAGGGGCGTGAGGGGCATGTGGGGGTATTATCATTTTTAGTCCCACCATAATGCCTGGGACCCTGAAAAGAGATGTATACTGTCTGTTCTGCATGTAAGCTGCAACAGCAGTTAGATGAAGGCAGATAGCTGTGCCCTGCCTTTTTTAACTCGAGAAGGTAGGTAACTCATACTGTAGGGCTTACGGTATCTGTTTTGTTAGCAATTCAGTAATGTATAAACCTCTTCCATTTAGCTGCACAGAAAGCTCCAGTGGGAGGGTGTCTACCTTTAAGGATGGACATGCATTCCTGTGGTAGGTGTAGGTACCCAACTCTAGGACCTCAGGTGCAAAATCACAAGGTTGAGCTGTGTTGAGTCCAAGTACCTGATCTTTTGGTGTCTGCGTGAGCAGCTGGAAAGTTCCAAGTGAGTAGAGAATCAGGAGTGCCCGACCCAGTTTGGAGCCACTAGAATGAGAGAGGGAGTTTGCCTGAACTTTCTGATCACAGATGGAATCAATGGAAAAGGGGGAAAAGCATAGGCCAACATCCATGACCAGTTCATCCACACTGCATTCCCCATAGACTGAGAGTATCTGCAACTATGTTTGGGCATTTTGCGTTTCCGATTGTTGCGAACAGATCTATTTGCGGTGCCCCATCTCTGGAAGCATGTGTGAAGGTCTTCAGGGTGGAGTTCCCACTCAGGGATTTTCTGTGTCCTGCTGAAAAGGTCTGCAAAGTTTTTGGCTTCTGTCGTGAGATGTTCTGCCAATATATAAACTTTGTATTGAATGTCCCAGTAACAAATGATTTGGGAGAGTTGCTTGGAATGGTTGCCCCCTGCTTCTGTATGCAATACATAGCTTTAATGTTGTCCGTCTTTATGAGTACTACTTTCCCATGATGATTTGGGAGAAAACCTTTTGAGAGCTTGCGGTATAGCTAGAAGCTCTAGAAAATTCATGTGGCAACCCTGATGGCCATTGCCCTTCTTTTGTGTGGTGATTTAAGTGAGTACCTCCCTGCATGAGGGTGGAGTCAGTAGTGTTGGCCATATGTGGTACTGAGTCTGAACAGCCTGCCTTGCACCATATTGGCGGGTGTCTACCATTGCAGAGTGGTGCGTTTTGGCATGTATTAACACTAAACCTTCCCACTGACAGTGAGCTCCTGCCCATTGGACTGACGGACACTCTGGCAACTGCCTTGCGTGCAGCCTTGCATAAGGGACTATTACGATGCAGGATGCCCTCAACCCTAGAATGCACATAAGCCGGTGGACTGGGAGGTTACAGTGGGTTGCAAAACAGGCTGCATTTGTTGTAGATTTGGAATCCTTTGTTGATTATGGTATGTTTTGGTGATTAGGGTGTTGTGTATGAAACCTAGGAAAGTCTGCAAATGCGAAAAAGAACGAGATGGGACTTTGTGACATTTATGGTAAACTCCAGTTGGTGCAGCAGAGACTGTTGACTGGGTATGTGCTAGGCACTGAATTTTGCTGATGCTCTTGATTAACTACCCATCATTGTATGGGAATACAAGCATTCCATCACAACGGAATTCGACTGTGACAATCGCAAGTTATTTTAACACCTTTGGTGTGGTGGTGAACCTGTAGGGTAATACCTTGACTTGTTAATGATCACTTACTGAAAAGCGTAGGAACTTGGGGTGCGCAGGGTGGATTGGAATGTGGAAACAGGAGTCGAAGATCAAACCCTGGTATGAAGAGTCCTTGCTGAAGTAGAGATAACCTCTTGCAATATGGTAATTTTGAAGTGTTCGGATAGGATGCAACTGTTGAGGAGCGTCAGATTAAGTACTGGCCTGAAGGGCTCATCCTTCTTGTGTATTAGGAAACAGACTTTGCTGTTTGTGTACTTTTTTATTTTTTTTAATACCTCATCAACCTTCAGATCAAAGAGGTGCTCTTTGTTGGATGGCAGGTGGACAAGATGATGCGTACATCAAGATAAAAATCAGAGATACTAAGCCATGTGGGTCTGTGCAGTATGATGCTAGTATTGACCCCTCTAGATGGAGTGTCAACAGCATCTAAAGCTCAGAGTATATTTGCATTTGAAGTTATTTTCCCTTCCGACACTATCGCTCCCCTCTTTCTATATTGCTCAGAAACATTTACAAGAGCTTCTATCTCCTTCCACTGTGCTCTGTTGTACCTTGACAATGGGGCTAATTAATTGGCAATCCGCCAAGGAGTAGTTGCTGCCATTGCAATCCTCTTAACCACAATAATCCTCTTACTTTACTTGTTTGGAGAAGGTGCATGACCTGCGACTTTGGCAGAGGTGTGCTAACAGACTGTGTGAACCACAAGGGATTCTGATGAATTCGGTCAATGCATGTTAGATTATTTGGGGAAGCCTTAAACTTCTCCACCAGTGGAGTGACAACCCTGGATCTAACAGGGTCTTTGAAGTTTTCAAGAGCGAACTCATTCCCTTGAGCACTGGGAGGAATTGCACAAACCTCTCAGACTGAGAGTGCCTCAACCAAAAGTTGCCCTCCTCTTATTAGATGCATGTCTAATTTATGGAAGACGGTCACATGCTGAATCACCTCATGGTATGATGAGGTGTCCCCTGGAAGGGAAGGCCGGACAGTATAGTACTCTTAAACAGTATCCCCTGTTGCACCAATAGGATAGCCCACCTATGAGTGGTCTGTTGGTTGAATATCTATTGGTTGATTGTACAGTTTAAAAGGTCCATAGGGATCCTCGTGTAGACTGGCATGGCCATTGGTGGAGGAGTGGATGGAAGGGGAGGTTTTATGGGGTAGTGGTGGCGGACTGCGTGGGAGAATAGGCTGGTTGCCCTCTCCCTATTCTTTTTAGGTGGTGGCTCTTGTGTAGAGGGGCTCGAAGCGGTTTCTTTCTGGAAATTAAGCTTCCTTCTTCAGGGTACAGGTTCCAATGGTGGAGGGACCCTGGGTTTGATTTCCCCTTGAGCAGGTTAATTAAGAGGTGCTGCTGGTGAGCATCCACTTCTTGTTAAAGCTGCTCAAGGATAAGGCCGTTAGCCTCCTTCTCTGAAGAAGTGGCTGGTGGTTTCCTTGCCAGTGTCCTTGTGCTCTCGATGAGGAAGCAGTTTCAGAGCTGAATTCAGTCTGGGTGCAGAGCATAGCTTCAATGTTGAGGGAAGCTTAGGTGTCGATTGCCATTTGGACCAATGCAGTTTTTGGAGCAGATGAAATTTTAGACGCCGATGGTGTTAGCTGGTGTATGCTTTGAAGCTCATGTGGCTTTTGATGGGTGGTCAGAAGCCCTGATGCTTTGGAGCCAATAGGGGCTTCAGTGTTGGAGCAGATGTCAGGGTGTGGCCATCTTTGATGGAAGGTTTGGCACCAGGGGTGTGGAATTTAATAAAATATCTACTTGTCCATGGGGCAGGTTGCTTCATAAATCTACTTGTCCTGTAACAAAATCAACTTGTCCCTTTTGTGCCATGTAATATGGCGACAAATTATGGCAGCAATCTCATTATATAGGAACTCTGAAATAGTGCCTCTGATTATGCCAGGGCTCCTTCCATAGTAGGGGGGTTTGAATACTAGCAATTCCCTTATGTTGCCACGTTTCCGCAGATCTACATACTGAAGGTAATGGGTAAGCAATAGTTCCAGGGTTGAAATGTCCTTTTGAGTCTGTGCAAACCTACTAACTTGCATGTTTTAAGGGTTTTCACCAACTCTTCTCTAATCTTTTCCCAAACTGAGAAAGGAAATTTACTCCTGACAATGGCAGACATAAAACTTCTTCCAGGGTTGGGAAAAAGTGGTTGGAGGGAAAGTGAACATGCAAACACTCAGATTTTCGCATTAGCAAATCTACACCTGCATATTTACTCATGCTAAAATGCAGTTCACAAATATTTTCTAGGAGTACTATTTCTTGGCCTACTTCTGTAAAGTTTTGTGAATTCACGAAAGCCATATATCTGCACTTAATGCAAGGACATGGGTGCACCCTTGAGACTTTATTTAATAATTGGGCCCCTAATTAGGTCTGGTTTTAACGATGACCATTTGTGTTTATTAAAATTGTGTCTCTCTCTCGGTCTGTCGGCTAGTTTCACTGTGAGTGACAGCATTTTGTTCTTTCACAAGGAGAACATCGACAGTCATTTTATTCAGTACCAGGAACTACTGTGGCAATGTGTGCTCTTTGAGACCAAAAACTATTTTTGCTTTTGCCAATGCTTGTTATAGTGGTGAGGGCCCGGCAGCTCCCACACCAATAAGGTTTTACAAAAACCATGCCAAAACAAGTCACGGATTGACAAAACCAAAAGGCTGACCAACGATTTCAGACCTACTGGCTTTACCAATGATTGTTTATTTTTATGTTTCCCATAATCTTATTAAAACTGGTTACACTGAATTACCATTATGAATATTTTGGGGAAATACTAGCAACACATTTTATTAAATGATGCTACAAAGAAATGGTAACTAAAATTTTACAGTAGTTTAGCAAAATGTTTTTACATTTTTTTGTGAACATTTTATTTTGAAAGCAAAGAATCATCAATCTTGCTTTCAAGCTTCTGCAAATATTTTCATCTAATCAGAGAGCATTCTGGGAGCATTATACATAGCCTCATATTGCTAAACATTGAAAACGTATGTACACATTTTTATACTGGAACCACTGTCAGTAGTGCAGTCTGAGCTTACAACATTTAATTAGAGCCCTCACCCTAATAATAAAGGCTTTGCATTAATGAACCATAAAAACAAGTTTGAACAGCATTAACATATGGGCACAAACATTACCTTAACTGCAGGCAATGCCTTTCCCTGATCCATAATGTGGCACTGTAAACTGGCAGCTAAAGGGTTTGTGCTGTAGGGGGGTTGGGCCTACTTGTCCCAAGGACACAATACACATGAAAACTTGTTGCCCTTGATCCCAAACAATATGTCCCGGGGGTCGGGCTGTTTGATCCGTGCCAAGCAGACCCTGTCAGGGGCGGTGGCACATGTCCAGTTTTGTCCTTGCCAACATGCTCGGGTCTTGAGGCCCTATTTCCACGAGAGTGGTGCTGTCTCAGCATTGGCACGGGCTTATGCATGTCATAAGTTGTACTCACAGTTCTCAGAGAAGTCTTCATCCAAGGGCAAGATTTTGACGTGGGCAACACCTCTTGCTCTTCATCTGATCACTGGTCTGTCCAATAGGGAACCCTGATGGTCCTGGTTCTTCCTCTTCACGGGCACCAAAGGAAAAGGTCTTCCACCTCCCAAAAGATATCTGAGGTATCCCATATGTCTTCCTGCTGCATGGTGCATGTCCACCAGTGCTTCCTTCACTAGCAAAGACTTAATTGACCTGAATGGCTGGCACACTGGACAGCTCATGTTGTCATGGTCGGAAGACAGGCAGAGATTGCAGACATGCTGGTTACTAGTCCACAGGCACTTGGCGCAACACTGTGGGCAGTACTGGAACAGTGACCGTAAAACCACCCATGCTTGTTGCTGCATAGGATGCCTCTTGGAGAAGTCTTTCCGGCCGCCGAAGGGGCTAGGTTCCAACGCCATTGGGGAACAACCGCTAAATGGAGTTCAATGACTTTCACTGGAGACGAACATATAGAATCGAGAAAGGACACCAAAAGGATTGGACAAAACCGTGGGTACTACACCGAAACTCTGAGCCTACTTGGTGCATGTCAGAACCCATTGGTGGGAGAAAAAAAACAAAACAATCCAATATGGAGCCGATGCCCATGCACTATGTATGTCTAGAGGAGGAATCACACTGCATCTTGTGACTCAAAAACGTTTTTTGAAGAGAACCAAGTTGCGAACGCCCAAGCACAATACTAGATGGTAGAACTATGCTAAGCATGTGTATCTGCAGCCACACTTGCTACAAACAAAACATACACTCACAGACATATATACACAACCCTAATCTGTCCAGAATAAAAAGCAAATTTAAAGTGCCCTGGCTGGTGTGATGGGAGTACAAGAATCCTTCACCATACTATTTTCTTTTATTTGTGTGTGTGTGGGGGGGGGGTGAGGAGGTAAGTGAAGTAAGGAAACCGGATTCTGTAGGCAGCAGTATGGCAAAAGTGTAAATTCCAATGCAAATTGTTGGAAGTTTGGAATGCGACCACATAGCTTAGTGAGAAATACGCAATTTCCAGAGGTTGGGGTAAATGCAGAGTGTTTGATTACTGATGGAGCCCCATGGAGAAAATCAATAATACAAGGAAAACAAAATCAACTGCGCTCATGGCCTACAATTAAAACACAACTGAATTGCACAAGCAAAATGAGAAGATTCAGAGGTTTTCTTTTTTCTTTATTCAACGGTCAATTGTTTCTCTTAACTTCTGAACAGTAATGTACATAGTTAAATAACACATTAAAACCAAAAGTCAGAGAGACACTGAAGTGCAGTTTTTGAAGTGAAGCAAAATAATAGTTTGGGAGATCTCATTCCCAGCATGTTCACTAGATTCAGCAGTCTTATTCATTTCTGAGAGAAGGCAGGCGATGTTCCTGTAAAAAGGTTTGTCCTGGTGAGGAGTAAGAGCGCGGGAGAGGAAATATAGAGGATTACAGCAACAATGCTAACAGTCCTTTAGACAAGAAATCCAGATACACCGCTTTCAGAAGAGCTATGAATCTGGTTGCTCCAAGATAGTCCCATCAGTGCACAGGCATTCTGATCCTGCTCCATCAATGCATTGTTTCCAGCTTCCTCTCGGGACTTCATGCCTTTTTGGAAAGCGACTCTTCTCGAACCAATTTGGACTTCAAGTGGTCTTTGTAAGAAAGGATATCCCCTTTCCACTTGGTGATGGTCTGTTTCTCACACACCCAGATCTCTTGTGCAACCTGACGAAAGAACAACAATGACATTCAGTAACCACATACCAAAGGCACTACTACAAGCAGAGCAACTGTCATTCAAGACCCACATAAAACTCTGTCTCTTACCCCCAACATAGCCATATTACGACACAGAGCAAGGGTTAGAAAACAAATAAAAAGCACCTTCCTCCCTCGTTATTTGACCGGGATGTGTATGTGGTGCAAACGTGGCCCAGAGGACCAGCAGAGGTCTTAAATATGAGCAGATACCCCTATCAGGAGTGTAAGGTTTTAAGATGGTGATCAGTTATTTATATATTTCTTAAAGTATTTCTAAAGATGCGCAGAGTAAAAATACTTCAGAATTACTGCCAACTAATAGAAGCAGGCATCTCTATCCTGCGGGGTGTAAAGAGACTTATGTCTGAAATGAAAGTCTTATGCCACCTGAGCTATTCTAGAATAGGGCTATCCAGATTAAGGGCATGCTGACTACTGTATGCATTAGGGGCACTATACCAGTCTAAACCTTGCAGTTTCTTCATCAAGCCATTTCTGGGCAGAAGAGGGGACAGGGATGTTCTTTCTAGTCAGTCAAAATCCAAAAGTTCTGAAATCTACATGATCAAGTCAATGAGAATTATTATCCTACCCTTGCTGCTGATCTTCTAGCCTAGGACATTCGGATATCCTGCCATAAAGAAACATGCAGAAATATGGAGTCGCCGCAGTGAATACTGGGCTGCTGAGTGACGGACAATAAGGGTGAGGTGTAAGTCATCTTATATAACTCAGAACCCAGAGATGAAAAACATCCTATTATTAACGGTTACCCATCTATAATTGTAGGTTATAGATAGTCAGCTAAATCAGCTGCCGCTGGTTTCAATAGTTATGTCGGGGTAGAGGAATCAAAGGTGAGTCACACACACCATGCCATAACCTGACAGCCCTCTGCACTGTTGAACCTTGTGTCCTACCTTCCTCCACCAAATCACCCTCTGGCCATCACACCCATCTACAAAGAAAGCTGTCATCCTGCCACCCCCTCCCAAATTAAAAAAGAAAAGAGCACCTGGTGGTCTGAGACCCACCCTCTCCACTATCTGCATTTACGTATCCTTTCCTTACCAAAATTTAGTGCCTATTCAACCCTTTTCAATACACCACGCCCCCACCTCAAATATCTAAAAATACACCTTAACTTGCCATCTGTGCCTTCCTTTTCCCTTCCCGCCAGAGGCTGTGCTCTCTGCTCTCCATCAGAGCAGAGGCAGCGCTTCACTGAGAGCACTGTCACAGTAGCCTGGAATTCCTTTAAGACGCAGCAACAGTGGAAAAGAAGGAAAATGTTATTTAACTGTAAATATCTGTTTTTAAAGAGGTGGATTCATATGCTTTGCACACTCCTCCCATCTAGTGTTTGGGGCAGCTGTTGCAAGTAATTTATCTTCAAAGTAGAAGTTTTGGTTTCAAGGCGACTCATGATCCCTTCCCAAAACCCTCAATGCTCAAGGACAGACTCCACCTTAGACTGTTTCTTTACCCTAAAGGGTGAGTGAAAGCCAGTGAAGTGAAGCAGACAGTATATGCCTACAGTGCATTGAGAAAGAATTAAGAAAGGATGTGTTTCTACGAGAAAACATCTGAAACATAAGTGTGCATCCGAGGAGGAGAGTGGGCATGTGAATCTACAGCACTAAAAGCAGACAGTAACCGGTAAGTAACATTTTCCGTTTGTAGCATGTGATGTGGTAGAGCACATGCTTTGCACAGCCTGATAAGCAGTGCTCTCACCTTAAGCAGTGGCTTGTGAGCAGATGAGGCAGATGTTTAGAATAATGTTCCACGGACTGTTTTTGTTCAACCTGTATTTAGTGGATATGAATGTCTACACAGTAATGCTTTGTAAAAGTGTGAAGTGTACAACATGTAGCTGCTTTGCAGGCAATAGCAAGTGTATGCTCCCACGAAAGTTCATAGTGGCTCAATTTTCGATAGTGGCATCTGCTCAAGGCAGTGTGTACAGTCTAGGTTTAGGTTTAGTGTTACAAATCTGAATACACTACATTATCCATCTTGTGTCCCGTGACTTGGAAATAGGGTTACCCAAGTTGAGTACAGCAAATGCAACAAAGTTGTTTTGTGAATAGATTTGGTGCATGTGAGAAGTTGGCCTGGTATATGCTGTCCACTAATTAAAGTGGGCACCTTGCACTAGTCCAAACGACCCTTACGATGCATGAGGTCAAAGATAACCTTTAGAAAGCTATCCTAGTGGTAGCTGTGGAGAGCAGCCTTCAGGCTTAATCTTGAAGGAATGTAAAGCAGCTCGTTTTACCAGAATATCACCTCCTGAATTAATCAAATGAAAGGAGAACCACACAGTAGTTATATAAAAATATGTATTTATTAATATAAACACTCTAAAATCCTCTACACGAGGATAGAACACAAAGCACACAATACGAGATCATTAGAACAGTTGTAAGTAGCACAATACACAGTGGGCTCCAGGGGGAGATCAAACCATATACTAAAATAGTGGTATAACAATCACGACTTGATACAGACGAAAGGAAATACAGAACCAGAAAGGTCAGTGCCAAATGGAAGAAAATGCAGGAACTCCTTCGAAAAGGAGCCAAGCACCGGTTCCCACGGATCCGCGAGGAACGAAGCTGCAAAGGGGCAAGACAATATGACAATGTCAGAGCATACCGCCTGAACATACACCACAGTGGACACTTGTCAGCAGTGGCAGGGTCCAAACCATTGTCCAGTGCCACCAGAGACAGAAGACTTACCATTGAGCAAATAGCTCCTTAGGTAGGCATCCAGCCAACCGTACCCAAAGGTACAACCTTGAAGGGAATAATCGGCAAAGCCAGGAACACCCAGAGGACTCGCTCCCGAAGGAGAGAGTGAGCAAAAATTCCTGATACTAGGGCAAGAAGGAACCTAGTATGTGGGCACCCCCGTGGTGTGTAAACTCACGACATACACAATTTTTAGAGACAAGGATGTAGGTATATGTACATGAATTGACGTAACCCTAGATAAGGGAAGACGCACAATCGGTACCACGGCACCGGTGTACGGCATAACAGTAACAACGCAGAAGCAAGAACAGCTCCTCGACGGGGAAGAAACCTGGTCTCCCGCGAGGCAGGCAGGAACATTGATTACAATACTCCAAGGAAAGGAGAGAGAAAACAGACAGAAGTCTGTCGGAGAAGGCATACACCGCCATACACCGACACCGTCCACCAAAAACGAGAATGTCGAGAAGAATACATTTACTGTAATGATACATAAAAGAAGCAACTGTGCCAGAAATGTGAGTAAGAACTCACACCCAGAGAAACAGCTGGGGTGGAGTACAGAACCGGTGGAAGAAATGTCAGACATGAGCCACTAAGTCTCTGAGAGCTATAAAATATGCATAGGGCCAGGAGCGGGAAAACCTGACCCCCTGCCCGGCAAGAAGCAAAGGACCGGAGACCCTGCTAGGGAAACAGGGTAGGAGGCAACGCACAGCCGAGACAGAGCTGGCGGAAACTCCCCTTGCCCTAGGCAAGAACCCCGACAGGGCTTGAGCCATAATAAAAGAGGTAATGACTACCCCACTCCAGGAAGAATAGAACGTAGAGCATAACCTGTGTGCACCAATACGTCGAATACACACAGAATACGGAAGAGACCGTTCCGAAGCGGAACAGAGCGACCTGCCCCCTTAGGCGCGCGTGTCCACCTCCAGACAGGCAAGAAAGGCACAGCGAAAGCTGCAATAACACGCCAGGAAAAAACAGGCGTGGTAAAACCCCAACGAAACAGCAGGGAAGGACGCCCCTACAGAGGCAGGAGAGAACTACGGACCGACCGTAGACAACCAAATCAAACCCCAGGAGAGAAACCAACCCCATGGATCTCACCAGAGGAGACGCCCTACAACAGTAGGAAGAGACAACTAGCGTCAAAACTTCCTGGGCAAGGAAGAGTAGCTATATAATAGCCAACAAATACCCCACATAGGGTAAGGCACAACCCTACAAAAACAAGGGTCCCTCTTGAGACAAGCTCGTAGGCAGAGGCTAAAAAAAAAAAAGGTAAAAACAGCTGAACCAGCTGTATCAGAATAAAGGAAAGAAACGCGGTTGAACAGCCAGACAACCCAGAATGCCTGTAACCCAGAAACGGGCACCAGAAAAACAGTGACTGCACCGTCACTAAATCAAAAATTCTCCACAAGGATTAAAACCTGGGAAGTCATGGAAACACAGACAGGAGGCGGCGGACCGCCGAATCAGCATGGTCGTCAAAAAGATTGACCCCATCAAATGGCAGATCCCTAAGCCGCTCCTGAACATGCTCCGGGAAAACGCCATTGCGCAACCACGCATGGGGATGTATGACGATACATCGCAAACCAAAACAACGCGTGCCTTATCGCGGTTTTTAGTTCGCATGTACCGTCACAACGCATGTTTTCACAACGGATGGCATTAGTTCGCATTTCCTTTGAAATGCATACTAAATGCCTTTACAACGGACCCCATTTCCCCGCATGTATTTACAACGCAAAATAACCCCCAAACAGTAACACAGTACCCTAAATAACACACACTCCACAGCACTACCCTACAGTACAAAACAGTAGACTACCCTACATTTACAACCCCCCTACCCTAAACCCTAAAACACACACTACGACCCCGACACTACCCTAAGCCCTAAAGCACAAGTTACTAACTTGTGTAACGATATATCTGTAAGAGACAGTAGTTAGTGACAGATTCCTTACCTTAGAATATCCCCAGGCGTCAGGCTGGATCCGGAAAGTTTTTTGCGTAGCAGTACCCTTGCGCGTCGGTAGGCGGCGTCGTGCGGCTCCGCGTCCGTCGTCGGCGTCGTGATCGCCGGGATGACGTCGCGGGCAGTACTTAGGCGCCGCCCCTGCGCGCTGACGTCAGTTCTGTACACGACTTTCCGCGCCAGGAACGCAGAGCCATGCAAGAAGCTGACATAGGTGTCTGAAAAATACTAGGGCCCTGAAAGGGATGTCCTTAACCCTAGAAATCAGTTCGCAGAACGGGGAGGATGGGTGGGCGGTAAGGAATCTGTCACTAACTATTGTCTCTTACAGATATATCGTTACACAAGTTAGTAACTTGTGCATCTGAAAGAGACACGTTAGTGACAGATTCCTTACCTTAGAATAGATACCCCAGCAATACCAACCCCGGTGGTGGGTCTGCGAACAAAGATCAGACAAGGAAGTCCTGGAGGACAGAACGGCCAAAGAAGCCGTCCCTCCGGACCTGACTGTCAAGGCAGTAATGCTTTGTAAACGTGTGCAGCGAGGCCCACGTAGCTGCCTGACAGATAACCGGCAGCGGAACACCGCGGCCCAAGGCCGTGGTAGCAGCCGTTGCCCTGGTGGAATGGGCACGCAGCCCAACAGGAGGCTCCTTCTTAGCCAAAGAATAGCAGGTCTTGATGCACAAGGTAACCCAGCGGGAGATGGTCCTCTTGTGCACCGCCCGACCTTTTTGGCGCCCACGTAGCCAACAAAGAGCTGGTCATCCACCCGGAAGTGTTTTGTGCGGTCAATATAGAAAGAGAGCGCACGTTTTGGGTCCAGACGGTGGAGCCTCTCTTCCTCTCTGGAAGGATGCGGAGGCGGAAAGAAGGTGGGCAAAGTGATGGTCTGCCCAATGTGGAAAGCAGTAACCACCTTTGGCAAGAAGGACGGACGCGTCCGAAGAACAACCTTGTCTGGATGAACAGACAGAAAGGGAGGTTTGCAAGATAGAGCCTGGAGCTCACTCACCCGCCGAGCGGAGGTGATGGCCACCAGAAAGGCTGTCTTCAGAGTCAGAAGACGAAGAGGACAGTTATGTAGAGGCTCAAAGGGAGCGCACATTAAAAAGGTAAGAACCAAGTTCAAGTCCCACTGAGGCATCACAAACGGAACAGGAGGGAAGAGGTGAGTAATGCCTTTTAAGAACCTGTTAACAACAGGGGACTTGAAAAGGGAGGGCTGATCAGGGAGCCTGAGGAAGGCCGAGATAGCACAAAGATAACCCTTGATGGTACCCAGGGCAGAACCCTGTTGGGCCAAAGAGAGAAGGAACAGAAGGACCTCAGAAAGAGGGGCAGAAAGGGGATTCACAGCCTTTGCTGTGCACCATGCCACAAATTTGTTCCACCTGCAGGCGTATACCACCTTAGTGGAGGGACGCCTGGCTGCCAGAATCACATCACAAACTTCGGGAGGCAAGTCGAAAGGAATCAACTGCCGCCGCTCAATCTCCACGCAAGCAGGTGTAGACTGGACAGGTTCGGGTGGAGGACCGTCCCCTGCTGCTGCGACAGAAGATCCTCCCGAAGAGGCAGACGGATCGGGGATCTACGCTCATATTGAGTAGCTCGGGATACCAAACTCTTCGAGCCCAGTCCGGAGCCACAAGAATGACTTGGGCCCGGTCGTGCCGAATCTTCTTCAACACTCTGGGTAGAAGTGGTATAGGCGGAAAGGCGTACAATAGACCGCAACTCCACTCGTGACGAAAAGCGTCGCCGAGCGAGTGCCGCCTTGGAAATTCCAACGCGCAGAACTGATGACATTGCGCGTTCTCTTCGGTGGCGAATAGATCTAACCAAGGCTCTCCCCACTGTAGAAAGAGTCCTTGCGCCACTTCCGAGTGAAGACGCCATTCGTGATCCATCATGCACCTGCGGCTGAGTTCGTCCGCCCTGGCGTTCAGGGAACCTGCCAGGTGTTGAACCACCAGGAACATGCCCTGATGTTCCAGCCATGTCCAGAGGCGCAGAGCCTCCTGGACAAAGGGTCCACGACCCCACCCCGCCTTGTTTGTTGCAGTACCACATGGCGGTGGTGTTGTCTGTGAACACCTGCACTACCTTCCCTTTGACAGAGGGAAGGAATGCCTTGAGTGCAAGTCGGATCGCCCGGAGCTCCAGAAGGTTGATATGGAGCCGGGACTCCGCCGGAGACCAGAGGCCTCTGATCTCCGCCTCTCCCATGTGACCGCCCCATCCCAGAAGGGACGCGTCCGTCACAACTGTGTGCTCTGGCTGGGGAAGGGAGAGGGATCTGCCCATGACCCATTGCCGGTTCGAGAGCCACCACTGCAACTGTTTTGCAGTCCCCTCCGAGATCTGGACGTGATCGGACAGGTCGCCCTGGTGCTGCGCCCACTGGAACTTCAGGTCCCACTGCAGAGCCCGCATATGCCATCTGGCATGAGTGACCAGCAGGATGCAGGAGGCCATGAGGCCCAGCAGCCTCAGGGTCATCCGTACCGAAACCCAGGATAAGGGCTGAAAGATCGGAATCATAGCCTGAATATCCCGGACTCGCCGTTCGGGAGGATAGGCCCGAAACTGCGTCGTGTCCAGAACTGCTCCGATGAAAAGGAGCTGTGGAGAAGGAATCAGATGCGACTTTGGCACATTGATGGAGAACCCCAGCGAGTGCAGGAGTTCGGCCGTAGTCTGGAGGTGGGAGACAACTGCCTGGGACGAGCCCGCCTTCAGCAGCCAGTCGTCGAGGTAGGGGAAGACTGAAACCCCTGCCCGGCGCAGATGAGCTGCGACCACCGCCATCACTTTCGTGAACACCCGAGGGGCACTGGTAAGGCCAAAGGGGAGCACGGTGAACTGAAAATGCTCGAGGCCTACCGTGAACCGAAGGTAACGCCGGTGGGCCGGCAGGACGGGGATGTGGAAATAGGCGTCCTGCAAGTCCAACGCTACCAACCAGTCTCCGGGGTCGAGGGCAGTCAAGACCTGAGCTAGGGTGAGCATCTTGAACTTCTCCTTCCGGAGGAAGCGATTGACGTTCCGGAGGTCCAAGATAGGACGCATGTCCTCCTTGTCCTTTTTGGGCACCAGAAAGTAGTGGGAGTAGCAACCACGCCCTACTTCTGGGGTCGGAACATGCTCGATGGCCCTCTTGGCCAAGAGGGCCGTGACTTCCTTCTGTAGAAGCACCAAGTGATCCCCTGACATGCGGTGGAATTGAGGTGGCATGGCTGGGGGGTGGTCTCGAAGGGGAGGGAGTAGCCCCTTCGGACAATGTCCAAGACCCACTTGTCCGAGGTGATGGGACGCCAGTGGTGAAGGTGATGGCGGACCCTGCCCCCGACTGGCGTGCTGTGCACCTGAAAGGAGGGACTAGGAGGGCTTGGAGGCCGCGGACGGGTTGGAGGTGGTGGCCTGACCCGCACGCTGGTTGCCCGAACCGCCACGGCGGTATCCACGTCCTCGGCCACGCGAAGGCGCTTGCTGCGCGGGCCGTTGGCCGGGCTGTGGACGTGACTGGGCGCCCCTTCCGTGGCCACGAAAGGGGCGAAAAGCAGACGTTTGCGGAGGGCGCACAACAGCAAGGCCCAGGGACTTAGCAGTAGCCCGTGAGTCCTTGAAACGCTCCAGCGCATGGTCTGCCTTCGAACCAAAAAGACCGACTCCATCAAAGGGCATGTCCATGAGAGTATTCTGGACATCCCCTGAAAAACCAGTGGTTCTCAGCCAGGCGTGGCGACGCAGCGCCACCGTCGTTGCAAGCGATCTGCCCAGCGAGTCGGCGGTATCAAGGCCACAGCGGATGGTATATTTAGCCGCATCACGCCCTTCCGCAATAGCGCGGGTAAGCAGTGTCTGGACCTCCTCAGAACACTGCGGCAAAACATCAGCCACCGAATCCCACAGGGAGTGGGTGTATCGGCCCAAGAGGCAAGCGGTATTAACAGACCGCAAGCCAGCACTGGAGGAAGAGAAAGCCTTCTTCCCAAAGTGATCCAGGCGCTTGGATTCCCTATCCGGAGGGGCGGTAGGGAAGGCTGTTTGGGAGGCAGAGGCTTGGACAACCAAGCTCTCAGGGATGGGGTGTTGGGAGAGAAACAGGGGGTCGCCCGGAGCCGGGCGATGGCGTCGGGCCACGTTCCTATCCACAGGAGCCCCTGTGGTGGGTTTGGACCAGGCACCCAAAAGAACGTCAGTGAGTGCATCGTTGAACGGCAGCACAGGCTCCGAAGAGGAGGCCGCCGGCTGAAGCACTTCAGTCAGGAGGTTAGTCCTGACGGCCACTGTAGGCAACTGGAGATTTAAGGCTCCAGCAGCTCTACGCAACACCGTTGCAAAATTAGCCCCCTCCTCCGTTGCCACGGGGGGAGACAGCATGCCAGAGTCGGGGGAGGTATCCAGCCCACTGGCATCCCCAAGTTCCTCAACCCAGTCCGGGTCAAACTCGCACTGTTGTGTGAGAGGGTCGTCAGACCCCTCCCAGCTCTCCTGGTCCTAGTCAGGTTGAAAAGATGGAGGAGGAGGGACATAAGGGACCCACGGCCTCATCGGCGCCGGAACCGGCGTCGGGCGGCGCCGGTCCGGCTCCATGTCCGGACCCGGGGAGAACCGGGGAACGACGCCGCCCGGAGCCCCGGACGGCGTCGGAAACGGCACCGGGGACATCGGCGGAGGCGTGGTTAGGTCAACCGGCGTCGATGGGGGTTGCGGCACCACCGGAACCGGGGTCGAGGCCGGGGCCGGAGCCGAGGCCGGGACGAAGGCTGGTGGGACAGGCGACGCCGGGACCGGAGTCGACGGCGACGCCGGAGCAACCCCATCAGGGCCCGCGGGGCCCGAAGGCGCACCGGAGGGACCTTGAGGCCCGAAGAGGCGGGCCATGGCCGACAGGAATTTCTGTACTTCGGCCGGAGTCGCCCCGAACCCGGGTAGGACGGGTAATGCGGGGGCAACTCGACAGGCACGTCCGGGGCCGCGGGGCGGGGACGGTGCCGACAGGGACCTCAGCCGAGTCGCGCGACCGGCGAGGCGAAGTCTTAGAGCGATGACGCCGCTTAGACTTCTTGTGCTTCGACTTACCAGAGGAGCGCGAAGACTTGGATTCCGACGAACGGCGGGGACTCCGCGTCCGGCCCCTCGACCTCTACCGGGACCGGGGCTTGCTGCGGCGCGGAGCCGACTGCCGGACTTCAAGGAGCTTTCGAGACCGCTCTCGCAAAGCCTTCGGATGAAGTTTCCGGCAGTCAGGGCACGACTTCGTGTCGTGGCCTCGGCCGAGACAGAAGAGACACTCGAGGTGGGGGTCCGTGATGGACATCATACGACCACATTCCTCGCAGGGCTTAAAGCCGGGCATCCCTACGACACCTTAGGAGTCGTGAAGACTCGTTGAAGAGAACAGTGAAAAATTTCACAAAAAAGATATTCAAAAAGTGACTAGGGCACTGCTCTTCCCGGATCTGCGCTTACTGGCGCGGAAAAAGAAGAACTGACGTCAGCGCGCAGGGGCGGCGCCTAAGTACTGCCCGCGACGTCATCCCGGCGATCACGACGCCGACGACGGACGCGGAGCCGCACGACGCCGCCTACCGACGCGCAAGGGTACTGCTACGCAAAAAACTTTCCGGATCCAGCCTGACGCCTGGGGATATTCTAAGGTAAGGAATCTGTCACTAACGTGTCTCTTTCAGATCCCTAAAACACAACCATACACTACGACCCCCAGACACTACCCTAAGACCTAAACCCTAAAACACAACCATACACTACGACCCCCTGACACTACCCTAAGCCCTAAACCCTAAAACACAACCATACACTACGACCCCCTGACACTACCCTAAGCCCTAAAACACTCCCATACACTACAACACTACCCTAGACACTACAACACTACCCTAAACCCTAAACCACTACCCACACTACTCCCACCCCAAGCACAATCGCCCTTACCTCTCTTTCCTCGTGGTTCCTCTCCAGCGTCGCAGTCTCTGCTCCCGGTTCCACCATTGCCGTTTCTGCTCCGGCGCCATTACATCACATGCGTTTTAAAAGCGCATGCGTTTTAAAAGCGCATGCGATGTAATGGTACGCGCCGCAATGTGTACGCGTGGTAACGTCGCTTGCGTTCTAACGCATGCGACGTAAAGCCATGCGTAGTGATGCCGGCGTTGTAATGGGTGTTCGCCACGCATGGCGACGCAGGACAACCGACCTGGCCATAGCCCGCCCAACGGAGTCAGTGGTGTCCATGGCGGACCGGATGGAAAATTGCGCCATATCACGGCCATCACGAATCAGCCGGTCCAGGTCGGCACAAGAGCTCTCCGGCAAGGAGGGGAGGAGCTGCTCGACAGAGTCCCAAAGGGCAAAGGTAGCCCAAGCAAACACACAGGACGTGTTCAGGGACCGGAGTCCCGAGCTGGTGGACGCAAACACATCGCGGCCACATGACTCCAACCATCGAGACTTCCGAGTGGGAGGATGCAACGGAACAGGAGGGGAAGAGAGAGCTGCCTGGACACAAGTCCTTGAACCCCAGGGTGGAGGTTCAAACAGGCGGGGTCATCGGGAGCTGGGCGATGTGCCATAGCACGATCCACGGGGTCCCCCGAAGAGGGCCTCGCCCACGTCCCCAGAAGGATGTCATGTAATGACCCCGCAAACAGCAACAAAGGCTCCACTTCCCCTGTGCCCTGGTGGAGAAGATCCAGCAACAGATCCGAAGGCCAAGAGACAGAGGGTGGCTGCATCAGCAAAATATCCGCAGCCCTGCGAACTGCCCTGGCAAACCTCTCACT
Source organism: Calotriton arnoldi (assembly GCA_963921515.1). Lineage (NCBI taxonomy): Eukaryota > Metazoa > Chordata > Amphibia > Caudata > Salamandridae > Calotriton > Calotriton arnoldi. The sequence goes on from CAWUFW010011471.1 coordinate 45,719, forward strand.
AGCCTCCGTGGCCCTGCGAGGCGGTGACAGCAAGTCATCAGTAGGTGACGGACGCAAGCTAATCCGTCCACCCAACAGGGGCTCAGCAAAAGGATGAGCCGGCCAATGCCCCATGGGCGCCCGCTCCGGAGAGCGAGGAAATGACTCTGGGGGTGGGGAATCCACTGGGGCCACATCCTCCACCAATAAAGGAGGAGCCTGGGATGGCACCGGCGTCGAGACGACGTCGCGCCGGCGACCTCCGAAGAGGCCTCGTCCGCCCGGTGTCGGACTGGCATCGACCCAACGTCACCAGAGGCGGAAACCTGCGGGGAGAGATGGCGCCGACTCGGAGTTGTGCTCCGCGCCGCAGCCACCTCCAGCGTCGCCACAGGGTGCCCCGGAAGGCTGTGCGATGGCGCTATGGAAGGGCTAGATGTCGTGGGATGCCCCTCCGGGCCGTGTCCAGACGTCGCGGCGACTCCGGAGTCGGAATCAGGGCACTCGGTCGCCACCGAGGGTAAACCCTCCGGCGGAGTCCCAACCTGAGTCCCTACCCCCTCTGTGGGGCCCAGAGGCACGCCAGGGAGGGGGGGCAAAGCAAAGATGGACTGCAGGGCCCTGCAGTAGTTCTCCATCTGGGCTCGAGTCGCCTCAGCACCCGGAAATGGAGGATATGCTGGGTTCGACTCCTGGGGGCCCGCGTCCGGCAAAGACCGGGAACAGCGGGCCCCGAAGCCGATGACTTCCGCGACTTCCTCCGGTGCTTACTAGAGGTAGGCGAATGACTGTCACGACCCCGGGACCTGCCCCTAACAGGAACGTCCTCATGGGAAGACTGGCGCCGCTTGGACCCCTCCGCTAGAGAAGGAGACCGGCGTCGCGAGGGGTCGGTTCGGGACATCTGGGCAGACAGCAACTTCATGCGGCGTTCCCGCAGGGACTTCGGTCGCAGCTGTCGGCAGGAGTCGCACTCCACAGAGTCGTGGTGCTCGCCCAAGCACCACATACATATTTCATGGGGGTCCGTCGCTGACATCTGCCGCGAGCAGGACCGGCACGATTTGAAGCCCGCAGGCATCGAAACACACTGTTCCTGACACACAAAGGCGTCGAGAAGGCCTGAAGAGAACAAAAACAGGCCAGAGGTACCACTTCTCCCGGATCCGCGTTAGGACGCGGAAAAGAAGAAAACGGACGTCAGCACGCCGGGAGGGTCTTATATGGCTCCAATGACGTCACTTACGTGGACGACGTCAGGACGGAGCCGGGCGACGCCACCTCCCGGCGTGCAGAGGTACAGCTGGGGAAAAAAAGATTTTCCGGATCCAGTCTGACGCCTGGGGGGATATTCTAAGTTAAGGAATCTGCGGCTAGACTGTATCAGATGTTCCATTTTGCATGGCTTCTCATGGGTGGCATAATACATGCTTCAGCCCATGGGAGGCCTCTGGGGTACCTACGCCCTGGGTACATGGGTACCATATACTAGGGACTGATAAGGGTACCCCAGTATCCAATCTGGAGTGTACCAAAGTACATGTGTAACAATTTAAAGGAGAAAGCTGATAGACTGGGGTCCTGATTAGCAGGATCCCAGTCAGACTAGTCAAAAACAGTGCAACATCAAGCAAAAAGTGGGGGTAACCATAAGAAGCAGATCCTACTTTCCTACACAACGCCCCCCCAAACGAAAAGACATGACTAACCTTGCCCAGTTGAGTCTTCATTTTCTAAGTGGAAATATCTGGAGAGTTCATCTGCATCGGCATGGTTACTCCCAGGTCTATGTTCCACTGTATAGTCCATCCCCTGTAGGGAAATGGACCACCTCAAAAGTTTGGGGTTTTCACCCTTCATCTGTTTTAGCCATAAGAGGGGCTTATGGTCTGTCTGAACAATAAAGTGTGTGCCAAAAAAGCATGGCCTCAGCTTCTTCAGAGCCCAAACCACAGCAAAGGCTTCCCACTCAATAGCTGACCAACGTTTCTCTCTGGGGGTCAGCCTTCTGCTAATGAAAGCTACTGGCTGATCCCAACCCTCTTCATTCAGTTGTGATAACACAGCCCCTACCCCCAACTCGGATGCATCAGTTTGAACACTGAATTGTTTGGAATAGTCAGGACTTTGCAGAATGGGAGCAGTGCACATGGCCTGCTTCAGGTCATCAAATGCCTTTTGACAGCTAACTGTCCACTGAACTTTCTTAGGCATTTTCTTAGAGGTCAGATCATTCAAGGGGGTCACTATAGATCCATATCCCTTGACAAACCTCCTGTAATACCCAGTCAGGCCCAAGAAAGCTCTGACCCGAGTCTGGGTAGTTGGAGCAACCCAGTCCATGATGGTCTGGATTTTGCTCTGCAATGGTTGAACCTGGCCTCCACCCACAAGGTGGCCCAGGTACACAACCTTACTCTGCCCTATCTGGCACTTGGTGGCCTTGATAGTGAGGTCTGCCTTTTGCAGGGCCTCCAGAACATTTCTTAGGTGGACCAGGTGATCCTCCCAGGTGGAGCTAAAGACAGCAATATCATCAAGATAAGCTGCACTATAGTCTTCCAGGCCTGTGAGAACTTTATTCACCAACCTTGGAAATGCGGCAGGTGCATTCTTCAAGCCAAAGGGCATCACAATAAATTGATAATGCCCACCAGGGGTTGAAAATGCTGTTTTGGCATCCTCAGCTAGTCTGATTTGCCAATATCCAGCAGTGAGGTCAAATGTACTCAAGAACTTGGCTGAGGCCAAGGTATCAATAAGTTCACCTGCCCTAGGAATAGGGTGAGCATCAGTCCTAGTGACTGCATTGAGCCCCCTGTAGTCTACACAAAACCTCATTTCTCTTTTACCACCCTGGGTATGAGGCTTGGGTACCAGGACTACGGGACTAGCCCAAGGGCTATCTGAGGGTGCAATGACTCCCAATTCCAGCATCTTTTGGACCTCAGTCCAGATGCAGTCCCTGACATGGTCAGGTTGCCTGTAAATCTTATTTTTAACAGGCAGACTTTCACCTGTGTCCACTACATGGGTACACCAAGTGGTCTGACTAGGAGTCAGGGAAAACCTATGTCTGTACTGATTGAGGACCTTCCTGCAATCAGTCTGTTGCTGCTCAGTGAGGCTGCCTGCCAAGGCTACACCATCAACTGAGCCATCATCAGAGCTCTGTGAGAGGAGGTCAGGGAGTGGGTCACTCTTCCTCCTGTCCCTCATCAGTAGCCATGAGCAAGCCTATGTCTGCCCTGTCAACATATGGCTTGAGCCTGTTCACATGGAGCACCCTGAGGGGGCTCCTGGGAGTTCCAAGGTCCACCAGGTAGGTGACCTCTCCCTTTTACTTAAGAATGGTATGGGGTCCACTCCATTTGTCCTGGAGAGCTGCTTGGGCCACAGGCTCCAACACCCATGCCTTCTGTCCTGGCTGGTAGACAGTCAGCACAGCCTTTTGGTCATGCCAAGCTTTCTGTAATTCTTGGCTAGCCTCAAGGTTACTTGCCTTCTTCATGTACTCAGCCATCCTGGAGCGGAGACCAAGTACATAGTCCACTATGTCTTGTTTAGGTGGTTTGAGAGGTAACTTCCATCCCTCCTTCACTAAACACAAGGGACCCCTAACTGGATGTCCAAACAGAAGTTCAAAAGGGCTGTAGCCAACCCCCTTCGGAGGAACATCTCTGTAGGCAAAGAGAAGGCAGGGCAACAGGACATCCCATTGTCGCCTAAGCTTTTCTGGGAGGCCCATGATCATGCCCTTCAGGGTTTTGTTGAACCTTTCAACTAACCCATTGCATTGTGGGTGATAGGGTGTGGTAAATTTGTAATTTACTCCACACTCCTTCCACATAGCAGTGATATAACTAGACATGAAGTTTGCACCTCTGTCAGTTAAGACCTCCTTAGGGAAACTCACTCTGGAAAAAATTCCCAGGATGGCCCTGGCCACCACAGGAGCTGTGGCGGTTCGAAGGGGTATTGCTTCTGGGTATCTAGTGGCATGGTCCACCACCACTAGAATATATCTGTGCCCAGATGCAGTTGGAGGATCCATGGGACCAAGGAGGTCAATCCCAACCCTCTCAAAGGGAAACCCCACCACAGGTAGTGGTATCAGGGGGGCCTTTGTGGTACCACCTGCCTTACCACTGGCTTGCCAGGTGGTACAGGAGCGACAAAACTCCTTTGTGTCCTCTGACATGTGAGGCCAGTGAAAGTAAGGGACAAGCCTGTCCCAAGTCTTACTTTGGCCTAGGTGTCCTGCTAAAGGGATATCATGTGCCAGTGTCAGTAGGAAACCCCTAAACTTCAGAGGTATGACTGCCCTCCTGGTGGCACCAGGCTTGGGGTCTCTACCCTCTGAGTAAAGGAGTCCTTCATCCCAGTAGATACTGTGGGACCCACTGGCACTCGCAGCAGCCTCAGCAGCAGCTTGCTGTCTGAGGGGTTCAAGAGAGGGGCAGCTGTGCTGCTCCTGACTCAGATCTGCCCTGGAAGGGCCCCCTGTCCCCAAGAACTCAACCTGGTCAGGTTCAAGTTCCTCTGAGACAGTTCCTTCACAGGGACTGGGATCATCTTCCTCAGGAGACTGATCCTCACTCTGAGTCTGGGGGGAAGACACTGCCTTACCCCTACTGCTCCTTCTCTTGGAAGGCACCTGGTCTATTTTTCCAGGGCCTGTTCAGTGGAAGACAGTTTGGCCTGTGACCTTGTCACAGCAAACGCATCTGCAGAGATGCCCAACATTGCTGCATGTGTCCTGAGTTCCACTTCAGCCCAGGCTGAAGTTTCCAAATCATTGCCCAATAAGCATTCCACAGGGAGGTCTGAGCTAACCACAACCTTCTTAGGGCCAGTTACCCCTCCCCAGGTGAAATTAACAACTGCCAAGGAATGGTCTGTCCTGACATTGTTAGCATTGGTCACTTGGTACATCTCACCAAGTATGATCTGGTCAGGGTCCACAAGATCTTTTGTCACCATTGTGACACTTGCTCTTGTGACCCTATATGCCTTGGCCTCCTTACCATTGATTAAGGGCTGTTGTCTATTTGCCCAGATTACTGGGGCTCACAAATAAGAAGGCAATATCTATGCCTCCATCACAGACAAGAACAGCCTGAGCTGGAGTTCTGACTAGGCCAGAACCCATCTCAGATCCTAGGGTTAATCCTACTATAGCCTTGTTCCCTGTACCACCACTTTGAGCTGAACTAAGGGGAACTGTTGCCTATGGGGCAGTGGTGGTGGTAGGAGGATCCTTGGCCCTTGGACAACTGGCATCTTTTGTCCAATGGGTTTTCTCCTTACACAGGAAGCACCAAGGTTTCTTTGTGCCTTTACCTTTGTTAGACTGTGAACCCCCCCCCCCCAGATGCAGGTTTTTGGGGCCCTGATGAAGACTTCTGGTCTTTACCCTTTTCTCCACCGTTATCTGAAGGTTTAGCTTCTTGCTTTTTCTGGTCACCACCTGTGGTCTGGTTTTTCTGCTTCACCCTGGTTCTGACCCACTTATCTGCCTTCTTTCCCAATTCTTGGGGAGAAGTCAGATCAGAGTAAACCAGGTACTGATGCAACAACTGATTTTGGCAATTATTAAGGATCTGCTCCCTCATAATCAAATTGAACAATTCCTTGAAATAATTCACTTTGCTGCCAAGCAACCAGCCTTCCAGAGCCTTAGTAGCACAATCTACAAAGTCAACCCAATCCTGAGTCTGTGTCTTCTGGGTGTCTCTGAACGTAATCCTGTACTGTTCAGTGGTTAAGCCATCAATGAGCGCACTCTTCAGGACTGAATAGTTGTCAGCATCCTCCTCTCTAACAGTGAGGAGCTTATCTCTACCTTTGTCAGCAAAGGAGAGCCACAAGATAGCTGCCCACTGCTCTTGAGGGACCCTCTGTACCTTACAGGTCCTCTCTAAAGCAGTTATCCATTTGTGGATGTCATCCCCACCATGGTAGGGAGGGACTATCTTGCTCAGGTTCCTATGGTCATAAGTATACTCCTTAACCCTAGGGACACTGTTGCTGCCACCATGGGACTCTAGTCCCAATTTCTTTCTAGCCTTCTGGAGTTCTAGGGATTCTTTATCTAAGGCCAATTGCTCTTGCCTGAGCCCAAGCTTGACTTTCTCAAGCTCTAGAAATTGGCACCGTCTTTCATAAGAGCCATCTCTCTTATGAGATATGGAGGTCCCTACAGAATGTCCTGAATGGTCAGATTCTGCAGAGGGAGATCTAGATCTCCTTGGTAAACTCTGCACCCTTCCAGGAGGAGTAAAGAGAGGACCACTGGGGCCTTCTCCACCCTCTTCCTGAAGGTCTAAGTTGTCCAGGTTGGAATCATTTTGATCCTCCTGGCCAGGGTTTGAGTCTAGGTCATAAAAGGTGTCACCTCCTGACTTGTCTTCATTCCCTGCCCCACCCACTCTTTCTACCTCATCTGACCCTGGGGTCTTCCTAAGGTCATCTAAGAGTAACACCTCAATGAGACGTTGGGTGTTGGCATTTCTCCCTGTCTTCAGCTTCCTAGAAACACACATGGCTTTCAATTCCTGAAATGTAAGACCATTGTACCTAGAAGGCAGAGAGCCACTGGCTTCTCCTTTAGAAGAAATACTAGTGTGGTGTGATGTATGCACCTACCTACCCTAGTGGGAACTAAACTCTCTTAGGTTGGAGAAAGGGTGTGCTAGACCCTTAACTTACCCAACACTAAGTTCAGTAGAACTTACTTATTCTAATCTTTAAGTATTAAATGTGCCTAATACTTTAGTTGTTTTCAGTTAATCAATACAAAGATTTATCTGGTAAAACAATGCAGGCTTGAATCCCAACCGCTGCACACCAATGTGAGAAGTTGGCCTGGTATATGCTGTCCACTAATTAAAGTAGGCACCTTGCACCAGTCCAAACAACCCTTATGATGTATGAGGTCAAAGATAACCTTTAGAAAGCTATCCTAGGGGCAGCTGTGGAGAGCAGCCTTCAGGCTTAATCTTGGAAGGAATGTAAAGCAGCTTGTTTAACCAGAATATCACCTCCTGAATCAATTAAATGAAGGAGAACCACACAGTAGTTATATAAAAATATGTATTTATTAATATAACACTACTATCCTCTACACTAGGATAGAACACGAAGCACACAATACGAGATCAATACAACAGTTGTAAGTAGCACAATACACAGTGGGCTCCAGGGGGAGACCAAGCCATATACTAAAATAGTGGTATAACAATCACGACTTGAGTCAAGACACAGTCTAGGGCATGTAGAATCGCTGGGACCCCAACGAACCACCCAAGGTGAGTAGATAGGGACCCCACGGAGGATGGGTGCAGTGTGCTAACACGACCGCGGGCTCCGTACAATTCTATGGGGAAGTCGCGGTTGCAATTTTAAAGTTTAAGGACCCTTCTAGGAGGACTTCGAGCAAACCCTCTGAAACTTAAGAGGTTGGAGAGCCACCCCACCCCTGGATACTGTAGTACCCGAGTTACCTATCCCAGAGGAGCCGGGAGCATAGGTCTGGAGTGGTGTCGGAAACCGCTGTCGTTCTCAATGGAGGGCTGTGAAGAAGTACTGCTGCCGTGAAGGTGGAAAGGGTCCGGAAGAATCCAAGCCTGGATTCTGGAAGGAAGGAACCTGAAAGCAGAGGGTACAGAGTCTCGGTCACTTCAGAGTGACCAGGGGCTCGGTAGACGAATGCCCACCGATGTTGGGTGCTTCAGGTGCGAAGAAGGGATGCTCGACTCTGCAGCCACAAGGACCAGGAGACGTCAAGGACGACCAGGAGCCAGATGCGAGCTGTCCCACGAAGGATATCGAGTGCTGAGGGATCGGTGTTCGGCTGGAGCACCAACAAGCCTTGGCAAAAGCAACCCACGCAAGAAGGTCAAGCAGGTTACGGTGTGGACCAGCAAGGTCCAGGGGACTCGCCAAGCAATGGGGAGTCAGGGCACGTCTGGAGCAACCAGGAAAGCCCAACAGAAATCAAGATGACCCTCAGGAGGACCCACAGGCCGAATGACCAGGAGTCGCGAGGGGACCTGGAGCAAGATTGCAAAGAACCAGCCCACGGAGCACTCGGTGCGAGGAGGCCGGAGTTTTTTGGTGCAAATACTGCTCAGGGTCAGGACTACACGGAGTCCAATGCACAAGCTCGGGAATCGCCAACAAGCATATGCACTTGCAAATGGACGCGGTGCACAGGGGTTTGGGTTATGCAGTCCACACGACGGATACTGGCCTCAAACTTGCTGAGGGCAGATCGACCTCAGGGACCGTCAGAAACCCACCTCCTGTGTTGCTGAAATCTTCGGAGTCCGCATGAGCTCGGGAGCAGCAGACCGGTCAGTTGAGTTGTGGTGCCTGCGAATGCACGGAGCCTGTATGGAGCAAGGGCACAGACAAAGCTTTGGACAGAGAGGGAGACTAAGTCGGGCCCAGTCGAAGTCCAGAGTGTCCAGACGGTCGAAGGTCAGTGGTTTCTTCTTGTAGAATCTTATCCACGTAAAATCTACATTCTTACAGCCAGGTAAGCCCTTCTGTACCCACTGGAGGGGGTTGGACAGATTCGGGGGACCCTCCTAGGGGAGGGTCAGGACAGAGGGGTGGTTACACCCATGTCCTTTGTCCAGTTTGGCGCCAGAGCAGGAGCCAACGGCTCCCTGAACTGGTTTGAGCTGGACTATGCACAGGGACACCAAATGTGCCCCAAGTGCAGACTTTCAGGCACTCCCAGAGTGCACCCAGCCAGCCCCAATACACTAAATCCTGTCTCGTAGGTGGTCACACCTCCCTGTGACAGGATGCCTATTGTGTCGCCTTCCTCTGCTCGAGCTTGGCTCAGCAGCAGGAGGGCAGAAATGTGTCTCTGTTCGGCAGCATCCATTTTGTGCTGACCGGGTCGAGAAGGCTGGCACCGGACAGACCAGTGACTCCACGAAGTTCGCTTCAGAAGGGTGGAATCATACCTCCCACACCGGTTACCGGTGTGGAGGTATGATTCTAAGGTGTTTGATACCAAACACGATATGTTTCTATGCAGCCGTTTGAGATAGCATTTACCACGAGGTTATAATGCACCTCTACCTAAATGTCCGGCTGAGTCACAGACAACCCGGGAGAATGGTCTCCGAAGGCTGCAGAGAGGCTCTGCTCATGCAGGGGCACCCTCTCACTAAAAACCCAGCACCCTGCCTTCAGGATTGTTAAGGCCTGCTATAGGGGTGACTTAAGTTTAAAATGTAGTGACCTATAGATATAGTGAACCTATATCTAAAGTAAGTGGTGCAAGCACCATCTTACACAGGTTGCAGTAGCAGACCTGTAGTTTCATTTTGCATAGCCTCTCATGGGTGGCATAATACATGCTTCTGCCCATGGGAGGCCTCTGGGGTACCTATGCCCTGGGTACATGTGTACCATATACTAGGGACTGACAAGGGTACTCCAGTATCCAGTCTGGAGTGTACCAAAGTACATGTGTAACAATTTAAGGGAGAAAGCAAATAGACTGGGATCCTGATTAGCAGGATCTCAGTCAGACTAGTAAAAAACAGTGCAACATTAAGCAAAAAGTGGGGGTACCCATAAGAAGCAGATCCTACTTTCCAACACTGGGTACACCCTGGGGTATATTCAGCAAAAATGAGCCTCTCCTCCTGGAAGACCAGTTCTGCAATGGGTTCATCACCTCTGGAAAATATGCCAAACTGTCTGCCTACACAAAGAAGCGGGCATGTGAAGGTGTGATCAACATTTGCTTCACTGATGTGGTAGACTGTTTGAAGCTAGGCCATTTGTGGCTATTATACAGTAATCATCCTGCTGGAGGTGGTCATAACTTCTCCCACTAGCAATTCTCTTTATTACCGGTTACTAATGGTGGGCCACCAAGGCCTTTCCTAGGGGTTGATTACTAATATTAAAAAGGAAGGGTCCGACCTTGCAAAAGTTTTTTTTTTTTTGCCATGCCGATTTGGTAGATTTAAAGTTGCCCAACGCGGCAGCAGTGGCAGATAAATAAGCTAATCCGGGATTAGCTGATTGAACACGTACTTTGGGGGGGGGGGGGGGAAGAGAGTACATGCATTGAGCCCTGGACCTCAGTGCCTAGAGGACTACAGTCGAAAACCCAGCAGTATCAGTCAAATAACTTTGGGGAGGGGGTTGGCTAATTATGCAAAGAGGTTCTTTCCTACAAAATCTGGTCACCCTATATATAACGTCAAATGTAATACCACAATGCCCATGTGCATGCAAAACCAAAATTACAGGTAACTTGTAAATTATGTAGGGGTATTACTGGTCTTGTGCTGGTGGGCACAAGAGGGAGTGGAGGCAAAAATGTTCTTCAGCACACCCTGCCTTTCCTCAACTTCTTTGCATAATAAAGTTTTGTGAATCTATGTTGAGAAGACCAAGTGGCGGCCCTGCTTATACACTGCACGGAGACGTTTGTCATAAAAGCCATTGTAGCCCTCTGCATCCCAGTGGACTGTGTCATTGGTTTATCAAGCAAAGGCTTGTTCGCTAAAGAACAACACAGCTGGATAGTTTGCACAATCCATCTAGCAATAGCGCTCTTGGAGACCCCTGTCCCCAGAGCCTGAATTGAGAGGCCTACAAAAAGTTTTATGTCTTTCTGATGGGGTGTGTCACTTGCGTGTAGTACAGGACCGCCCTTCTGACATCTAATGCAATCAGGGCCTTTTCTACAGCGTTTAAAGGTTTCTGGAAAAGGCTAGTATTGTGATAGCTTGCCTTTGGTAGGAACTTCAGATGCGTCATTGTTAACTTTATCCTTGTATATGGCTATGTAAGGCTTCTGTACCATTGGTGCCTGTATCTCACCAATTCTCCTTAGCGACACGATTGCTACCAAGAAAACAGTCTTCAGTCCGAGTGTGGCTTTGTGCATTGGTTCAAAGGGTGCCTTCATTAACCCTGCCAAAACAGTTTAAATTCCACTGTGGAGGATGTATCTCCCTTGCTGGAAAAGGTATTTGTTCCTTCTATGAACTTTATGATCAGTGTGTATGAAACATGGTTTCTTTTGCAGTTGTCCCCCCACTTTGTGCTCCTTTTTAGCTGCTAGATGCGGATTTTCGATTGACAATGCACCAAGGCCAACTAACCAGACCTCAATACAAGTGCCCTGCTCCTTCCCTAAAACAAAGTAATGTCTGATGGTTTCACAATTGGCGAAGGACTTTAGCACCTCTTTAAGTCCCTAGTAAAGGGTACCCAAGGTACCTAGGGCATGGGTACTAAAGAGGGTCCATAAGGGCTGCAGCATATCTAATGCCACCCTAAGGGACCCACACACAAATTCCACTCCACCCATCCCCCTCGAAGGAAGAGGAACTTGTGCTCCTGAAGGTCAGATTTGTCCCCCCACCAAGTGAGAGGACACCAGGACCAACCGGAGCCGCACAGGACCAATACCTGGGGTACCAGAACAGTTGCAGCAGCCAAGGCCTGTTTAAGTCCAGTCGGGACTCTTACAGCATCGAGACTGAGCAGCCGCCGAGGGACGTCAGCACCGAAGAGACCCACCTTCAGAGTGACCCAGCAGTCCTGATTTTTGCACCCTCATCCGGTGACACAGCTAACAGCAAGGCCCTAGGACGCACAGAGCCCAGCCGACCTTTCCACTCTGCACCCTAGCACCTCAGCATGGGTACCAGCAAACGAGCTGTGCCCCCTTGTTCCCAAAACCCTTGTGACCTCGAGTCCCCTGTTGGGAGCTTCTGAACTTGTCCCCAAGTCCCCCTCTGCAGCCCGTTTTTAGGTGGCCCCCTTCTTTCCACCGGCATAGCGTGCAAAGCTACCGACCTGCACCTCTTCACCCGGAAGCCCCAGAGCAGTTAAAGAGTAACTGCTGGTGGGACTTTGGCCTCCTAGGACCCCAAGTCCTGAAAGAGACCCCCAGAACCAACCGTAAATAACTGTATGCAACATCTGCTTTGTCTCCCATTGGGATGCATTGCTGCGTAGAGACGCATTCATGTGAACTGTTTTACTTACCAGTGAAATCAAATATTTAAAAAAGTACTTACTTCATAACGAAGTTCTTGGGATCAAAATTTATATAAAAATATGACCTTTTTCTAAATTGGTCTCGGATTTATTCTTGAGTTTGTGTGTGCCTCATTTATTGCCTCCGAGCACAAAAATGCTTAACACTACCCTCTGATGAGCCTAAACTGCTCGCCCACACTACCACAAAAGAGCACTTATTGTTATCATTTTTGCCTCTGTAAACCATTAAGGGTTGCCTGGATTCTTTACGCAGTGTAACTTGTTTTGCTCCACTATATAAAGAGCCAGCTTCCTACAAAGTGGAAGTGAGAAAAAGTTCTGTATGTGTAGTCCTTTCAAGTGAGCAGCGATGGCTGATAAATACACCCTTAGCAAGGCAAAAAAGAGTTTACACTTTGTTAAATGTGTTAAGTACCGGACTAACAGTGTACTGATGGAGCATGTGTTCCATTTTTTTTGGACTGGCACCAGATCAAATATTTTTTACACTTAAAAGCATTACGCCTCCTGGTAGCTGACCATCGGGCTTCCCTGATGAACCGCAATGTGGCCTTTGGTAGATTTAGGTGTTCAAATTAGACTACTACAGGAACCATGCTGCCAAATGAAATACCCTCCCCTTTAGCATGGTTACTGCCAATTGCATTCCCCCCACCCCCGAGGTTTAGGTGGAATACCCTTCTCTGTTGCATGGTTAGTGTGTCCCTGCGCTGCTCAATTTTGACATTGTTTCAACAAATGGATCAAGTGAAAGAACCATGGCTGTCGAGGTCATCTTGGAGCTATGAGAATCAGTCATGTTGGACATTTTGAATTTCTCTAGAACTGTTGGGGTAACCGGTATTGGCTGGAAAGCGTATGCAAAGATTCCGTACCAACTTATCGACAGGGCATTGCCCAGTGATTTGGGCCTGGAATGCGAAGCACTAGCATTTTGTGTTTTCTGGTGTTGTGAAGAAATCTATGTCTGGTGTTCCCCACAGACAGAATAGTGTCCCCATTATAGACTATTCCATTTACCAGTCGGGTGTGCAATTTGTCTGCTTCGACAGCCTGCCTGAACTTTTTCCATTCCGGGGACATGACTTACCCGCAGTGATATATTCTCTGCACTAATTTTGACAGTACATAGTATAATGTCCACTCCCATTTGTTGATGTAGAACATTGCTGTTGTATTGTCCGTTAGAATTCGTAGAGTATTCCTCCTGCTCTGGCTTTGGAAGGCTTTCAGTGCTAGGAAGATGGTCTTTAGTTCCAGAACACTGATCTGTTTGATAGAGTCCTGTTTTGACCATAACCCCCTTATCTTTAGGGTATCCATGTGCACTCCCTAACCTACCATTAGAGCATCCGTGGTAATGCTGGCTTACCATAAGGGAGCTTTGAAAGTTCTCCACTTGAGCATCTTCCCTGCACTCCACCACCCCAATTCCTTGCTGACCTTGTCGAACAAGTTACTTACCTTCGGTAACGATATATCTGTAAGAAACATAGGTTAGTTATAGATTCCTTACCTTAGAATTACCCCCAGGCGTCAGACTGGATCCGGGAAGTTTTTCGTCAGCAGTACCCCTGCGCGTCGGAAGGTGGCGTCGGTTGACTCCGCGTTCGTCGGCGGCGTCGTGGTCACCGGGATGACGTTGCAGTAGCTACATAGACACCGCCCTCGCGCGCCGACGTCAGTTCTGTACACGACTTTCCACGCCAGAAGCGCAGAGCCATGCAAGACAGACCACTGGTGAACAAAACTAGGGCCCTGAAAGGATGACCTTAACCCTAGAAGTCAGTTCGCAGAACGGGGAGGATGGGTGGGGCGGTAAGGAATCTATAACTAACCTATGTTTCTTACAGATAGATCGTTACCGAAGGTAAGCAACTTGTTCATCTGAAAGAAACAGTTATAGATTCCTTACCTTAGAATAGATACCCCAGCAATACCAACCCCGGAGGTGGGTCTGTGAACCAAGTTCACACCAGAAAGTCCTGGAGAACAGAACGGCCAAAGAAGCCGTCTCTCCGGACTTGGCTGTCCATGCAGTAGTGTTTGGTGAACGTGTGCAGCGATGCCCACGTAGCTGCCTGATGGATGTCATTTAGGGGGACTCCTCGTCCCAAAGCAGTGGTAGCTGCCGTCGCCCTGGTGGAATGGGCGCGCAGTCCCACTGGAGGCTCCTTCTTTGCCAAAGTATAACAGGCTTTGATGCACAGAACGACCCACCTGGAGATGGTCAGTTTGTGCACGGCCCGACCTTTCTTAGCACCCACGTAACCCACAAAGAGCTGGTCGTCCACCCGGAATTGTTTGGTGCAATCCAAGTAGAAGGAAAGCGCACGTTTTGGATCCAGACGGTGGAGCCTCTCTTCCTCTTTTGAAGGATGCGGAGGCAGAAAGAAGGTGGGCAAAGTGATGGTTTGGCCAATGTGGAAAGAAGTAACCACCTTGGGACGAAAGGAAGGTCTAGTTCTGAGGACGACCTTGTCCGGATGAACAGCCAGAAAGGGAGGCTTGGAAGAAAGAGCTTGGAGTCACACACCCTGCGAGCAGAGGTGATGGCCACCAGAAAGGCAGTTTTCAAAGTAAGAAGCCGGAGAGGACAGTTATGTAGTGGCTCAAAGGGAGCGCACATAAGATAGGTAAGAACCAAGTTCAAGTCCCACTGGGGCATTACGAAGGGAACAGGAGGAAAAAGATGAGTAATGCCCTTAAGGAATCTATTTACAACAGGGGACTTGAAAAGAGAAGGCTGATCAGGAAGCCTAAGAAAGCCTGAGATGGCTGAAAGGTAGCCCTTTAGAGTGCCCAGAGCAGAGCCCTGCTGGGCCAGAGAAAGGAGGAACAAGAGGACCTCAGAAAGAGGGGCGGAAAGGGGATCCACAGCCTTTGCTGTGCACCATGACACAAATTTGTTCCATCGACAGGCGTATACCGTCTTAGTGGAGGGACGCCTGGCTGCCAAGATAACATCGCAGACTTCGGGAGGCAGGTCAAACGACGTCAACTGTCGCCGCTCAATCTCCACGCAAGGAGATGGAGGCTGGACAGGTTCGGGTGGAGGACCGTCCCCTGCTGCTGCGACAGAAGATCCTCCTGAAGAGGCAGTCGGATCGGAGGATCGATGGACATGTTGAGCAGCTTGGGATACCAGACTCTTCGTGCCCAATCCTGAGCCACAAGAATGACTTGGGCCCGGTCGCGCTTTATCTTCTTCAGCACTCTGGGCAGAAGTGTTATAGGCGGAAAGGTGTATAGAAGACCGCAACTCCACTCGCGACGAAAAGCGTCGCCTAGAGAGTGCCGCCTTGGAAATTCCAACGCGCAGAACTGCTGACATTGCGCGTTCTCTTCGGTGGCAAATAGATCAAACCAAGGCTTTCCCCACTGCTGAAAGAGACCTTGCACCACCTCAGAGTGAAGATGCCATTCGTGATCCATCATGCACCTGCGGCTGAGTTTGTCTGCCCTGGCATTCAGGGAACCTGCCAGGTGTTGAACCACCAGGGATATGCCCTGATGTTCCAGCCATGTCCAGAGGCGGAGGGCATCCTGACATAGGGTCCACGACCCCACCCCGCCTTGTTTGTTGCAGTACCACATGGCAGTGGTGTTGTCCGTGAACACATGCACTACTCTTCCCTGGACAGAGGGAAGGAATGCTTTGAGTGCAAGACGAATCGCCCGAAACTCCAGAAGATTGATATGGAGCCCGGACTCCGCCGGAGACCAGAGGCCCCTGATCTCCGCCTCCCCCCTGTGGCCGCCCCATCCCAGAAGTGATGCACCGGTCACCACTGTGAACTTTGGTTGGGGAAGGGAGAGGGATCTGCCGCCGACCCAATCCTGGTTCGTGAGCCACCACTGCAATTGTCCTGCAGTGCCCTCCGAGATCTGGACGCAATCGGATAGATTCCCCCGATGTTGCGCCCACTGGAACTTCAGGTCCCACTGCAGAGCCCACATATGCCATCTGGCATGGTCCATCAGCAGGATGCCATCAGACCCAGCAGCCTGAGGGTCATTCTGACCGAAACCCGGGATAGAGGCTGAAAGATCAGAATCATAGCCCGAATATCCCGGACTCGCTGTTCGGGAGAATAAACCCGAAACTGCGTTGTGTCCAGAACCGCTCCGAAGAAGAGGAGCTTCTGAGAGGGGGTCAGGTGTGACTTCGGCACGTTCATGGAGAACCCCAGCGAATGCAGGAGGTCGGCCCTAGTCTGGAGGTGGGAGACGACTGCCTGGGGCGAGCCCGCCTTCAACAGCCAGTCGTCGAGATAGGGGAAGACTGGAACCCCTGATCTGCGCAGATGGGTTGCGACCACCGCCATCACTTTCGTGAACACCCGGGGGGCGCTGGTAAGGCCGAAGGGAAGCATGGTAAACTGAAAGTGCTCGTGGCCTACCGTGAACCACAGGTAACGCCGGTGGGCCGGCAGGACGGGGATGTCAAAGTAAGCGTCCTGCAAGTCCAATGCAACCATCCAGTCTCCAGGGCAGACAAGACCTGAGCGAGCGTCAACATTTTGAACTTCTCCTTCTGGAGGAAGCGGTTGACGTTCCTGAGATCCAAGATAGGACGCAGGCCATTGTCTTTCTTGGGTACCAGAAAGTAGTTGGAATAGCAACCACGACCTACTTCTGGGGCAGGAACACGCTCGATGGCACCCTTGGCCAAGAATGCCGAAACTTCCTGTTGGAGAAGGGCCAGGTGATCCTCCGACATGCGCTGGTACTGTGGTGGCATGGAGGGAGAGGTCGTCTCGAAGGGGAGGGAGTAGCCCCTTCGGACTATTTGCAAAACCCACCTGTCCAACGTGATGGTGCGCCAGTGGGGGAGGTGATGGCGGATCCTGCCGCCCACTGGCGTTTGATGGTTCTGAAAGGTCGGACTAGGAGGGTTTGGAGGCTCCTGCAGAGGGAGCTGTGGTGGACTGGCCCACTCGCTGGCCCCCCAGAACCACGGCGGTGGTTCCCACGTCCCCGGCCGCGCTGGGGCTGAACAGCTTGCGGCGGCCTGTGGCTCTGGGCGGAACGTAGCAGGGCACCCCTTCCGTAGGGGCGGAGGGGGGAGAACCCCGGAGCCGACCCCTACGGGCTCCACACGCGGAGTCGCGGGAGGGGTACCACCTACATCCCTCATCGCGTCGGCCGACGGATGGGGAGAAGTCTAAGGGCGACGATGCTTCTTCGACTTCTTTTTGTGCTTCTACTTACCTGACCCCGAGTGCGAAGACTTAGAGGAAGAATGGTGTTGGCTCTGCGACCGGTCCTTCAACCTCCTCCGCGACCTCGAACGGCGCGGAGCCGACTGCCGGGCCTAGAGTTGCTTTCGGGACCGCTCCCGCAAAGACTTCGGGGCCATGGTCCAGCAGTCGGAGCACGACTTGGGGTTGTGGTCGCGCTCCAGGCAGTAGAGGCGCACACACGGTGCGGATCCGTCACCGACATCAGTCGGTGACAGGAACCGCAAGCCTTAAAGCCGGGCATCCCTTGTGCACCAGGAGTCGTAAGGACTCAAAAAACAACGAAGTCGACAAATGTCGAGAAAAAAGCTCAGTCAAAAAATGACTGGGGGTACAGCTCTCTCCGGATCTGCGCTTGCTGGCGCCGAAAAAGAAAGAACTGACGTCAGCGCACGAGGGCGGCGTCTATGTAGCTTCCACGACGTCATCCCGGCGACCACGACGCCGACCGCGGAGTCGACCGACGCCACCTTCCGACGCGCAGGGGTACTGCTGACAAAAAACTTTCCGGATCCAGTCTGACGCCTGGGGGTAATTCTAAGGTAAGGAATCTTGATTCCAGGGAAGACATGGATTGGCAGTTCGGTCTGGACTGTTCCCATGAGGCACAGGGTCAAGACTGATTTGCATATAGCGGTGTCTGAACTGGGGTGGCAAAGCGAGCTAAAGAATGATGTTGGATTCAAACCAGATCTGTGACTGGGGGTGAGTGTTTGAAAAGTTTCAGCACTCCGTCCATCATCTCCTTGTGCTTGCTTTGTTCACCCTAAGTTGGCAGGGTATGCCCAGAGGGGGGTCCCTTGCTCACTTTGCCACTGGATTCAAGCTAGCCTGGCTGATGAGGGCTGTTAGCCCAAAACCGGTCCCAGGATGCTTGATTCCGGTCCAGGGAAGACATGGCTTGGCAGTTCGGTCTGGACTGTTCCCATGAGGCACAGGGTGAAGACTGATTTGCATATAGCTGTGTCTGAACTGGGGTGGCAAAGTGAGCTAAAGAATGATGGATTCAACCCAGATCTGTGACTGGGGGTGAGTATTTGAAAAGTTTCAGCACTCCGTCCATCATCTCCTTGTGTTTGCTAAGGAATCTATAACTAACTGTTTCTTTCAGATTAACACTTTATTCTTCAAATGTTCATAACTCCGGTTCTACTAATTGGATTTTTGTCGTTTTGGTCTGTTTTATCTATTAAATTAAGCTCTATTTTTCTTACCCATGGTGGAGTCTTTTTGTGTGGTGTTTTCACAATTTGAAGTGTTGCACAACTACTTTACACATTGCCTTTAAGTTCAGCCTGACCACTCTGTGCCAAGCTACCTGTGGGTTAAGCACAGGTTAATTTGGGGTTTGCTTGTGTCTTACCCTGACAAGGACTGTGGTTGCTGCTGGACTACGGCTCACTCCAGTAAACTGAAAACCAAATTTCTTACAATAACGCCGAGGAGAATGGGAAGATACTGGTTCCTCTTATATGCAGGAATAAGTGTCTTGAGGAGAAAACATGTCCACTTCTCAACCTGCATCTTCACCCCAAGGAGTCAGCCGCCTTTACCACTAGATGGTATGTGGAAATGCCTCCGGTGCAAATTTTGATAGTTGGAACAACTTAATTCCTCCATGTTGGTTGAGGTAGAACATTGTTGTCTGTCTGGATCAGCACAGTCTACCCCCTTACGTGTGCCTGGAAGGCTTTCAATACTAAGAAGTCTGTCTTGAGTTCCAGTAGGTTTATGTGTCTACTGCATCCGCTGGACTCCACGGGCCCCTGACCTTTAGGTTGTCCATGTGTGCTCCCCAAAACTTGTGGGTGCGTCCATTGTTCTGTTGAACGTGGGAGCTGGTAACCTGAAAGGTCTCCCTACTGTTGCATTCCTTGTGTTCCACCATTCCACTTCTTTCTCAACCTTTGCAGTGACGCACAAGTTACTTACCTTCGGTAACTATATATCTGTAAGAAACATTAGTAGTGATAGATTCCTTACCTTAGAATATCCCCAGGCGTCAGACTGGATCCGGAAAGTTTGTCAGTAGTACCCCTGCGCGTCGGTAGGGGCGTCGTGCGGCTCCGCGTCCGTCGTTGGCGTCGTGGTCGCCGAGATGACGTAGCGGGCGCTACTTGGACGCCGCACACGCGGGAGGACGTCAGTTCTGTACACGACTTTCTGCGCCAGGAACGCAGAGCCATGCAAGATACTGACCACTGGTGCATTGAAACTAGGGCCCTGAAAGGGATGACCTTAACCCTAAAAATCAGTTCGCAGAACGGGGAGGATGGGTGGGGCGGTAAGGAATCCATCACTACTAATGTTTCTTACAGATATATCGTTACCGAAGGTAAGTAACTTGTGTATCTGAAAGAAACACAGTGATAGATTCCTTACCTTAGAATAGATACCCCAGCAATACCAACCTCGGTGGTGGGTCTGCGAACAAAGATCACACCAGAAAGTCACGGAGAACAGAACGGCCAAAGAAGCCGTCTCTCCGGACTTGGCTGTCCAGGCAGTAATGTTTGGTAAACGTGTGCAGCGAGGCCCACGTGGCTGCCTGACATATGACTTGCAGGGGGACACCACGTCCCAATGCAGTAGTGGCTGCAGTAGCTCGGGTGGAATGAGCACGCAGCCCCACCGGAGGTTCTTCAGCCAAAGAGTAACAGGCTTTGATACACAAGACAACCCAGCGGGAGATGGTTCTCTTATGGACCGCCCGACCTTTCTTGGTGCCAACGTAGCCAACAAAAAGCTGGTCATCCACCCGGAACTGCTGTGTGCGGTTAAGATAAAAAGAAAGCGCACGTTTTGGGTCCAGACGGTGGAGCCGCTCTTCCTCTCTGGAAGGATGCGGAGGCGGAAAAAAGGTGGGCAATGCCCAATGTGAAAGGCCGTAACCACTTTTGGCAAAAAGGAAGGACGGGGCCTGAGCACAACCTTGTCCGGATGGACTGAAAGGAAAGGAGGCTTACAGGAAAGAGCCTGGAGCTCACTCACCCGCCTGGCGGAAGTGATGGCCACCAGGAAAGCAGTTTTTAACGTCAGAAGACGAAGAGGACAGTTGTGAAGTGGCTCAAAGGGAGCGCACATCAAGTACGTCAGAACCACATTCAAGTCCCACTGAGGCATCACGAAAGGAATAGGAGGAAAAAGGTGAGTAATGCCTTTAAGAAACCTATTTACAACAGGGGACTTGAAAAGAGAGGGCTGATCAGGGAGCCTGAGAAAGGCCGAAATAGCAGAAAGGTAGCCCTTGATAGTGCCCAGAGCAGAGCCCTGCCGGGCCAAAGAAAGAAGGAACAGTAGAACCTCAGAAAGAGGGGCAGAAAGGGGATCCACAGCCTTTGCTGTGCACCATGCCACCAATTTGTTCCACCTGCAGGCGTATACCACTTTAGTAGAGGGACGCCTGGCTGCCAGAATAACGTCACAAACTTCAGGAGGCAAGTCGAAGGGAATCAACTGCCGCCGCTCAATCTCCACGCAAAGAGGTGGAGGCTGGACAGGTTCAGGTGGAGGACCGTCCCCTGCTGCTGCGACAGAAGATCCTCCCGAAGAGGCAGTCGGATCGGGGGATCGATGCTCATACTGAGTAGCTCGGGATACCATACTCTTCGAGCCCAGTCCGGAGCCACAAGAATGACTTGGGCCCGGTCGCGCCTGATCTTCAGCACTCTGGGCAGAAGAGGTATAGGCGGAAAGGCGTACAACAGACCGCAACTCCACTCGCGACGAAAAGCGTCGCCGAGCGAGTGCCGCCTTGGAAATTCCAACGCGCAGAACTGATGACATTGCGCGTTCTCTTCGGTGGCGAATAGATCTAACCAAGGCTCTCCCCACTGCTGAAAGAGACCTTGCGCCACCTCCGAGTGAAGACACCATTCGTGATTGAGCATGCACCTGCGGCTGAGTTCGTCCGCCCTGGCGTTGAGAGAACCTGCCAGGTGTTGAACCACCAGAGACATGCCCTGATGTTCCAGCCATGTCCAGAGACGCAGTGCCTCTTGACAGAGGTTCCACGACCCCACCCCGCCTTGTTTGTTGCAGTACCACATGGCGGTGGTGTTGTCTGTGAACACCTGCACTACTCTCCCCTTGACAGAGGGAAGGAATGCTTTCAGTGCAAGCCTGATCGCCCGCAGCTCCAAAAGGTTGATATGGAGCCGGGACTCTGCCGGAGGCCAGAGGCCTCTGGTCTCCGCCTCTCCCATGTGGCCTCCCCATCCCAGGAGGGACGCATCCGTCACCACTGTGAACTCCGGTTGGGGAAGGGAGAGGGATCTGCAGTCGACCAAAGCCGGTTCGTGAGCCACCACTGCAATTGGTGTGCAGTGCCCTCCGAGATCTGGACGTGATCGGACAGGTTTCCCTGATGCTGCGCCCACTGGAACTTCAGGTCCCACTGCAGAGCCCGCATACGCCACCTGGCATGATTGACCAGCAGGATGCAGGAGGCCATGAGGCCCAGCAGCCTCAGAATCACTCTGACCGAAACCAAGGACAAGGGCTGAAAGATGGGAATCAGAGCCCGAATGTCCCGGACTCGCTGTTCGGGAGGATAGACCCGAAACTGCGCCGTGTCCAGAACCGCTCCGATAAAGAGGAGCTTCTGGGAGGGAATCAGTGCGACTTCGGCACATTGATGGAGAACCCCAGCAAGTGCAGGAGGTCGGCCGTAGTCTGGAGGTGGGAGACTACTGTCTGGGGCGAGCCCGCCTTCAACAACCAGTCGTCGAGATAGGGGAAGACTGACACCCCTGATCTGCGCAGATGAGCTGCGACCACCGCCATCACCTTGGTAAACACCCGAGGGGCGCTGGTAAGGCCAAAGGGGAGCACGGTAAACTGAAAGTGCTCGTGGCCTAGCATGAACCGTAGGCAATGCCTGTGGGCTGGCAGGACGGGGATGTGGAAATAGGCGTCCTGCAAGTCCAACGCCACCAGCCAGTCTTGTGGGTCGAGAGCAGACAAGACCTGAGCTAGAGTGAGCATCTTGAACTTCTTTGCGGAGGAAGCAATTGACGTTCCGGAGGTCCAAGATAGGACGCAGGCCTTTGTCCTTCTTGGGCACCATAAAGTAGTGGGAATAACAACCACGACCTACTTCGGGCATCGGAACGCGCTCGATGGCCCCCTTGGCTAAGAGGGCCGCAACTTCCTGCTGAAGAAGCACCAAGTGATCCCCTGGCATGCGGTGGTATTGAGGTGGCATGGCTGGGTAGTCTCGAAGGGGAGGGAGTAGCCCCTTCGGACTATCTCTAAAACCCACCTGTCCGAAGTGATGGAGCGCCAGTGAGGGAGGTGATGGCGGAGCCTGCCGCCCACTGGCGTGTGATGGACCTGAAAGTTCGGACTAGGAAGGTTTGGAGGCAGAGGTGGCGGGGGTAATGGTGGTCTGACCCGCCCGCTGGCCCCTTTGTCCGCCACGGCGGAAACCGCGGCCGCGCTGGGATGACTGTTGCGCCGGCCCGTGGCTCTGTTGCGAACGCTGCGGGGCGCCCCTTTCTGTGCCACGAAAGGAGCGAAAAGCGGAAGGCGGAAGAGGGCGGACTGCCGAGAGTCCCAAGGACTTGGCCGTAGCCCGTGAGTCCTTAAACCGCTCCAACACGCTGTCCGCTTTGTCGCCGAAGAGGCGACGGCCATCAAAGGGCATGTCCATAAGGGTGCTTTGGACATCCCCCGGAAAATCCAGTGGTTCTCAACCAGGCGTGGCGACGAACCACCACCGTCGTTGCAATGGATCTGCCCAGTGAGTCGGCGGTGTCTAGACCACAACGGATCATGAACTTGGCTGCGTCTCTCCCCTCTGCAACAGCCTGGGCGAGAGCAGGCCGGGCCTCCTCTGGACACAGACCGCACGTTCGCCACTGTATCCCACAGGCAGTGGGAATAACGGCCCAAGAGGCATACGGTGTTCACGGACCGCAGCGCAGAGCTGGTGGAAGAGAAAATCTTCTTCCCAAACTGATCCAGCTTCTTGGATTCCCTATCCGGTGGGGCGGAAGGGAAGGCGGTAGGGGAAGCAGAGGCTTGGACAACCAAGCTCTCGGGGGTGGGATGTTGGGAGAGGAAAAGAGGGTCACCCGGAGCCGGGCGATGGCGTCGGGCCACGTTCCTATCCACAGGAGCCACTGTGGTGGGCCTGGACCAAGTGCCCAAAAGAACGTCCGAAAGGGCTTCATTAAAGGGCAGCAGCGGCTCCGCAGAAGTAGCTGCTGGCTGAAGCACCTCTGTCAGGAGGTTAGTCCTGACGGCCACAGTAGGGAGCTGGAGGTGTAGGGCCTCCGCCTCCTACGCAACACCACTGCATAACTGGCTCCCTCCTCCGTAGCCACGGTAGGAGGAGACAGCATGCCAAGGTCTGGTGAGGTATCCAGACCACTGGCTTCCCCCAGTTCCTCAGCCCAGTCCTGTTCAGACTCGCAGGCTGCAGCGAGAGGGTCGTCCGACCCCTCCCAGTCCTCCCCTTGCTCCTCAGGCTGTTCAACAGGCCGAAAATAAGGAGCAGGGACATGGGGATAGAAATCCCCAAACGGCGTCGAGAACGGCATCTACCGACGCCGGACCGACGCCGTGTCCACTTCGGGGCTGAATTTGAGGTCGACGTCGTCCCGAGGAGCGGGCGGCGTCGGGATCGGTGCCGGTGGGGTCGACGGTGGAGGCGTAACGAGGTAAACCGGCGTCGACCGGGATCCAGGCCTGGATCCAAGGGTGTCCTGCGGCGCCGGGGCCGGAGCCGACAGCGACGCCGGGGCCGCCGGCGAGGAAACGCGAGGACACCCATGCGGGACCGCGGGGCCCGAAGGCCCAAAGAGGCGAGCCATGGCCGACAGGAAGTCCTGTATCTGGGCCGGAGTCGCCGCCGACCACGGGAAGGGGGGGTAGTCGGGCGGCGACTCCATGGACTCCGCCGGAGCCGCGGGGGTGGCACCACCCGTACCCTCAGCCGCGTCGCGCGACCGGGGAGGGGAAGTCGGAGAACGATGAAGTTTCTTCGACTTCTTGTGCTTCGCCTTACCTGACCCAGAGTGCGAAGACTTCGATCCCGACTATCGCCGATGGTGACTCCGCGCACGGTCCCTCGACCTCCCTCTGGACCGGGACCTGTCACGGCGCGGAGCCGACTGCCGGGCTTCAAGCAGCTTTCGGGACCGCTCTCGCAAAGACTTCGGAGCCATGGACCGGCAGTCGGGGCACGACTTGGGGGCATGGTCGCGCCCCAGGCAGAAGAGACACACGTGGTGCGGGTCCGTCACCGACATCATCCAATGACAGTCCTCGCAGGATTTAAAACTGGGCATCCCTAACTGCACCAGGAGTCGATATCGACTCGAAAAAAAGTGAGAAAAAGATCTAAAAAAACTTAGTCAAAAAAGACTAGGGGTACCGCTCTCTCCGGATCTGCGCTTGCTGGCGCAAAAAAAGATAGAACTGACGTCAGCGCGCGTGGGCGGCGTCCAAGTAGCGCCCGCGACGTCATCTCGGCGACCACGACAGACGCAGAGCCGCACGACACCCCTACCGACGCGCAGGGGTACTGCTGACGAAAACTTTCCAGATCCAGTCTGACGCCTGGGGATATTCTAAGGTAAGGAATCTATCACTATGCGTTTCTTTCAGATAACCACCATATCTTTACAGCTGTGCGTGGCTTGTGACCATTTGTTGCAGAGCCATTCCTGTTGGGGTCGCATATGCAGTCTTCAATGCGGTATGAGAGGGATGCATGATGTCATCATGCCCCTTAGTTTCCTCGCGGTCCTCCCAGTCAGTGACTGACCCTTCTGGTAAAGGCAAGCTTGATCTGTTACTGCCTTTGCCCTCCTGGGTACTGGTTATGTGTGTGTTATTGTTGAGTTCAGTGTCGCCCCCAGGAATACATTCTACTTTTCCGGATGTTGAGATGATTTCTCGTAATTTATGGCAAACCCCAGCTGTTGCAGCATGGAGATGAGAGTTTGTCTTGTTGGCACTTTTGTCTTGCGCTTGCTTTCAACAGCCAGTCATCTAGGTTAAGGGTAAATGTGTATACCCGGTCTTCTCAGGTATGCGGCTATTGAGCTAGGCATTTTGTGAACACACTGCTTATTTTATGCCAAGGGGTAGCACTCTGAACTGGTAGCGTACTTTGTCTAAGACTAATCTGAGGTACATTCTATTTCTTTGGTATGAGTGGGTGGACATCCTTTAGGTCTATGGTGGCCATGTAATCTCCCCTCCTTAGGAGTGGAATTACCTCTTGTAGTGTTTTCAACTGTAATGGTTGAGTTTGTATGAACTGCTTTAGATATCGGAGGTCTAGTATTGGTCTCAACATTAGTCTTGTTTAGGTACTAGGAAGTGCACAGAGTAGATACCTCTTCCTGTCTCTTATGGTAAAACTCTTATGGCTCGTCTTTTGATGAGTTCTTGGACTTCCTGCCGCACTTGGAGTTCTTATTCCATTAATGATCCTCTCTTTGCTGGAATGGGTGGCAGTCTCTTGATGAGCTCTACGCAGTAAACTTTGCTGCATGGAGTACCCCCCCCCCCCAAACCCCCTTGTGGGTTGGCCTCTCCCTCTTGGCTTTCTGTGAAAGGGCAGTCTTTCTGGGTGTTGCCACTGTTGGTGGGTGGGTTGGTTCGCAATTTGCTGGCTAAAGCCTTGCTGTTGGAGTTGGGAGGCTGGTGGGAATCTTCCTCTGCTGACGGGTCTCCCAGTGGGCATACCTCCTCCCTTGAAGGACCCCTTAAGCTACAATACACCAATTGCTTTTGCAGTTTATCTTTATTCATTCGCTGTAGTGCCTCGTCCACAGCTGTTCCAAAGAAGGCTCCTCCCATAAAAGGCATGTTGATCACAGATGCCTGTACCTCTTTCCCGCATCCCGAGACCCTTAGCCAGGCATGCTTTGAGAGTAGTCCCCATGCACATCTGCCTACTGGCAGATTCTCTTGCGTCCAGCACTGATTTGAAGCAGAAGTTGGCAATATTCTTGCCCTCCTGAATGACTGCCTTTGCTCGCTTTTTAAACTCCTCAGGGAGTAGTTGCACGAGACCCTCCATTTCCTCCCACTGCTATTGGACGAAACAGTTGAGGAATGCATGAATAGGCAATTGCACACTGTGTAGCTGCTGCCCTTTACATTTATCTGCCCATTCGATCCATCCTCTTGCTCTCCTCTGGTATTGGTCCACGGTGCATTCTTCCTATTCCTGGCGGTTGCCACAATTATGGAATCTGCTGGCACATTTTCCTTGATAAATGGATGATCTTATGTGGAGTTTTTATACTTCTCCATTCGTTGGGGGAGGGGGGTGAGGTGAGGGACGTAATGGCCCTTGCTTTGGCAGGTTGTTGGTCCAGGATGCTGGGGAGCATAGTTAGATATAGGTTTGCATTCTGTGATGCCTTGAGTGTTTCAAGGAGGAAGCACAAGTCCTTCCTTTCTTCCTTGAGCTGGACTCCATAGGTGTCTGCTGCACTGTTAATGAGTCTATTGTACATTGACAGATCTTTCCATGGTGAGGGCCTCCACAGATAGTGGTCGACATCCTCTTCAGGGGATTCGGTGTCAAGATCCTGCCACTTGTCGCTCAGCTGCCCAAGGCCTTAGAGTGGAATGAATTAATCTTAGTCGTAGTCAAAGAATTCCTCCTGCTACGCAGTCTTCGGGGCTTTGGCCCTTCATGAGGCTGAAGTTGCAAACCTCTAAAGGGGGGAGGGGGTGGCTGGGACAGAACCTAAAGGGGGTGCTCTCCATGCCTATATACTCTCCGACCACGTGGTGCTCATCAGCTGAGCCCCCCATACGTGTTAAGAAGGTTCCCTTTCTCTATCCTTAGAGAATTTTGTGTGTCCCCCACACACCCCAAATCCCAGGTGACTTCAGTGTTTCTTGGTAGAACTGCAGTGTTTTCAATCTTTTAAAGAATCTTTCTCAGCTCCTCCATCATGCTTTCAGACCCAACATTGGAATAAAAGAATCTGGAGATATGTGGAAGAACAAAAGATGATTCCGTACCCAGCCACTTGATGGTAGAATAGATATACAACATTTGAATCTAGGAAATTATTCTTGCTGCAAAAGGAAAATGCTACTTACCAGCATGCATCTGTTCTTGGCATGTAGAGCTGTAGATCTGTATACTTGTGCATAGATCGCCATCTGGTGTTGGGCTCGGATGTTTGCAGTTTGTTTTTGTCTTGGAAGAGTCTTTGTAGTCACGAGATAGGGGACTCCTCCTTAGGACGATAGTGCGCATGGGCATCGACTCCATCTCCAGATTGTTTTCGCCATGAAGGGTTGTGATGGAGTTAGAAAGAAATATAAATAATAATAGTAATAGAAAAAAGATGCCCATGTATAGTTATCTAAGTAAGATAATACTGGAACAGTTACAGGCAGCCGGGGAGGAGGGTGGGCGTATACAGATCTACAGCTCTACATGCCAAGAACAGATGCATACTGGTAAGTAGCATTTTCCGTTCGAGGCATATGAGCTGTAGATTGTATACTTGTGCATAGACTACACAGCAGTTATCTCCTTAGCGGTGGCCACCTATATCTGTTGCAGTAGTTTGAAAAAGTGTTTTTAATACAGCCTGGCCCTCAGTAGCTTGTTGTTTTGCCTGCACATCTACACAATAGTGCTTTGTGAAGGTGTGTGGTGTAGACCATGTTGCTGCTTTACAGATGTCATCTATGGGGATGTTTCCTAAGAATGCCATAGAAGCCCCTAGTTTGCATGTGGAATGCGCTCTAGGAGGAACAGATAATGTACGCTTTGCCTTTTGTGAACCATGGTTGTCGAGCCCATGTTGGAGCAACCAGGATCATTGTGAGCGACTGTTGTCTGAGTTTTCGAACCACTAATGGAAGGAGTGGGAGAGGCCGAAAAGCGTACGCAAATTTGCCTGACCAGTTCATCCATATCGCATTGCCTTTGGACAATGGGTGTGGATACCTGGAGGCGAAGTTTGGGCATTTTGCGTTTAAGTGTGTGGCGAACAGATCTATGTCTGGGTGGCCCCACTTGTGGAAGAATGGATGAAGAACTTGTGGATGAAGTTCCCATTCGTGAATCTGTTGTGTCTGACGACTTAGTAGA
Organism: Calotriton arnoldi; assembly: GCA_963921515.1. Lineage (NCBI taxonomy): Eukaryota > Metazoa > Chordata > Amphibia > Caudata > Salamandridae > Calotriton > Calotriton arnoldi. The sequence continues at coordinate 74,081 of CAWUFW010011471.1, forward strand.
TCCGCAATTTGATTGTGTAGCCCTGGTAGGTGTTCTGCTAACAGGTATATTTTTTGCAGAATGGCCCATCTCCATATGGTTTGCGCTAGGCGGGAAAGCTGCAGAGAGTGTCTCCTCCCCCCCGTTTTTGGATGTAGTACATTGCAGTCATATTGTCTGTTCTGACTAGGACTGCCTTGTGTACTAGATGTACCTGGAATGATTTTAACGCAAGAAAAATTGCCAGCAACTCCAAATGATTGATGTGGAGTAATTTTTGCCGAGGGGTCCATATGCCCTGAATGGTATAATGTAACAGATGCGCTCCCCAGCCGGTGAGCAATGCGTCCGTTGTTAGCACAATCTGTGGAACCGGGTCTATGAACTGCCGCCCCTTGGATAGGTTTTGTGTGTTCCACCACTGCAGAGAGCGATGTGTGCAGCTGTCCACCAACACCAGATCTGTAAGCTGGCCCTGGGCCTGGTTCCACTGATGTGCCAGACATTCCTGTAATGGGCGCATTTGGAGTCTTGCGTAAGGCACTATGAAAATGCAAGAGGCCATCATTCCTATTAGTTGCATGAACACTCGAGCTGGGAGTGAGTGTGGAGGTTGAAATCTTTTTATGAGAGCTTGTATGCTGTGTATCCTGAGTGAATTGGGATACGCAATGGCTGTTGAAGTATCTAGTGTAGCGCCCAGATACTGTTGTATGTGGGACGGTTGCAGGTGTGACTTGGTGAGATTTATTGTGAATCCCAAGTCGTGCAGGAGGTGAACTGTTTTGTGTGTGTGTGTGTGTGTTGAACACAGTGGTTGTGTGAGCTGGCTGTTATGAGCCAGTCGTCTAGATAAGGGAACACATGAATGTGTTGTCTTCGCAAGTGTGCTGCTACTACTGCAAGGCACTTTGTCAATACCCTGGGTGCTGTAGTTACTCCGAATGGGAGGACTTTGAACTGGTAGTGCTGACCATCCAGCACAAACCGCAGATATTTCCTGTGAGCAGGGTGAATGGGGATGTGAAAGTGGCCGTCCTTGAGATCTAGAGTGGAAAGGAAATCGCCCTGTTGGAGCAGTGGGAGGACCTGTTGCAGGGTGACCATATGGAAGTGGTCGGACTATATGTACAGGTTTAGTATTCTGAGGTCTAATATTGGCCTTAGAGTACCGTCCTTTTTTGGAATGAGAATGTAAAGGGAGTAGACCCCTGAGCCTTTCTGATGTAGGGGGACTGGTTCTATTGCTTGCTTTTGTAAAAGGGAGGCAATCTCCTGTTTGAGAAGTGTTAGATGTTCCATGGACATCGGTCGATGCCTGGGAGGCACGTTTGGTGAAGTAGAAGTGAGCTCCAGGCAGTAACCATACTGGATAATTTCTCTCACCCACCTGTCTGTGGTGATGGAAAGCCACACAGGTAGGAACTGTGATAGTCTTCCCCCGACCGGTGTGGAATGGTCTGGGGGGAGCGTAGGGAAGTCACTGCTTTGAGGCGGGGGAGGTGCGGGTATTGTTACCGCGACCTCTTCCTTTATTATTACCCCTGTAGCCCCCTCTAAAATATCCTCAGCTAGGGGAAGATTGAGTGGGGCTTTTGTATGAAGAGGTGTTGTCTGTGCCACTGGTTTTGGAGGCGCCCCTATAAGTGGAGCGATGAAAAGACCCTCTATTTGCCGTAAATTGTAAGGCCCCCATGGACTTGGTGGTTTCTGTGTTCTTTTTCATTTTCTCTAATGATGTGTCTACAGAAGGGCCAAATAGATGTTGCGGGTCAAATGGCTGGTTAAGAATTTGGGACTGCACCTCCTGTTTAAAGCCAGAGATGCGCAGCCATGCATGCCTGCGCAGCAGAACGCTTGTATGGACTGCTCTGGATGCTGTATCTGCTGCATCCAAAGCACATTTGATGGAGGTATTAGTGATGGTTTTTCCCTCCTGTATAAGGTCGTTGGCTTTAGCCCTATTTTGGTCTGGAAGGTGCTGCATAAGTGTCTCCAGCTCATCATAATGCGCCCTGTCATACCTGGCAAGTAAAGCCTGGGCGTTGGCGATGCGCCAGTAATTGGCTGCTTGAGACGCGACCCGTTTGCCAGATGCGTCCAGCAGTTTTGACTCCTTGTCTGGAGGAGGGGCCTCCCCTGTGGATTGAGAATTAGCCCGTTTACGGGCATTTGACACTACGAGGGAGTCTAGAGGGAGTTGTCCTCTAATATAAGCTGGGTCGTTTGGGGCTGGCTTATATTTTTTGTCAATGCGTGGGTTGATTATCCTAGCTGTAGGAGAGTAGGATCTGCTTCACATGGGTACCCCCACTTTTTGCTGATGCTTCACTGTTTTTCGACTTTAGTCTGGCTGGGGCCCTGCTAATCAGAAACCCAGCCTAGCTGCTTCCTCTCTAAAATGTTTCCATGTGCCCTAGGCACATCTCTGATTGGAATCTGGAGTGCCCTTATAAGTCCCTAGTATATGGTATACTATGTACCCAGGGCATAGGTACCGCAGAGGCCTACCAGGGGCTGCAGCATGTATTGTGCCACCCCTGGAAGGCCATCCAAAATGACACCACAGGTCTGCCACTGCAGCCTGGGTAAGGTGGTGCATGCACCCCTTACTGTGATATAGGCTACCTGTATCACTACCAATGCACACACATATAAACCTATAAGTCACTCCTATGGCAGGCCTTACCAATCCTGAAGGCAGAGTGCCTGGTTTTTATGTGAGAGGGTGCCCCTGCATGTGCAGAGCCCCTCTACAGCGTTCGAAGTCCCTCCTCTGATGCGGTTTGTGGTACAGCCTGACCATATACTCTTAAGTGCATTATATCCTCGCGGTACAATGCTAACTTTGGACTGGCTGCACCAAAACATGTCGTGTTTGGTGTCAAACATCTTGGAATACTACCCACCCGCCAGTCCTGGCGGCGGGGGTAGCATTCCACCCTTCTAGAGGGAGAGACATGTACACACCGGGCTACCCGGTAACTTCTTTCCAGAGCCCTGGCATCACAAAATGGATGCCGCTGCCACAGACACGGGTCTGGCCTCCTGCTGCTGACAAACTCCGGTAGGGGAGGCCTGGACAATAGGTTTCCTGTCGAAGGGAGGTGTAACCACCTCCCCAGACAGGATAGTGTGTATTGGGGCTGGGCGGGAGCACTCTCTGGTGCTTTGAAGTCCTGCACTGGGGGCACACTTGGTGTCCCTGTGCATATGCCAGTTCAAACCGGTTGCAGGGGCTACCTGCCCCTGCTCTGGCGCGAAACTGGACAAAGGGAATGGGTGTAACCACCCCTCTTCCCTGACCCTCCCATAGGTGGGTCCCCAGAGTATGTCAAACCCCCTAACTTTGTATAAGTATGGGACCCCAGTCCTTAGGACTTTAGATTACCCTGGACGAAACTCTGACACTGAATCCTGGACCTTCGACGCTCTACTTGAAGATTAGAGGACTGAAGAATCTCCCTTGGGGTCAAGGAGTGACTCCCCTGCTTGGCAGGCACCTAAGAAGCAATTGTCCAGTCTGCATTGCTGAAGCTCCCGCCGGACGCCAAAGTCTTTGCATCACCAGAGGTGGATTTCCAGACTTCCCCGAGGCTGCCCTGAGTCCCCAGCAAAACTGAGGCCCGCAGCTGTCGTGGGTAACGTGGAACCGTGACCCCCTGGACACCGAGTACTTTTGCAAGTGCATCCTCTTTCTGGTCTCACACGAAGTTGTGCTTTGGGCTCCGAGTAGCCCCCGCCTCCAGCACCGAAGATCATTGGCCTCCACTCCACGAGTGTCCTGTGAGCCAGCTCCAAGTGCGTCCACTCGAGGCTCCTTCGCGGTCGCTAGTCCGTTGGCTAGTGGGCCCTCCCGAAGGCAACTCTTCTTCTGCTTGGGCTTTCCTGGTTGCTCCAGACGTGCCCCGACTTGCCCTCGCTGGGTGAGTCCCCCAGACCTTGCTGGTCTGCATCAACGTCCTTTCTTTGTTTCTACGAGAGTTGCCGTTGCCAAGGCTTGTTGGGTCCAATCCGGTCACCGACACCGCAGCAATCGACAGACTTCGTGGGACAGCTCGAATCCAGCTCCTGGTTGTCGTCGACGCCTCCTGGACCTCGTGGCTGAAGAGTCAAGACGACCGTCAACCTACCTGAAGCACCCGACATCGGTGGGCATCTGCTCATCGCCTTCCTGGTCACTGGCTAGTGACCCAGACTCTGTCCCCTCTGCTTTCAGGTTCTTCAGATCTTCGATCCACCCGAACACTTTCGACTTGGTCGCCAGCAGCACTTTGCAGCAGATCGCCATTGAAAACAAATAGTTTCTTACCTGTCGGTGTAGTTTTGCAGCTTGAAGACTTTCTGGATTCACTATGCTGTGCATTATTCCGCCATCTCGTGGTTGGGTCCGGATTCGTAGTCTTTTCTTTGTTTTTGTGTTTTTTTTTTGTTGTTGTTGTTGGCCCAGGTGGGCGGCGACGCCCCACCATTTGGTGTCTTCGGTGACGTCGTCGCGCTTCCGGCGGAAGCTCCCACCTTTGGTAGCCATCTTCGGATTCTTTTTTCTTTTCCTCTTACAGTTTTTTGTTGTCTATGTCTTTAACCTTTAATCCTTCAATTATTCTTTGATCCCTTTAACCTTGTATGTAGTTCAGTTGTACCCTTAACCTCCTATGTTATCTTCCTGGCGGAGGCGGGTGGGATCGCTAGTGAATCCAGAAAGTCTTCAAGCTGCAAAACTACACCGACAGGTAAGAAACTATTCGTTTTGCAGCGTGAATCTTTCTGGATTCACTATGCTGTGCATAGACTTAGTAGCGGTTTTGTTATTGCGGTGGTTGGGTGGAAGATGAGCATTGGTTGCTGAAAATGTGCTGTAAGACCTTCTGTCCTACTTGTGCCTCTTTGTTCATTTGGATATCAACACAGTAGTGTTTGGTGAACGTGTGCACGGAAGACCATGTTGCCGCTTGGCAAATGTCTTGTATAGGTGTGTTCGCTAGGAACGCAACCGTTGCTCCCTTTTCCTTGTTGGAGTGAGCCTGGGCGGCTCCTTGTAACTCTTGTCCTGCCTGCTTGTGGCAGAGTTGTATTGCTTGTGCAATCCACCGTGCAATGGTATTTTTTGTTACTGGTCGTCCCAGGAAACTGCTTGCGAAGGAAACGAAGAGTTGTTTTGTTTTCCTGCATTCCTTCGTCCTTTCTATGTAGTGCATCACTGCCCTTCTGGCGTCTAGCGTGTGTAGCGCCTTTTCTGAGGGTGTTGAAGGTTTCTGGAAGAAACTTGGTATCTGTATTGTTTGATTGATATGGAACCGCGACACCACCTTTGGCAGGAAGTGTGGGTCCGTCCTCATGACAATTCTGTCCTTGTGTATTTGCAAGTAGGGCTCTTGTAGTGTGAGAGCCTGTAGTTCACGGACTCTTCGCAGTGACGTGATAGCCACTAAGAAAGCCGTTTTTAGTGTGAGCATGTGCAGTGTGATCTTGTGTATGGGTTCAAATGGTGATTTCATCAACTGTGTCAGTACAGTGTTGAGGTTCCAGCTTGGGGCTGGCATCCTTTTAGGGGGCTATTCTTTTAGCCCCTTCCAGGAATCTTTTGACCACTTGGGAGGTGAAGAAGCTTTTCACCGCTTCTCCCTGGTGTAGGCCACTATGGCTGCTAGGTGAACCCTTAGTGACGAGTAGCTCAGCCCGCTTTGTAGTAGGTGTGTTAAGTATCGCAGTACTGTTGATTCTTTTGTGACTTTTCGTTGCAGTCCCTCTGTAATGCACCATTGTGAGAACCTTTTCCACTTTGCAATGTAGCATTTTCTTGTAGTGGGTCTCCTTGCTTCTCTGAGTACTGCCATGGTGCTTGGAGGTAGTTTGAGGTGTGCGAATTCTAGGTCCTCAGGAGCCATGCTGCTAGGCTGAGGCTGTCTGGTTCTGGGTGGAGCACTTTTCCGTCTTGCATTGTGAGGAGGTCTTTCCTTCTGCTGAACCTGTGTGCTGGTTCCTGCGCCATTTCCATTATCTGTGAGAACCATGTTTGTTTGGCCCACTGAGGTGCCACCAGTATGAGTGTCATGCTGCTGCTCCTGCATTTGCTGAGTACTTTGTGTAACAGTGGTATCGGGGGAAAAGCGTAAGCAAATTCGTTCGACCAACTTATCCATAGGGCATTCCCTAGGGACCTTTGGTCCGGCTGTCTGGATGCGTAATGTTGGCATTTTGCATTCTGGGGTGTTGCAAAGAGGTCTATCCGTGGTGTTCCCCACTTTTGGAACAGTTGCTGCACCTCCTGTTGGTTCAGTTCCCATTCGTGGGATGCAGACGTCTGCCTGCTGAGTCGGTCTGCTTCTACATTGTCTATTCCTGGGAGGTGTATTGCTAGCAGGTCTAACCTTAGAAGGCTGGCCCATCTCCAGACTTGTTGTGCCAGACTTGACAGTGGTGCTGATTGTGTCCCACCTTGCTTGTTGATGTAGAACATTGCAGTTGTGTTGTCTGTTTGTATCAGCACTCGCTGGCCGTAAAGCTGCTTTTGAAAGGCTTTTAAGGCTAGGAACACAGTTTTGAGTTCTAGGTAGTTGATGTGTTTCACTGCATCTTGTTCTGACCAGAGCCCCCTGACTCGGAGTCTGGTCATGTGCGCGCCCCAGCCCTGCTGTGAGGCGTCTGTTGTGATGGTCACTGTTGGAGTTGGCTGTGTGAATGGCTTCCCTTGTAATATGTTCTCTTCTTTCCACCACGCTATTTCTTTCTGCACTGCGTGTGTGTGACAACCACTAGATCTTCCCAACTCCCTGTGGCTTGTGACCATTGCTGTTGTATCCATTCCTGGAACGGTCTCATGTGCAGTCTGATATGCGGGACAAGGTGGATGCATGATGCCATCATTCCCATTAGCCTGCTCACCGTCCTCACTGTCAGAACTTGCCCCTTGCGGTAATGACGTGTTTCCCTCAGGAGCGCTATACTTCTCTTGTCGCTGGGGAACACCTTGGACTGTGTGCTGTCTATTTGTGCCCCCAAGAATATCTTGATTTGTTGGGGTTCTGTTGACGATTTTTCCCAATGTATTGAGAAACCTAATGTGGACAGTGTTTCTATGACTTGTTTGATGTGTTTTTTGCAGAGTCTGTATGATCCTGCTTTTACCAGTCAGTCGTCGAGGTAGGGGTATACATGTATGCTCCTTCTCCGAAGGTGCGCTGCAGCTGCTGCTAGGCATTTCGTGAACACTCTTGGTGCGGACTTTAGTCCGAAGGCTAGCACTGTGAACTGGTAGTGATTGTAGCCTATCACGAATCTTAATAGCCGTTTGTGTTTGCGGTTGACGGGTATGTGCAGGTATGCATCTTTTAGGTCTAAGGTCGCCATGTAATCCCCTTCTTGGATTTGGGGTATTACTTCCTGAAGTGAAGTCATCTTGAATTTTTGAGTTTTTACGAACTTGTTCAGGAATCTGAGGTCCAATATTGGTCTTAGTGTATCGTCTACCTTTGGCACTAGGAAGTACGTTGAGTATATTCCCTTGTTCCTTTCGTTGTTTGGAACTGGCTCTATTGCTCTTTTTTGTAGCAGTTCCTCTGCTTCTAGGCGGAGGAGGGCTAGTTCTCTTGCGGGTATTGACCGATGTCTTGGTCTTCTCCCTGGCGGGTGTTTTTGGAGGTCTATGCAGTACCCGTGCTGTATGGTGTTTAGTATCCATTTGTCCGTGGTAATTTTCCTCCATTGTGTGAGAAATTTTCCTATTCTTCCTCCCACTGGTGTCGTATGCTCGGTGGTTATTTGCTGTGTGCTTCTGCTCTTTATCTTTTCCTTTTGCGGACTTCCCTCAACCTTGGTGTTAACGGTGGGGGCTTGTTCTGTGTGTGGAGTCACTTTGGAGGCGGGCTGCTGGCCCCCTCTTCGGGCCTGTCCCCGTCCGTACCCGCGCCCTCGAAAGGACCGTCCTCTGGGTTGGTACTGCCAATTCTGCTGCTGTTGTCCCTGCAGGTTTTGGCCCTGGTTGTTCCCTTGGTACCCTTGTTGTTGTGATTGGTGTGAAGTGGTAGGTGCATTGCCTCCTCTACCACTGGCTCGCCTTGAGGGGTTCCCTCTTCTCATTCCCCTGAACTGCAGCGCTCCCATGGACCTTGCAGTTTTGTTGTCCGTCTTTAGTTGTGTTAATTTGTTGTCAACTGTTGCTCCAAACAGTTTCTCACCGTCGAACGGTGTGTTGATGATGTTGCTCTATACTTCTGGTTTGAAGCCGGAGATCCTGAGCCATGCGTGTCTCCTCTCAGTCATCCCTATCATCATTTGCCTGCTGGAGTTCTCTGCTGCGTCCAAGGCTGACTTTAGGCAAGTGTTCGCGATGGCCTTGCCTTCTTCCGCTAGGTAATTGGCCCTTTGTTGGTGTTCTTCTGGCAGGTGCTTAATGAGCTGGCTCATTTCTGCCCAATGCTGGTATGCATGCCTGCTGATGAGGGCGTTGGAGTTGGCGATACGCCAGTGTATGGCTGCGTTCCTCTCCACCTTACGTCCTGTGAGGTCTATTCTTTTGCTCTCCTTGTCTGGAGGTGGGCCTGTGTTGGTGGGCACACCGGCCCTCTTCCTGGCTGTTGCAGCGATAATGGAGTCTGCTGGTACAGACCCCTGTATGTATGCAGGATCTTTTGTGGAGTGCTTATACTTCTTTTCGCTCCTCGGGGTAACCGCCTTGCAGATTGCTGGTTCCCTGAAGGCCTCCCTTCCTGGTCGAGAACGCCAGGTAACATGGGTAGAAATTGGCTCCTTGTCTGTTGGGGGAGCAGGGTTTCGAAGAGGAAACCTGCTTTTGTTTTTCCTCCTGCATTTCGACCCCATAAGTCTTTGCAGCCTTCTGCACAACCTCATTGTAGACTCCGATGTCGTCTGGCGGCGAAGGTCTCGAGGGGTAAGTGTCTACCCCTTCTTCTGGTGACTGTGTCGAGGTCTTGCCAGTCTAGGTCTTGTACTTCAGAGGACGCCGAGTCCCTGTAAAACAGCATCTCTTCTTCGCCTTCGGCCTCGAAGTAGTAGTATTCCTCGTCCTGGTCTTCGAGCTGTTCGGGTGTCCCCGGGGCCTCGACGACTTCGGCCTCGAACTCCTCGACTGCCTCGTGGGCTTGCTTCGACGGAATAGCGTATTGTTTCATCTTCTCATCGAAGTTTTTTTTGCGTTGCAGGATGCTCGCCATCTCTGCCTCGAGCCTCCTCTTCGCCATCTCGTGGACCTTTTCGGCGTCGAGTGGTGCAGTGCCTCTCTTCGTGGTCGCGGTCGTCGAAACAGACGCCGGGCCCTCCTTTCTCGGTGTCGAGGTTTCCTTTTCGGGGACGACCTTCGACGCCTTCGTTTTTTCGGAGGCTTTCGCCGATTGAGAGTCCTTGTCCAAGGATCCGCTCGGCTGTTTGTCCCTTGGTGCTGTTGCTTTCGTCGAGTGTTTCGGCGGCAACGCTCCCTTCGAGGACTTTGCTACACTTCTCGGAGTGTCGCTAGGGATTCTGGCTTCACTCTTTCGAGCGTCGCTTTGGTGTTTTGGGGTCGACGACTCCCTTACCTCCTTCGACGTTTTCTTTTCGATTTCGACGACAGCGCAGTCCTCTGGTCCCTCTGCGATGTTGTCCTCCTCTCCGCTCGAGAGACCCAGGTCTCGGAGAGATGGTGCTGGTCCCTGGCCCTGCATGCTGTAGTTCGCCCTTCTCTGTCTGTCTCTCACCCGGAGGGTCTTCGGGGTGAACGCCGAGCACGCGTTGCAGTCTTCGCTGGCGTGGTCGAGCGGCAAGCAGAGGTTGCCGACTGGGTGCTGGTCTTTTTGGGCGTATTTGTGGTGGCAATTTCTGCAGAACTTGAACGGAGTCTTGTCCATAACCGCGCTTAGGGAGCCCCTGTGAGCGCATTCTCTGTAGGCGTCGAGATTTCGGTCGTGGACCTTCTACCTCGTCGTCCTTCTCCGGTACTAGTGTAGTCGTCCGGTGTCTCAGGAGTACATCTTCTGTGATGAAATTTCGACTTTGAGATTCTTCGTCCAAACTTTCTGGAACTTCTCGGCAGCGATCCAGACCCCACGGCGGAAAAAAGAATCTGAAGATGGCTACCAAAGGTGGGAGCTTCCGCCGGAGCGCGACGACGTCACCGAAGACACCAAATGGTGGGCGGCGCCGCCCACCTGGGCCAACAACAAAAAAAACACAAAAACAAAGAAAAGACTACGAATCCGGACCCAACCACGAGATGGCGGAATAATGCACAGCATAGTGAATCCAGAAAGATTCACGCTGCAAAACTACGACGAAACCCGACCCCGAAAGACACCTATGCACCCGGCTTCCCTGGGTGAGGTAACTCTAGTACTCCGGTGCTCCCGTGGGTATAGACTCTAGAGCAACCTAGTTCTAAAGGGGTTTGCTCCAAGTCCTCCCCCAAGTGTCCTTTTTCTTTAAAACTCCAACCGCGACATTCCCCATAGAAGTCAACGGCGGCTCGCGGCTGTGTTCTCACACTGCACGCGTCCCCCGTGGGTCCCCTGTGTCACTACCATGGGTGGTTCCTTGAGGGCCAAGCACTTCTACAGGCTCTAGGCCTTGTGTCTAACTCAGTCGTGGTTCTTATACCACTTTATTGGTATATGGTTTGGTACGCCCCTAGGGCTCAAACGTGTATTTGTGCTATTACTGTTGATAACTGACTTGTAACTTATGTACTTCAAACTCTAGCCTCATAAAGAGACTAGAGGGGTGTGTTTAAGACTAAATACATATATTTTATATATATACCTGGTGTGGTCCTCTTTCATTTGGTCACTCAAGAGATTATAGACTGATAAAACAAGCTGCTTTACATTCCTTCAAGACTTAGCCTGGAGGCTGCTCTCCATAGCTACCAATAGGATAGCTTTCAATAAAGGTTGTCTTTAACCTATCTCCAATAAGGGGTTGTTTGGACTGGTGCAAGGTGCCCACTATAATTAGTGGACAGCATATACCAGGCCAACTTCTCACACTAGCCCTGACTGGGTCTTTGAAGATTTCTGGGGCATGTTTAAGCATGCCTTTTAACATTGGCAAGGTAGTGGACAACTTTTGAGAGTAAGTAAAAGTTTCCATTAAGAAATCTTCTTCCGCAGGTTCTGAGTGTAACTCTACCTGGTGGTACTTGGCTGCCCGGTCTATCAGCTGTGCAAAGCCAATGTTGTCATCTGGTGGGGATGGTTTGGATGGGTATGAGTCTGGCTCAGGTATATCTGGGATATTATGATAATCATCCCAGAGGTCTTGTGGTGGGATGTTATGCGTCATCCTCATCCTCTTGCAAATGCCCATCACTGTGGTCATCCCCACTCCCAAAGTCCTGTTCATCCTGTTGAAGGGCAGGTGAAGAAGGAGATAGTTAAGAAGTAGGAGAGGAATGTATAGGTGGAAGGTTTTGAAGGGGAGAGATAGGTCTAAGAGGAGAAGTAGCAATGTTCTTCCTCTTTAAAGGTATTTCAGGTGGGTCTGGAACAGCCAATGTCCTCTTTTTTGGTGGAACTGTGGTCACCTGACCTGTATGAGGGTCAATGCACAAAGTTTTCTGCTTTGGATCCAATGGATCTGGCTGAAACAGTTCTTCGGTGGCGTCCGGTTTTTTCGGCACAGAGGGTTTTGGGTCCGAGTGGTGCTTTGACTTAGCTTTGGGAGTGGTAGAGCTGTCCTTAAGCTTTGTCGGAGTCTTTAGTTCTGTAGCAGTTTTCGGCTCCGAAGGAGTATGGTGTTTCTTCGGATCCGAGGACTTGTCTTTGTGCTGCTTCGGTGCCGAAGTGGTGGGCATGGAGGCCAACTTCGGTGCCGATATAACAGGGCGTGGCCCTGTGCCTGGCTTTGGCTTTTCTTTCGGTGCAGAGGAGTGTTTTTCGGCACCGGTACGTGGCTGACTCGGTCCCGAGCCGCCTGAAGGCTTTTCTTTCAGCTTTGGAGCTGGGCCCGAGGGCGGGGCATCCGAAGACTTCTCTGTGTTTACCTGAGCCCGAAGGCGTCACCGGAGCCTTTTGTATTTTTATTGGGAGAGGAGCGTCGAGTTCAGTACTCACAGTTCATTGTCCTGGAGTAATGGGCTGATCCTCGGCATCGGAGTCGTCTGCCTCGGAGACGCTGATGTTTCCTTCTTCCGATTCCAGTTGTTGCTGGATCTTGGAGCCTGCATCGAAGATGTCGTCCGGCGCCGAGGAAGTTGATCGAGCCATCGTGTGACATCGAGCCCGGCGATCACGTATGGTCTTCTTCGATCGAAAGGAATCGCAGGCCTGGCAATCCCTGTCCTCGTGCTCTGGAGACAAGCAAAGGTTACAGACCTCGTGGAGATCTGTGTGTGGAAATTTAGCACCACACAAAGGACATTTCTTAAATGGAGTTCTTTCCATTTACTGCAGGGCCTGATGGCGCAGGTAGGCCCAACGGCCCGTGTCGACGAACGGAATCGAAGGTCTTGGATATTCCTTGGATGCGCGTCTAAGGGGAACTCGAGCGAAACAATACCGTCAAGCGGTGAAGGATTGCGCGTCGAAGGGGGATCGAATACGACACCGACCCGGAGCGCAACGTTTTACATCCGAACCCGATGGCGGAAAAAGCAATCTGGAGATGGAGTCGATGCCCATGCGCACCTTCGTCCTAAGGAGGAGTCACCTATCTCGTGACTACAAAGACTCTTCCAAGACAAAGACAAACTGCAAACATCCGAGCCCAACACCAGATGGCGATCTATGCACAAGTATACAATCTACAGCTCATATGCCTCGAACCTAGTATTTTCCAACACCTCCCCACACCAAACTATGCATTCTCAGTCCCCGTGATCGATGTCCAATAGAAAGACCTGTCTCTTCAGCATATTTTTTCCTCAACATTTTCTTAAACTGACATGCATGTGCAACTTCAGTATATTTTTTCCATATCTTGGCACAATTCCAATAGTTTTTCTCGACTATCATGGACCTAGAGCTTGACACTGCTTACTAACCCAATGGAAGAAAAAGAATATGAAAATGACCACATTGTGAGCTTACGTTCGTAGTCATAGGGACAGCATGGCCACTCTTCTGGTTGACACTTGGAGGGTGTGGGGTTTTTTTTTGAGGAGGGGGGGAAATTGGGAGAGATTTCAGACTGATAACTAGATGAAAGAATAATGCACAGCATATGAATCCAGAACAGATATAAACTGCAAAATCTCAGACAGCCATTTATTCTTCTAGAGAATTGTGCAACGTGTGGCAAACACCTTTTGGATTCATGGTTCTGTCATCTTCAGCCCATATAAGTCCCAAGAGGGAACATGCACGTCCAGTCAGGCTCTCTTGCATGGCTAGAGCGCATATGTCCTGAAGAGGGAGTTGGCTGAGAAGGAGAAAAGAAGGTAGAGCCACAACAGGTATAATTCCAACAACACACCAGCAGAATGTGTGTCGATTTATGGAGCCTGCAATATCGCGCGATGAATTATAGTGGGATTCAACTAAGTGGGTATTTAGTAAATGTTTGCAATTTATTGCATAAAATCAATCTTAATAGGAGGGTAAATAATGAGGGATGCATCAGGACAATAATATTAAATTCAAATTAAAACATGGCTCTTCAGGCTGATCACAAGCCCTACACTCCACTAATTTGAGTTTGATTTGGCGATCCGCCATTATGCTTTCAGTAGCTATATCACGTCCTTGAGCCCTTCCCTGAAGTTGTGGATAATTCCAAGACTTTCCTACTTAAAACTACATGTAGAAAATGCAATTTGTCAATTTCATATTGCATACTTATTTTTTTTAATGAGGTGTAGGAAAGTGCTCCTTTTGGCATGGTTACCCCCCCCACACACACTTTTTGCCTGACTGAATGCAACTTTGACTGAATGTACACTGGGTCCATGGTAAACAGGTTCCCAGTGCCTGTGTTCTTTCCCAAAACTGTACCTCTTACCACAATTGGCACACCTCTGACCCACATATAAGCCACTTGTACAAGGTACCAGTAGTACCAAGGGAATTGTGACCAAAGAGGGTTTTTAAGGGCTGCAGCATGTATTATGCCACCCTAAGAGACCCCTCACCAAGCACATGCACACTGCCACTGCAGCCTGCATGTTTTGGTGCAACTAAAAGTGAAGAGTCGACCTGGCACACATCCCTGTGTGCCAGGCCTGCCAGCACTGCCTGAGGCATAGGTAAGTCACTCCTACAGCAGGCCTTACAGGCCTAAGGCAGGGTGCACTATACCTCTGGTGAGGGCATAACTGCATGAGCAGATATGCCCCTAAAGTGTCGTAAGTCTATTCTTAGGCATTGTAAGTGCATAGTGAAGCCATACCGAATATATGGGTTGGGAGCTTGTCAATACGAGTTCCACAGCTCCATGATGGCTTCACCGAATCCCAAGATGTTTAATACAAAACATCTCAGCCCAATGAGCCCACACTAATGCCAGTGTTGGATTCATTAATAAATTCACTCAGAGGGCACCTCATTGGTGCCCCTGAAAACCTACCATACCGCTAGTATGTAGCTGTCTGGTCTGCACCAGGTTGCCACTTCCAGACATGTTTCTGACCCCCAGAGGTTGGAGCCTTGTGCTCTCCGAGTCAAAAACCAAGCCTGCTGTGGGTGGAGGTGCTTCACACCTACCCACAAGCAGAAACAGCATTCAAGGACGGTGCGCCTCAAAGGCTTCCTTCCCTTTGTAATGCTAGCCAGGGCCTCTCCAGCTATGGAGATGCTCCAAAAGCCTGGGAGGACTGCCTGCCCTCCCTAAAGACCAAGAACTCCCGAGGACTGTGGCCCTGTACACAAAGAAACCAGCAAGAAGAGCTCCAGTGCCCTGCTAAACTACACATCCAGACCTCCGGACTCACCTCTGCACCCGACGCCTCCGGCCCGAGTTGAAGGGGCACTTCGGTCCCAAGAAGGTTCCCAAGCAGTTCTGAACTAGAGTCCACCCCAGAGTGACCTCTCCTGGACTCCATGACGACACCTGCACCCTCAACACAAAGGGTCCCCCAACCGCAACTGGCTTCGGTAAGACTTTTCCGACGTCCAAAGACAACCCTGCACCCGCAGCCCCCAGGACTTGGGGAGCTCGACAGACGGTGTCCAAGTTCCTCAGCATCCCAACTTACCTCCAGAGCTACCGTTTCCCTTCGTCTAGCTTCCTGGTCTGAGCCCACAGCCTTTATTTGAAACAGTCGTTCTCCATTGATTTGTATTGGGCGCCCAACGCTGTGTTGGCACTCTACACCCGTCCGCCTCTGTCCCGCTGAAGGTTTGTGTTTGGTGCTGGCTCGTGGCCCTCTCAGTGCTGGTCTAAACTCCTGGGGATTGACCCCCAACTCCAATTTTACCTACCTTCAATCAGCACCTCTTTGAGTGCCCCCAGACTCCATTGATTAACATTGGGCCCCAGTGACCAAACTCAACCTCTGAACCTGGCCGCCTCAGTGCCACTGGTGGTGCAGTCTCTACACTTAACTGATTCTTGCCCATGTGTTGATCCTAAAACCTGAAGACTGGAATTGTAACTTGTGTACTTACCTCTGAAACTGCATGATTGTTTTCCTTCCATAGGTTGACACTGAACTGTTTGAAAAATGCAGTGTCCACTTTTTATACTGGAAAACTGATATTGCAAAACGTATTTTACTGCAACTAAGTATCTTTGGTTCTAAGTAATAAACATACAAAAAGTAATTTTTACAAACAATTGGTCTCAGATTTACTCATCGAGTGTGTGTAATCATTTCTTGCCTGGGTGTGCACAGCAAATGCTTAACACAGCCCTCTGATGAGCTGAACTGCTCGCCCACACTACCACAAAAGAGATCATTCGCATTTTCTCCTTAAGCCTCTGTAAAGCATCTGGGGATCCACAGGACTCTGTGCACACTATGCCTTACTTTGATATAGTATATAGAGCCAGCTTCCTACATTGGTGGATCAGTGGTGGGGTCTACGGCTTAGCATTTGTTGGACTACTTTGACAGAAAGGGACCACAGGACAACAATCCAAAATTGCCTTTAGATTCAACTGTATTTTTGAGTTGATAATTTTTCCAAATTTTTAAAGTCTTGTTAGGGCCTTGGTTAAGTCCCTTTAGTATTTTTAAAAGTTTAAAAGCCTACTGTAGTTAGGGGGAAAAGTGCCTAGAAGTTGTTCTTAGCCCTTTTAAAAAGGCCCCAACTTTAGTGAAATAATGGCACATACAGCAAATGTGGTTGTGGAACTCAACCTGACCCCTTAACTCCACCTTGGCATGAAGAAGCTAAGGACCCTTTGTAAACTTAAGAAAATCAAAACTCATCCCAATTCTACCAAGGTTAAGCTCCAAGAGCTCTTGGCAGAGTATGCTAAAGAACACCCTTCTGAAGAGGAGGATCTCCTTGCAGAAGGAGAAAGTAGTGTTGAGAAGGACAATTCCCAACCCCCACACCTACCTAGAGAAGATGTGGTTCCTGCACCCATCTTGTATAAAGTAGTGCTTAGGGTACCTACTTCCCACACAGGTGGGTTAGGCACCCCAAGCCACATTGAGGACAGTCTCAATGAGAAAGACATCCTTTTTAGCAAGGTTGACTCACAGACTAGCCCTGGAGGATAGACTCCTGGCTGTAGAAAAGGAAAGAGCAGAAATGGGTCTAGCACCCATAAATGGTGGCAGCAATGTAATACCTAGGGACAGAGAGAACTCTTATGACCCTAAAATCCCCAAAGGGATTGTCCTCAAGTATGAGGAAGGTGACGACATCACAAAAGGGTTCACAGCCTTTGAGACGGCCTGTGGAATAAGAAATGTAAAGAAGTCACACTGGGGAGCATTGCTTTGGGAACTGTTCATTTATAATTGCAGGGAGACACTCCTGACACTTATTGGGACAGATGCTGAGTCCTATGACCTCATTAAGGGTACCCTGATTGAGTGTGTTGGACTCCCCACTGAGGAATATAAAATTAGATCGGGGGGGTTAGAATCCCTCGAGTCAGTCCTGGGTTGACTTTGTAGACTACTCAGTGAAAACGCTAGATGGCTGGTTAACTGGAAATGAAGTGCATGACTATGATGGGCTTTATCATTTGTTTATGAAAGAACACATTAAGTAAATGCATTAATGAAAAGTCAGTATCTGGTAGACCTAGGTCTAATTTCTCACCAAGAATTGGGAAAGAAAGCAGACCACTGGGTCAAGACTAGACTAGGCATTACAAAGGCAGCAGGCCTTTGAAGCTTTCCTATTGGAGCACTGGCCCATTCTGGGGTAGGAGGTGTGACACCTGCCCAGGATGTGCATGGTTTCTGATCCCAGAGAGCAGGGGCTCTACTTAGGGGTCCAGAAACATGTCCGGTGGTGGCTGGCTGCCTACAGCCGGTCAGAGAAAACACCAGGGTTGGTAGTTTCAGGGGGCACCTCTGAGGTGCCCTCTGGGTACATGGTACAATAAATCCCACACTGGCATCAGTGTGCATTTATTGAAAGGAGTAGTTTGGTACCGAACACTCCTGTGTTCAGTAAAGCAATCATGGTGCTGAGGAACTAGTCGTCGAGTTTCCATTCCATGTACTCTCTATGGCTTCCCTGGCACATACAATATTAAGGAATGGACCCCAATATTGTAGGGGCATATCTGCCCATGCAGATATGCCCTCACCTGTGGTATAGTGCACCATGCCTTAGGGCTCTTAGGCCCACTAGATGGGGGGGGGGGGCACACTTATCTATACCATCAGACAATGCTAGCTGGCATGGCACTCGGGCGAGGTGCCATTTCGACTTCGTCGTTTTTTCTCCCACAGGGCGGTGCAAGGGCAGTGGCATGGTTCCAGTGAGGGGGGGGTCCCAGGGGACCCTCTTGAGCTCCCTGGCCCAAGGTACCCAGGGTACCACTTAAAAGGGACTTACGGGGGCAGAAGTACCAATTGGGGATATGTTTATAGGGAAGAAGCACTGGCACAGGGGACCTGGTTGGCAGGGACCCTGTGCACTACAATCGAAACACCAAAACCAGGCAAAAAGTGTGGGCTAACCATGCAAAAAAATGAGGCACTTTCTCTCAGTGTTCAGTAACCCCTAACTCCAGCATCTTGCTTACTTCAGCTTTGATGCTCTCCTTAACTTGGTCAGACTGCCGATAGATCTTTGTTTTGAAAGGCAAGCGGTCTCCAGTGTCCATATCATGGGTACACCAGTGTGTCTGTCCAGGGGTTAAGGAGAGGAGCCCATCATACTGTTGCAGGACATGTCTACAGTCAGCCTGCTGTTGGGCAGAGAGGGTGTCTGAGTAGACAACTCCATCAACTGACCCGTCTTTTGGACTGTAAGAGGTGGTCAGGGAGAGGTTCACTCTCTGCTTCCTGATCCTCATCAGTAACTATCAGCATGGTTACATCAGCCCTGTCACAGAAAAGTTTGAGGCGTTTCACATGGATCACCCTTTTGGGGGTTCTGCTAGTGCCCAGGTCTACCAGGTAGGTGACCTCACTTTTCATCTCAAGGATAGGACAAGGACCACTCCATTTGTCTTGGAGGGCCCTTGGTGCCACAGGCTCCAAAACCCATACCTTCTGCCCTGGTTGAAACTCTACCAGTGCAGTCGTTCGGTGATATCCGAGCTTCTGGAACTCTTGGCTGGCCTCAAGGTTTTTGGAAGCTTTTCCCATGTACTCTACCATCCTGGAACGTAGGCCTAGTAAATAGTCCACAATATCTTGCTTAGGTTCTTGGAGAGGCTTCTCCCAACCCTGCTTCACAAGACAAAGTGGTTCCCAACAGGATGGCCAAACAGAAGTTCAAAGGGGGAAAACTCTACTCCCTTCTGAGGGACCTCTCTTTAGGCAAAAGCAGGCATGGCAAAAGGACATACCATCCCCTTTTGAGTTTTTCAGGGAGTCCCATGATAATACCTTTCATGGTTTTGTGGATAAGGTGTAGTGAACTCGGGTCACTCCACACTTATTACACATGTGTTTCAGGTATGCAGACATGAAGATAATACCTCTGTCTGACACCACCTCTTTAGGCAACCCTACCCTGATAATGATACCAATGAGGGCTTTGGCTACTGCAGGGGCTGTAGTAGTCCTAAGGGGAATTTCCTCAGATACCTGGTAGCATGATTCACTACTACCAGTATATAGGATATCTGGAAGCATGATTTACTACTACCAGTATATATTTGTTACCTGATGCAGTGGGTGGTTCAAGTGGACCCACTATGTCCACACCTTCCCTTTCAAAGAGAACCCCAACCACTGGTAGTGGAATTAAGGGGGCCTTTGGGTGACCACCTGTCTTGCCACTGGCTTGACAGGTGACACAGGAGCTGCAAAATGTCTTACTTTCTGGGACATGTTTGGCCAGTAGAAATGGCTGACTAGCCTATTCCAATTTTTAGTTTGGCCAAGATGCCCAGCTAGGGGAATGTCATGGGCCAATGTGAGGAGGAATTCTCTAAACAGCTGAGGCACAACCACTATCCTAGTGGTACCAGGTTTGGGATCTCTGGCCTCAGTGTAAAGGAGTCCCTCCTCCCAATAGGTCCTGTGGGAGCCACTGACATCTCCTTTTTTCTGTGCATCAGCATGCTGTCTCAGGCTTTCAAGAGCTGTACAGGTACTCTGTCCTTGGCACAGGTGTTCCCTAGAGGGCCCCCCTGTGCCCAGGCGCTCAACCTTCTAAGGTTCAAGTTCAATAGGCTCAGTTCCCTCTGGGGTTGACAAGCCCTCTCCCTTTTTGCTGTACAGAAGCTGGTTCCTCAGTCATTTTAGCTTTCCTCTTGGAAGGTTGGGCCATTATTCTAGACCCCAACACTACTTTTTCACCCTGTGCTCGGCTTTTTACACACACCAACTCAGGAATTTCTAGCATGGCTGCAGGGGTTTTCAGTCCTACCTCAGCCCATAAGGAGGTTTCCAGATCATTCCCTAGCAGACGTTCAACTGGAATTTCAGAAGAGACCACTACCTGTTTCAGGCCAGTAACCCCTCCCCATTCTAAGGATACCATGGCCATGGGATGGATCTTAGTTACATCAGCAGCATTGGTGACTAGGTATGTGTGTCCAGTCAAATACTGTCCTGGGGGAAACAGTTTTTCTGTCACCATGGTGACACCGGCACCTGTATCCCTCAGGGCTTCAACTCTAGTCCCATTAATCAAGGGTTGCTGTCTGTATTTTTTCATATTACTGGGCCAGACCGCAAGAGTGGCAAATCTACCCCACCCCCAGAGACTACAATTTCTTCAGCGTGAACCCTGATTTGCTCTGGGCACACTGTTGATTCCACCTGGAGACCTGCCATTTCAGTGCTAGCTGGCGAAGTACTAGGGGATTCTTTTTGGGACAGGCAGAGTCTCCAGTTGTGTGCCAAATTCTTACATTTGTACCACCAGGCCTTGTTGGGATTAAAGGTTTTACCTTTGTACCCACTGTTGAATTGTGACGAGTTCTGGGACCCACCCTCCTGTGCAGGTTTTCGGGGGCCTGCAGAAGACTCTTTGCTTTTATCCTTAGGATGTTCACCCTCTTTCCCATGGGGAGGTTTTGTAACCCCTTTCTTTTGTGGTCACCCCCAGTGGTAGCAGATGGCAGCCCCTAGTTCACACCCCCACTTTGGGCAGGAAAACACAGGAGAATAGGAGGTGCGCCCACCTCTGCCAACTCCACCCCTAAGGTGGGGGAAGGAGAGGTGAAGCACATCTTTCAGTCCCTGCCACATTGAAGATGGGGAGACCCCTTAAATCAGGGCTAGGTCTGTAACCCCCCTCCCATAGGAGCGTGGCATAATAGAGGGTGTAGTCACCCAGGTAAGGTGTCCATTGGCTCTATCTGCTACTCCCCCCAAAACGCCCCTAAATCTAGAATTTAGGCGACTTCCCCCGACCTAGGAACCACATCTGCAACGACCTAAGAAAGAAGACATCCCGGCAGAGAAGACTGAAGACGACGACTGCCTTGACCCCAGCCCTACTGGCCTGTCTCCAGCTTCTGCGAACCTGCAACCTGTCTTGCAGCCAGCAACCTCTGAAAACCCTGGGAGGACTACCGTCTTCGAAAAAAGACTTTAATCTCCTGTGGAAAGTGGACCTGTCCAGAAGAAACGGACTCCAAGGGCTCCAGATCCAGCTGGAACTGCAATTTCTGCCCACTCTGCACCCAAAGCCCACGCCCCGAGTATGAGTGGCTCACCTGTGCAGTGAAGTCTCCCCAGCAATCCTGACCTCGTGTCAAGTGTTGGCTGACCTCTCCTGATCTCCACGGAGGCACCTGCAGTGTGAATCCAGAGGCTCCCCCCGACCGGCTCCGGTAAGACGACTTTGGGCCTTGGTGAGCTGAAGTGACCATGCCCCTACGACCCCCTACACATCTACTTACCTCTGTTGTCGTTGGCCTCTCTACTGCAACCTCCAGTTCAACGCCTGGAGCCTGTTTGCCAAAAGAAGAATCTCCAGAGAAAAGCATTGGGCGCCTGATGCCGATTTTGTACCCTGCACAGTCCACCCCCTGTGCCGCTGGTGGTGTATGTTGGGTGCTGCTTTGTGGCCCTCCCTGTGCCGGTGCTAACCCCCCAAAGCTTGGCCCCTGCAACCAATTTACCTACCTGCAAGCAGTGTGGCTCCAGTCACCCCCAGTCTCCATTGAAAAGCATTGGGCCGAGCTCAGATTTTGACCTTTGCACCGGGCCACCCCTGTGCCGCAGTTTTGGTACTCACCTCACCCTTGCTCCCTGCTGACTTTTTGCCCCGAAGACTGGAATTGTAAGTGCATTACTTACCTGTTTAACCACGATATTGTTTTCCCCATAGGATAACATTGAACTGTGCTGAAAAGTTTCGAAGTGTCAATTTTTCAAAGAGTAAAGTAGTTTTATTTAAAATCGTACTTACCTTTTGCGAAGATTTTGGTCTTAAAATAAAATACAAAGTATATATATTTTTTTAATTGGTCTGGATCCGAGTCGTGAGTCCATTATTGGCCAATGTTATGCAATAAATGTCTTACACTCCTCTGTGTTCGGCCTAAGGCTGCTCGCCCACACTACCACTAATAGAGCACTTCGGGCTTTACATTGAGCCCTGTACACTTTTGGGGAACCCTTGGACTCTGTGCACGTTATGACTACATGGTGGTAATACCATATACAGAGCCAGCTTCCTACAAACCCTCTTAGAGTTTCTGGGCCAGCCCAGTGGTCTTAGTCCCCTAACTTCACCCACATGGTGGAAATAGAATTGAGATTTGTGTGGACTACAGAGGTCTCAATACTGTCACCAAGACAGATGCTCACCCTATAACCAGGGCGTATGAGCCGATAGACAAATTGGGTGCAGCCAAATTTCTCAATACCTTTGACTGGACTGCAGGGTGCTGGCAGACTGGCATGGCCCCAGGAGCAAAGGAAAAGACTACATTCTCCACACCAGATGGGCATTATTAGTTCACTGTTATACCCCTTGGCTTGAAGAATGCCCCAGCCACCTTCCAGAGGTTGGTGAATCAAGTCCTTGCTGTGCTGGAGACCTTTAGTGCAGCATATCTAGATGATGTTGCTGTCTGTGGCTCCTCAGGTCAGGATCACATGGTCCACCTGCGGAAGTTTCTACAGGCATTGCAATCTGCAGGCCATCAAAATGCCAGATAGGGCAGGGTACTGTTGTATACTTGGGCCATCTTGTAGGTGGAGGCCAAGTGCAACCCTTACACCCCAAGATCCAGACAATTCTGGACTGAGAAGATCCAACAACCCAGACCGAAGCCAGGGCATTCCTTGGCTTGACTGTGTACCACAGAAGGTTTGTGAGGAGGTATGGCACCATTGTGACACCTAACAGAACTCTCCTCCAAGATGATGAACTGGACAGTTGTCAAAAGGCTTTTGACACCCTGAAAGAGGCAATGTGCTCAGCACCAATTCTCAAAGCTACAGACTACTCTAAGCAGATCATTGTGTAGACTGATCCCTCTGAGCTAGGGATAGGAGCAGTCCTAACCCAGACCAACGATGACAGCCAAGACTAGCCTGTTGCTTTTATTGGCAGGAGGTTACTCCCCAAGGAACAGCATTGGAGTGACAGAGGAAAGCCTTTGCTGTGGTCTGGTCCCTGAAGATGTTGTGACCATACCGGTTAGGTACTCACTTCCTTGTTCAAACCGACCACAGACCTCTCAGATGGCTTATGAAGATGAAAGGTGAGAACCCAAAACGTTTGAGGTGGTCCATCTCCCTACAGGGAATGGACTTAGCAGTGGTACACTGACCTGGGACTGCCTATGCCAATGCAGATGGACTTTCCAGGTTCTTCCACTTAGACAATGAAGACTCTTGGGAAAGGTTAGGCCCATCCTCTTTTGTTTGGGGGGGGGGGGGGTAGTGCTCCTTTTGGCATGGTTACCCTCCACTTTTTGCCCGACACTGAATGCAACTTTGACTGAATGTGCACTGGGTCCCTACTAAGCAGGTTCCCAGTGCCTGTGTTCTTTCCCAAAACTGTACCTATGTTTCCACAATTGGCACACCTCTGACCCACATATAAGCCACTTGTACAAGGTACCAGTAGTACCAAGGGAATTGTGACCAAAGAGGGTTCTTAGGGCTGCAGCATGTATTATGCCACCCTAAGAGACCCCTCACCAAGGACATGCACACTGCCACTGCAGCCTGCGTGTTTTGGTGCAACTAAAAGTGAAGAGTCGACCTGGCACACATCCCTGTGTGCCAGGCCTGCCAGCACTGCCTGAGGCATAGGTAAGTCACCTCTACAGCAGGCCCTACAGGCCTAAGGCAGGGTGCACTATACCTCTGGTTAGGACATAACTGCATGAGCTGATATGCCCCTTTAGTGTCCAAGTCTATTCTTAGACATTGTAAGTGCATAGTGAAGCCATACAGAGTACATGGGCTGGGAGCTTGTCAATAGAGTTCCACAGCCCCATGATGGCTTCACTGAATCCCAAGATGTTTGGTACCAAATATCTCAGACTAATGAGCCCACACTGATGCCAGTGCTGTATTCAATAAAAAATGCCCTCTCAGCGCACCTCAGAGGTGCCCCCTGAAAACCTACAAAACCATTAGTGTATAGCTGACTGGTCTGCACCAGCCTGCCACTTCCAGACATGTTTCTGACCCCCTGAGGTGGGAGCCTTGTGCTCTTGTGGGTCAGGAACAAAGCCTACTCTGGGTGGAGGTGCTTCACACCTACCCCTAAGCAGGAACAGCATTGAAGGGCTGTGAGCCTCAAATACTTCCTTCCCTGTGTTATGATGGCCAGGGCCTCTTCAGCCACAGTTTGCCTTTGTCCAGCTTCCTGGTCTGAGCCTGCAGCCTTTATTTGAAACAGTCATTCTCCATTGATTTGAACTGGGCGCCCGACGCTATGTTGGCACTCTGCACCCGGCCGCCACTGTGCCGCTGAGGGTGTGTGTTTGGTGCTGCCTCGTGCCCCCACCACCCCCAAGTGCTAGTCTAAACCCCCAGAGATTACACCCCCCCACCAACTTAGATTTTACCTACCTTCAACCGGCACCTCTGAGTGCCCCCAGTCTCCATTGAATAACATTGGGCCCCAGTGACTGAATTTGACCTCTGCACCCGGCTCCAGTGCCGCTGGTGGCAGTGTTGATCCTAAAACCCGAAGACTGGAATTGTAAGTCGTTTACTTTACATGTGAAACTGCATGATTGTTTTCCTTCCATAGGTTAACATTGAACTGTTTGAAAAATGCACTGTGTCCACTTTTTATACTGAAAAACTAATATTGCAAAACTTACTTTACTGCAACTAAGTATCTTTGGTTCTAAGCAATAAACATACAAAAAGTAATATTTTTACAAACAATTGGTTTCAGATTTAGTCATTGAGTGTGTAATTTCTTGCCTGGGTGTGTACAACAAATGCTTAGCACTGCCCTTTGATAAGCCTAACTGCTCGCCGGCACTACCACAAAAGAGTATTTGTATCATCTACTTTAGTCGATCCCCAGAGGCTTTACAGAGGCTAGACTGTGCACACGATACCCGACTTTGGTATGGTATAAACAGAACCAGCTTCCTACATGAGGAGAGCAGAATAAACACTGATCACAATTTTCATAACACCCAACATTAAAAAGGAATTACTCAAATGAGAGCCTGCTCCTTATTTTACATTGATTTTCAAGTACAGCAAATGTGGCCCAGTAAGTGACAATCTCCCAGAAACCCTTAAACAACCGCTTAGCTCTAAACACATGCCAAACAAAAGCCAATTAGGTACCTGTTGAATAAGTCGAAAGTCGTGGCTAACTAGCATCATGCCTCCCTCAAAGTCATTGATTGCATCAGCAAGAGCATCAATTGTCTCAATATCCAGGTGATTGGTCGGTTCATCCAAGAAGAGCAAATGAGGATTCTGCCAGGCAAGCCACGCAAGACAGACACGGCACTTCTGTCCATCCGAGAGATTACGGATGGGACTGACCTGAAATAGACACAAGACTAATTACAACCAAGGTAGGTAATAGTAAACACTGAATAGATCAGTAGCAAGGGTGAAAAATGGGTATTTCGTAGGATCTAGGTACACTGTAGTGAAACATTGGAGGGGCAAACAGGAGAAATGGAAATATTTACACCCCAAGGCGAGTGGACTGTACAGTAAGCCATCTAACAGACCTGTGAATAGAGAAGATATTAGCTATTAGAGGGGCAACATCAACCATAGGGAACCACGGGACTGGGAAATTAACCACAAAGAGGTGGAACCAAAGAAAGCATTTATAGGAGGATACAGA
This sequence comes from Calotriton arnoldi, assembly GCA_963921515.1. Classification (NCBI taxonomy): domain Eukaryota; kingdom Metazoa; phylum Chordata; class Amphibia; order Caudata; family Salamandridae; genus Calotriton; species Calotriton arnoldi. The sequence goes on from CAWUFW010011471.1 coordinate 99,820, forward strand.
GTGATAGATCCTGATCACTCTTTGATGCTAATCGTAGGCTGATGAAGGCTAGGAAAGATGAAGACAGAAGGCGATGAAGGTTTCTCTAGTGGAGCTAACAGGAGTACTTAGGTCATGAATTTGCGGAGTTGTAATTGCCTAACTGCAAGGTATAACGTGATATACTCCAGACCATGCTGCAGCATCATAGACTGATGTCTAGTGGCTAACCTAATAGAGAAGAATCAGCAAATGAATGATCTAGAGTTTGGGGATGTGTGATCATAGAAAACAATGGCTGCAGATACATATTAAAGAGCTGGAGTGGATGGAGGGGGAAGCAGTGGTTTCAGCTTCTCCTTCCTCCTTAGTCCTATACTAAAGGTTTATATTCTAAAATCAATAATGTGGAATGTAGTCTTCAATTGTTAACTTGCTATTTCCAACATTGTGAAGGCACTCAACTCCTCTTGAATTAAGAGTAGTAAAGCTGGAAAAAACACATGCAGCCAATCTCAATTTTATAAACAAGTTGACAACAGCAGTAAATTACTCACTATAAAATAAACCCCTTTTTCAGAAGTGCAGGGACTACTAGATCAGACCACTCATCTACTGCCAAGCCATTCTAATACTCAGTGGCACATTAAATTGAAAAAATGTGCATATTTATAACAGACTTAAGTACAGAAGTGGTGTGGCCCAGTTTATGTTCACAGATAGTGTGTCCCATATTACCAAAGCGATGTCATTGCTGCCAGGCGATACAACATTGTGAGGGAGACATGACCCCACTCCTAGCTTTTCCAGGCACAGTACTAAGCAAGCTCAGACTTTAGTCCCATTCTTATAATGCAAACAGTGAAAATGGCATAAATCCTGACCCCCCACGGCTACCAGAGGAAGCGAGCAACTCCCTTGACGCGGACCTCATGGAGAGAGGGAGAGATCACTCACAATGCGGCAGATCAAGAGCAGTAAATCCCCAGGACCCACCGGTCTGCTGCCTGAATTCTTTAAATATGTAAAATCCTGTGTCGTGTGCTCACTGCGCACAATGTATTCTAGGGCATGCAAGGATGGAAGGTGGTCACGAGATCTGCGTCCAGTGACGATAGTTATGATACATAAGAAAGTAAAGCCACTGGAGAACTGCACCTTACAGGCCAGTCTCACTCCTCAATCTGGAGACCAAGATATTGGTGAAGGCCCTGGCTAACCGCCTGCAGCAGGTGGTTGATATATTGTTGGTCCCAGACAATCAGGCTTTATGCCTTACAGAACGACACGGCACAACAGGTTGGCCAAATATCTGGCATGTTGCAACCGGGTCAGGGAGCTTGCTGCTTTATTGGCATTGAACGCCAAAAAGGGCTTTGACTTGGTGGAATGGCCCTACAGGTGGGTAGTATTGCATAAAATGGAGATAGACCCACAATTCCTGCCTGGGCGCAGTTATTACACAAAGACCCAGTGTGGCTCGTCGGGGCAGGCTCCAAATCTCTGATGGGCAAGGCGGCTGTAGAAAAGTGCCCCTTTTTGCATGGTTACCACCTCAGTTTTTGCAAGATACCCGATGCCACTTGACTGTGCTGGGATCCTGCTAACCAGGCCCCAGTATTATTGTTCTTTCCCAAAAATGTACCTTTGTACCCCTAACTGGCACACTTCTGGGCCACATGTAAGTCCCTTATAAAAGGCACCCCTGGTACCAAGGGCCTTGTGGCCAGAGAGGGCCTGAGGGCTGCAGCATGTATTATGCCACCCTCAGAGACCCCTCACCTTAGCACCCCCATCCTGCTATTGCAGTCTTCTGGGTGCTTTGGTGCAGACCAAACTAAAGAGTTGACATGGCACACACAGCTTTGTGCCATGCCGACCTACACTGCCTGTGGCATGGGTACGTCACCACTCTAGCAGGCTTTACAGCCCTAAAGGCAGGGTGCACCATACCACACGTGAGGGCATAGCTGCATGAGCACTATGCCCCAACAGCGTGTGTGCCATTCACAGACATTTTAAGTGCAGTGAAGCCATTTTGAGTACATGGGCTGGGAGTTTGCCAACACGAACTCCACAGCTTCACGATAGCTTTACTTAAGTCTGGGAAGTTTGGTCTCAAACTTCCCAGCACATTAAACCCATACTGATGCCACTGTTGGATTTAATGAAAAATGCACACAGAGGGCATCTTAGTGATGCTCCCTAAAAAACGACCAACTCTGGTGTACTTCCCGACTGGCTCCCAGCCATCTGCCACCACCTGACAGGTTTCTGGACCCCTGGATAGGAAGCCCTCCGGGCCCGGGAACAAAGCATATTCTGGGCAGAGGTGTCATGCTTCCTCCCCCAGGATGTGCAGGGTCCTCGAAGAGGGCTGTTTAATGGCCTGCCGCCTTTGTTCTCTACCCCCAGCCTTTTGCTGCTCTCAGCAATTGGCTCCCACTGGTTCTGACCCCCATTTTGGGTGCGAGAACCAGCGGGAAAACCTATCCAGGAAGGGAGGTGTGCCCACTTTGCCAACCTCACCCCTCAGGTGGGGGAGGCGAAGCACACATCTCAGTCCCCACCATCTTGTAGATGGGGGACCTCTCCAATCAGGAAGAGGCTTATGCCCCCTTCCCACTGGAGGGAAGCATACTAGGGGGTGTAGACACCCCAAGGAAGGGACCCATTGGTCCCAACCTGAACACCCCAGTAATGCCTCCAAATCTATTATTTAGGGGCACCTCTGAACCATGCCTCTTCAGATTAGACGTGACAAGAAGGACCGAAGAGCCATGCTGCAGAACAGGACAATGACAACTGCCTTGTCCCCAGCCCTACTGGCCTATCTCCTGCTCTGGACCCCTGCGAGCTAAACCGGCGTGTCCTGCAGCCAGCAGCCTCTAAGAACCCTGGAGACCCGTCCTGCCTTCACAAAGAACTCCCATGAACATCGGATTTGTCCAATACCAACCCAAGCCAAGGGACTCCAGATCCAGCCGGATCCGCAAGTTCTCACCACTCTGCACCAGACGCCCATGGCCAGAGTTAGTGACCCAACACCGCAGCAACGTTCCCCCCCCCCCCCCCCCGGCGAACCTGACCTGAGTGCCAGCGTTGCACGACCTCCACAGACCTAGACGCCTGCAGGCTCAATGCGAAGGGTCCCCCAACCGCGTACGGAACCAGTGAGAAGAATCAGACACGAAAGGACATTCCTGCATCCTCTGCTCCTGTGACCGGAGATGCCCGACCAACAGTTTCCCGGTGTTCAGCAACTCTTCAACTTCATCCTCCAGTCGTTGGTTCCTTTCGTCCAGTCTTCTGGCTCCAGCCTGCAGTACCTTTCCGTGACTGACGTCCTCCATTGAATTGCATTGGGCTCCCGACACCTCCTAAGCACCCTGCTCCCGGCCTCCCCTGCACCACTGGTGGTGTGGACTTGGTGCAATCCTGGGACCCCCATGTGCCCTGATCTTAACCCTAGTAGCTTGGCTCCTGAGACTGAGTGGCCTGCCCGTGAGCATTCCCTAACCAAGGTGCCCCCTAGGCCCATTGGCCAATATTTTCACCCTGCACTCTGCACCTGGTCACCCTAGTGCCGCTGGTCGTGCCCCTTGAGTGCCAACCTGAACCTTGGTTCTACCCCCCAAAACCCCAATCCCAAAACCAATTTACTCACCTGTAAGGGAACACTTCGTTTTCCCCATAGGACTGAATGGTGGGGTTTTCTCTAAAACGTCTTCCAAGTGTTGAACTGTCTTGTACTGCACAAACAGTAATCTATTAGTTAAACAAGAGTTAACCTGCTTACAAGTGTCCTGTGTTGTGTAAACTGTGTGGGGAGTATGCATCATACCAAACCAGAACTGTAATCAAAAAGTAATCAAAAAGTACTTACCTGCATTCTTTAACTGTATTCTCAACTGCAAAAAGTAATTTAAATGTTTCTGCAAATCCAGCTTTCACTGTCTTACTGAAAGTAACATTGTATGAAGAGTTTAACTTACCTGCTACTAAGTGAATCTTGGTTCTAGAAATAAAAATAACAAAATAATAACTTTTTATACAAACAATTTGTCTGGATTCAGTCTTTGAGTGTGTGACACCATTTCTTGCTTGAGTACTTAGAACAGATGCTTAACACTACCACAAAAGAGAGTAAGGTATTATCTACTTTAGGCTATGCTATACCTCTGGGGATCCACTGGACTGTGCACACTATACCTTACTTTGTTCAGTATATACAGAGCCAGATTCCTACAGCAGCTCTCTATAAAACCATTTACCCACCCAAATTCCTGTATGCGTTACAAAATACCCCCTTTGAGGTCCCGAATAGTTTCTTTCGGGCGGTGGCCCGCACAACATGCACATTGTTGTAGGGGTGATGGGGCACCATGGACAGCCATGATCACTCTCTCCAGGAAGCCTGTGGACGGCAGCACTGCCCTCCCCAACTTCAAACCATTATTGGGCGACGCAGCTGCAGGAGAGTAGGATCTGCTTCACATGGGTACCCCCACTTTTTGCTGATGCTTCACTGTTTTTCGACTTTAGTCTGGCTGGGGCCCTGCTAATCAGAACCCCAGCCTAGCTGCTTCCTCTCTAAAATGGTTTCCATGCGCCGTAGGCACATCTCTGATTGGAATCTGGAGTGCCCTTATAAGTCCCTAGTATATGGTATACTATGTACCCAGGGCATAGGTACCGCAGAGGCCTACCAGGGGCTGCAGCATGTATTGTGCCACCCCTGGAAGGCCATCCAAAATGACACCACAGGTCTGCTACTGCAGCCTAGGTAAGGTGGTGCATGCACCCCTTACAGTGGTATAGGCTACCTATATCACTACCATTGCACACACATATAAACCTATAAGTCACTCCTAAGGCAGGCCTTACCAATCCTGAAGGCAGAGTGCTTGGTTCTTATGTGAGAGGGTGCCCCTGCATGAGCAGAGCCCCTCTACAGCGCTCAGAGTCCCTCCTCTGATGCTGTTTGTGGTACAGCCTGACCATATACTCTTAAGTGCTTTATATCCTCGCGGTACAGTGCTAACTTTGGACTGGCTGCACCAAAACATGTCGTGTTTGGTGTCAAACATCTTGGAATACTACCCCCCCCCGGCAGTCCTGGCGGCGGGGGTAGCATTCCACCCTTCTAGAGGGTGAGACATGTACACACCGGGCTACCCGGTAACTTCTTTCCAGAGCCCTGGCATCACAAAATGGATGCCGCTGCCACAGACACGGGTCTGGCCTCCTGCTGCTGACTGAAACTCCGGCAGGGGAGGCCTGGACAATAGGTTTCCTGTCGCAGGGAGGTGTGACCACCTCCCCAGACAGGATAATGTGTATTGGGGCTGGGCGGGAACACACTCTGGTGCTCAGAAGTCCTGCACTGGGGGCACACTTGGTGTCCCTGTGCATATGCCAGTTCAAACCGGTTGCAGGGGCTACCTGCCCCTGCTCTGGCGTCGAAACTGGACAAAGGGAATGGGTGTAACCACCCCTCTTCCCTGACCCTCCCATAGGTGGGTCCCCAGAGTATGTCCAACCCCCTAACTTGGTATAAGTATGGGACCCCAGTCCTTAGGACTTTAGATTACCCTGGACGAAACTCTGATACAGAATCCTGGACCTTCGACGCTCTACCTGAAGATTAGAGGACTGAAGAATCTCCCTTGGGGTCAAGGAGTGACTCCCCTGCTTGGCAGGCACCTAAGAAGCAATTGTCCGGTCTGCATCGCTGAAGCTCCCGCCGGACGCCGAAGTCTTTGCATCACCAGAGGTGGATTTCCAGACTTCCCGAGGCTGCCCTGAGTCCCCAGCGAAGCTGAGGCCCGTAGCTGTCGTGGGTAACGTGGAACCCTGACCCCTGGACACAGTACTTTTGCAAGTGCATCCTCTTCCTGGTCTCCCACGAAGTTGTGCTTTGGGCTCCGAGTAGCCCCCGCCTCCAGCACAGACTGCACCGAAGTTCACTGGCCTCCACTCCACGAGTGTCCTGTGAGCCAGCTCTAAGTGCGTCCACTCGAGGCTCCTTCGCGGTCGCTAGTCCGTTGGCTAGTGGGCCCTCCCGAAGGCAACTCTTCTTCTGCTTGGGCTTCCCTGGTTGCTCCAGACGTGCCCTGACTTACCCTCGCTGGGTGAGTCCCCCAGACCTTGCTGGGCTGCATCAACGTCCTTTCTTTGTTTCTACGAGACTTGACGTTGCCAAGGCTTGTTGGGTCCAATCCGGTCGCCGACACCCCTGCAATCGACAGACGTCGTGGGACAGCTCGAATCCAGCTCCTGGTCGTCGTCGACGCCTCCTGGACCTCGTGGCTGAAGAGTCAAGACGACCGTCAACCTACTTGAAGCACCTGACATCGGTGGGCATCGGCTCATCGCCTTCCTGGTCACTGGCTAGTGACCCAGACTCTGTCCCCTCTGCTTTCAGGTTCTTCAGATCTTCGATCCACCCGAACACTTTCGACTTGGTCGCCAGCAGCACTTTGCAGCAGATCGCCATTGAAAACTACGACGAAACCCGACCCCGAAAGACACCTATGCACCCGGCTTCCCTGGGTGAGGTAACTCGAGTACTCCGGTGCTCCCGTGGGTATAGACTCTAGAACAACCTAGTTCTAAAGGGTTTGCTCCAAGTCCTCCTCTAAGTGTCCCTTTTCTTTAAAACTCCAACCGCGACATTCCCCATAGAAGTCAACGGCGGCTCGCGGCTGTGTTCTCACACTGCACGCGTCCCCCGTGGGTCCCCTGTGTCACTACCTTGGGTGGTTCCTTGAGGGCCAAGCACTTCTACAGGCTCTAGGCCTTGTGTCTAGCTCAGTCGTGGTTCTTATACCACTTTATTGGTATATGGTTTGGTACGCCCTAGGGCTCAAACGTGTATTTGTGCTATTACTGTTGATAACTGACTTGTAACTTATGTACTTCAAACTCTATCCTCATAAAGAGACTAGAGGGTGTGTTTAAGACTAAATACATATATTTTGAATATATACCTGGTGTGGTCCTCTTTCATTTGGTCACTCAATAGATTATAGACTGGTAAAACAAGCTGCTTTACATTCCTTCAAGACTTAGCCTGAAGGCTGCTCTCCATAGCTACCACTAGGATAGCTTTCAATAAAGGTTGTCTTTAACCTATCTCCAATAAGGGGTTGTTTCGACTGGTGCAAGGTGCCCACTATAATTAGTGGACAGCATATACCAGGCCAACTTCTCACACAGGTGATCAAGGACTGTTTTCTGCTCACAGCAGGAGCCCTCGTTACAGGCTGTTAGACATGCGACGGACCCAGAGGAGTACATGCATTGGGTCTATGGAAAGCTCTGACTGCCACAGCGGTCAAGACTTGGCATACAGCGACTCAGACCCCGGGATTGCAACACAAATTGACGATTGAGACCCCACTTTGGGACTCTGCATGCAGCTCCTGTAGCTTCTCAATGATGGGCTACAAAAAATGGGATTGACTGGGTATTTCGAAGGTGGGGGAATGTCTGGAGAGAAGTGGAGATTATACCATTCCCCGAACTATAGGAGCAATACGAGTTGACAGGGTTCCAATATCTCCGATATCAGCAACTGCGTCACCTCCTGCAACCCCACAGAGAGCTGTTGAAGGAGGCTCCCGATGAAACGCCCTTGGAGTACAGAGTTCCAGAGGCTTCCTTGACCAGTCACGCCGTGCCTCGGCTGCACTCCCCCCTCCTACTCAACAGCATCCCTCCGCTGGACTAACTCCAGGACAAATGGGAACAGGGTAGAAGACAATGATGGGGGGGCGGCTTGCCGATAGTGTGAGGTGGCCATCAGAGCAGGCTTTAGGTTAATCCAACTTAAGATACTCCATAGAGCATACTACACCAGAATGAGGCTGTTCCGCATAGGACAAATTGACTTAGATCTGTATTTGCAGGGGTGCGGGCAGAGAGGTACCCTGGTTCACAAACTCTGGTGATGCCCCAAGATTCAGGACTACTGGGAGAAAATAGGCTACAGGCTATCTGCGATCTTGGAGTTCACTTTGGATGTCACTCCACCGTTGATTACACTTGGCAAACACTGGAATGGTATACACTCCTGTTCTGTAATGTGGCTCTCATTGTGGTCAGACGGGACATGATCAGAATGTGGGGTCAGTGTGGAACCCCATTGGTCCGCACTAAGGAATCAAATATTGACTGGTGCATGAGAGCCGGGAAAATGGTCTACAGGGCATGGGGCTGCCTGCGGATATTTGAGAAAATCTGCAGACTTTAGGGGGGCAGCGGAGGACGCAGAACCCTAAAACAGGCCTGATGGGAAGGAGCCCCGGGAAAGGAGGTGGACATAGACGGTGGCTCGGTAGGAGACCCCACCACACTCACGGTCAGAGATTGCCCTTTCTGGTAAAGGCAAGCATGCTCTGTCAGTGTCAGGACTCTTAGTGATAGAAGGCCTTTGCCTCAGTAGAGTTTAGTCTTGCTCACAAAAAGGTCTTCTCACTCTTGCACTGGTCATTATTTTACCAGGTTTAGGGAAAACCCCACCCCCGTGGAGAGTCTCCATAACTGTGTTTATACTCTCCTAGCACTGTCTGAAAGATCTTGCCTTTACTAGCCAGTCATTCAAATAAGGATAAACATGGATCATCTGTCTTCAAGTGTGCTGCAACTACTGCAAGACACTTTGTGAATACCTTTGGTGCAGATTTTACCCCAAAGGTCAGAACTCTGAACTGGTAGTGTACCTTGTCCACAATAAAACCTCAAGCTCTTATGTCTGGTATTAACCAGCACGTGCAGACAGGTATCTTTGGAATCAATGGTTGCCATGTAGTCTCCCCTTCGCAGTCTGGGATAACTTCCTACAGCATGATCATTCAGAATTGTTAGCATCTTTATGAATCTTGTCAAAGCACACAAATCTAAAATGGGTCTCAGTGTTTAAATTTTGGTACTAGAAAAACAGACCAATCGTACTCCCTGATTTATCTGGTCTTTGGGGGCCCTTTATATTGAGTGCTTCCCTAGAAGGTCCTTGACTTCTTCCTTGCTGCAGGCCCTTCCTTTTGGCCTCATGTTTGGTGGCCTTCTAAACAGCTCTATACAATAGCCATGTTTAATGATGCTTAGGTAGGTGGTTAATTGCCTTCCATTCTTGGAGAAAATCTTGGTTCCTTCCCCCTATGGGGCATGGGGTAATGGGGGTGGCAGTGCCACGTCACTTGTTTGACTGTCCTGTAATAGTCTTCCTCTTTGGCACGGAAACCTAATTTCCTCTAGGATTTTCATCTCTCCTATGCTCCCGATCCCCGTTCAGAGTCAAGGATGGCTACAAGAGTTTACCACCAAATACGAATAAGTCCTTCAACTTTGACCTGTGGGGGTTCTTTTGGCTTGTGCTTGTCGTCGATCACTGTTGTCTTTGGTTCAGGGGCAGCCATCAAGTACGGAGTTTGAATGCAGCAGCTTGGACCCTGTTTTACATGGGGTTTCTTTGCATCGCTGTCTTTTGTAGTATTGGTCCACACCTTCGTCTCCGTTTTGCGACCTGGTCCACGTCGGAGCCCTCTCCTTGTACCACTTCAGTTTCCTCATGGTTCTCTTTGCTGCTTAACAGCCCTAAGTCTTTCAAATAGGTTTTTCTGCGACTGTGCTATGGAAGAGTGAGCCCACTTCAACTTCTCCCTCATCTTCAGGGTCTTGGGCTGGCACTCCACTCCCCACACAAGTCGTAGCCCTCCAGGCTGTAGTCCCTTGCCTGACCAAGGTTGCAAATCTTATAGCTGTCTAAATCTAAATGTGTATACTCCATCCTTCAGGTTCATTCTCCAACTCGGTTAGATGTTCTTCCAATAGTGATTGTCCTAAAGAACAAGTTACATACTTTCAGTAACGCCTTATCTGGTAGAGACCACATTTGGCCGCAGATTACCATAGAATATTCCCCAGGCATCAGACTGGATTCAGAATTTTTTTTGGGCAGTCACCTTGTGCGCCGGTACGTGGCTCCATTTGGCTCTGCATGGCATAGTTGACTCCGGAAGTGACATGCGCCATGCCTCTATAGGCGCTAGCGCACTGACCTCAGTTCACCCAGAAGCACAGAGCTAAACTGAGGTGGAATGACCAGTATACCAAGTTGAAATCCTGAAGGAGCTCTATGAAGTGGGAATGATAATGTTACTTACCCAGTAAGCATCTGTTCTTGGCATGTAGAGCTGTAGATTGACATGCTGTGCATACTCCTGCCATCTAGTGTTGGGTCCGGATGTTTGCACTTTGTTTTTCTTCGAAGAAGTCTTTTCCAGTCACAAGGTAGGCGACTCCTCCTTTCGGTGATCGTGCGCATGGGCATCGACTCCATTGTTCGATTGTTTTCCCGCAGAGGGTGAGAATGGAGTGATAGTAAAGAATAGAGATGTCCATGCGTATGTATGTAAACTAAAGAGAACTACAGCAGCTACAGGTACGCGGGGAGGTGGGTGCGCGCATGTGAATCTACAGCTCTACATGCCAAGAACAGATGCTTACTGGGTAAGTAACATTATCCGTTCGAGGCATGTGAGCTGTAGATCATATGCTGTGCATAGACTATATAGGAGTGTCCTCCCAAAGCGGCGGCTATCCTGTAGCTGTTGGAGGTGTCTGAAACAGTGTTTTAAGTACTGCTTGACCCCCAAGGGAAGAGGTGTGGTGCAGCAGCCAGGACAGCTGACTCCGGAACACGGGGGCTCACGGTTCGATCCCCGGCACCGGCAGCAGGTTAGCCCAGCACCTTGTGACTCTGGGCAATAGCTCGCTTAATCTTCCCGACGGCCCCCAGCGCAGAGACACCTCTCCGGAGGTAGCTGTGCGCTTTACAAATGCTGGTATTTCATTTTCACATTGGCTTGTTGTCTCGCTAACACATCTGCACAATAGTGTTTGGTGAATGTGTGCGGTGTAGACCATGTTGCAGCTTTGCAAATGTCAACTATGGGAATATTTCCCAAGAAAGCCATAGTGGCCCCTAGCTTGCGAGTTGAATGTGCCCTACGGGGTACAGTTAGAGTCCTCTTTGCTTTTGCATAGCAAGTTTAAATGCACTTAACTATCCACCTTGCAATACCAGATTTGGAGATAGGATTGCCCTTGTGTGGTGGTGCAAAAGCAACAAATAGTTGTTTTGTTTTACTAAATGATTTTGTTCTTTCAAAGTAGTACAAGAGTGCTCTTCTGACATCTAAGGTGTGTAGAGCTCTTTCTGCAACAGAAGCAGATTGAGGGAAGCATACAGGTAATTCTACCGACTGATTTATGTGAAATGCAGATACTACCTTAGGTAAAAAGTTGGGGTTGGTACGAAGAACCACTGTCTCTGTGTAGTTGGAAAAAAGGTTCTTGTATAGTTAGTGCCTGTAGTTCACTCACTCTCCTTAATGAAGTGATTGCAATGAGGAAAGCGGTTTTCCAAGAGAGGAATTGTGGTTCGCATTTGTGAATGGGCTCAAAAGGTGGGCCCATTAATCTCGTAAGGACTATGTTAAGATTCCACACTGGGGCAGGTGGGAGTCTTGGTGGTACGACTCTTTTTAGTCCTTCCATGAAAGCTTTAATTACGGGTACTCTAAACAACGACAAATGCTGCTTATTTTGTAGATACGCAGCTATTGCCGCGAGGTGTAGTCTGATGTAGGTGTAAGCCAATGCTGACTGTTGCAAGTGTAACAGATAGATGATGTTTTGTATGGAAGCATCAAGTGGGTTAATCGGATTGTTATTACAATAAATAACAAATCGCTTCCACTTAGCTGCATAACAGGCTCTTGTAGTAGGCCTTCTAGCTTCTTTAATGATATTCATACATTCTGGTGGAAGGTTTAAATAACCAAACTATGACTTCAGGAGCCAGATCGCGAGGTTCAGCTGTTTGGGATCTGGGTGTCTGATTTCTCCATGGCTCTGTGTAAGTAGACTGGGGGTTAAATGCAGCTTTTGATGCGGGACCAGAGACAGCTCCAACAGGGTTGTGAACCAAGGTTGACGTGCCCATGTGGGAGCTACTAGGATTAGTGTGAGAGATGTTTGCCTGAGCTTCCGAACCACTAATGGAATGAGTGGGAGAGGCGGAAAAGTGTAGGCAAATGTCCCTGACCAGTTGATCCATAGGGCATTGCCTTTAGACTGCGGGTGTGGGTACCTGGAGGCAACGTTTTGGCATTTTGGTGTGTGGCAAACAGATCTATCTGAGGGACTCCCCAAGCTTGGAAGTATGGGAGGAGAACTTGAGGGTGAAGTTCCCCTTCATGTATTTGCTGCCTCTGCCTGCTGAGGAGGTCTGCAATATGGTTGTTCACCCCTGGGAGATGTTCTGCTGGGAGATAAAGGTTGTGGTGAATGGCCCACCTCCAGATGTCTTGGGCTAAGTGGGACAGTTGGAGAGAGTGTGTCCCCCCCTGTTTTTGTATGTAATACATAGCTGTCATGTTGTCTGTAAGAACCAAGACAGCTTTGCCCTCCAGGTGAGTCTGAAACGTCTTGAGAGCTAGAAAGATTGCAAGCAACTCAAAATGATTGATGTGGAGCATTTTTTTGCTATTGGCTCCACAGGCCTTGCACTGTGTGTTGTTGAAGAAGAGCTCCCCAGCCAGTGAGGGACGCGTACGCTGTTAGTACCATCTGTGGAACTGGGTCTATGAAGGGCCATCCTTTTGATACATTTGGTGTGTTCCACCACTGCAGAAAGCGATGAGTACAGCCGCTTACCAACACTAGATCGGTTAATAGACCCTGTGGCTGGTTCCACTGACTGGCTAAGCATTCTTGAAGGGGACACATGTGCAGCCTGGCATGGGGGACGATCATGATGCAAGATGCCATCATGCCCCGCAGTTGCATATAAACCCGAGCTGGAAGCAAATGATTGGGTTGACACTGGAGAACTAAAGCCTGAATAATGCGAAATCTGGCTGCGTTGGGAAACGCTAGAGCCTTTTGAGTATCTAGAGTGGCTCCTAGGTAGTTCTGAGTATTGGTTGGTTGGAGATGTGATTTTAGCACATTGACCGTGAACCCTAGTTGATGTAGTAACTGAATTTATATGAAAGTGTGCTGGAGACATTGCTGGTACGTGCTGGCTTTGATGAGCCAGTCGTCCAAGTATGGGAAGACGTAGATGCTTTGTCTTCTCAAGTGAGCAGCTACCACTGCCAGACACTTTGTGAAAACTCTGGGGGCAGTGGTGACTCTGAACGGGAGTACCTTGAACTGGAAGTGTTGACCCGCTAACACAAACCTGAGGAATTTGCGATGTGCGGGTGTAGGAAAGTGCGTTTGTTGCAGTAACCCCCTCACTTTTTTGCCAGACTACTGATGCACTTTGACTTGATGTGCCCTGGGTCCCTGCCAATCAGGTTCTCAGGGCGTGTGTTCTTTCCCCAAAACTAACACAATTGGCATCTCTAGCCACAGGTCAGCCCCTGTTAAATGGTACCACAGGTACCCAGGGCACTGTGACCAGGGAAGACCTCTAAGGGCTGCAGCACTTATTGTGCCACCATTCTTAGACCGTGCAAGTGCAGTGCTGCCATTAAGAGTATATGGTGCTGGGAGTTTGTCATTACGAACTCCACAGCACCATAATGGCTACACTGAAAACCGGGAAGTTTGGTATCAAACTTCTTAGCACATTAAACCCACACTGATGCCAGTGTGGCATTTAATGAAAAATACACACAGAGGGCATCTTAGAGATGCCCCCTGAAAAACGACCAGCCTCTGGTGGGTTCCCTGACTGGTACACACCAGCCTGCCACCATGAGACATGTTTCTGGACCCCTAGGGTAGGAGCTTTCGCTCCCTGAGCCCAGAAACAAAGCCTTTCCTGGGCGGAGGTGTTCACACTTTCCCCAGGCCAAGAAGAGCCATCTATGGTAGGGGAGGTTCAAAGGCCTGGCAGCCTTTGTAATGCGACCCCCAGCCTCTCCTGCTATCAGGAGCAGGCCATCTTCCTGTCTCCTCTCCTTGTCAGCGGGAAGACAGGCGGGAAAAACTAGCCAGCCCAGACGGTGTGCCCACCTCTGCCAACTCCACCCCTCTGGTGGGGGAGGCGAGGTGAAGCACTCTCTTCAGTGCCCGCCATCTTGCAGATGGCAGGCACTCCCCAATCAGGATTAGGGATTGTGCTCACTCCCCCACGTGGGGCGTGCACACCCAGGGTGTAGTCACCCTAAGGTCAGTAGCCCATTGGCTACTGACCACGAGACCCCTAAAACGCCCCCTAAATACAGTATTTAGGGGGCAGCCCTGAACCAAGGAGGCAGATTCCCGCAACCTAAGAAGAAAAAGGACGAAAGAAAATGCCCAGCAGAGGAGACTGCAGAGAACAACAGCTTGGTCCCAGCCCTACCGGCCCGTCTGCAGTTTCCAGAGATCCTGCGCCAAAAATCATCTTGTCCTGCAGCCAGCGACCTCCAGAACCCCTGGGAGGACTGACTGCCTTCAACAAAGACCAGATCTCCTGTGAACAGCAGCTCTGTTCAGAAGAAACACCAAAGAAAGACTCCGAGCCTGCGGAGGAAAAAGAAACCCGACGCCTGGAACCACCACTACGCCTGGAACCACCACTGCACCTGTCGCCTACGGCCCGAGTTTGAGTGGCCCACCGGTCCCAGCGAGGTCCCCCAGCACTCCAGAGCCCGAGTCCACCATGGGTTGACCCCTCCAGGACTCCCCAACGTCGCCTGCAGCCTCTGCACGGAGACCACCCCCAACTGCGAGTGGCCCGGTAAGGTGAAATCCGACCTCAACCGACACTCCTGCATCCAGCCGTCCTGGAGAAGAGAACCCGAGGTGCACCTACGTCCCCGAGCCCTCCAACTTACCTGCCCAGCTGTTGGTTCCTCCTGGAAGTCTTCCTGGACCGAGCCTGCAGCTGAAAACCAAAACCGAAAATCCCCATTGAAAACAACAAGGCACCCAACGCCAAACCAGCACCCTGCACCCAGCCGCCCCTGCGCCGCTGCGGGTGAACTTTTTGTGCTAAACAGGATCCCCTTTTGCCCTGAGCCTAACACCAGGAGCTTGGCTCCCACAACCTTGTGGCCTGCTCGCCAGCAGCCACCAACCGGAGGCCCCCTATCCCCCATTGGAAAACATTGGGCCTCAGCACTCTGCACCCGGCCGCCCTAGTGCCGCTGAGGGTGTAACAAGAGTGCATCCTTGACCCTGGGGGACCCCTGAGTCTAATCCCAGAATACCAACTACCACAACCAAGTACTTACCTTAAAACCGATAACACTCTTTTCCTCCATAGGATAACATTGACTGTTTTTCTGGAACTCCACATTGCAATGCCATGGTAGCAGTCTTAGCTATGGTGGAATGAGCCTTTAAGCCTTCAGGCAGCCAGAGCATAGCAAATGTTGATGAAGAGGAAGACCTGTTGTAAGATGTAGGATCTTTCAGGCATAGATACCCCCCCCACTGCAGTTCACTGGGATCCTGCTAACCAGGACCCCAGTGGCAGTGCTCTCTCCTCTACATTTGTTGATAAGTACTTTGTACACCCCACAATTGGCATAGAGGGGTACCACTTTAAGTCCCTAGTATATGGTACTGAGGTATCCTGGGTATTGGTACACCATGGGTTTCCCATGGGCTGCAGCCTCTATTGCGCCACTGTAAGAAAAGTGCCCCCTTTTTGCATGGTTGCCCCCACTTTTTGCTGAACTTCTGATGTACTTTGACTGAGTGTGCCCTGGGCTCCTGCCAATCAGGTACCCAGGGCCTATGTTCTTTCCCTAAAACTGCATTGAAGACAAAACCCAATTGGCACTCTCTGGACACAGGTCAGCCCCCGGTAAATGGTACCACAGGTACCCAGGGCACTGACCAGGGAAGGCCTCCAAGGGCTGTAGCACTTATTGTGCCACCCTTAGAGGCCCTGTACCTTTACACTCTCACCGCCTTTGCAGGCTGCGTGTTTTGGTGCAGAACAAAGTGAAGAGTCGACATGGCACACATCCCTGTGTGCCATGCCGACAACCCACTGTCCTGG
This sequence comes from Calotriton arnoldi, assembly GCA_963921515.1. Classification (NCBI taxonomy): domain Eukaryota; kingdom Metazoa; phylum Chordata; class Amphibia; order Caudata; family Salamandridae; genus Calotriton; species Calotriton arnoldi. Next base: position 115,817 of record CAWUFW010011471.1, read on the forward strand.
CATAGATCAGCCACCCCTCTAGCTGGGTGCACTATACCAATGGTGAGGTACAGGTGCACGGGCCCTGTACCCCTACAATGTCTAAGCCAATTCTTAGACATTGTAAGTGCAGTAATGCCATTAAGAGTATATGGTGCTGGGAGTTTGTCATTACGAACTCCACAGTACCATAATGGCTTTACTGAAAACTGAGAAGTTTGGTATCAAACTTCTCAGCACATTAAACCCACACTGATGCCAGTGTGGGATTTAATGAAAAATGCACACAGAGGGCATCTTAGAGACCCAACACTAGTGTCCAGGCTGAGTGGCTGTTCCCCAGCTGCCACCACCAGACATGTTTCTGGACCCCTGGGTCGCTGCTCTCAGGGGTCTGAAACAATGCACATCCTGGGACGAGGTGCCAAGCCTCCTCCCCCAGGATGGGCAGGGTCCACCTTTGTGAGCTTTCCCATGCCTTTTGCTGCTCCCAGCAACTGGTACCCACAGGTTCTGACCCCCACTTTGGGCGGGAGAACTGGCAGGAAAACCAAGCGAGGAAGGGATGTGTGCCCACCTTTGCCAACCCCACCCCTCAGGTGGGGGAGGCGAGGTGAAGCACAACTCAGTCCCCGCCATCTTGCAGATGGGGGCCCAGCCAACCAGAGTGAGGCATATGCCCCCCTCCCACTGGAGGGTGGCATAAAAGGGGGTGTACCCACCCCAAGGAAGGGACCCATTGGTCCCAAACCTTTACTTACCATTAACACCCCTAAATCTAGTATTTAGGGGCACCCCCGAACCTTGCCTCCTCAGACAAGCAACGACCAAGAAGAAAAGAAGAAGGACTGAACAGCTGTGCCGAAGCTAAGAAGAGGAGAACGCCCACTGACTTGGCCCCAGCCCTCCCGGCCTGTCCCCACCTTGAACCTGCAGAAGCGAAACTCCGGTGTGTCCTACAGCCAGCAACCTCAAGAACCCAGAGGACCTGCCCTGCCTTCCAAAGAAAAGACTTAGTCTCCCGTGAACACTGGATTTGTTCACCCACAGACTCTGGCCAAATCCGCGTGTCTGCACCACTCTGCACCCGTCGCCCGAGTTAGAGTGGCCCAACACCACGAGGAGGTCTCCCCGGCGATTCTGACCCGAGATCTGGTGATGTCCGACCTGCCTCGAATCCCCCAGCAAAGCCTGCAGCCTCTTTCTGGAGGTTCCCCCGACCGCAGCTGGTAAGAGAAGCCCGATGCCTAAAGACACCCCTGCACCCGAAGCCCCACGGCCTTGGGTGGCCCAACCGCCGGTGTCCCAGTATCCCCAGGCATCCCAATTTACCTCTTCAACCGGTGGTCACCTCCCGAAGATCTTCGTCCCCGAGCCTGCAGTCTTTGTTTAAACCGGAGAATCCCCATTGAAATCAACTGGGCACCTGACGCCAAACCAGCACCCCGCCACCCCTGCGGGTGCACTTTTTGTGCTGAACAGGATCGCCCCGAGCCTAACACCAAGAGCTTTGCTCCCACAACCCAGTGGCCTGCTTGTAAGCAGCCACCAACTGGAGGCCCCCTATCCCCCACTGGATAACATTGGGGCTCAGCACTCTGCAACAGGCCGCCCTAGTGTTATGTTATTAGGATTTATAAAGCGCACGAATACCCGCAGGTGTCTTGGCGCTGCTTAACTGTAGTGACCCTGTTGGCAATCTAATTTTGGAACAACCAGGTTTTAAGTCCTTTCCTGAAGGAGAGGAGGGAGCTCGCACCTCTCAGCTCATTCGGGAGACTGTTCCAGAGCTTAGTGGTGCTGTAGAGAAAGCTGTGGCCTCCCCATTTTGTGGTCCGAATTCTAGGCACTGTCAGGAGTTTGGCTCCCGTGGATCGAAGATGTCTAGTTGGTTCGTACCAAGTGAAGAGATTCTGGAGAAAAACAGGACCTGTGAGGCTCAATGCCTTATAGGCCAGACACAGTGCCTCGAATTTTATTCGTTGTGCCACTGGCAATCAATGCAACCCGCGAATCTCTTCAGATACGGATTTGCGTCTGGGGAGGTTAAGCAGTAGTCGCGCTGCTGCATTCTGTACACTCTGTAACTTGTTCAGGCAGTGCTTCTGTATATTCATGTACAGCCCGTTACAGTAATCTACTTTAGATTGAATCAGGGCTGTGACAACCGTCTTTCGCGTATCCGCTGGAATGTATGGGAGAATTTTACTTACTTTCTTGATGAGGAAATGGGCAGCAGAAACCGTGGCATTTGTGTGGTGGATAAGTGATAGTTTATTATCGAACCACACTCCAAGGTTCTTGGCCTTGACCGCGGGTTCTGGGGGTTCTCCCATTTCAGCCGGCCACCAAAGATTACCCCAGCTCGGTTGCATGTTACGGAAGAGCAAGACCTCGGTTTTCTCAGAATTGAGTTTTAAACAATGTGTGTTCATCCAACGATTGATGGCACACATACAATTCTGAAATTGCTGAGTAGGGGCGCCTGATTTTTGTGAGGCCATCACCACAATCTGGGTGTTGTCCGCGTAGGACGTAAGGGCTGAACCCGAATTCTCGGATCAGCGGGGCCAGCTCGGAAACATAAACGTTGAACAGGGAAGGACTCAAAGAGGAGCCCTGTGGCACTCCACACGGAAGGATGTGGAGTGATACTCATCAACCGAGACAGTTACTTTCCTGTCCTTGAGGAAGGAGGATAGTAGAGCCAGCGCTGTGTCTCTGACTCCCAAACTCTCCAGCCCCCTTTGCAAGAGGGAATGGTCAACAGTGTCAAAAGCGGCAGATAGATCGAGGAGTACTAATGCAGCCGTACCTCCACCGTCCATCACCGCTCTGATCTCCTCTGAGGCCTTAATGAGAGCTGTCTCCGTGCTGTGTCCTTGGCGGAAACCAAACTGGGAGTCGTCGAGCAGATTGTTTTCTCGGATGAATTGGGTTAGTTGGCTGTTCATCAATTTATCAATTATTTTAGCAGGTAGTGGCAGCCGGGCTATAGTCCGGTAATTGTTGGGATTAGTTGCATCTAGGGTGGGCTTTTTCAACAGTGGAAGAATTGAAGTGTCCTTCCACCTGGAAGGAAAAGTACCGGAGGTAAACATGGAGTTAAAAATTTCTGTTAAACCAATGCTCACCAAGTCCGCACATTCTTTCAGACATGCTGGCGGGCAAGGGTCAGAGGAGATCCTGACTTAGCTTTGTAAATGTGTTTAGCCACAGTTTCAACTTAGATGGGCGAGAAACTAAGCAGGAAATTTGTGACCCCATCTGGACCTATCGGAGGGTAGGCAAGAGGTGAGCTGTTGTGGCCTCAAAATTCTCAAATATACCCAAGACTTTGGTTTTAAAAGTTGCTGCGATGTCGTCACAGAACGTTTGATTGCTCTCAGGACCTGTAGTCTTGAGAGTGGTGAGTTTGTGTACTGCTGAAAAAGTGCTTTAGATGAATGTTTGGCTTCCTCAATCTGTTTGGTAAAATAATCCTTTTTTTCGGTTATAAGTCGTTTTTTATACTGTGCAAGTGCTGTTCTGTACACTTTTTTCTTAGAGGAGTGATAGTTTACGCGCCAACATCTTTCAAGTCGGCGACATTTTTGTTTTTCACTCCGCAATGTCTCGGAGAACCAGGGGGCGGAAGGGGACTTCCTTTTCCATATAGTGGTTTTTTTGAGATGTACTGAGACTTTAATTGCCTCATTTAGCCAATTCGTATATAATGTGGCAGATGAGTCGGGGGAACCATTAAGCTGTGGGCGGGAGCTTTCCAAATGTGATCGGAAACGCATTTTGTCCAGTTTATTCCAGTCTGTCATCGTAGCGGCTGGGGTCTTAAGGGACCCACCAGGCCCGGCAGAGGTGAGTGGGATGTGAAATTTGATAAGTGAGTGGTCTGACCAAGTCAGAGGGAGGGTTGCTTTACAGGTAAGCCCGTGGGCTGAGGTAAAGATACCATCTAGAGTGTGTCCCGCTTCATGAGTAGCAGTCTGTACCTGTTGAATAAGTCCAACTGCCCCCAGAGTCTCTATCAGTATCTCGGTTTCCCTGTTCCCACTTTCTTCGAGAAGAAAGTTGAAATCTCCAAGAATAGTAAAATCATTTTTTAGGAGAGTAGGTTCAAGCAGGCTCTCTAAGTTGGAGTTAAAAGCGCTTCTAGCGCCTGGAGGCCGGTATAACAAGATACCTCTAAAAGTCTGTTTTGGGCTTAGTTCAATTGCGAAGTGCATTGCCTCATAAAAAGGCGTAGAGGCACAGTGAAATATAACAGGGAGGTGTTCCCTCAGTATTATTGCCAAACCGCCTCCCCGTTTATGAGGTCTATCAACCCTGATAGCCCGGAAACCAGCCGGGGTTGCCGTGACAAAGTCGGGGTCGGAAGCCGCATCTGCCCAAGTTTCTGTAATAAAGAGAATGTCCAGATTATAGTCTGAGATTTTGTATGCAATCTCATATTTGTGTTTGGCCAGTGATCTGACATTCACCAGGCCCCCAGACAAATTAGCACTTTCAATAGTTGGGATCGAATGATACGTCTGAGTTTTTTCGGGGGGCTGACGGGTCACAGTCAATTGTTCTGAAGGAAGAGTATATCCACAAAGTCAGGATTCATCCTCCTTGTCCGGACCGAGCCGACAGCAGTTTTTCCCGGGGGTATTGAGGAGCAGTAGGTCTTTTTTAGCGTACCTGTTTAACCGGGAGACAAATGGTCCGGGAGACAAATGGTCCAGGAGAACTGGCCCTTGGCCCGGTCGCACACGGGCTTGCCTTAGGCGCGCCTTCGGCGCTTCGCCGCTGAGGGTGTAACAAGAGTGCATCCTTGACCCTGGTGGAACCCTTGATCGAACCCCAGAAACTCAACCCCAAAGACCAAGTACTTACCTTGTAACCGTTACCTTCATTTCTCTCCATAGGAACCTATTGACTGTTTTTCTCAGAAAAACTTTAAGTGTGGAGCTGATTTGTATGGAAACCTGAAAAATTACAATTGTGCAAAACGGATTTTACTTACCTTTTCTCTAGGAAATGTCCCAGTGTGATACCTGGGCATATCACACTGAGTAGAAAAACTAACTTAAAAATTATCTAAAAAGTAACAAAAAGTAATCTGTACAGTATTCAATACCTGGATGTAGAAAACTGGCTCTATATATACTACACCAAAATGAGGTATAGTGTGAATAGAGTCCAGGTGACCCCAGAGGTAGGCAGAGGTTAAAGTTAGATAGAACCTTACGCTCTATTTGTGGTAGAGTGGTCGAGCAGTAAGGCAGTATCAGAGGACAGTGTTAAGCACTTGTTGTACACAGTCAGCGAATGAATTCACACACTCAAGGACTGAACTCTAGACCAATTGCTAAGTGTTGCATACTACTGCTCCCCTGTAAATCAAACAAAGTACAATTTATATTGCATTTTCAAACTGTTCTATATCCAGTAACTTATTACTGAAAAGTATTTAATGCTTACCTGTGCCAGGCTTGCTTGGTTCTAAAATAAACAGTATATTTTTATACAAAAGCCTATTCATTTCAATGTACTGTATTTACTAGGTATTGCAACCTACTGCATCCCCTGTAAATCAAACAAAGTACAATTCCTATTGCATTTTCAAACTGTTCTACATTCAGCAACTTATTACTGTAAAGTATTTAATGCTTACCTGTGCCAGGCTTGCTTGGTTCTAAAAATAAAACAGTATATTTTTTATACAAAACAATTGGCCTAGAGTTCAGTTCTTGAGTGTGTGAATTCATTTGCTGACTGAGTGTGTACACCAAATGCTTAACACTGTCCTCTGATACTGCCTTGCTGCTCGACCACTCTACCACAAATAGAGAGCAAGGTTCCATCTAACTTTAGAGTGGTCGAGCAGTAAGGCAGTATCAAAGTAGCACTAAAGGTGCACCCTCAGCGGCACTGAGGCGGCCGGGTGCAGAGTGCTGTTTCGACGTCGGACGCCTTGTTGTTTTCAATGGAGAACCTCCGGTTTGAAGAAGCGCTGCAGGCAGGGAGACAAAGGACTTCTGGGTGCGACCACCACTTCGAGAGGTAAGTTGGGAAGGTAGGGACTGGTTAGGCACTGTTGGTTTGGGCACACAAGGCCGTGGGGCATCGGGTGCAGGGGTGCCTTTTGGGGTCGGATCTTCTTACCAGCTCCGGGTCGCAGTTAGGGGGGCCTTCTGGATTTAGGCTGAAGGCGTCGGTTGGAGTCTTGAGGCAGGTCAGGAGTCGCCGGATCTCGGGTCAGGATCGCCGGGGTGGCCTCCTCGTGGTGTTTGCCCACTGGAGCTCGGGCCGTGGACGGCGGGTGCAGAGTGGAGCGGATTCGCAGTGCAGTTGAACAAATCTGGTGTTCACAGGAGAAGCAGTCTTTGGAAGTGAAGGCAGGCAGGTCCTCTGGGGTTTTTGAGGTTGCTGGCTGCAGGACACACCGGGATTAAGCAGGAGCAAATTCGAGGAGAGACAGGCCGGTAGGGCTGGGGCCAAGTCAGTGGGTGTCTTCCCCTTGTTAGCTGGCTGCACGGCTGTTCGGTCCTTCTTTTCTTCTTGTTGTTTCTGGATCTGAGGAAGCAAGGTTCAAGGTGCCCCCTAAATACTAGATTTAGGGACGTTACAGGTAGGTAAAGGGCAGGGACCAATGGGTCCCTTCCTTGGGGTGGGTACACCCCCTATCGTGCCACCCTCCAGTGGGAGAGGGGGCAGAAGCCGGTCCCTGGTTGGTTGGGTCCCCCCATCCTCAAGATGGCGGGGACTCAGAGTTGTGCTTCACCTCGCCTCCCCCACCTGAGGGGTGGAGTTGGCAGAGGTGGGCACACCTCTTTCCCTCACTTGTTTTTCCCACCGGTTCTCCCGCCCAAATGGGGGGGGAGTAGAACCAGTGGGGACCAGTTGCTGAAAGCAGCAATTGGTCTGGGGAGGCTCACAAAGGCGGCATGCCTTTGAAGCTTCCCTTCGTGAACCCTGCCCATCCTGGGGAGGAGGCTTGGCACCTCGTCCCAGGATGTGCATTGTTTCAGGCCCCCGAGAGCAGCAGGCTCTCGACCCAGGGGTCCATAAACATGTCTGTTGGTGGCAGCCTAAGCAGCCACTCAGTCGGGACACTAGAAGTTGGTCGAGTTTCAGGGGGCATCTCAAAGATGCCCTCTGTCGTGCATTTTACATTAAATCCCACACTGGCATCAGTGTGGGTTTAATGTGCTGAGAAGTTTGATACCAAACTTCCCAGTTTTCAGTGTAGCCATTATGGTGCTGTGGAGTAATGACAAACTCCCAGCACCATATACTCTTAATGGCAGCACTGCACTTACAATGCCCAGGAATGGACTTGGGCACTGTAGGGGTACAGGGCTCATGCACCCGTACCCTCACCACTGGCATATTGCACCCAGCTAGAGGGGTGACTGATCTATGCCAGGGCAGTGGTTTGTAGGAATGGCACACAGGGATGTGTGCCATGTCGACTTTTCACTTTGTTCTGCACCAAGACACGCAGCCTGCAAAGGCAGTGTGTGTGTGAAAAGGTGCAGGGCCTCTAAGGGTGGCACAATAAGTGCTGCAGCCCTTGGAGGCCTTCCCTGGCCACAGTGCCCTGGGTACCTGTGGTACCATTTACCAGGGGCCTACCTGTGGCCAGGGATGCCAATTGGGTTTAGGCTTTAAGGCAGTTTTAGGGAAGGAACATAGGCCCTGGGTACCTGATTAGCAGGAGCCCAGGGTACACTCAGTCAAAGAACATCAGCAATTCAGCAAAAAGTGGGGGCATACCATGCAGAAAGAGGGCACTTTCTCACACTTGACTTACATGTATTTCAAACAACTGCATTTGAACTTGCATTCACTTGTAAGCACTACATGATATTTTGCAAATCATTTATTTCACTTACCTGTGCCAGGCTTGGTTCTAGAAATAAAATAACAATATTTTTATACAAACAAAATTGGTCTGAGTTCAGTCTTTGAGTGTGTGACATCATTTGCTGATTGAGTGTGTACAACAAATGCTTAACACTACCCTCTACTTACACCTCGGCCTACCTTTGGGGTTCCACTGGACTCTGTGCACACTATTTGGTATAGTATATATAGAGCCAGCTTCCTACAGCCACCCATGGCAGTCCATGCAAACTGTGATTGTAGAGTTGCCATTGCAGTCTGCATGAAATGGTGCATGTCCTTTTCACTGCACTTTTAACCTACAAGTCACCCCCAAGGCAGGCCCTTCAGTCCTAGGGCAGGGTGCATGGTTCTAAGTGCGTGGGTACCCCTGCCCGAGTAGAGGTACCCCTATAAATCCCAGACTCCATTCTCTGGGCTTTGTAAGCACGGGACAGCCATTTAAAGGTATGTAGTGGACACTGGCAAGTTGAGATATCCATCTACATAATGGCAGCCCCGAACCTATTCATGTTTGGTATCAAACATGTTGTAATCATGCAACTACACAGATTCCAGTGCTAGCTGCATGATACCATGTACCTGGGGGCTCCTTGGAGGACCTCCCAATACCTACCTGTATAGCCTTACTGGGTCTGCCTGCTAGCCTGGGCTGCTGCCAGCCTCAGGCACTGTTCTGCCTCCCTGATGAGGAGCCTAACTCAGGCAGGGGAAGCTGAACAAAGGATTTCCTGGGAAGGAAAGGCGTGACCACGTCTCCTTTAGAATTGGGAAGGGTGGGGGCACTTTCGAACACCTTCATACTGAGTTGAAGGGCACATTTGGTGCCCTCCTTGCATAAACCAGTTTGGCCCAGTTCAGGAACCCTTGGCTCCCACTCTGTCGCAAATCTACACGGAGGACTGTCCACCTCTCTGTGCAGCTCATCCCTAGGGAGGTGCCCAGAGCTCCTCCAGGTGGCTGCTGAATACTGCCAAGTTGAATCTTGGACCCTGGGAGCACTGACGCCAGCTGAGTAGTGTCCCTGACAGACCCCCCCCCCCCCGATAGATGGGTCACCACAGAAGAGGTCCCTTCCCTTTTTAGAGTTACTTAGGGCTACCCTGAGGGTGGGTCCTTAGATTTGTCCAGACAACATCTTCAAGGACAGACTGTCTGTCTTTCTAAGATAGTCTAAAGACTCTTCTGCTGATGGGCACTGGAACTGCTTCTTCGAGCCACGACCCAAGACAAGACTGCTCTCGGCAGGGAGACTCCTGCTGCAAATTTGTCTCCATGCTCTTCAAGTTTCTGCAACTGTGACTATGCATCTTCCAAATCAGCAAGGAATCAGCATGCAACCAAGCAAGAAGAAATCTCCCTTGAAGTGAAGGAGTCACTTCCCTGCATCCGCAGGCACCTCAGCATCCAGTTTGCTGATCCTGTTTTCCCACGGACATCTCCCGGCTCTGCAACACAGGTGGTGGTTTGTTGGCTTCCCAGAGGCCTGACCAGTCTTTCCTGCAACGTGGGGTCTGTAATCTCTCTCCAGCTGACTTGAACTGCCTCTCTGTGCACCGCATCTATCTGCCGTTGCCAAGGCTCGCTTCACTGAAGACCTTTAAGCTCCAAGTAACCCCAGCCTTTAGCATCGCCCAGCTCCAAGAGACGTCCTGCCTGCATCCTCTGCATCATGGGGCTCCATCTTCCGTGGGCTTCTGAGGCTTCCCTGCGACTTTCTCCTCCTGGACCCCAGTCACCACCGAAGACACCATGTTGACCATGAAAGGCATCCACTCAAGAGCCCCCACGGACCCATGCCCTCTGCACATCTTCCACAGAGCAGCCATCACTCCCTTACTGCGACGCACCATCAACGCCACCGTCAAGACCTGCATCTTTCCCAACGACTGGAAACGTGTGGAAGTCAAACCCCTGCTCAAGAAGCACTCAGCAGATCCCACAGACCTCAAGAACTACCGACCCATCTCCCTCCTCCCGTTCACGGCCAAAGTCACCCAGAAGACGGTCAATACACAACTAACCAAATTCATCGAAGAACATTTCATCCTCGACCCCTCCCAATCCGGATTCCGCAGCAACCACAGCACCGAGACCGCTCTACTCGCCGCCACAGACTACATCCGCACCCTCCTCGACCAAGGACACACCGCGGCCCTCATCCTACTCGACCTCTCGGCAGCGTTCGACACTGTCCCCCACCGCACGCTCACAGCCAGACTCCACGACGCTGGCATACAAGGTACAGCCCTCGACTGGATTCGCTCGTTCCTCACCGGCAGAACCCAAAGAATCAGACTGCCACCCTTCCTCTCCGAACCCACGGAAATCAACTGCGGAGTACCCCAAGGATCGTCGCTCAGCCCCACGCTTTTCAACATCTACATGACCCCCACTCGTCGCCATCGTCAGACAGCACGGACTCAGCATAGTATCCTACGCCGACAACACCCAGCTCATCCTCTCCCTCAACAAGGACCCTGTCACCACCAGACTCAACTTCCAGGAAGGAATGAAGAACGTTGCATCCTGGATGAGCAGCAGCTGCCTGAAGCTCAACTCGGAGAAGACAGAGGTCCTCATCCTCAGACCCTCCCCCTCTGCATGGGACAACAGAACACCTGGTGGCCCTCCGCGCTTGGCAGCCCCCCCCCACCCCTACGGACCACGCCCGAAACCTCGGCATCGTACTCTACTCCTCCCCTCCATGACTCAACAGGTCAACGCCGTCACCTCCAGCTGCTTCAACACCCTCCGCATCCTCCGAAAGACCTTCAAATTGATCTCCCCCAATCAAGGAAGGCAGTTACCCATGCACTCATAACCAGCAGACTATACTACGGAAACTCCCTCTACGCCGGGATCAAGCTCCAGACCATACAGAACACTGCAGCCAGACTCGTCCTCGGCATCCCTCGACACGAACACATACCCCAACATCTGCGGAACCTACACTGGCTCCCCGATGAGAAGAGAATCACTTTCAAGATACTCACCCACGCCTACAAATGCCTCCACAACACCAGCCCCCAACAAGAGAATCTCATTCCACGTACCCAAGAGAAACCTCCGATCCGCCGATCTCGCCCTGGCCGAAAACCCTCGCATCAGCAGAGCTAGGACAGGCGGAAGAACCTTCACCTACATCGCGGCCAAGACCTGGAACGAGCTCCCGATTGACATCAGGCGCGCCCCCTCCCTGAACATCTTCAGGAAGATGCGCAAGACCTGGCTCTTCGACTGAACGGAGCAGCACAAAACCAAACCCCCCCCCCAGCACCTTGGGACACTCACGGGTGAGTAGAGCGCTTACAATTCCCTCGACTGAATGAGGAGGTAGTTGAAAGGGCATAGGTATAGCATAAGATAGAGGCCTCCTTCCTTTTTCGGCACCAGAAAATAGAGGGAATAGCAACCACAACCTACTTCTGATGCCAGCACCTTCTCCATGGCTCCTTTGGCCAGAAGAGCCAGCACTTCCAGTTGCAAGAGCGAAAAGTGGTCCTCAGTCAGCTGATCAGGGACGTGGCAAGTGTGGCGGGTCAGCTGGGAAGGTAGGGCATAGCCCTGTTGGACAATCTGCAGCAATCATTTGTCCCAAGTGTTCTCTCGCCACTGGGGCAGTTGGTGCCGAAACCTGCCAACTGGGTGCCCATGATTGTATGAAGGCATATTAAAAAAGGCTTCAATGTTGCAGCTGTCAGAGGATCGGGGAGGGGAGGGGGGTTTGGAAATCAGGCTAAAAAAGTAAAACACTGCAGGAAGGATTAAACTTGCTGGGGTTGGTCACCAAGGTAGCTCAACATGTTTCAGCCTATAACCCTCAAATGTTTTGTTGCGGCATTCGTCAGGACCTGTATTAATAGTGCTTTTGCTCTAAAGTAGTGCTCAAAACAATATGCATATTGTGAACTGATAATACAAAACAGCACAGTGGTCCTCTGGAAATCCAAGAGAGGAATCTACTGGCAGTCACCTGCAAGAAAATGTGTAAGTACATATGAACAGCTAGGTTATAATTACAAACAGACTTTCAGTGGAAGATGGGCACCACTTCAATCTCGACTGAGTGTGGTGCACCTATCTGTTGCACACAAAGCAAAACCACATTAAAGTGCTATATAACCGGAACAGGTAAGTGCCAATAAGGGTGCAGAGTAGATATGTCCGATTTGCTCTATGCATCAAAGGCCTTCGCGGTTGTCTGTCTCGCCGGTCGAGGGTGTAAAATCAAGACAGCTGGGCCACTGTGGAAGTGGGTCTCTGTGGTACTGACTTCCCTCGATGGAAGTTTAGCCTCAATGCTGTTAGAGTCCCGACTACACTTTAAAAGGCCTTGGTTCCTGCAAGGGGTCCGGTACCCAAGGTATTGGTGCTGTGCGGCTCCAGTCGGTCTTGGTGTCCTCACATCCGGTGGGGGGAGAGATCTGACCATCAGGAGCACAGGTACCTCTTCCTGGGGGGCTTGTGTGTCGGGCTGGCCGGGGAGCAGCAACACAGTGAACCGGACTCAGCTTCTTCAGTGCCTGTGGACTGCAGGGGAGCAGCTCCTCTACTCCAAGGGAGCTTGCTGGAAATTAGCGAAAGGCTGGAAGTTTACCAGGGTTCTTGGTAGTTGCTCAGCTGCAGGACGAGTCACTTGGTCGCGATTGTTGAGACTAGTGCAAGCAGGCAGGTGGGCAGGATTTGGTAGTAAAAGTCCACAGCAGTCTTCAGTCTCTTGTAGCTCTTCTTTATCCTCTTCTTCTGGATCAGTCGAAAAGCTAAAATCCTGGCATCAGGGGTGCCCCTAAACACTCAATTTCAGGGTGTTAAGGGGAGTGACAGGTAGTAGCCAATGGGCTACTTACCTTTATGACAACTATACCCTCAATATGACCACTTCCTGCGGAGATGGGCATATCCCTGACCCAGTAAGCCTAATTGCACCAAAAACCTAGCCCGCTTGAGTGACAACAGAATCCAGCTTAGGGTACCCAATAAGGCATATGGGAGCATCTCAGTGGCCTTGTATCTTTCGTCAAGGGATGGCAATACTGCTGCCATCGAGGCTGGGGTCTTCATTATCTTTATCTCCTCTTCCCAGATGTAGTCAATAATGGGAATAGCCCTGATGGCCTTACGAAAAGGTTCCTTAAAGTCATGTAGAATACAGTCTGTTAGCTTTGTGGGCATGGAAGGTCAATCTTTTTGCAGCCACCTCAAGGAGGTTATGAAAACATCCAATATCTTCTGGAGAAGAATACACTGGGGGCGGCATTGGAGATGGTGGAATTGGTAACATATAGTCGTCCCATTCACTATGTGTGTCATGCAGCTCACCCTCTTCTCTACCATCCTCCGAGGATGTGGGACTCTGAAGGGGAACGGTCAGTGAGGTCTGCTGTGGAGGCGGAGACAACTGTGGCTGTGGAGCCTGCGGTGTTGAAGGTTGCCTTAGAGGAGATTTTGGCGTTGGGGAGGTATGTCTAGTGGAAGGCAGTGATGGAGGGAAAAGCCTTCTATAGTTGGACAACATGAAACGGTAGTCCGAAACCAATGATTAGTAATGAAACCATCTCCTCCTTGCAATGCTGATATTGTGGTGGCAGGGTGTAATAATCTTGCGCATAGTACTCTTCATCACCTTCTGGTTGATATGGGCTGAGAGCCACATCAAAGGGACCATCCTCATCCGAGTAATCCTCATCTAAAAGATGAGTTGGCAGTAATGGCAACACTTTACTCTGAGAAATCTGTGCTGGGGTGAATTGCCTGGATTTCCAATGCCTTTCAGATTTTTCTCTTGTTAACGAGATTGTCGACTAGGTTGCCATCGAAGATGTATAGAGAGATTTTGCCAATGGCACTGCAGAAACTGATTTCTTCGTAGACTGTGTCGAAGGAAGCGAAGCTGTAGATGGGATTATCGCCATCAAGGTAAAGACGAACGTCGACGGAATTGGGACTTGGCTCATCAACGAGATCGTCATCAAGAAAGATGAGGCATCGAGAAGGTGGAGACGGTGGCTGCAGATGAGGTGGTGGTCTTCATCGTTAATGGTCTTGACAATGATTTTCTCATCAGCTGTACCACACTCAATGATCTCTCAGTCGACGGTATAGAAGATGGCTTTTTAAAAGTGTGGATTACCGGAGGAGGCGGCAAAGGAGGTTCAGATTTCGATTTTGAAGGCGTTTGATAAGAAAGAGGATGTTTTCTACTCCTTTCCTTTTGAGGAAGTCCCATTTTAATGAGGTGATTTGGATGGACTGCGTTCCTTGTGAGAGCCCTGAGAGCATGTTTTAGAGTATTTGTTTTGATGGCTCCAGAGAGGAATAAGTATGAGAAACACTCTTTCTAATGATCTTCTAGAGGATGAAGATTAAGATTCCTCACTATAATTTTCTGACACAGTCTCCTTTCTGGTTTTTAGCTTTTGAAGCCCTGACAGCGGACTCCCTTCAAGGTCTTTAAGCGTTTTTGTGAAAAAGGTACAACATACCTTACATTCTTTTGCTTTATGCGATGGGTAATAAATGCTGTCCTGGTGAGGGTCATCGAAGTGAAGCCTCTTTTTGCCACAGGTAGCACAGGACCTGAAGAGGATCTTTTTTGCTTTCTCTGGCATGATGTCAGATTTGATCAAGGAAAAATACAGACATAGAAGGATGTGGATATATCTGTAGAGATATAAACTCCAAATCCTCTGTAGAATAAATCTAGAACCCGGTATTTGTAAAGCGCGAACTAATCACCCATAAGGTTCTCAAGGCACTGGTGGCCGTTGGGGAGATTAGGTGAGCTATTGCCCTGAGTCACATGATGCAGAGCTGATCTGCCTCCGAAGCTGGGGATCGAACCATGAGCCCTGTGCTTCGGAAAACAGATCAGAGCTCAGTGGAGACTCCATTACATGATGTGGGGTAGAACATCGGAGGGACTTGGGCTTCTCATAGTGTTCTAGAGGGTGATACAACCTGATTAGTCAAGACTTAAGTTTGGTCTCTTTTAAAAAAGAATTACGGATAGGTTATTACACCAAGGGGCCTAGCCTTTTCTAGTCTATACCCATCATTGCATTGCTTTTATATTGTAAAGGGGGACTTCCATCTCGACGACGGGTAATGATTTAAGCATGTGAATCTATGAAAGTTCCAATACTGGAGTAACTCGTAATCACCAGTGGCCAGTACGTATACTCAAGATGGTACCCTGGCAATGTCCAAGAATCGACATGGACATTACAGGGGCATATCGGCTCATGCAGATATTTCCTCACATGCAATATAATGCACCCATCCGTAGGGCTGTAAGGCCTGCTGTAGGGGTGACTTACTTATATTACATGCAGTGTCTGCAGGTGTGGCACACAGGAGATGTGCCAGGTCGTGTCTTCACTTTTCTCTGTGCCATGTCACACAGTCTGCAATGGCAGTTTGCATGAGTGTGCCGAGGTTGGTCTCTTAGGGTGGCACAATACTTGCTGTAGCCCTTGGGGACCCTCTTTAGTCTCCCTGCCCTAGGTACCGGGGTACCATTTATTAGGGACTAACAGGGGGGTGCTAAAGGTAATGAACAATTGTACAGCTTTAGGGAAAGAGATCTGGCACTGGGGACCTGGATAGCAGGAACCTAGTGCACTACTGTCAAAACTGCATCAGATGCCAGGGAAAAAATTAGGGTGACCATGTCAAAAGGGGCACTTTTCTACACTGGTGATTGTGAGAAGTTGGCCTGGTATATGCTGTCCACTAATTATAGTGGGCACCTTGCACCAGTCCAAACAACCCCTTATTGGAGATAGGTTAAAGACAACCTTTATTGAAAGCTATCCTAGTGGTAGCTATGGAGAGCAGCCTTCAGGCTAAGTCTTGAAGGAATGTAAAGCAGCTTGTTTTACCAGTCTATAATCTCTTGAGTGACCAAATGAAAGAGGACCACACCAGGTATATATATAAAATATATGTATTTAGTCTTAAACACACCCCTCTAGTCTCTTTATGAGGCTAGAGTTCGAAATACATAAGTTACAAGTCAGTTATCAACAGTAATAGCACAAATACACGTTTGAGCCCTAGGGGCGTACCAAACCATATACCAATAAAGTGGTATAAGAACCACGACTGAGCTAGACACAAGGCCTAGAGCCTGTAGAAGTGCTTGGACCCCAAGGAACCACCCAAGGTAGTGACACAGGGGACCCATGGGGACGTGTGCAGTGTGGGAACACAGCCGCGAGCCACCGTTAACTTCTATGGGGAAAGTCGCGGTTGGATTTTTAAAAGGAAAGGACACTTAGAGGAGGACTTGGAGCAAATCCCTTTAGAACTAGGCAGTTCTAGAGTCCAATACCCACGGGAGCACCGGAGTACTCTAGTTACCTCACCCAGGGAAGCCGGGTGCATAGGTGTCTTTTGTCGTCGGGTTTCGTCGACGTTTTCAATGGCAATCTGCTGCAGCAGGCTGCTGGCGACCAAGTCGAAAGTGTCCGGGTGGATCGAAGATCTGAAGAACCTGAAAGCAGAGTCTGGGTCACTAGCCAGTGACCAGGAAGGCGATGAGCAGATGCCCACCAATGTCGGGTGCTTCAGGTAGGTTGACGGTCGTCTTGACTCTTCAGCCACGAGGTCCAGGAGGCGTCGACGACGACCAGGAGCTGGATTCGAGCTGTCCCACGAAGTCTGTCAATTGCTGAGGTGTCGGCGACCGAATTGGACCCAACAAGCCTTGGCAACGGCAAGTCACGTGGAAACAAAGAAAGGACGTTGATGCAGACCAGCAAGGTCTGAGGGACTCACCCAGCGAGGGTAAGTCAGGGCACGTCTGGAGCAACCAGGAAAGCCCAAGCAGAAGAAGAGTTGCCTTCGGGAGGGCCCACTAGCCAACGGACTAGCGACCGCGAAGGAGCCTCGAGTGGACGCACTTAGAGCTGGCTCACAGGACACTCGTGGAGTGGAGGCCAGTGATCTTCGGTGCAGTCGGTGCTGGAGGCGGGGGCTACTCTGAGCCCAAAGCACAACTTCGTGGGAGACCAGGAAGAGGATGCACTTGCAAAAGTTCTCGGTGTCCAGGGGTCACGGTTCCACGTTACCCACGACAGCTACGGGCCTCAGCTAAGCTGGGGACTCAGGGCAGCCTCGGGGAAGTCTGGAAATCCACCTCTGGTGTTGCAAAGACTTCGGCGTCCGGCGGGAGCTTCAGCGGTGCAGACCGGACAATTGCTTCTTAGGTGCCTGTCAAGCAGGGGAGTCACTCCTTGACCCCAAGGGAGATTCTTCAGTCCTCTAATCTTGAAGTAGAGCGTCGAAGGTCCAGGATTCAGTGTCAGAGTTTCGTCCAGGGATTTCTAAAGTCCTAAGGACTGGGGTCCCATACTTATACTAAGTTAGGGGGTTGGACATACTCTGGGGACCCACCTATGGGAGGGTCAGGGAAGAGGGGTGGTTACACTCATTCCCTTTGTCCAGTTTCGCGCCAGAGCAGGAGCAGGTAGCCCCTGCAACCGGTTTGAACTGGCATATGCACAGGGACACCAAGTGTGCCCCCAGTGCAGGACTTCAAAGCACCAGAGTGCTCCCGCCCAGCCCCAATACACACTATCCTGTCTGGGGAGGTGGTTACACCTCCGACAGGAAACCTATTGTCCAGGCCTCCCCTACCGGAGTTTGTCAGCAGCAGGAGGCCAGACCCGTGTCTGTGGCAGCGGCATCCATTTTGTGATGCCAGGGCTCTGGAAAGAAGTTACCGGATAGGCCGGTGGGTACATGTCTCTCCCTCTAGAAGGGTGGAATGCTACCCCCGCCGCCAGGACTGGCATGGGGGTAGTATTCCAAGATGTTTGACACCAAACACGACATGTTTTGGTGCAGCCAGTCCAAAGTTAGCATTGTACCACGAGGATATAATGCACTTAAGAGTATATGGTCAGGCTGTACCACAAACCGCATCAGAGGAGGGACTCCGAACGCTGCAGAGGGGCTCTGCTCATGCAGGGGCACCCTCTCACATAAAAACCAAGCACTCTGCCTTTAGGATTGTAAAGGCCTGCCATAGGAGTGACTTGTAGGTTTATATGTGTGTGCATTGGTAGTGATACAGGTAGCCTATATCACAGTAAGGGGTGCATGCACCACCTTACCCAGGCTGCAGTAGCAGACCTGTGGTGTCATTTGGCTGGCCTTCCAGGGGTGGCATAATACATGCTTCAGCCCCTGGCAGGCCTCTGGGGTACCTATGCCCTGGGTACATAGTATACCATATACTAGGGACTTATAAGGGCACTCCAGATTCCAACCAAAGATGTACCTAAGGTACATGGAAACCATTTTAGAGAGGAAGCAGCTAGGCTGGGGTTCTGATTAGCAGGGCCCCAGCCAGACTAAAGTCGAAAAACAGTGAAGCATCAGCAAAAAGTGGGGGTACCCATGTGAAGCAGATCCTACTCTCCTACAGTGATGTTCTTCAAAAAGATCCTGGAAGCGAGGATGGTGTGTAGGATGCATCTTTAGAGTGATCGCTAGAAGTACTCTGAGAAGTTGAGGGTGTTCTTTTTCTTCCATCTGGAGTACATACAAGTGAACATAATCTATGAGGTGATGGAGAAACTGGAACATCCTGAGGAGTCCCTTTTTGTGGTGTAAACAGTGCAAGTAGAACGATGGGCTGAAGTGGAACAGGAGTGTCTGGTAGAGGTGGTAGTGTCAATAGCCGTAAAGGCACTTGCAAATGATCCTTAGCAGGTATGACGTACCTGGATCTTGAAGGTTGTACAGGATCCAATGGTATTATAATATCAGAATGGACAGAAGAAAAGGTATGGATCGACCCTGAAAAGTGGCTAGAGGACAACCCTGTTGACGTTGATCTTCTAGAGGTTTGCAAAAAGGTGAATTCTGGGGTCAGTTATTCTTGGGCCAAGATATGTCTTCTCAATATAGACTGAGCTGAAAAATGCAGCGATTGAGTGTTTACGTTGGTGTGCGCAACGTTTAGGAGCGATGATGCCGTTGTGACCATCTAGGTCGATAGAGCTGATCTCGTCATCAAGGGAGAAGGTGTTGTTGGAATCAATGACGTAGTGGTCGGTAGCTGAGACACCCAGTGGACACGAAACTGAAGAGTCTCAATGGCGAACATGTTTGTGCCAATGGTTTCAACATCAACCAAAGCTCTCCTGAAGTGCGAGTGTCTGAAACGATGATGGTGATGCCTCATAGGTTTTTTTCTCCCTGGATCTACCCCTATTGGTGTTTTTATCTGGGGTAGAACCTTTGGCATCTGAGGAGGCCTTGTACTTTTGCATCTTTTTCTTTTCTTCTTCAACTCTGAGGTTTTCCATTTTTCCCTTAACCAAATGCTTCAGAGCTTTTTTTGACATCTTTTGGCAATGTTTGGAGGATGGCAGAGACTATACACGTCTCATGGAGCTCCAAGGAAGCCTTTCTCCCACATTTGGGACAATTCATTTCTGGTAAAGGGAAAGAAAAACCTTAAGCTGTAAAAGAATTACAGGAAAAGTGTTTAATCCTTCAAAAAAACATTGAGTGAAGTTGTTGATAATGAACTTCTTAAGAAAATAGCAGTAAAACACCTCTGAAGTGTTCTGTGATCCAGTCAGCACGAGCTGGAAAAAAAGAACTGAGCCTGAAAGGAAAAACTACTAGTAAAATGCATGCTTGGTAATGGAATCTGCTGGCTCTTGAAGTTAGTATGTCGAGTGCAGCTGATGCACTTTGCACCTAGCAGGCACCTTTCCCTTTGTTTTCTCTGCAGATACAGCATGGCTTTAGGTCAGTGTTTTTATTGTACAGCAGTCCCCACATCAAATGCTGCAATAGGGTTCACAATTATAATCATACTACTGTAGCTTTCTACAGACAAAAATGGAGTTAAAGGTGGCCTGTCAGACTTCTGGAGGTGACACCAGACTTCTCAACATTGAGGTGACTACATCCAACGTCAGAAATGGAAAATGCTACTTACGCATCTGTTCTTGGCTTGTAGAGCTGTAGATTCATATACTGTGCATAGATCGCCATCTGGTGTTGGGCTCGGATGTTGCAGTTTGTTTTTGTTCGAAGAAGTCTTTGTAGTAGTCACGAGGTAGGTGACTCCTCCTTACGATGATAGTGCGCATGGGCATCGACTCCATCCCCAGATTGTTTTCGCCATAAAGGGTGATGGAGTTAGTAACAAAAAGAAGTCCATGTGTGATGTTTGTAAGATAACACTGTCAGTCCCATTATTATGCAAAAATATAAAAAACCCCAGTGGGTTTGCATTCTTGTACACCAGCTCGCTCGTTTGCCATACCACAACCTCAAATGGAACATAACACCAGTCCCGAGTTCCACAGATATTGGTTCCTGGGTCCGCGATTATTTTTATTATCTACTGGCGGTCGCCAGTAGATAGTTATAGTTAGGACCTATTATCCATAGGAAATTCGCGACATTCTATTTGAAATAACGTTGGCGCCGGTTGACGAATCTTCGCGAAAGTTTCCAGCTTGTTAGGGCGCTCCGCTCCTACCCTGAAAGTCTCGGGTTGATTCGTCAGCGAGGCCGAGAAAAAAGGGGGTCCCAAAACGCGTTTTCCCCATTCATTTTTCCATAGGAACCTTTAGTCGCAGCTACAGCCCGAACTGCTGAACGGAATTACACCAAATTTGGCAAAGAGGTAGCCCTTGGTTCAGACTGGTGCCTTTTGCTTAAATGGTGTAAATCCGTTCAGTAGTTCCTGAGAAAATCAAAAGTAAAGTCACATATATATCTATGGCCGAGTAGGGTCCGCGTACCCTCAGCGCACACGGCGTGCACCGCCCGATCACGAGCAGCATGCTAATTGGCTGTCAGCTGGCAACACTCCAAACCAGGAAGTGTTGGCAGCCATTTTGTCCCTCGGTAGAACCGAGGGACAGAAACAAGTGCGCAAAGCGCAAAAAGGGGGCAGGGTAGAAACACCCTGACCCCCTAGGTCTGCTCAGGGGGTCCCACAAGGACCCCTGGGCAGAAAAGCATTTTTAAACGGCGGGATGCGCTTAGGGTGCGCGGATCCCGCCGATTAAAAAAAAAAGGCACAAGAAACAAGTGCGAAAACGCACAAAGGGGGCAGGGTAGAAACACCCTGACCCCCTAGGTCTGCTCAGGGGTCCCACAAGGACCCCTGGGCAGAAAAAGCAACAAAAAAAAGCACAAAAAAAAAAAAAAGACCGGCATCGTCCCGAGGCCCCGCCCCCTCCCTGCAGCAGTCTGCAAGCGCACCCCTGGCGCGTTTTAAGAAGGGAAGTAATTCCCCTTGAATACTGGGGGTTCCTGGGGGCCAACTAGCCCACCAGGAACCTCCGGTATGCGCCAGGGGCTGCGTTGCAGAGAGGTGTACAGAGGCCACGCCCCTTTTTACACCGCTCTGCAACGCAGCTCTGTGGCGCTTTTTGGAGGTACATGGTGGGCTAGTTGGACTCCAGGGACCCTTAGTATTCAAGGGGACTTAATCCCCCAACTTAAAACGCGCCACGGGCACGTTTGCACAGTGGTGAAGGGAGGGGCGGGGCTCAGGTGACATGTGTGCAAACAGGCCCGTGGCGCATTTTAAGATGGGGAATGAAATCCCCTTCAATCCTGAGGGTCCCTGGGGCGAACTAGCCCACCAGGTACGTCCAGAGCGCACAGAGCTGCGTTGCAGAGAGGTGCAAAAGGGGCGTGGCCTCTGAACACCTCTCTGCAACGCAGCTCCTGGCGCATACTGGAGGTACAGGGTGGGCTAGTTGGACCAGAGGGACCCTCATGATTCAAGGGGACTTAATCCGCCAACTTAAAACGCGCCACGGGGCGCGTTTGCACAGATGTCACCTCAGGCCCGCCCCCTCCCTTCACCATTGTGAAAATATTCCTCTAAAATCAGCCGAACTACGAATTCCGATTTACTCACCTGTTATCAGGAGAGACCTCAGTGCTGCATCTTTCAGCCCAGTACTGATCCTGAAAAGTAATTTTAACCGTACTTACCAGTAACTTGAATTTCCTTCCATAGGATATCATTGACTGGTTTCACTTGGAAATTCTTCTAAGTGTGGAGTTTTGAAACATACAAATATTCCTCTAAAATCAGCCAAAATACGAATTCCGATTTACTCACCTGTTATCAGGAGAGAACCCAGTGCTGCATCTTTTAGCCCAGCACTGACCCTGAAAAGTAATTCTAACCGTACTTACCAGTAACTTATATTTCCTTCCATAGGAATCCATTGTCTGGTTTTCAGCAGAAAAGTTTCAAAGTGTCGATTTTCACAAACTACAAATATTCCTTAAAAATCGCCTGTATGACTTAAACGCATTCTTTCAACTGTTTACAGGAGATGCACCAGTGCTGGATCCAGGATCCAACACGGAGTAAGAAAAAGTAACGATAACACTACTTACCTGCTAAGTGAATTTCCTCCCGTAGGATAACATTGGTGATTCTATGTGAAAAAGTTTCTAAGTGTCAACTTTTAAAATACAATAATATTCCTTAAAAATCACTACTGTAACCAAAACGCTTTTACTCAACTGTTTACTTGAGATGTCCCAGGACTGAATCTAGGATCCAGTCCTGTGGTTAGAAAAGTAATCCATAAAGTAACTAATTGCATTTAACTAGAAATTCACATTGAGCTCAATGTTGCATTGTGTTTGAAATTGTGTTGCCCATTGCAACAACTGTAAGGATTAGTTACTTACCTGTACTCCTAGTTCTCTTCCAGGGGATCCTCATCAAAGTCATAAGCACATGAATATTCCCGCCCATGCGCGGGACCACGGAAACACATTACATATATGCGAAAACCATATATGTAGCTCTATATATATATATATCCATATATAAAAAAAAAAACACAGTGTAGCCTCCCATAAACATGCTGAGCAATGTTGCAAGGAATTCTCTTGCACATAAACATATTCCAATAACGCAGGGAGAAATAAACTTTTGAAAACTGCTTTAATACATAGCAGACAACACAATCCTGCAAGGAATAATGAAGAAAACATTGCCAGCACATAGGCTGCATTGTGGAAACATTAGTGTAGAAAGCTGAAAAGCTAACCCACATAAACACTCAGATAAACTGGCACCGTGCCTTTAAGGCAGCCATGACCCCTAGCTTCCCATCATGACCTCAGGGGTGACAGTTAGGTCAGTTGTTCTTTGCGGATATCCGCAGACCTTTTTCAAAGAGATGTATGAATCATGTTCACTTGCCCGGGAGGCGGGTGGGTTGCTTATGACTTTGATGAGGATACCCCTGGAAGAGAACTAGGATTACAGGTAAGTAACTAATCCTTCTCTTCCAGGGGATCCTCATCAATAGTCATAAGCACATGAATAGAATAGCAAGCCCATCCCCTCATCCTGCGGGCAAGTAAACAGAGTACCATCAAGATACATAAATGCCATAAGGCCTATACAGACTCCAATAGGTTAGCATTGGAACAGATTCCTCAAGGAGGCCTGGCCCACTTGTGTATCTGCTCTGGAGTCAGAATCCAGACAGTAATGTCTGGTAAACGTATGGACCGATTTCCAAGTTGCCGCCTTGCAAATCTCGGCCATCGGTACATTATGTAAGAATGCAATCGTAGCAGCCTTACCCCTAGTAGAATGAGCTTTAGGGAGACAAACAGAGGCTTATTTGCAATCTGGTATGCCAACTTTATACAAGATACTATCCATCTTGAAATGGATCTTTTAGAAGTTGGGAAGCCTTTTCTAACAGAACCATAGTTTATAAACAATTGATCTGCTTTTCTAATGGATTTCGTTGCATCCAAATAGAATTTGAGAACCCTCTTGAGGTCTAGCGAATGAAGAGACCTTTCCGCTGGTGTGGATAGATTGGGAAAGAAAGAGGGTAGAGAAATTGTCTGATTAACATGGAACTCTGACACAACCTTAGGTAGGAAGGAAGGGTGAGTTCGCATAACCACACTATTATGGTGGAAGACCGTATAGGGTTCTTTAGAACAGAGTGCTTGTATCTCACTCACTCTGCGTGCTGATGTAATTGCTACTAGAAAAGCTACTTTCCAAGAAAGGTGTTGCAATGTAGACTTATGAATGGGTTCAAATGGAGGTCCCATCAATTTAGACAATACCAAATTCAACTCCCAAGGAGGAGAAGGAGGTCGAACAGGGGGATAAACCTTTTTCAACCCCTGTAGGAAGTCCTTGACCACCTGAAGCTGAAAGAAAGAAGGCTGGTTAGGTGATTTACGATATGCTGTGATAGCCGCCAAATGCACTTTAATGGAAGAATATTTCAAACCAGATTTGGCCAAATATAGCAAATACGGCAAGATTACCTCCTCTTGCCCGTTAATTGGACTCCAATCATTACTGATACACCACAAGTAAAACCTCTTCCACTTTAGAGAGTATGAGGATCTTGTGGAAGGTCTCCTGGACTCCCTTAAAATGTCCATGCAGTCCTGAGGGAGGTTCAAATGTCCGTACTGCAGGACTTCAGGAGCCATGCTGTCAAGCTGAGCGAGGGAAGGCTGGGGTGCAGAATTTTCCCTCCCATCTTGGTGAGAAGGTCCGGCCTGCACGGAAGTCTCCGATGAGGGCGAACCGAGAGTTGCAAAAGGTCCGGATACCACCATTGGCGAGGCCAGTCCGGTGCTATGAGTATCATCCTCATTCTGGATCGCAGAAGTTTGGCCACCACCTTCGGAATTAGAGGGAGGGGTGGAAAGGCGTATGCAAACGTCCCTGACCACTCTATCAAAAGAGCATTCCTTCTCGTTCCTGGTCGGTAAAACCTGGATGCGAAGGCGTGGCATTTTCTGTTTTGATCGTCTGCAAAAAGGTCGATGGAAGGATGACCCCATTGATGAAAGATTTCTGCCACCACTTCGTCGTTGAGCACCCAGTCTTCTTGCTCTTGGAAGTGACGACTGAGGGAGTCTGCTCGCACGTTCTGCTCTCCCGGCAGATGTATTGCCGTGATCGATAGGTTCCTGGCTAGCAGCCAGTGCCAGATTGCCTGGGATTCGAGAGACAGAGGGCGAGAGCGAGTTCCACCTTGTTTGTTCAAGTAATACATGGTGGTTGTATTGTCCGTTTGCACTAGGATCGATCCGATCTGAATTGACGGTTGAAAAGCTTTGAGGGCTAAATGAACTGCCCGCAGTTCCAGCATATTGATTTGATATGTCTGTTCTCTGCTGGTCCATCTGCCCTGAGTTTGCAGATGACCCAGATGCGCTCCCCAGCCCTGAAGTGAAGCATCCGTGATCAGAGATTGTTCTGGCAGAGGTTGATGAAAAGGAACTCCCACCAGTAGGTTCTGTGGTTGCAGCCACCAGAGAATGGACTTCTTTGCTGCAGGAGAGAGGACAATCCGGTCGTTCCACTGACCCGAGGATTGATTCCATTTGTCCTCGAGATCTTGTTGTAACGGTCTCATCCTCAATCTGGCGTTGGGTATGAGAAAAATGCACGAGGCCATCGACCCCAGTAGAGAAGCCACCTGTCTTACTGATGGCTGATAAGCCTGAAGGATGATGTTGCCCTTGTCTTTCATTGATGACAATCTCTCCTCCGAAGGAAACACTTTTCCGAGGTCGGAGTTGAGGTTGGCGCCCAGATAGTGGAGTGATTGAGTTGGAAGAAGGATCGACTTGTCCAGGTTGACATGCAGGCCTAAGCGCTGAAGTAGATCTAGGCAGGCGCGAAGATGTTCCTGCACCATTTGAGGAGAGGATCCCTTCAGCAGCCAGTCGTCCAGGTATGGATATACGAACAGGCCTTGGTGATGTAATGCTGCCGCTACCACTGCCATGCACTTGGTGAATACCCTCGGAGCTGATTTTAGGCCGAAGGGTAAGACTTTGAACTGGTAATGTCTTGTTCCCACCGTGAATCGCAAGAACTTGCGATGTCGTGCTGTGATTGGGATGTGAAAATACGCATCTTGCAGATCCACCGAACACATCCAATCGCCTTTCCTTAGATGTGGAAATATTTGGTGGAACGCCAACATCCGAAACTTTTCCTTTTTGATGGACTTGTTCAGAGAACGTAGGTCCAGAATTGGTCTGAACTTGTTCGGTTGATCTTTTTCTGAACAAGGAAGTATCGTGAGTACACTCCCTTTCCTCTCTGCGCTTGAGGGACCTCTTCTATTGCTTGTTTTTTGAGAAGGGTCAACACTTCCTGACGCAGGAGGTCTATATGTAGATGACGAGATTTCACAGGAGGAATGTCTCTTGGGGACGTCCAAAAACGTAGTGTGTACCCATTTTTAGTATATTTAGCACCCACTGATCTTTGGTTATGTTGCACCACTCTTGAATGTAACTTGAGATACTTCCTCCCACTGGAGTGTGCAACGGTGCTAGAGGAAGCAGAGACTCATTGCTTCCCTGGAGTTTTTGATGTAGAGGAGGACTGCTGTTGATGTCCTCCTCTTCCTCTCGAGGAACGGCAGCCTTGATACTGGGATTTGCCCTGTTTGTTTTGTGACCATTGAGTGGTTTGAACCCTCTGCTGGTAACTTTTCCGATTGTAGGTCCGGTACCTCTTCCTAAACTCCTTTTTCTTTTCTAGGCCCACCGCCTTTAAGGTGTCCAACTCGGCCTTCATCCTAGCCATTTCTTCGTCTGTGTGAGCACCAAACAGTGAAGTGCCAGAAAAAGGGAGATTCAGGATGCGTTGTTGTGCTTCTGGTTTTAACGCTGTGAGGCGCAGCCAGGAAGATCGTCGTACACAGATGCCATGTGCATACGAGTGAGCCGCCAGGGACGCACCATCTGCTGCAGTGCTGATTACCTGATTAGCAACCAGAGCACCTTCGTGAAGGATTTCAGAAAAGTCCTGCTGATCCTCCTTTGGGAGCCTGTCCTTGAAGCGCTCCAGTGAGTCCCATAATGATCTGTCATAACGACCAAGCAGAGCCGCAGCGTTGGACACTTGCAGAGAAGACGCTGCAGAACCACAAGCCTTCCGTCCCCAAGAGTCTTGTGCTCTACTCTCTTTATCCGGAGGAGCGGAGGAGGAAGATGCAACCGCATGCGTCTTTTTCGCTGCTGCAATTATAACAGAGTCCGGAGGTGGATCTGATCTAAGGAAAAGAGGATCCGATGCAGCTGGCTTGTATTTTTTAATAATCCGAGCTGGAGCTGCTTTAGTCTATGCTGGTGTAAGGAAGAGATCTATTACCGGCTCGATGATGCCTGGGACCAAAGGAAGTAATGGTCTAGTCGCAGACCTTTGGTGGAGAGTCTCAAAAATGATGGACTTGGTTGTCTGAGGAGCTGACATGGTGATGCCCAGCTTCTGAGCCCCTCTGTTGAGAACATCATGGAAAGTGTTCACATCATCAATAGGCGACACTCTGGAGGGAGGACTATCCGTCAGGGTAGGTGAGTAATCCCTTTTGGATGAATGTGTCGAAGAGGAAGACCAAGATGGTGTACGCCGCCTCTTGCGATGTCCCTGAGACGACCTGCGTTCAGGGGATCTGCCTCGGTGTTCCCTGGCCCGAGTGGTGGGTGATTTGTCCACTTCCTGCACAAGACGCTGTAATGGTGATCTGTGCTGCGGACTGAAGTAGGTCGTTGAGCGTGACCTGTGGACCCAGTCTGCCAATGATGAAGTGGTTGAAGCCATCTGGGAGAGAGATGGATGGAAGGAGAGTGCTGTCTCCTTGGAGAACCTCCTGGCGGTGCTTTTGTAGGCTCCTGTGAGTGAACAGAAGCACTGCGTGATGACGCAACCGTCTGGGGTGAGCTCCGGATGGAGTGAGAGGACTCTCTGCGGCTTCTGGAGCGTGATCGGCGTCTGGATGAGCGATGTGACGTCGATGGGGTGTGTCTCGGCGTCGACCTGCTCTGTGTCACCATCACTGGTGAAATTCTCTTCGACGTCGACCTCTGTGCCTAGACCTCGCCTTCGACGTTGAGCGTGGAGACCTCAACGATGAACGGGTAGACGGAGAAAACCTTCTCGACGTCGATCTTTCTCTCGACGTTGATCTTCTCGCCGTCGACGGAGACCGCCGTCTCAACGTCGATCTTTCTCTCGACGCTGACCTTCTCGCCGTCGACGGAGACCGCCGTCTCGACGTCGAACGACGTCTGGTATATTTTACCCTTGGTCTTGACGCCGAATACCTCGCCGTCGGAGAGGATCTTGCCTTCGACGTCGAACGCCTTCTAGGCGACGGCGGAGGCGATGAGTGTCTATCCTCAGGTGACGAGGTGTGTCTCGACGTCGACTGCCGTCTGGGTGACGTCGACTGAGATCCTTGCTCGACGCCGAACGCTGGAAACCCTGCGACGGCGGAGCCTGTCTCGACGTCGAACGCCGCATCGACGGCGACGACGATCTGTCTCTCGACGCTGGGCGAGCCCGCACCAACGGAGAGCGACTCCTCGACGCCGATCGTCGCCCGGTTGACGACGGCGGAGGATTCGACGTACCTTTCTTCGACGACGACCGGTGTTCTCTCGACGGCGAGCCCGCCGTCGATGGTCTTCTCGTCGACGTTTTTGCTGCCGATGAAGGGAATTGAGGCGCCGAGCCCGACGCCGATGGAGAGCATACTGGAATCTTACTTGTAGATAAGCTCTCTTTCCTCTTCTTCATCGGAGTCTTGTCTTTAGAAGGTGATTTTCTCTTCTCAGCTAATCCATGGAGACGAATCCTTTCTCTGTCCTTTAAAGTTCTGTTGGACAGCAGCTTGCAATGCTGGCAGGATTTAGGATTATGCTCAGAAGGAAGGATTAGAATACAGACAGGGTGGAAGTCTGATTTGGCCTTCTTCTTGCCACAGGAAGGACAAGAGTCAAAAAGAGAGGGCATTCTGTTGTAAAATAATGCTCAACTCTCTAAAAAACCAGTAGAAAATACTTTAACACCAAAAAGATGTCGAAGTAAGAGCTTTTATCAAAAATTGAAGAGTTTTCTGACAGAAAATCAGAAAAAGAGGTAGAGCTGAAGTAACCAGGGTCCTGACAGAAGGAGCCGGAAAGAACAACTGACCTAACTGTCACCCCTGGAGGCATGATGGGAAGCTAGGGGTCATGGCTGCCTTAAAGGCACGGTGCCAGTTTATCTGAGTGTTTATGTGGGTTAGCTTTTCAGCTTTCTACACTGTTTCCACAATGCAGCCTATGTGCTGGCAATGTTTTCTTCATTATTCCTTGCAGGATTGTGTTGTCTGCTATGTATTAAAGCAGTTTTCAAAAGTTTATTTCTCCCTGCGTTATTGGAATATGTTTATGTGCAAGAGAATTCCTTGCAACATTGCTCAGCATGTTTATGGGAGGCTACATTGTGTGTTTTTTATATATATATGGATATATATATATATATGGATATAGATATATATATATATATATATATATAGAGCTACATATATGGTTTTCACATATATGTAATGTGTTTCCGGGGTCCCGCGCATGGGCAGGAATATTCATGTGCTTATGACTTTGATGAGGATCCCCTGGAAGAGAACTACTGTACTTAAAAGTCTATTGCCTATTTGCAAAGTATTTAAACTAAAGTAATTCATTCAGAGAAAGTATATTTTGTAATGTAATGTATAATGTAATTACAATGTAATTTAAAAAATAAAATATGTAAAAATAAATAGTTTAAAAAATGTAGTAAATCAGTATCCAAAAATAAATATAACAATTAATACATTTCAAAATTGTCATTTACAAAACCTTTGAAATTCACTGAAAAAAAACATAGGTTTCAGACATGTTATAGTTAGAAATTAGCATTTAAAAAACCTTTGAAATTCACTGAAAAACCATAGGTTTCAGACACGTTATAGTTCGAAATTAGCATTTAAAAACCTTTGAAATTCACTGAAAAAACCATAGGTTTTAGGGACAGTTATAGTTAGTTGGACATTGCACTCGTACAAAACCCGTGAAATTCCCCCGTTATAGTTAGTTCAGCTAACTATAACTCGCGCCCGCAATGCACTGCTGATGACGTCACATATTACATCACTCATGACATGGTCAGTGACATCACTGATGACATCACTGATGACATCTCAAATGACATCACTGATGACATCATCCACGTGATAATCTGATGCACCTCCTCACACCCTAATATAACCTTTGATACACCCACTCTAAATAACAGACTGCCATTCGCAAAACCATAGACACTCCAACACCAATAACTACATACCCACTCACTGATTCTTAGGTCTGCACACACATCCACTAACTCACCCGTACAGTCACTCAAACTTACGGTCACTCAGTACAGGACTATCATATGCACTCATACTCCTATATAGACACTCACACACCGCCACTCATCCATAGAGGTACTCACACACCTAGTCAGTCATGCAAATAATTATTCACACTGCCATTTACTCACCTATACAGTCATACACACACCAGCTCACTTACTCATACAAATACTAGCACATTTTTACGCTCTTATACAATCACTGATACAAGCACACACTCATCCGTACAGCCACTCTCACAATCACACACTCTCACTTATAGCCATTTATATACTCCAACACACACATATATACTGCCTTTCACATATGTAGTTACTCACACATGTACCACTGGGACATACATTCACTCACTAACACACTCTTACACACACTTACCCACCCATACAGTCTATCACAGATGCACTCTTGAAACCATCCACCCAGTGAATCACCCACTCACACATCTATGCACAGAGTCGCACACACCCCACCCACACAAACACTCAGGCACCCATACAGATACTCAGACAACCAATCAATAACTCATATAGACACTCATGTAGCTATTCACAAACCCATGCAGCCACTTACACAGCAACAGACAGACGGATTCAGACATTCACCAAGTTTAGTCACTAACCCATGCATTCAGTAAGATACGTTTAATCACTCACTTATACAGTCAGTCACGTACCTACTAAATCCTCCATACAGACACTTATACACCCCCACTCATTCATCAATACAGCTTGGCATATATATAAAACAAAATTAAACTTTACAGAAACACACAGTCACTGGATGATGTCATCAGTGATGTCATTTGAGATGTCATCAGTGATGTCATCAGTGATGTCACTGACCATGTCATGAGTGATGTAATATGTGACGTCATCAGCAGTGCATTGCGGGGGCGCGAGTTATAGTTAGCTGAACTAACTATAACGGGGGAATTTCACGGGTTTTGTACGAGTGCAATGTCCAACTAACTATAACTGTCCCTAAAACCTATGGTTTTTTCAGTGAATATATATATTTTTGCATAATAATGGGACTGACATTAAAACCCACGGAGGTATGATGATGGCAGCACTACCAGTACCATAGTGCCAGAGGGCCGGGCGGGGCACTTTCCAAAATTAAAAAGCATGTGACTGCATCCTTCACTGTTTGATTCCCTGCAGCCAGTGAACAAGGGCGTTGGCCCGAAACGCGTTTGGCTAGAAATGTGGTATCCTGTTACTACCTCGCTGTTTGCACCTTCAGAAGGGAACTGGTATTCACCTTTGAGGCTTTCCCTAAATGAGCAACTTTGTGGTTTGGATATGAGACGGCTGGCTCGGTCGTTGGGATTGCCCGCCGTGTAATCACGGACCCAGGAACCATGATCTGTGGAACTCGGGACTGGTGTTATGTTCCATTTGAGGTTGTGGTATGGCAAACGAGCGAGCTGGTGTACAAGAATGCAAACCCACTGGGTTTTTTAAATATTTTTGCATAATAATGGGACTGACATTGAAACCCACGGAGGTATGATGATGGCAGCACTACAAGTACCATAGTGCCAGGGGGCCCGGCGGGGCACTTTCCAAAATTAAAAAGCATGTGACTGCATCCTTCACTGTTTGATTCCCTGCAGCCAGTGAACAAGGGCGTTGGCCCGAAACGCGTTTGGCTAGAAATGTGGCATCCTGTTACTACCTCGCTGTTTGCACCTTCAGAAGGGAACTGGTACTCACCTTTGAGGCTTTCCCTAAATGAGCAACTTTGTGATATATATATATCCGGAAACCGTATCTCCAGTAACACCAGGCACAGACTTCACGATATTTTAGTGCAAAGGTGTTTATTGGATGTCTACACTCATGTCCATGACGTGTTTCGGCCACAAACAGTGGACTTGCTCACATACGCTTTGCGTCGCTATCAGCGGCATTTTTTAAACTCATCACGTGATTAGCACACAAACAATGGCAACTGAAAAAAGACTGCTACTGTGTCGAATCTTCAATACTGATCACAAAATTACCAGTAAAAATGTTCAGATCGACTATAGATACATAATGCGATTGCTAAACAATTATATGTTAAATATTCAAAACTTACATATGCGCCAAAATTTCATTACATTTTGCAACCTAGGCTTAATAAACAATGTTGGGATAATGTCTCAGATGATCATTCATTAGTAGTGCACTGTCACTAAAACTAATAATTCTGATTATAAAAAGGATCACATCTATGTTCAAAATATACTCGTGCTTGTACACACACTTGGTGGCTCATATAGCAGCATATCCATTTAAACAAATATCTTTCTTTTGCTATTATGCCTTTTATCTATTTTTATTAAGCCCTTAGTGAGCTTACTATGCATGCCCCAATGCAAATTCGAACTATTTAAGACCTTGATGAGAACATCTGTTGTACTACTCCTCTTATCCAAAATGTAGTTAATGTACATTAGTCAATAACCATGTATTTACACATACAAAAAACCCAACCCATAAGGGAATTCATTATTTCATTTACCCAAGCCTGTGAATTAGGCATATGCATGTGTTTCTGCAGTCTCTACACTAAAGATTAAGTCACAACCTTTATGCCAAGGAATAAAGTGCTATGTGTTTAAAGTGCTCATGTTGTAAAGTGCAAATGTGTGAAAGGGCAAATTCAGGGAGGTTAACCAGCTGCTCTACATGTGTATTAACACTATAATTTGTTCATACCAGAATCTTACTACTATTAAGAATCTTAAAAGTATAAATGTGTGTGAAGAAGTGTTGTTGAGATCTCCACACACGGCTGGGACTATTCTACATTTATGACGATCAGTGAGAATCCTATGATACAGAACTGCACCAAACTTTAACAAGCATTGGCATAGCCAATAGGTCTCGCCTTTGGGACCTTATAAGTGTTTAGTTATCCAGCATAATATCCTTGGTGCAACAACATTAACTGTTGCATGGCTAAATACTTATAAGGTCCCAAAGGCGAGACCTACTGGCTATGCCAATGCTTGAGAGAGAGCGAAAGGAGAGAGATTAAATGAGAGAGAGAGATAGAAAGAAGGGTAGAGAAAGTGAATAAAGGGGAGAGAAAGTGAATAAAGGGGAGAGAAAGAGAGAGGGGAGAGAATGGGGGGAGAGAGAAAGGGGGGAGAGAGAATGAAGGTGGGAGAATTAGATAGGGGGAGAGAGAGAAGAGAGCGAGAGGAGAGAGATTAAAGGGGAGAGAGATAGAAAGAAGGGGAGAGAGTGAATGAAGGGGATAGAAATAGAAAGGGGGAAGAGACAATGAAGGGGGAAAAATAGAGAGGAAAGAGAATGAAGGAGAGAGAATTATAGAGGTGAGAGAGACAAAGAGAAAAAGAGAGTGGGGGGGGGAAGAGAGGGAAGAAGTGTTGTGAAAAAAGTAACAGCCAATGTTGCCTTGTTCTGCGGGTGATTAAAGAAAATACAAAAACTGCAAGAAACAGAGCACGAGCAAAATAGAGTTAATAATACGGCGAATAAAAATACACGCCAAATAGAGAAAAGCTAAAAGCAAACCACAGAGGGAATGAATTTTTAAAAGAAAAACGAGAGCACGAGGTAAAAAGTCCTGTGAAAACATTCTCAGTAAAAGCAAAAACACAAATTAAATGATAGCCGTGCACAATTGATGAACTAATGCTTCCTAAAAGAATGCTTTGTTTATTAATTGCTTTTTTTTTTTTTTGTAAACGCCTTTACCCATACTCTGGATAAAATTAAGCCCCTTTTACAACACCGTGGTAAAAATCTGCCAGTAGAAAGGACAGGCTTATGGGGGATGGAAGTGTTAGGAAGTAATCGTAAACAAAGTCTCCGCTGAGGGGAAACAGGAATAAAGGAGGATGGCTCTGTCTGGCTTGTGCCACAGTGGCGCCTCTGGTCTGTTTCCTGCTGACATTTCTCAATTTAGCATTCTAATGTAAGTGCAAAGAAGCCGCGCTGTCTGCATGTTTGAACAACAAACACTAAATAATGGTTATGCGACCTTGCTGCTGGAACACCGGGAGTGTCTTTAAAAGCACCCATGTAACAAATAATGTGTGACAATAGATAGGTATGGAAAACCTTGATAAATAGTTTTGTGATTTGAGCCAAAGACACAAATTTTGAGTTAAATGTTAGGACTACACTGCACTGTAATTAGACCGCTCGAAAGCCTCCTTGTCTGCTGTGTAGATTTGTACAACCCGCAGGCCAAAGAGGAGCAAAGTGGAGGAGCAAAAGACAAAGAATGCAAGAAGGGATGGCAGATGAAGCTCAAGTGGGAGAATGAGTGAGAAAAGAGAGAGCAAGAGGAGAAAGAATAAAGGGGAGAGAGAGTCAATGAAGGGGAGAGAAAGAGAAATAAGGTGAGAGCAAATGAAGGGGAGAGAAAGAGAGAAAGGAGGAGAGAGAGAATGAAGGGGGGAGAGAGAGCGAGAGGAGACAGAATTAAGGAGAGAGAATTAGAGTGGGGGGAGAGAGAGAGAGAGAAAGAGTGGGGGGAGGGAGAGAGAGAGAGTGGGGGGAGAGAGGGAAGAAGTGATGTGAAAAAAGTAACAGCCAATGTTGCTTTGTCCTGTGTGTGAATAATAAATAAAAAACATAAAAGAAATTGCGAGCAAAATAGAGTGAATAAGGAGGGGAATAAACAATTTTTTTTTTAAACCCAGAGAAAGTGAAAGCTCAAAAGGTAGCAGCTAATGTTGCCTTGCCCTGTTGGCGAATAAAAAATATATATATATTGACAGAGTGCGCAAACCACAGAGTGAATGACTAATAAAACAAAATCAAGACAGAGCCGTGCACGAGTGAATAATTAATGCAGATATTTTCAAGCACACGCGTGCTTGTCACAGTAAAAGAAAAGCCGTGCACGAGTGAATAACTAATGCTTAAATTTCGAAGCACACAGCTAATGTTACCTTGCCCTGTGGGAGAATACAAACAAAAAAAATTGACAGAGTGCGCGAACCACAGAGTGAATGGCTAATAAAAAAAAAATTTAAAAAGCCGTGCACGAGTGAATAACTAAGGCTGATATTTGAAAGCAATGCGGATATTTTAAAGCACATTCACTAATGCTGATATTTTAAAGCAATGCGGATATAAGGCTGATATTTGAAAGCAATGCGGAAATGTTAAAGCACATTCACTAATGCTGATATTTCTGGCCCGGCAGTGTTGCGTGCGTGAATGGCTAATAAAAAAAACAAAACAAAAGAGAGCTGTGCACAAGTGAATAACTAAGGCTGATATTTGAAAGCAATGCGGATATTTTAAAGCACATTCACTAATGCTGATATTTTAAAGCAATGCGGATATAAGGCTGATATTTAAAAGCAATGCGGAAATGTTAAAGCACATTCACTAATGCTGATATTTCTTGCCCGGGAGTGGTGCGTGCGTGTATGCGTGCGCAGTCTGCTCTTTTTCAAAGCACATACTCGTGGTGCGCCGCTGCACACTCCAGCAAGGTGGAAGCCGCCACAAGCACGAGTATGTGCTTCTAAAAAGAGCTGGACGGCTAAAGGTCCTCCTATGCAGCTGCAGCGCATGCGCGCTGCGTAGGCGAGACCTAAAAAGGGCTCAGCACAAGGTGTTGGGGAGACTACGGGAGCCTCAGCGCATAAAGGGTTAAGAGGTTGGAATGGTCCTTGTTAATTTAGGGGGGCATATTGGAAGATCTGGAGGGACGTGTAAAACTCCTAACAGCAGCTATGATGTATAACTCACCGAGATCCAGGGCTATATCCCGCCAATGCGGAAGGTATGAACTCAGCCTTATGCAGACAGGTGTTGGGTGATCATGGGTGGGGGTGCAGGGAAAGGGAATCTTTGCTATGTGTTAGAGGTCCCACTACCTTAGACCCCACTGCCTTGGCCACTGTCACAAGAGACTCCTCTTGAGTATTGTCCATGCAGTTCTGACTACTGTCCCTGAAGAAATGGCCACTGCTGTTGAAGGGTGGCCTTGAGGTACTAGGATCCAAATTTGGCGCAGGTGGTGTTTGCCACCCTACAGAATCCAGGCATTAATTGTTAATGCAGAGGGCTGTCCCCCAAAGCCAACTATGGGTCGTAGAGGAGTTCCCCATCAAACTATAGCCAATGCAGTGCTGTTGGATCTCCTATTTGGAACTGACAAGACACCTCAGACCCAATTCCTCACCTTGCACCCCCAAACCCCTCAACACTTTAATAGGAGTCTAAGCCCTAACTTCCTCAATTAGCACACTGGAAAGGGACTAAGAATCCTGGTGCTGCATTTCTGCAAAGTGTGCCGAAGATCACGTCAGCCTTTTTTGACCAATTTGTTTTACACACCAAACCAGGTGCTCTTGGGTGGTCCTATGGAAGACACAGAATACAGACCTGATGCTGGTGTGACCACTAGAATACTGCAAGGGCAATACTTAAACCGAGTTTTCAACACCAAACTGATCAGTCTCATACAACCTAGCCCTAGACTCTTCTGATGACTATTCTGAGGCGGCCTGGACTCCCTGGCAATTCTCAAGTCATGGCAGAAGGTCTTACTTTCTCGGTTTTAAGTAGCCAAAGCAGTTCTCCGGTGTACAGCAGTAACAGAACCATCAAAACATGGCAGAATCAGATGGCCAGGTGGGGGGTTTAAATCAGGAGTACAGTCTTTATACATTTGTGCAATATGGATTTAAGGGGAAGATATCAAGAGTCTCCTTACAGCTGAAACTCCGCCTTCAAAGAAAAGCTTATAGCCTACTGAGCTCAACAGTAGACAGCAGGAGTGGGCACAACATGTGAAATACAGTCACACACACTCCCAAACATTTTTCTTCTGCAAGCCATCAGCTTCTAGTCTTTTGCAGTTTTCCTTGAAGTTCTCACCTGCTGTTTCCCTGTGAGCCCATATCGGCCAATTATCTTTCTCATCTCCTCCTTCTCTTTGATCTCAGGGTAACATTTCATCATGTACTCCAGAGGAGAAAGATCAAGTTCCAGCTGGTCCTGTAAGTGCTGTGGATGAAAAATGTTAACATTTTAGAAAAGCACTGCATACAGTCAGAAGTAGCCAATGTATCTGAAAGGAATCCACAGAGAAAATGGATGGGAAGAAAAATGGTATTCCACCCAGGACATAGTAATAAGCATTTGTCAAAGGTTTCACACAATTCTACAGATACGTAAAAATATACTACATACAACTATTCAGAAACAAAAGACCTTTATAAACATTTTGAAATTAGCCCAAGGAAGGAAACTCTTCTGGAAATGCAGACTGGAGTCATGTTGCATTAAGAAGAGAGTTTTCGCACTAGACAATACGTCTATTTTAAGATAATGTGAAGCTCAAGTGCTGGTTTGCTTTTCATGTACCTAGAGCATTGCTGTTTGCCATCTAAGGGTGTGAAAAATGGAATGTCGTCACCCATAACTGGGTAAAAAAAGACTTCATACTCAATACTAATTCGTTAAGCCCCTCGAGTCATACAAACCAAAGTTCTCTCAAACAGTGGCTTCATAAAGCAGACGAATTCACATTTTAATAATGTGGCAAGACTAAAAATGGCTAGAAACCTAACAGAAGGTGCCTCTAGCGGTTACCAAACTCTACCTCATTGCAATTTTGACAGCTGTTGGCATGTTAATAGCAGCAAGAAAATCTCAGCCCACAAGAGAAGTTCTTAAACGTTCGAAGGGTCTGAATTTATTTTTTTCCTTTTTGCAATACTTGCTTACATGCATAGTTTTCCATTGTTACAAAAAACAATTTTAACTAAAATTTGACAACCACAGAGGCTTCGGACTAATTTTAAGTTAGGCATCTTTATAAACCAAACCAGAAAGAGATTGGGCAAACCGGCATGTCTACCTTCCTTTACCACTCCTGAAGGAAATTCTCAAAATTTTCCTAGTCCTACCTCCACTATTTGTGAAGTGGCCCCTCAATGGGGAAAAACGCAGTGTCTGACCCACAATTCGTGTGATTTACTTCCCAACTTCACATACTGTTAAGGATCGAGGAGCTTGGGAACAAGACCCAAACTTTGGGGGATGGTGAGGTTTTCTGACAAGTAAGGGAAAGTAGTTTTCAGAGCTGAGTCAAAGGAATTATTTTACTATGTACGGCTATCAATGAAGATCTTAGACGG
This sequence comes from Calotriton arnoldi, assembly GCA_963921515.1. NCBI lineage: Eukaryota > Metazoa > Chordata > Amphibia > Caudata > Salamandridae > Calotriton > Calotriton arnoldi. The sequence continues at coordinate 154,067 of CAWUFW010011471.1, forward strand.
TAGAGCAAAGTTATTGCAGAAAGAATGACAACTGGCTTCCAGCAGTCGATGTAGAGCTAAATAGAAACAAATGAAAAAGTGTTTTGAAGAATGGAAGTAATCAATATGAGGAAAGAGTTTCAGACATCCTGGAGTCATCTACAATCGGAAATAAAGAGGGCATTTTAGATACTACTAAATCCTAATCCCAACCCCAATCTCATTTGCTCTTCAGAGGCAGAGCAGTGAAATGGACAGTAAATACCTGCACTTTACTATTATTCAATTCATGCACTGTCCTCAGGCTAACTTAACACTCCTCCTATAAACCATGAAGACTTCGCATCTCCAATCTGAAGATCTTGAAGATCTCTGTACTCATAAAAGCCAGGCTCTTCCTCCCTACTTTACCTCATTAGCTAATGGCACATTGCAAAATACAGGTATTGGTGGAGAGGATCATGAGAGGTCTCACTGTTCACACTGTGGAGCAGATGGGTAGAGTCCTGCTTCCCAGGGACTCTCCTTGTCCTCATCTATCTCCTGAGCAATGACTTCTCATTTTTCTAATTCAGTTTCCATTGTCACCCCACATCTTTCCTCCTGTCCTCACCTGCTCCCAGATATTTCTCTCCATCAGTCTCTCCCCATCTGTTGGGCAGATGCCCAAGGCAGACTGCACAAAGCACTATTGCTCTGTCTAGTGAGATATCCGTGCCATCGTAAGACCACACAACCCTCAAGGCTCCTTAATCCCTGCCTCTATCTTGCTGCCTCAGTTCCTCTTTCCTGGTCTCTTTTATAGTTCTCCTACCCTGTCATGGCTCTCAGCTCTTGTAAGCAACATTATGGTCACTCAAACTGCTACACAAATAAGGAACATAACATCTATGGACAGTAAGAGCCAAAAACAGAAGTAACTATGCTTTGAAATTCCAAATGAATATTTTGTTTCCTATAAAACACTACTGAGTTTCTCTCACATTCGGCCTTATGAGGTCCCTTATTCTCCCTGCTGGTCCCATCTTGGTCGGTATTATATATACTCCTTAGTGATCTATCGACAAAAGCAAGCTGAAACATAAAGGGGTCTTTCATACCTGAAATTGAAAAGGAATATGCAATCTTGACTGCCCTTCTCTTCAACATCCACCACCAGTCTTTCATCTTCCATTATCCTCAACTGCACACCCCTTCCTAATTCCATCCCTCCTCCTACCACGTACTCCACCTCTTAGTGCACCTACCCATCATCCTGCAGCACTCAGCCTTTCCAACGGACCCACTTCATCCTACACCCCCATTCACCAACCTAAGACAGTCTCCTCCATATTCATCACTCTTCAGTTCTTCCACCCCTCCTCTTCCACAACCCTTCAACTCTTAGCCCTTCCTCCCGGACCTCTCCGCATCCCCTGCCCTACCCATTCTACAATCACCACTTGATCCCATCATCTAACCTGCCCTTTCACTCTTCTCGCCCACCAGCCTAATTCTCATCATTTTACTTAGCCTTCCTCCAATCCTACACCATACAGATCCTACATCACACTGTGCTGCCTGGCCTCCTAATGCAACTACATCCCCAACATTTCTCCTTCACTAAGCACTAGGAAAAAGAATCTCTAACTCTGGGAAAAGAGATCGTTCCAGTGGACATGGCTGGATTTTTGTTGGCTTATGCATTGGTTGTGTGAATATGGAAACATACGTATGTGGTGTAGCCTATACCCCGATTGCTGCATATGAATACTGGTACATTTATGCACACTGAAGTCTTGTGCATTTATTGGGATGTTCAACAGAACTTGATTCAGTGTAATTATATATACAAATAAAGCTGCTCCTAATACAGTGACCGAAGGTGCTGTAAACCTAAGCTGTGAGTGTTGGCATCTCACAAAAAGTGAAGGACCGTCCTCACACACCCCCAGGTGTCATGCTTCATCATCAGCAGTCCTCGCCCTCTAGAAACTTGGTTTGGTAGAGGGCGGGCCTTCTCCTGAAGACAGGAAGGCACTTCTAAAGCTAAGTGGGGGCCCGTGATAAGTGAGTGAAGTTTAAAAACCATTACATGTTACCAATTAAATTTTTAATAGGAAAGGTAGCTATATGGTATTAAAATAATGTGGACGGTGAGCATGGGGAAATTATTGTCCCCTCACCGTAGTGAAGGTGGTCAACCTGTTTCTGCCGTTTGGCCCAGAAGGGTCCGTGGCATTCATCAGGACCAATGAAGAGGGCTCCGTTCTTACCAACCTTAGTGGTGAGAAGGTACCACTTGGTGGGATGACCTTTGTCACACTCCACCGGGGAACAGGACTCATCAAGCCTGTAAAACAAAAATATATACAAGAGTACCATCAGGAAAAAAAATCAAGATGATCGGTCACACCAAGAACATTCAAAAACCACATGCACATAAATTTACGTGAGTGGCTATAAGTGTGTAACACGTGTCACTCAACTGTGCACACATTGGAATAGAAATATCTCATGTGATAGGATTTTTCACATATCTTACCCTTGGTAAATACCCTATATGCCCCATGGGAGGCGAATGGAGGAGAGACCCCTGTTGTCAGACTCTGGGGGGAAGACAAAACAATGATAGCAGAGGTAAAAAATAATTTTTTTTAAAATATAATAAAACCAAGGAGCCTGAAAGTGCTCCTTTACAGGCTAATGTGCAATCACTCATCTCTACATGCATGCCCTTTCTGCCTCAAGGTGCGTATCTCTCAGGTGCACCTAGTTGTGTCAGTCTGTCCTCCCCGATGGTGAATGAATGAAGGGGGAGTGTGGTTTATATAGTGCTCTTAATTGGGCAAAGGTCGGTTAATTGCAAAGTGATTAGCAGAAGTGCCCACGAGCCCGCTACTTCCGGTGTCTCGGAATGCGCCCTATTTTGTTGCAAGTCAATTGCCTGACCTGCTCGTAACGTCACTGATTGTGGATTTATGGCCGAGCCCGAGATCCGGTGTCCGGAGCGTAAGTTGTTTCCAAAGGACAGGCTGATGCCTGGCCGTGGGTGCAGCCTAACCGTGAGTCAATCAGAGAGCCACTCGTGTTTGGTCGGAGATTGCACCACGTGTTTGTGTCCCAGCACGAGGGTCAGGCAATGCCTGATCCTCGCGTATGTCAGGAGAAGCTTCCAATGGCGTTGTGTTGGGTGCCACATGACCGGTTGCTAGGTCACGTCTTGGGACCGCAGCCGAAAGGGGTTGTTGAGGTTTCTGAAAATGTTTTGTCTCTATTAATTTTGAACAATCACAAATTAGTGTGCCGCCCGGACTCGGATTGCTAAGTTTATTTTTAATAAAAAAGGGGAAAATATACACATATGTACATGTTGTACAGATAGTAAACGGGAAGTATTCGACAAATGTGTAATCTGACGAGACAGTCATTTCTGTAGTACACCTGTGTGTATACACTTGTATGGAGTAATGTGCTATTACAAATGGTAGTTCCGAGGTAAATATAAACCCGCCTTGTGGGTCATAGTTGTGTCTATGTTTTATGCAGGACTTTTTTTTTTTTTTTTTTTTTAACAGACTTTATTGATGACTTTATTACTTTGTACATTGCAAGGAGTATTCTACAGAGGCAGTCTTTTGTATTTGTGGTAGTTACAGCATATATATTACATACAGATTCCGTGGATTTCACTCTGTGTGACATATATACTCCAAGGACAATGATCTCCAATGACATCGTTGTTACTAAAACGTTAGAATTTCAATATAGATAGTGTCAGTATAAAGCCTCCATTACGTCAATTAACAAAACGAACCTATTCCATCGCGTCCCCTCCCTCCCTAGCCCACCCACCCCGACTCCTGGTCAGTCTATTTTCAGCTTCCGTGATATTCAATATGGTTCTTTATAGGTGTAATCTTCGCAGGACTGTAGGGTCCGTGGGTTATAATGTGTGGGTTTGGGTCTCTGAACCTATATATGAGCGACATTGTGTTTTATGGGGTAAGGGTATCCTGTGGGGGTAAAAAGTCGAATGATTCTAGTTCGATCAGCATAGCCTCCCAGTCCATCGAAATGGGTTGCTTTCGCAGTCCTCTCTCCTCTTCTCTACGAAGAGCCGCACCCTCTGCTCTCCCCCACTGAAGCATGTCTGCCCGCCAAATGGATACCGTGGGACTTCCATCTCATGGTGAGGGTTCTTACTGCTAAGATGAGGGCCAAGTCTAAGAACTTTAACCGCACCTTTTGCACTCCTGAGCGCCTGCGGAGGCCTATGAGGCAATTCAGGGCGTCGTCTGGTACCGGGAGCTGTGTAACTATGTTTAGAGCGTGTCGGACTCCCACCCACAACTCCCGGAGGCAGGGGCAAGACCATAGCATGTGAAGGAAGTCAGCCCTATCTCCCTTGCAGCGGGGGCAGCAATGGGAGGAGTCCGGGAACATGCGATGAATCCTCACAGGGGTAAGGTATGATCTATGCAGGACCATCGTCTGAATAAACTTTAGCTTCGCGTTACGCGATACGCTCTTGGGGTGTTCTAGCATATCTTTCCATGCCTTGTCAGTAATTTCAACACTTGAGTCTTCGGCCCACTGCGTTCTAAGGGACGTGAGTGTGAGTGCTGCATGTGTCCGTATGCCTGTGTATAGCCAGCGTACCAGGTGTCCCCAGTTCCCATGTAATATAAGAGGTGTACTAGGTTATGTTGTGGGGTTCACTCCGCTGTGGGGCCCAGGCGCTCCTAATATAATGTGACACTGTAGCGTGTAGTAAGTATAAGCGTGGTGATGCGCCCGTGGCCTGCAGAAAAGAGTCATGATCAAGTATGGTGCCATCCCCAAAGAACGCTCCGATGTCCTCCACCCCTGTGTCCACCCAGTCCTGTATCCTGGTTTTTGTGAGTCTGCCGTGTGGTATGGGAATACCCAGGAGGGGGATGTTCATGGCGTAAGGGGTCGCCGGGGAGGTGTATGATAGTGCCTTCTTCCAGCACTGTAGGGCAGTCTTCAGTAGGGGAGGGCTATCTGGAGGAATCTTGGCGCCAGGCAACAGTAATGAGTGTAGCTCGCCCCGGTCTCAACCTATGTGTCGTAAACCCAATCTCCTGCAGATTCCTTCCCGCCGTCCAGTACGATAGCCATTGGAGCTGGCTGGCGTAGTAATAGGCCCTGAAATCAGGAACACCCAGGCCGCCACTTCGGGTATCCAATTGTAGCTTTCGCAGGCTTATTCGCCTGCGGCCTGTGCCCCAGATGAGATTTATCAGTATAGTATTCAGAGTGTTAAAAATGGACTGTGGAATAACCACGGGCATGTTTACAAAGTAATAATAGACGAGGTAGCATCACCATCTTCGAGATGGCGACTCTCCCCATCACTGATAATGGCAGAGATGACCAGAAAACCACACTGGCACGAAGGGCCGCTATAGCTCGTACTATGTTGCCCTCAATTTGATCCGTCTGCGTTCTATAGACTTGAATGCCTAAATATTTAAAGGTGGTGGGGGCCACCGGTAGGGTGTAATCGCCAAATTGCAGGTTAATTGGGTATGGCGTTTCCTGAAAGAAGTAGGCCGCCGATTTCCCCGGGTTTATAGCCAGTCCCGACAGGCGCTCAAAATTGGCAAATACATCGGGCAAAGGGGTATTGTCAGCTTTCAGATCCCGTAAATATAAGAGTATATCATCTGCATAGATGGATATTAGGTGATCTACCCCATCAATGGGGATGCCAAGCTGGTCCGCCGAACCTCTCAGTGCTATAGCCAGGGGCTCCAGCACAAACAACAGGGGGGAGAGAGGGCATCCCTGCCTTGTACCTCTATGAATAGTGTATTGATCTGAAATGTAACGGCCTGTGCGTGCTCTGGCTGTGGGGGATGTATACAATAAGCGAACCCATTTAAGATATGTGTCCGGGAGCCCAAAACGCCGCAGTCTCTCGAACATGAAGTCCCAGGAGAGGGAATCAAAGGCCTGCCTTAGGTCTAGTGCTATGCATCCTGCAGACTGGTAATCTTGTGGGGTGGCTTTCATTACGTAGTGTAACCGTCTGGTGTTAAGGGATGTACTGCGGTTCGGTAGGAACCCACATTGGTCACTGTGTATGAGTGTATTGAGGTATGGCTGTATACGATTAGCAAGGGCCTTACTTAGGATTTTGTATTCAGTGGCTAACAGGGAAAGGGGTCTATAATTAGACAGCTCTAAGCCATCCCGTCCCGGTTTGGGTATCGATGGGACCAGTGCTTGCATGGTAGAATGTGGTAGGTGACCAGTCTCAAAGGCAACTTTGTATACTGATTCCAGTGTGGGTACCATGGTCTCTAAGTAGGAGTGGTAAAATTCCACTGGTAGTCCATCCATCCCAGGCGCTTTGTTACGATTCAGGCCCTTAATTGCAGTACGAATTTCTTGTTGAGTTATGGGGCCATCTATGTCTTTTCGTATGTCTACGGGGATTACCGGAAAGGGGAGATCTTGTAAAAACTCCGCTATAGAGGGGCCCTCCACAGGAGTCGGTGTTGCGTAAAGCGCTCCAAGGTGATCATAAAAGGCTGTGTTTATTTCTCTTTGTGTATGGACTATGTGTCCCGTAGGTGTACGGATTCTGGTTATGATTGGCGGGACTGGTCTATCCCTAAAGAGGCGAGCGAGTAATGCACCGGACCTGTCCGCCTCCGTGTGTTTCCGTTGTAGGAATGCTCTATGGTCTATTGTCCGCAGTGTCTCTAGCGTTTCCGCATGGTCTATATGGGCCGACTGTAGTGCCTCTCGTTTGTCTGGGTCTGTCACTGCCTCTCGCTCAAGTGTGTCCGATCGTTGTTCGATGCCCTGCAAACGCTGATGTGTCTCCTGTCTGGCCCCTACCAACTTCCCTATCGATGCTCCCCGCACCACCACTTTCAGGGCGTCCCATTCAATTAAGTTAGAGGAGGCTGTGTTCCAGTTTTCGGCTAAATAATTAGTGATAGTGTTGGAGAGAGTTGTGCGAAATGGAGCATCCTCCAGCAATTGTGGATGTAACTTCCAGGTGGGCACTGGGGTAGGTACCGTACCCCAGTTAAGTGTGAGCTCTAGAGGGTTATGGTCGGAGAAGGTTTTAGCTAAATATGTGGACTGACGGGCCCGAGTAATAATGGATCTAGAGCAGAGGAATCTATCAAGTCTAGTGTGGAGGCTGTGTACTGAAGAGTAAAATGAATATTCTTTATGGGTAGGGTGTAGGCATCGCCATGCGTCAGAGAGTGTCCATCCCTCAGCCCATGTCGTGAACTGGTCGGCCAATTTTCTAGCGTTAGTACCATGTAGGGGCGGATGTGACCGGTCAAGGGCAGTGTCTAAGACAGCATTCCAATCCCCTCCTAGTATCCAGGGGATACCCTCCCAGTCTACTAATGCTGCCCCTAGTCTATGCAGGAAACAGTCCTGATCAAAATTAGGGGCATAAATGCTGCCGAGGACCACCAGGGAACCATCAAGCGTGCCTTTCAGCAGGATGTATCTCCCTTGGTCATCAACTCGGCGTTCCTGCTCCAGAAATGGGACCCCATGGCGTATCCAAATGGTCGCGCCTCTGGCAAAAGCCGAATAATTCGTAGAGTAAATCTGCCCTCTCCATTTTTTGCGCATTTTTGGGTTTCAGATTCGGTTAAATGGGATTCTTGGAGGAACGCTACATGTACCTTACGCCTGAGGAGATATGCATGAATACGATGTCTTTTCTGAATTGCCCCCAACCCACGTACGTTCCATGTGATTAGGTTGTAAGACCCTAGAGTGTTAGCAGTCCTGGGCATGTCTCCGTGTGTAGAGTGGGGCTCCATCGCATGTGGAGCCAGTAGGCCAGACCCGACCAGGAGTCCCCTTTCCCCGAAACATTAACAAAACTTGGCGCAGCGCCTGAACTACGCTGGGCCCAACAACAGTGTGCAAACAATATATAACAGATAACGGTGCATACGCTAGTAGGGAGGTAGCCAGCCCCTGCCATGATCATGTTCATAGGAAGGTCTGCAACTCGGCGGCTCTACGGAACCCTGTCCCGGGGGGGGGGTGTTATTCATAGAATAGTCGGGGACAATATTCCCTTCTAAAGTAATCATTTGTAAGAGAATTCCGGAGCCCCCACAAGAACATAACTCAGTTCGCATTTATAAAGGTGCTCAATCTATATCATTGCATCAAATAGGTCGAGTTATCTATATTACTAAACAAGTTACAGCAGAGTGATAGAGGTCACCTGGACCATTGTGAAAAAAAAAAAAAAGGATATGACAGCCTCTGAGGTGTGGAGTCCAGGCTATCTGTAGGAGCAGATATCACAGCGCATTTCTCTGGACAATGTAGCTTCGTCGTCTGTGTTCAGTCATCGATTATGTCATCCGCTGCCCGGGTGTAATCGTTGGGAAGAGAGTTATACTGTGTTCGGAGTCTGAATGTAGAGTACTGTCCTCTGAGTCCGTGGGGATTTTGTTTGAATCTTCCCGAAAGGCTCCAGCAACCTCAAGGGCCTCCTCCTGGTCGCATCGTTGTTGTTCGCGTGATGGGCCGGTGCTTCCTTATTCCGATTAGAGTTCTGGGATCGATGGGATCCCCGTTTAGGGAGTTTGTCTGAGTTCTGCGTAGATAAGTCTGAGTGGCTGAGCTGGCTCGATCCAAGGCACATAACTTCCATCCATTCCTCGGCATCTGTTGGGCTTTCGAAGAAGTGCGTTTTTTGTCGTGAATAACTTTCAGCCGGGCAGGATATAGGAGTGCGTATTTGAGTTGTGCTTTCTGGAGTTTTTTCTTTACAGCTTGATAGGACGATCTCTGTCTCTGTACCAGGATGGTATAGTCTGGGTACAGCGATATACGGTGGTTATCGAATTGGATTAGCGCTTTTTCTCTCGCTTTCTGTAGTAGGACGTCGCGGTCCCTATAATTTAGGATTTTTACTATCAGAGGGCGGGGCGGCGCGCCAGGTCTGGGCGGTCCGGTCGGGATTCTGTGAGCCCGTTCGACGCAAAAGTATGGAGAGAGTCCCTCAGGCGCCACGTGGTCTCTGAACCATGCTTCCATAAATTCTGCCGTCTTAACCCCTTCACTGCGTTCTGGCAGGCCAATAACGCGTATATTGTTACGCCTATTCCTGCCCTCCGCATCTTCCACCCTATCCAGTAGGGTTGTCATCTGTTGTTGCAGCTGTTGTAAGGTGGACGAGTTTTCGGCAACTCTTGGGGTCAGATCTGTGATGGATTGTCCGTGGTCTTTGACCGTATCAGCCAGCTTACCATGGTCCGCCCTGAGTAGCGTCAATCCTGTGGTGACTGTTCCCATCTGTAACTCGAGCGCTGCTCTAGAATCACGGATCTCCTTAAGAATGAGGTCCAATTTATCGGGTGGGCCGTCTGTAGTCTCAGTGTACGTTGCCCCAGGCGAGGAGGGCCGGCTAGCGTGTTCCGTCATATTGAGGGGGGCCAGTTCCTTGTTGTCCCTCCAGCGTCTTCGCCCGGACTCTGCCCATGATGTGGATTCTCTGTTATGCTCAGTGCAAGCCTGTCCCCGTGGGCGATCAAGCGGGGGGTCAGCAACGTTCCGGGCAACATTAGAAGTATGTCCCTTCTTTGTCTTAGCGGGCGTTGAATGCGTGTTGGCTTCACCCTGCACAGTGATGTCAATAGGCCCTACTTCGGGGAACACTCATCACGGCACTGCAGCTCTGTGAGTGGGGGTCAGCACAGCAAAGTCTCAGGCGTCTTACGCGACGGGAGGGGGGGGGGGCAGATGCCCTTGTATTAGCAGGCAAAATCCACAGGAATCCGTTTTTTCCCCCTGGGGCCCTCAGCATGTGTCTGTGTTGTCCAGGCCTCACCGACCCCCAAGCATCAAAGGACACATCCAATCGTACAATCCGGTTTGCCAGACCCTGTAGCAAGTTGTATGCGCTAGTGCGGGGTAATGCAGCGTCTTCACTCACTGCACCGTCCCTCGATGGATCCCCTTAGCTCGCCGCCGTCCTCCACTAGTCCGGTGCCCCGGGCGGCACCGCCGTCAATCCGTGCGGCTGCCCGCAGCCAACATGCGGGGGTGATCTCGTGGCTTGCTTGCTCTCGGCGGTGTGCAGAGATCGAGTATGGCGTTATTCTGAAGGGGCAAGGGGATCCCGGTGTCTCCGGGCTGAAATCGGGCCTCGCACTGCAGTGCACGCGGCCGTCCGCGCCGTGCGCGGGTCTGTGCTCCACTCCAGGTCCCGGCCCTAGTCCGGGTTCAGTGGCGAGTAGGCCCGGTCCAGGACTTCATCAAATCACGGTCCGCCAGTATCGTCCGAAGCGCTCCTCGATGCTGGGGACTCCGGCACCTCGATTCCAGTGTCTCGGGTCGGGTAGTGGCCAGTGCGACGGTATAGTAGTTAATCCCCCCCGAGGGTCCGGAGCTCTACCAAGTTACGACCGCCATCTTAGGCGGCTAGAAACGCCCCCCCGATTTATGTGGGACTTAAATGCGTTGTATTCACACCTATGCCCTGTAAGTAAAGAGCCCTGACGGGAGAATTCTTGAAAGAGTAAACTATTCAGCACGTGGAAAGTTGAGTGTTGTCCAGACTTTTATGCTCGCAATCTTAACGTCCCATTTGGAGCCATGGGATTTCATCATTTAGTCCTATGTCCCATGATCGCAGACTGTAGACCCACCGTTGCTCCCTGATCTGAAGGGACTTAGTGATGTCTGTTTTCATCTTTTTCATGACCTCCTGCACCACCCATTTGAGATCAGTATCTCTGTGGTTTTGTTCCAAGAAGTGTCTCGTCAGCTTTGTATTCGTTTTTTTGCACCGGATGGTGCTGCGATGCTCATTAATACGGATCTTGATCTTCCTTGTGGTCATGCCCACGTACATAAGTCCACATTGGCACGTCAGTAAATACACTACATTTTCACTGTTGCACTTACTGAAATTCTTCAGCTTCCATGGGTTGTTAGTACCTATGTCCACCTCCTTCATAGTATTAGTCAGTGGACATGCCACGCATCCTCCGCATGGATAGTGCCCAGTAGGTCTCTGATGATTCCAAAGTGTGGACTGCTCCTCTCTTTCGGGAGATGGTGTTCTGGCGTGGACCAACTCGTCACGCAAACTCCTTTTTCTCTTAAAGGCGAACAGGGGGGGAACGCACCGTTTGTGTGTGCCATTCAGGATGTGCCAGTTCTTGCGTATAATGTTTTGGACTTTGTTCGACACCGGAGTGTATGTGGTCACATACACAACTCTGTCGGTTTTCTCTTTAATGTTGTCTTCTAAAAGAGCTTCCCGGTTATTTCTGGCTCGCTTTTTCGCCCTTTTATTTATTTTAAAGGTCTTATATAGCGCTGGCTGGACCCAGGGGTATCAGAGCGCTTTACAGGAGTGTGAGGAGATACAGTAATCGATACATTTGGTCAAAAACATTGCAATAAGAGCCAATATAAGGAAAGCATATAAATACGAATGTTATTTACAAATGTCAAATAATAAGCTCACGCGGGTGGAGAGAAATTAGGTTAGGGTGGGTGTGTGGAGGTGAACAAGAGGAGATAAAGGAGGGGGATAAGGAGAGTGGGAGTTAGGGGAATGGGGGAATGGGAGATCAGTGGGAGGCCGTGCGGGAGGCTAGACGTCATAATTAAAGGTAGAGGCAGGGAGGGGGTGTTAGGGGGAGGGGAGTAGCGTGAGGGAGGGGGAGTAAGGAGGGAAAGTGAGGGGGTGAGAGCTGGATGGCAAAAGGGTGGGAGCCTGGTGGGGCGCAGAGTGAGACGGTGTCAGAGGTGGTTGTTATTGACCCCAATATTTGTCTAGGAGATACAATTTGAGGTCTTTTTTGAAGTTGATGTAGGAAGGGTTACAGCGTAGGTCTTTAGGCAGGGAGTTCCAGATGGAAGGAGCGTTTCCAGAGAAGGAGCAAGCTTGTGTGCATTTCTTTTTTAGCAGAGGGGGGATAAGAATGAGGGCGTTGGTGCTCCTTGTTGGTCGAGTGCAGCCCGCTTTGTAGAGTTTGTCTGAGAGGTAACGTGGGGTGTTTTGGTGAAGGGCTTTGTGCGTGATACATGCAATCTTATAGGTGGATCTGTCTTCGATGGGAAGCGATTTGAGGGTTTTAAGTGCGGGGGAGTTGTGGTCGAAACGTTTATAGTCGGAGATAAGTCTAGCAGCTAGGTTGAGCACAGATTTGAGTGGTGCAAGATGGACTTTGGTTGTTCCAGCGAGGATAGCGTTACCATAGTCTATTCTCGACAGGACCAGCGATTGGACAATTTTGAAGTCATCGATCGGGATGAAGGTTTTAATTTTCTTGAGTTGACGGAGAGTGAAGAGTGCTCCTTTGGCTGTGGTTTTTATGTGGGAGGTAAAGGCAAGGCTATTATCAATGGTGATGCCTAGAGATTTAACTGAATTGGCGGTGGTGAGAGAGTAGTTGAGAGCTTTAAGGTCAGATATCCAGTTTTGTATGGGGAGTGGGTTGTTTTTAGGGGAGAAGAGAATGATTTCGTTTTTTTTAGGGTTGAGTTTGAGATGATTTTGGTGGAACCAAGATTGGATCTTGGTCAGGGTGTCATTGAGGTGTAGGACATCAGAGTGGGATTTAATCTTATAGTAGAGTTGAGTGTCGTCGGCATAGAGGTGGTAGTTGATTCCTGCTTGTTTGAGAATGAGGGTGAGGGGTTCCATGAAGAGGTTGAAGAGAGCAGGGGAGAGAATGGATCCCTGGGGGACACCGAGGGGGATTGGAGTGGGGTTGGAAAGGCAGTTCTCGATCTTGATTTGTTGGGTTCTATGTTGGAGAAAGGAGGTGAACCAGTTGAGGACATGGCCATTGAGGCCAAAGCGGACTTTAAGAGTGTTAAGTAAGGCAGTGTGGTTAACAGTATCGAAAGCAGCGGAAAGGTCGAGGAGAATGAGTAGGCAAGACTCGCCATTGTCAAGTGAGTGATGAATGTCGTCCACTATATTGAGCATGGCAGATTCTGTGCTGCATCCTTTTCTGAAGCCGGATTGCAGCGAGTCAAAGAGGTCAAAAGTGTTTATGTGATTATCCAGTTGGAGCAGGGCGCATTTTTCAAGGGCTTTGGAGAGAAGGGGGAGGTTAGCGATAGGTCGGACGTTATTTGGGTCGTTGGGATCTGCGTTGGGATTTTTGGGGATGGGTGTGATTTGACCCAATTGGAGGGAGGCGGGAACACACCCGGAGATCAGGGATGAGTTTATAATGGTGGTCCAGAGTGGGGCGATGATATGTTTAAGGTCTTTGACAAGTTTAGAGGGCATGGGGTCTTTGGTGTGAGAGGATGGTTTAAGCTTAGAGATTATTTATAGACTTCGTGTTCCGTGACAGGGTGAAAATTATGCCAGGCGGCATTGTTTTTTAGTTGCTGGGAGAGAGAGGGGTTGGATTTAGGTGGGAAGGGAACGGATGATAGACGGGAAGGGACCTGGGGAGGATTAGATGGGGATGGAGATTCAGGAGATATGTCATAAGAAAGTAGAGGGTTGTGAGAGGAGATTTAAGGGGAAGGATTGATCTATTTTAGTGATTTTATCAGTGAAGAAATTAGCAATTTCTTCGCATTTCTCGTTTGTGGCCATCAGCTTTTGGGGGGCAGAGGATGTTTGGTTTTTGACGATGCTGAATAGTTCTCCAGGTCTGTTTTTGGCCCTATCAAGCTGCGTGCGAAAGAAGGCCTTTTCATTGAGGATGTGTTTTTTGCAGTTGGACCTAGCCGATCGGAGGAGGGCTAGATGGGAGGGGATGGGTGTTGCCTCCAGGTCCTTTCGGATTGTCTAAGAGAGCGTCTTTCGTTGTTGAGCTCAGAGTTGAACCAGGATTTGGAAGGTATGTTTCTTTGGGCTTTCAGTTTGGGAGGGGCCCCTTGGTCTAGGACCTCGGTAACTGATTTATTATAATGTTCGGTGAGGGCGTTCGTGTTTTGGGAGAGGGGCGCGAGCAGGAATTGGGCTTTGAGTTTCGTTTCAAGTTCGCCGGCGGGGGATAAGATGAAGGTTTCTGGTCAATTTCTTGTGTTTGATGCTTTTGGCGAGGAGGGGGGGGGGGGCCGTAGTGGTGATCGTGAAGAGGATGAGGTGATGGTCAGACCAGTCGATGGGGATGATGTTGGAGAGGGAGGCCAAATCATTATTGGTGATGATGGCATCAAGAGTAGCCCCTTTAGTGTGAGTTGGAGAGTGACAAATTTGTTTAAGGTCACTAAACTCCAGAAGATTCATGAGGAGATTAACAGCAGGTTCTTTGATATCATTCCAGTGGAGGTTGAAGTCTCCAAGGAAGAGATTTTTAGAGTTGGAAAGAGCATTGGGTGAGGAGGTCGGAAAGTTCCTCTGCGAAGGGAAGGGATTGCCAGGAGGATGGTAGATATTATGTAGGCGAATAGGTGGGGCGCCTTGGATTTTGAGTTCTGCACCGAGGTATTCAAAGGTGGCAGGGTCAGAGTTCTTGACAAGCGAGAGTTGAAGTTAGTTTTTAAAGATGATAGCTAAACCACCTCCAATTCTCTAAGGTCTATCTTTTCTGAGTATGGAGTAACCGGGTGGGGAGAGAAGGTCAAGGATAGATGTAGAGTGGGCCTTGAGCCAAGTTTCCGTAAGGAAGGCAATGTCAATGTCTTCGCTGAGAATGGTTTCAGCTATTTCCGTCGCATGCTGGGCAACTGAGCGGCAATTGACCAACATGCATGTGAGGGGTTTCGGGTTGTTTATGGGTGGAGGGCATGTTTGGATAGAGGCGAGTTGTGTTGGGGGTCTAGGGGAGACGGGGGAGGAAGGGATTCTGCACGTCCCCAGGATCACGGGAATGGTAGGTGGGGGGTGGGAGGGTCAATTGGATATTTAGGGAGGTAGGAGTTACAAAGGTCGAGGAGGTCTGAAGAGGAGAGATGGCTTGAGACACGAGGGTGGGGGTGGGAGAGGGGGGAGGGGGGGGTCGGTGGGAACAGTTGCAGCGAGGGAAGGTTCTCCACTGTTGAAGATTGGAGGTGTTTTGTGTGTCTGAGCTTGGGGAGATCGCCCGGTTTAGGAGGAATTCAGAGGAGAGGGAGTTAAGATCTTCCCTGAGTTGAGAGAGTTCAGACGACATGGAAAGATCTTTTCTGAGCTGGGAGAGTTCAGACGACAGGGTAAGAAGATAGTTTTCGATGTTAGATAGGGTCTGTGTTAGACTAGCATCCGAATTTTCCGGGGAGAACGTTCTGTGGAGTGTGTGGGTTGGGAGGTCGGGGGGGGGGGGTGATGTGGAGGCGTTCTCAGGTTGTTGGACGAGGGGAAGTCTGTCGTCGGAAAGGGAGTGCATAGAATTATAATCGGTGTTCTGGGGTGGTAAGGGATCTTGAGGAGAGAGATGGGAAATAACATCCTGGCTAATAACATCCCGTCTAAGGGGGGGAAGGTAGTTTGGAGAAGGTGAAATTGGTACAGGCGGTTGAATAATAGGAAAATCGGGAGGAGGGTGCTGGAAGGCGAAAGTGAGGGAGGGGGTGTGCCTAGTGGTGGGTGGGTCATTAGAGGGAGGAAGGGTTTGGGAGACTGGGCATGCTGTTGAGGTGTCCGGATGAGGGGGGGTTGCCAGCGAGGGGGGTAATTGGAGGATTAGGTAAGAGAGTCATCACACGCAGTATAGGTGCCTGTAGGGTGAGGGGTTGGGGACAAGGAAGGTGAGGGGGCGTCAATCGGTTGGGAGGTTGCAATGTTAGGAGGGATGGATAGTAGGTAGGATAAGGTGCTGAAATGTTGCTCAAAGATGGTGAGGTGCTTTTCTGAAGCTTGGATTAGGATGTTACCGGATTTGAAAATGGAGATGTCTATTTCGCCGAGGAAAGTAGGGGAAGGGGAGGTGGACAATTTAAAACCATACGGGATTTTACATGATTTAGTTTAAGCATTTGTAGAGCGCATGGTTACACCACCGGTGTGTCCCCGCGCTAAGACGCTCAATAGGAGAGAAAGGGCGTGTAAGACAAGCGGACTACAGTGGTAGAGGTACTACGACCCCTAAGACCCATCGGACTTCACATATAGCCATGTTTTCAGTTGCCTACGAAATCTTTTTTCGCATGGCTCTACTCGGAGTTCACTAGGCAACCTCTCCACATTTTTGCTGCCTTATATCTAAAAGAGCGCTCGCCCATTCTAGCTCTAAATATTCTAGGCACCGTAGCCAATGCCAGCTCTGAAGATCTTAGACTGCGGCCAGGGATGTACTTGGTTATTAATGAATGGAGCTACTTCGGGCCTTTGTTTAGTAAGATACGGTGGCAGTAGCACATTGCCTTGAAGGACACTCTTTTCTCCACTGGTAGCCAATGCAAAGCTTCCAGTGCTTTCTTAGTGTTAGACCTTCTAGGGAGGCTAAGTACCAGCCGTGCGGCCGCATTTTGGACCCTCTGTAGTTTTGCTAGACCTTGTTTAGTAGCTCCAAGGTACAGTACATTTCCGTAGTCTAATTGGGAGGTAATGACTGCGTGATGGGGAGGTGGTGGAGAAAATTGCTTTTCCATTTGGAGGGACGTTTGGAGTAAAAAATGTAGTTTGTTTTTATTATGGAGGAGAGGCTAAGGTAGTTATCGACAAATAGGGTTTCATGGTGACCAATAAGTAGTTTGTGTTTGAAGTTTTTCTTAGCGTTTTTGGAGAGATTGGGTGGGTAGAGGATGGACCAAGAGTTCGGGCCATGTCTAGTGATGGATGAGTCCTGGGGATTGATTCTGTAGTCTGTTGTAATGAGGGAGTGTGTGAGGGGGGGCATGGTGGTTGGATTAAGGATGCTAGGGGAGGGGGAAAGAGGATGGGGGGAGGGGGAGACTTGATGCGGGGCGTTGATGTGTGGGGGTCGGAATAGGGGCAGGGTTAAAGTGAGCGAATAGAGTAAGAACCGGGGGAGGGGCGCGTTAGGGGAGAGGAGTAAGAGGAGAGTTGGAAGGAGAAGAAGAGTCAGGTATTAGGAGGGCAAATCAGTCAGTACACATATTGGAAAATCTGGACAAGTGTAGGAACAGGTAGGAATAAGGGGAAGGAAGATGGATCAGAGCAAGGGGAGGAGAAATGGCAAAATCAGAGAGGGACAGAAAGAGACATTGAGGATTTAGTGAAAAACTAAGTGAGATGGTGGCAACAAATAGTGAGCAATAGAAGTAAACCACAATGAGAAACAATAAAAGAGCACGTAGGGTTCAAACCATCATTAAGGAGGTCTGTAGTTCCACTATGGGAATAGTTAGGCAGTAGTCAAAAGAAATGACAGTATATATTGCAAAGTTAATAGCATAGGCTGGAAGTCTTGGTAGCAGGGAAGTAATAGCGTTCCAATTCAGCCAAAAGGTCAGAATTATTGGTGGGATTGAACGCTGTCAACAGGTTAGGTTAAATAGTGAGAGGTAAGGGTCAAGCTCAGGGATCTGGGGAGGCCATGAGATGCCCGTGAGAGGAGGCTTACAGAATGTTTGGTGAAAGACCATCTGCTATTTTGTGGAGTGAGATCGAGCCAGTTACCGTCACCTAGAGGGATCGAGTCACAGGGCAAATACTGGTCCTACGGCCCGTGGACGAAGACAGTGAGAGTTTCCCCCTCCGAGTGATAAGAAGTTTGCGGGGTGCGTTTTAACCCGCGTCAAAAGGAGTTGTGGGGAGGTGTCGCGGTTCTGAGGCCACTCTGGGAGAGGATGAGGGAAGTGGCAGTGTTATGCAGGCCAGGTAGAGTGGAACAGTCTAGGACTGAGTGGAAAAGTCTAGATCAGAGTTGGTGTAATCCGCTTTGCAGCAAAGGGCGAGTGTGGGAACCAGTGTCACATTGAGGATGCCTGAATCCTCTCGGTAGGTGCTGAAGTTATTGGCGAGATGGGAGCAGGTGGCAGGGACCCCAGCGGGCGCAGCGGCGTCCCAGAGTCCAGAGGCAAACGCACACAGCGAGAATGGGGGCCCAGAGCCATGCCAAGCGGGGCCGAGGGTCTGGACCGACGCCTGGATGCTCGGTCTCAGAGATCCGCAATTCCGGGTGAACCAGGCAGGGGGCGCCTCATCGAGAGAAACCAAATGTTATCCCGGGTTAAAATGTTGTGACGTTACACGCACTCCTATGGAGCGACGTTGGGACACTGGGGCAATACTTTATCCCTCCATCGCCATCTTGGGTCCCCTCACCGTCTCGGGGGAGCAGACCCTGCCACAAAATGGCCGCATAGTAGTCCGGGCAATCTCTCGGGACCAGGGCCACACGGGACCGGAGGCACAAGCGGAAACTCCGGAGGCCGCAGGGGGGCCCGGCCGCTGAACAAGAGAGTCAGCGGGAGGTCCGGGGGAGGCGGCTTCGGCTGGGCACCCAGCGACAGCAGCAGAGGAGGCAATCAAGGGAGAGGAGCATTGGATCCCAATGTGGGCTGAGACAGCCGACAAACCTCATCCGGGGGGGGGAGCAGCTCAATGGACGACTTGACGGGCAGGCGAGGGTGATGCATCCACAGGTCCAGGAGGTCACGGTGGGAGGTCGAGCTTCTGCAACAGCTCTTAGTGAGGACCAGGAGGGAGACCGCAGCCCCGACTCATAGGGGCCAGGCCAGAAGATACCGCTGGTCCAGCTAGCAGAAGCCCACCTCGAGTCTGGGGGGACAGGGCCCTGGGGGTCCGGAGGGCTCGATCCTGGGTGTGAGCGGAGGGGAGAGCACTCCAAGACGCTCCAGCCCAGTGTGAGAAACTTGATGCCTGGATATCGGGAGGAAGCCGTCAGCGGTCCCCGGAATGGAGAGAGACATCCTCGATCCGGAAGGCCGGAGTGGCACCACGTCCCTGTTCAGAGGGCCAGTTGCAGGAGTGGGGGAACCGGTCCTTCAGGGCAGCAAAGAGGAAAACCACGGAAGTCAGGAGGTCGCCCTAACCCCAGCTCGGCCAGAGTCAGGAGGGACCGGTCCAGGAGGGGAGCAGTGGGAGGTAGCGTCAGTGCCACAGAGGTCGTCCCCAGTCCAGTCGGCAGGAGCAGGACCACATCCCCGTTCCACTGGCCCGACCAAGGATGTCCCGACACTGCTGGTCGACGAAGCAGAAGATCTCGGCAGTCTGGAGTTTACCCCAAGTCCGGCTCGGCGGCACGCGAAGATGGGCGAGGAGGGCGAGGAGAGGGCTCGTTGGATCCTTTGAGATCATCTCTGAAGGTAAGGATCTTTTCGAAGAGGAGTCCGTTGATAATTCGTTGTTAGGTAAGGTGATAGGCGTCGGGTGGAGGTCGGATGGGCGGGTAAACAGGGGTAAAGTTACCGTTTCGGTAAACCCCAACCCGGGAGCACCTAGGAAGAGCTCCTACTCGGCGGCCATCTTAGCCTAATTCTGACCATTTTCCTTGGGTAGTGTCGGTCAAGTAACTTCTCCAAAAATTCTGCCTGCTCATTGTAGGTTTCCGTACTGGAACAGTTTCTTCGCACCCTGAGAAATTGGCCCACCTGGAGGTTTTGTCGTAGAGATCTCGGGTGGAAGCTTTCGTATAGAAGTAAACTGTTTTTGTCAGTGGTTTTATTGTGTACTTTAGTACTGATTCCATCCGTTGTCATTGTTATGTCCAAGTCCAGGAAGATTGCATGATCTTTACTGATTGAGTGCGTGAATTTAAGGTGCTCATCCTTGGTGTTCACCCACTCTACGAATGCTGCTGTTTCCTCTTGGTTCCCGCTCCACACGATGAACACAGTCTATATATCTTCGCCAGGTTTTAAGATGTGCTGCATACGGGTTACTCTGGTTGAAGATATAATCCTCCTCAAATTGATGCACGTAAAGGCACGCCATCTGGGAGTGAAAGTGCTGCCCATGGACGTGCCTTTGATTTGGTGGTATATGACGTCCTCGTAGAAATTCTCCGTAAGTGCCACCTCGGCGCACTCCATAATGAAATGCCTTGGTGTAGTAAACTCCCAGTCTATGTTCAGAAGGATTTGTTCCACAACAGCGAGTGTGCGTCTCTGAGGTATGCTAGTATATAGCGCCTCTATGTCCATTGTGATAAAGAGGTCCTCAGTAGGATTGATCTCCAAGTCTCTTAGGAGGCAGAGGACATCCTTTGTGTCCCTCAGGTAGGAAGGTGATCTTTGTACAATGGGTCTAAGGAACCAGTCGCAAAATTGCGATAAGGGCTCCAGGACAGACCCAATGCCCGACACTATCGGTCTTCTTGGTGGGGGCATTCTGTCCTTATGGATTTTGGGCAAGGTGTAGAATCTTGGTGTTCTGGGGCTGTCGTTCACAAGGAATTCCGCTTCATGACTCGTGATCCAATCATTTGTCAGTCCCTCATCAACTATGCTTTTTATTTTGTTGGTAAGTCGGGTGGCCACATTCCACGACACTACTTTCAATATCTTGTCATTGGAAATTAAAAGAGAAGCCAGGGGAGAGGATGGGGCATTTGGTTGAGACGTTGTTAGAGGATAGCTGGTGGTGTCTGAACCACTAGCCTGGGTGGAATCACTCAACACTGGCGATATGGCTGTGGCTAAGGGCGACTGTAGGATGGAAGACATGCTCTCAGACTCATAAGGGATGTCATCATGATGGGTCTGGGCTATAAGAGGAATTCGCATAGGTCCTATACTATAGTTAGGCAGAGGATCCCTAGTAAAAGATGGGGATAGTCAGTCATTCTGGGATAAAGTTGAAACAGGAAAATCCCCTAGGTGCTGGTGGGCGGTTTTAGCTCTTTCAAATGTGTGGGCGATGCTTAGTCTAAGCCGGATATTTGTCGAAGTTGTTGAATGGGATCTGGCTTCCAAGGCAATTAGATTGTGCACCAGGTCTTCGGAGACTAGAATAAGCTCTATTGCATCTCCTGTGCTGTGGTTAAGGACACATCTTTTAGCCTGGACGATGTCATCTCTTATTACTGATCTGCAACCCCTAGTGTGCCTTAGCCAATGTATGGCTTTATTTTTAAGGGTTTCACCATTCTCGTACTTAGAGCAATTATGGTCTACCTTAGGGATGTTGGTCAAGTAAATTGGGATAGAAGAATAAGCGGTATGCATACCCTGGGGTGGTTGGAATAAGAGGTTTGCCCTACTGCCACGTGAGTTTCTCTGGGGCGTTTGCCTTGTCTGACTCCCGTACCCAGCTAGGTCCTGTAAAGGACCCCTAAGTTTCCCACCGTGAGCCTCTTGTGCCTTACAAGGTTCCAATGGTGGAATATAGAGTGCCCTGGCATTGTAATCGATAGGGCCGGGCTGATGAACACGGTTAGGAGGCTGGGCGTTTTGACCATTTTGTTTGCGGGTGGATGAAACAGGCCCCAACTTTGAATTAGCACAATTGGATAAAGCAGATGCTGATGTTTGGGGACTGGGTCTACTACCTTCCTCGAGTTTCTGATGAAGTTTTGATACTAGGGTGGTTAACATTGATAGAAATTTTTAAAGCTATGATTTCCCTCTGAAGATCTAAATTCGAGGGTGCTGGATCGTTGCCGTCTTCCCTAGCTCCCTGAACTGGGTTCTTATTTGAGTCGGTCAATTATGTTTGAGTGCTCCAAATCACTAGGCGCAATATTTATAGTCGAATTTTCGGCGAGAGGAGCATAACGATTGCTCAGGGGGAATTCGGCTGCTATATCACTGTCGGAAGGACATGCTTCGCTTAGGGAAGAACACAGGAGGCTACGAGTATGCCCATCAGGTACTTCAGGGGCTGACGTTGGCTGTATCTTGCTAGCCACTTTCTTAAATAGATTTGGAATGTTCCCATACCCTGTGGAGGTGGACCCATTGGGGGTATTTGGGTGGGTGGATTTAGCGGTGGTCAATTCGGGGGTGAGGGTATCAGTGACCGGAGTGGGCGACGCTAGCAACCCTTCGCAATCAGCAACAATGTTATCGATACGACCAAGCACTTCCACCCCATACCCCCCCTCGCTGCCAATATCCTGCGCTAATGTATGAGGCAGTTTCTTAGATCTCTTCTTTGAGGCACCTCCCAACCCAATCTCAGCCCCTTTCCTCTTCCCCATATCAAACAGTCAATATATCAAGTGCTTTGAATAACAAAAAGACTATCAGCAGGCAATGAGATGTAGGTCGAAATAAGTCACAGTATAAGTCAAATCACAGATGGCGGTCCAAGAGAACCAGCAACAGTACCTTGGATGTTTGCGGGTCTCAAATTAAAATGTCAAGCGGGTAGCCCAGCCACCTCCGGTCAAACACGGGCAAGGACGAGCCCGCCCTTGGCCTGGGCTTTGCCCGGGCGAGGCCCGCGCAGCGGGAGCCCGGGAAGGATTAAGTATGCGCCTCCTGGCGCAGCCGGCGGTGCGTGGTGATGGCCGCAATGCTGCTGGGGCTTAGAGTCCTGGTTGCGGCAATGGAGCGGGCGTCAGTAACTGCATGCCCATGTGGACTTATGTACGTGGGCATGACCACAAGGAAGATCAAGATCCGTATTAATGAGCATCGCAGCACCATCCGGTGCAAAAAAACGAATATAAAGCTGACGAGAGACTTCTTGGAACAAAACCACAGAGATACTGATCTCAAATGGGTGGTGCTGGAGGTCATGAAAAAGATGAAAACAGACATCACTAAGTCCCTTCACATCAGGGAGCAACGGTGGGTCTACCGTCTGCGATCATGGGACACAGGACTAAATGATGAAATCCCATGGCTCCAGATGGGACATTAAGATTGCGCGCATATAAGTCTGGACAACACTCAAGTTTCCACGTCCTGAATAGTTTACTCTTTCAAGAATTCTCCCGTCAGGGTTCTTTACTTACAGGGCATAGGTGTGAATACAACGCATTTAAGTCCCGTATAAATCCCCTTGCATAAAACAAACACAACTATGACCCACATGGCAGGTTTATATATATATTTATATTTACCTCGGAACTACCATTTGTAATAGCACATTACTCCATACAAGTGTATACACACAGGTGTACTACGGAAATGACTGCCTCGTCAGATTACGCATTTGTCGTATACTTCCCATTTACTATCTGTACAACATGTACATATGTATATATTTCCCCCTTTTTTATTAAAAATAAACTTAGCAATCCGAGTCAGGAACGGCACACTAATTTGTGATTGTTCAAAATTAATAGAGACTAAACATTTTCAGTAACCTCAACAGCCCCTTTCGGCTGCGGGCCCAAGACGTGACCTAGCAACAGGTCATGTGGCGCCCAACCCAACGCCATTGGAAGCTTCTCTTGACATACGCGAGGATCAGGCATTGCCTGACCCTCGCGCTGGGACACAAACACGTGGTGCAATCTCCGACCAAACACGAGTGGCGCTCTGATTGACTCACGGTTAGGCTGCACCCACGGCCAGGCAACAGCCTGTCCTTTGGAAACAACTTACTCTCCTGACACCGGATCTCGGGCTCGGCCATAAATCCACAATCAGTGACGTTACGAGCAGGTCAGGCAATTGACTTGCAACAAAATAGGGGGCATTCCGAAACACCGGAAGTAGCGGGCTCGTGGGCACTTCTGCTAATCACTTTGCAATTAACCGACCTTTGCCCAATAAAGAGCACTATATAAACCACACTCCCCCTTCATTCACCATAGGGGAGGACAGACGGACACAACTAGGTGCACCTGAGAGAGACGCACCTTGAGGCAGTAAGGGCATGCATGTAGAGATGAGTGATTGCACATTAGCCTGTAAAGGAGCACTTTCAGGCTCCTTGGTTTTATTATATATTTTTTTTAATTATTTTTTACCTCTATCATTGTTTTGTCTTCCCTCCAGAGTCTGACAACAGGGGTCTCTCCTCCATTCGCCTCCCATGGGGCATATAGGGCATTTACCAAGGGTAAGATATGTGAAAAATCCTATCACACGAGATATTTCTATTGCAATGTGTGTGCACAGTTGAGTGACACGTGTTACACACTTCTAGCCACTCACGTAAATTTATGTGCATGTGGTTTTTGAATGTTCTCGGTGTGACCGATCTGGATTTATTTATTTTTTCCTGATGGTACTCTTGCATATATTTTTGTTTTACAGGCTTGATGAGAGTCCTGTTCCCCGGTGGAGTGTGACAAAGGTCATCCCACCAAGTGGTACCTTCTCACCACTAAGGTTGGTAAGAACTGAGCCCTCTTCATTGGTCCTGATGAATGCCACGGACCCTTCTGGGCCAAACGGCAGAAACATGTTGACCACCTTCACTACGGTGAGGGGACAATAATTTCCCCATGCTCACCGTCCACATTATTTTAATACCATATAGCTACCTTTCCTATTAAAAATTTAATTGGTAACTGTAATGGTTTTTAAACTTCACTCACTTATCACGGGCCCCCACTTAGCTTTAGAAGTGCCTCCCTGTCTTCAGGTGAAGGCCCGCCCTCTACAAAGCCAAGTTTCTAGAGGGCGAGGACTGCCGATGATGAAGCATGACACCTGGTGGTGTGTGAGGACAGTCCTTCACTTTTTGTGAGATGCGAACACTCACAGCTTAGGTTTAGAGCACCTTCGGTCACTGTATTAGGAGCAGCTTTATTTGTGTTTAACATTTCGTGTTGGAGGCTAGCTTGCTCCTAGTGCCCCGCGTCTCTAGTTCCCTCCCCCTGGATTTCCCTGGGGTTATTGTGATTACATAATTATATATATACACACACATATACATGCGATCAAGGCACGTTGTAGTGCCGAAACGCGTTATGGCGACTAGCACGAATAAAGACTAACTGCACTACTCACCGTGGTCCGTTTGTGGCAATAACTTTGCGAGGAAAACGGTATTGTGTGGAGATGCACAAGTTACTAACTTGTGTAACGATATATCTGTAAGAGACAGTAGTTAGTGACAGATTCCTTACCTTAGAATATCCCCAGGCGTCAGGCTGGATCCGGAAAGTTTTTACGTAGCAGTACCCTTGCGCGTCGGTAGGCGGCGTCGTGCGGCTCCGCGTCCGTCGTCGGTGTCGTGATCGCCGGGATGACGTCGCGGGCAGCACTTAGGCGCCGCCCCTGCGCGCTGACATCAGTTCTGTACACGACTTTCCGCGCCAGGAACGCAGAGCCATGCAAGAAGCTGACATAGGTGTCTGAAAAATACTAGGGCCCTGAAAGGGATGTCCTTAATCCTAGAAATCAGTTCGCAGAACGGGGAGGATGGGTGGGGCGGTAAGGAATCTGTCACTAACTACTGTCTCTTACAGATATATCGTTACACAAGTTAGTAACTTGTGCATCTGAAAGAGACACGTTAGTGACAGATTCCTTACCTTAGAATAGATACCCCAGCAATACCAACCCCGGTGGTGGGTCTGCGAACAAAGATCAGACAAGGAAGTCCTGGAGGACAGAACGGCCAAAGAAGCCGTCCCTCCGGACCTGACTGTCAAGGCAGTAATGCTTTGTAAACGTGTGCAGCGAGGCCCACGTAGCTGCCTGACAAATAACCGGCAGCGGAACACCGCGGCCCAAGGCCGTGGTAGCAGCCGTTGCCCTGGTGGAATGGGCACGCAGCCCAACAGGAGGCTCCTTCTTAGCCAAAGAATAGCAGGTCTTGATGCACAAGGTAACCCAGCGGGAGATGGTTCGTTTGTGCACCGCCCGACCTTTTTGGCGCCCACGTAGCCAACAAAGAGCTGGTCATCCACCCGGAAGTGTTTTGTGCGGTCGATATAGAAGGAGAGCGCACGTTTTGGGTCCAGACGGTGGAGCCTCTCTTCCTCTCTGGAAGGATGCGGAGGCGGAAAGAAGGTAGGCAAAGTGATGGTCTGCCCAATGTGAAAGGCAGTAACCACCTTTGGCAAGAAGGACGGACGCGTCCAAAGAACAACCTTGTCTGGATGAACAGACAGAAAGGGAGGTTTGCAAGATAAAGCCTGGAGCTCACTCACCCGCCGAGCGGAGGTGATGGCCACCAGGAAGGCTGTCTTTAGAGTCAGAAGACGAAGAGGACAGTTATGTAGAGGCTCAAAGGGAGCGCACATTAAAAAGGTAAGAACCAAGTTCAAGTCCCTCTGAGGCATCACAAATGGAACAGGAGGAAAGAGGTGTGTAATGCCTTTTAAGAACCTGTTAACAGGGGACTTGAAAAGGGAGGGCTGATCAGGGAGCCTGAGGAAGGCCGAGATAGCACAGAGATAACCCTTGATGGTACCCAGGGCAGAACCCTGTTGGGCCAGAGAAAGAAGGAACAGAAGGACCTCAGAAAGAGGGGCAGAAAGGGGGTTCACAGCCTTTACTGTGCACCATGCCACAAATTTGTTCCACCTGCAGGCGTATACCACCTTAGTGGAGGGACGCCTGGCTGCCAGAATCACATCACAAACTTCGGGAGGCAAGTCGAAAGGAATCAACTGCCGCCGCTCAGTCTCCACGCAAGCAGGTGTAGACTGGACAGGTTCGGGTGGAGGACCGTCCCCTGCTGCTGCGACAGAAGATCCTCCCGAAGAGGCAGACGGATCGGGGGATCTACGCTCATACTGAGTAGCTCGGGATACCAAACTCTTCGAGCCCAGTCCGGAGCCACAAGAATGACTTGGGCCCGGTCGTGCCGAATCTTCTTCAACACTCTGGGTAGAAGTGGTATAGGCGGAAAGGCGTACAATAGACCGCAACTCCACTCGTGACGAAAAGCGTCGCCGAGCGAGTGCCGCCTTGGAAATTCCAACGCGCAGAACTGATGACATTGCGCGTTCTCTTCGGTGGCGAATAGATCTAACCAAGGCTCTCCCCACTGTAGAAAGAGTCCTTGCGCCACTTCCGAGTGAAGACGCCATTCGTGATCCATCATGCACCTGCGGCTGAGTTCGTCCGCCCTGGCGTTCAGGGAACCTGCCAGGTGTTGAACCATCAGGAACATGCCCTGATGTTCCAGCCATGTCCAGAGGCGCAGAGCCTCCTGACAAAGGGTCCACGACCCCACCCCGCCCTGTTTGTTGCAGTACCACATGGCGGTGGTGTTGTCGGTGAACACCTGCACTACCTTCCCTTTGACAGAGGGAAGGAATGCCTTGAGTGCAAGTCGGATCGCCCGGAGCTCCAGAAGGTTGATATGGAGCCGGGACTCCGCCGGAGACCAGAGGCCTCTGATCTCCGCCTCTCCCATGTGACCGCCCCATCCCAGAAGGGACGCGTCCGTCACAACTGTATGCTCTGGCTGGGGAAGGGAGAGGGATCTGCCCATGACCCATTGCCGGTTCGAGAGCCACCACTGCAACTGTGTTGCAGTCCCCTCCGAGATCTGGACGTGATCGGACAGGTTGCCCTGGTGCTGCGCCCACTGGAACTTTAGGTCCCACTGCAGAGCCCGCATATGCCATCTGGCATGATCGACCAGCAGGATGCAGGAGGCCATGAGGCCCAGCAGCCTCAGGGTCATCCGTACCGAAACCCAGGATAAAGGCTGAAAGATCGGAATCATAGCCTGAATATCCCGGACTCGCCGTTCGGGAGGATAGGCCCGAAACTGCGTCGTGTCCAGAACTGCTCCGATGAAAAGGAGCTGTGGAGAAGGAATCAGATGCGACTTCGGCACATTGATGGAGAACCCCAGCGAGTGCAGGAGTTCGGCCGTAGTCTGGAGGTGGGAGACGACTGCCTGGGACGAGCCCGCCTTCAGCAGCCAGTCGTCGAGGTAGGGGAAGACTGAAACCCCTGCCCGGCGCAGATGAGCTGCGACCACCGCCATCACTTTCGTGAACACCCGAGGGGCACTGGTAAGGCCAAAGGGGAGCACGGTGAACTGAAAATGCTCGAGGCCTACCGTGAACCGAAGGTAACGCCGGTGGGCCGGCAGGACGGGGATGTGGAAATAGGCGTCCTGCAAGTCCAACGCTACCAACCAGTCTCCGGGGTCGAGGGCAGTCAAGACCTGAGCTAGGGTGAGCATCTTTAACTTCTCCTTCCGGAGGAAGCGATTGACGTTCCGGAGGTCCAAGATAGGACGCATGTCCTCCTTGTCCTTTTTGGGCACCAGAAAGTAGTGGGAGTAGCAACCACGCCCTACTTCTGGGGTCGGAACATGCTCGATGGCCCTCTTGGCCAAGAGGGCCGTGACTTCCTTCTGTAGAAGCACCAAGTGATCCCCTGACATGCGGTGGAATTGAGGTGGCATGGCCGGGGGGGTGGTCTCGAAGGGGAGGGAGTAGCCCCTTCGGACAATGTCCAAGACCCACCTGTCCGAGGTGATGGGACGCCAGCGGTGAAGGTGATGGCGGACCCTGCCCCCGACTGGCGTACTGTGCACCTGAAAGGAGGGACTAGGAAGGCTTGGAGGCCGCGGACGGGTTGGAGGTGGTGGCCTGACCCGCACGCTGGTTGCCCGAACCGCCACGGCGGTATCCACGTCCTCGGCCACGCGAAGGCGCTTGCTGCGCAGGCCGTTGGCCGGGCTGTGGACGTGACTGGGCGCCCCGTCCGTGGCCACGAAAGGGCGAAAAGCAGACGTGAGCGGAGGGCGCACAACAGCAAGGCCCAGGGACTTAGCAGTAGCCCGTGAGTCCTTGAAACGCTCCAGCGCATGGTCTGCCTTCGAACCAAAAAGACCGACTCCATCAAAGGGCATGTCCATGAGTGTATTCTGGACATCCCCTGAAAAACCAGTGGTTCTCAGCCAGGCGTGGCGACGCAGCGCCACCGTCGTTGCAAGCGATCTGCCCAGCGAGTCGGCGGTATCAAGGCCACAGCGGATGGTATATTTAGCCGCATCACGCCCTTCCGCAATGGCGCGGGTAAGCAGTGTCTGGACCTCCTCAGAACACTGCGGCAAAACAGTTGCCACCGAATCCCACAGGGAGTGGGTGTATCGGCCCAAGAGGCAAGCGGTATTAACAGACCGCAAGCCAGCACTGGAGGAAGAGAAAGCCTTCTTCCCAAAGTGATCCAGGCGCTTGGATTCCCTATCCGGAGGGGCGGTAGGGAAGGCGGTTTGGGAGGCAGAGGCTTGGACAACCAAGCTCTCAGGGGTAGGGTGTTGGGAGAGAAACAGGGGGTCGCCCGGAGCAGGGCGATGGCGTGGGGCCACGTTCCTATCCACAGGAGCCCCTGTGGTGGGTTTGGACCAGGCACCCAAAGAACGTCAGTCAGTGCCTCGTTGAACGGCAGCACAGTCTCCGCAGAGGAGGCCGCCGGCTGAAGCACTTCAGTCAGGGTGTTAGACCTGACGACCACTGTAGGCAACTGGAGATTTAAGGCTCCAGCAGCTCTACGCAACACCGTTGCAAAATTAGCCCCCTCCTCCGTTGCCACGGGAGGAGACAGCATGCCAGAGTCAGGGGAGGTATCCAGACCACTGGCATCCCCAAGTTCCTCAACCCAGTCCGGGTCAAACTCGCACTGTTGTGTGAGAGGGTCCTCCGACCCCTCCCAGCTCTCCTGGTCCTCCTCAGGTTGAAAATATGGAGGAGGAGGGACATCAGGGACCCAAGGTCTCATCGGCGCCGGAAACGGCGTCGGGCGACGCCGGTCCGGCTCCATGTCCGGACCCGGAGAGAACCGGGGAACGACGCCGCCCGGAGCCCCGGACGGCGTCGGAAACGGCACCGGGGACATCGGCGTCGGCGGAGGCGTGGTTAGGTCAACCGGCGTAAATGGGGGTTGCGGTACCACCGGAGCCGGGGTCGAGGCCGGGGCCGGAGCCGAGGCCGGGACGAAGGCTGGTGGGACAGGCGACGCCGGGACCGGAGTAGACGGCGACGCCGGAGCAACCCCATCAGGGCCCGCGGGGCCCGAAGGCGCACCGGAGGGACCTTGAGGCCCGAAGAGGCGGGCCATGGCCGACAGGAATTCCTGTATATCGGCCGGAGTCGCCCCCGAGCCCGGGTAGGGCGGGTACTGCGGGGGTAACTCGACAGGCACGTCCGGGGCCGCGGGGACGGTGCCGACAGGGACCTCAGCCGAGTCGCGAGACCGGCGAGCGAAGCCTTAGAGCGATGACGCCGCTTAGACTTCTTGTGCTTCGACTTACCGGAGGAGCGCGAAGACTTTGAATCCGACGAACGGCGGGGACTCCGCGTCCGGCCCCTCGACCTCTCCCGGGACCGGGGCTTGGTGCGGCGCGGAGCCGAATGCCGGACTTCGAGGAGCTTTCGAGACCGCTCTCGCAAAGCCTTAGGATGAAGTTTCCGGCAGTCAGGACACGACTTCGTGTCGTGGTCTCGGCCGAGACAAAAGAGACACTCGAGGTGCGGGTCCGTGATCGACATCATGCGACCACATTCCTCGCAGGGCTTAAAGCCGGGCATCCCTACGACACCTTAGGAGTCGTGAAGACTCGTTGAAGAAACAGTGAAATAATTCACCAAAAGAGATAGTCAAAAAGTGACTAGGGCACTGCTCTTCCCGGATCTGCGCTTACTGGCGCGGAAAAAGAAGAACTGACGTCAGCGCGCAGGGGCGGCGCCTAAGTGCTGCCCGCGACGTCATCCCGGCGATCACGACGCCGACGACGGACGCGGAGCCGCACGACGCCGCCTACCGACGCGCAAGGGTACTGCTACGCAAAAACTTTCCGGATCCAGCCTGACGCCTGGGGATATTCTAAGGTAAGGAATCTGTCACTAACGTGTCTCTTTCAGATATGTATGTATATGTATATATATATATATATATATATATATATATATATATATATATATGCTCAGTAACATCAGACTGTTTGAAAACACGTAGTCCTCTGGGTTAAACATACCAACATTTTCTGTATTTGGAAAGGTACAAGAGAGGAAGCCGAGGAGTTTGTGGAGATATTGAAAAACAACTGTCTAAACCTTACGTTTACAAGTCAGATTCAGCCAAATGAAATGAATACTTAGACATTAAGATACAAGCATGCAATAATAAACTGGAGAGTAAGCTTTTCCGCATGAAAACCGCAGGGAACAGCTTATTGCATGCTGGTGGCTGTCATCCTAGAAATCTGATTGAAAGCATACCCTATGGAGAACTACTTGGAGCAAGGAGAAACGAATAGTTTCTTACCTGTCGGTGTAGTTTTGCAGCTTGAAGACTTTCTGGATTCACTATGCTGTGCATTATTCCGCCATCTCGTGGTTGGATCCGGATTCGTAGTCTTTTTTGTGGTTTTTTTTTTGTTTTTTTTTGTTGGCCCAGGTGGGCGGCGACGCCCCACCATTTGGTGTCTTCGGTGACGTCGTCGCGCTTCCGGCGGAAGCTCCCACCTTTGGTAGCCATCTTCGGATTCTTTTTTCTTTTCCTCTTACAGTTTTTTGTTGTCTATGTCTTTAACCTTTAATCCTTCAATTATTCTTTGATCCCTTAACCTTGTATGTAGTTCAGTTGTACCCTTAACCTCCTATGTTATCTTCCTGGCGGAGGCGGGTGGGATCGCTAGTGAATCCAGAAAGACTTCAAGCTGCAAAACTACACCGACAGGTAAGAAACTATTCGTTTTGCAGCGTGAATCTTTCTGGATTCACTATGCTGTGCATAGACTTAGTAGCGGTTTTGTTATTGCGGTGGTTGGGTGGAAGATGAGCATTGGTTGCTGAAAATGTGCTGTAAGACCTTCTGTCCTACTTGTGCCTCTTTGTTCATTTGGATATCAACACAGTAGTGTTTGGTGAACGTGTGCACGGAAGACCATGTTGCCGCTTGGCAAATGTCTTGTATAGGTGTGTTCGCTAGGAACGCAACCGTTGCTCCCTTTTTCCTTGTTGAGTGAGCCTGGGCGGCTCCTTGTAACTCTTGTCCTGCCTGCTTGTGGCAGAGTTGTATTGCTTGTGCAATCCACCGTGCAATGGTATTTTTTGTTACTGGTCGTCCCAGGAAACTGCTTGCGAAGGAAACGAAGAGTTGTTTTGTTTTCCTGCATTCCTTCGTCCTTTCTATGTAGTGCATCACTGCCCTTCTGGCGTCTAGCGTGTGTAGCGCCTTTTCTGAGGGTGTTGAAGGTTTCTGGAAGAAACTTGGTATCTGTATTGTTTGATTGATATGGAACCGCGACACCACCTTTGGCAGGAAGTGTGGGTCCGTCCTCATGACAATTCTGTCCTTGTGTATTTGCAAGTAGGGCTCTTGTAGTGTGAGAGCCTGTAGTTCACTGACTCTTCGCAGTGACGTGATAGCCACTAAGAAAGCCGTTTTTAGTGTGAGCATGTGCAGTGTGATTTTGTGTATGGGTTCAAATGGTGATTATCAACTGTGTAAGTACAGTGTTGAGGTTCCAGCTTGGGGCTGGCATCCTTTTAGGGGGGGCTATTCTTTTAGCCCCTTCCAGGAATCTTTTGACCACTTGGGAGGTGAAGAAGCTTTTCACCGCTTCTCCCCTGGTGTAGGCCACTATGGCTGCTAGGTGAACCCTTAGTGACGAGTAGCTCAGCCCGCTTTGTAGTAGGTGTGTTAAGTATCGCAGTACTGTTGATTCTTTTGTGACTTTTCGTTGCAGTCCCTCTGTAATGCACCATTGTGAGAACCTTTTCCACTTTGCAATGTAGCATTTTCTTGTAGTGGGTCTCCTTGCTTCTCTGAGTACTGCCATGGTGCTTGGAGGTAGTTTGAGGTGTGCGAATTCTAGGTCCTCAGGAGCCATGCTGCTAGGCTGAGGCTGTCTGGTTCTGGGTGGAGCACTTTTCCGTCTTGCATTGTGAGGAGGTCTTTCCTTCTGCTGAACCTGTGTGCTGGTTCCTGCGCCATTTCCATTATCTGTGAGAACCATGTTTGTCTGGCCCACTGAGGTGCCACCAGTATGAGTGTCATGCTGCTGCTCCTGCATTTGCTGAGTACTTTGTGTAACAGTGGTATCGGGGGAAAAGCGTAAGCAAATTCGTTCGACCAACTTATCCATAGGGCATTCCCTAGGGACCTTTGGTCCGGCTGTCTGGATGCGTAATGTTGGCATTTTGCATTCTGGGGTGTTGCAAAGAGGTCTATCCGTGGTGTTCCCCACTTTTGGAACAGTTGCTGCACTTCCTGTTGGTTCAGTTCCCATTCGTGGGATGCAGACGTCTGCCTGCTGAGTCGGTCTGCTTCTACATTGTCTATTCCTGGGAGGTGTATTGCTAGCAGGTCTATCCTTAGAGGGATGGCCCATCTCCAGATCTGTTGTGCCAGACTTGACAGCGGTGCTGATTGTGTCCCACCTTGCTTGTTGATGTAGAACATTGCAGTTGTGTTGTCTGTTTGTATCAGCACTCGCTGGCCGTAAAGCTGCTTTTGAAAGGCTTTTAAGGCTAGGAACACAGTTTTGAGTTCTAGGTAGTTGATGTGTTTCACTGCATCTTGTTGTGACCAGAGCCCCCTGACGCGGAGTCTGGTCATGTGCGCGCCCAGCCCTGCTGTGAGGCGTCTGTTGTGATGGTCACTGTTGGAGTTGGCTGTATGAATGGCTTCCCTTGTAATATGTTCTCTTCTTTCCACCACGCTATTTCTTTCTGCACTGCGTGTGTGTGACAACCACTAGATCTTCCCAACTCCCTGTGGCTTGTGACCATTGCTGTTGTATCCATTCCTGGAACGGTCTCATGTGCAGTCTGATATGCGGGACAAGGTGGATGCATGATGCCATCATTCCCATTAGCCTGCTCACCGTCCTCACTGTCAGAACTTGCCCCTTGCGGTAATGACGTGTTTCCCTCAGGAGCGCTATACTTCTCTTGTCGCTGGGGAACACCTTGGACTGTGTGCTGTCTATTTGTGCCCCCAAGAATATCTTGATTTGTTGGGGTTCTGTTGACGATTTTTCCCAATGTATTGAGAAACCTAATGTGGACAGTGTTTCTATGACTTGTTTGATGTGTTTTTTGCAGAGTCTGTATGATCCTGCTTTTACCAGCCAGTCGTCGAGGTAGGGGTATACATGTATGCTCCTTCTCCGAAGGTGCGCTGCAGCTGCTGCTAGGCATTTCGTGAACACTCTTGGTGCGGACTTTAGTCCGAAGGCTAGCACTGTGAACTGGTAGTGATCGTGGCCTATCACGAATCTTAATAGCCGTTTGTGTTTGCGGTTGACGGGTATGTGCAGGTATGCATCTTTTAGGTCTAAGGTCGCCATGTAATCCCCTTCTTGGATTTGGGGTATTACTTCCTGAAGTGAAGTCATCTTGAATTTTTGAGTTTTTACGAACTTGTTCAGGAATCTGAGGTCCAATATTGGTCTTAGTGTATCGTCTACCTTTGGCACTAGGAAGTCCTTGAGTATATTCCCTTGTTCCTTTCGTTGTTTGGAACTGGCTCTATTGCTCTTTTTTGTAGCAGTTCCTCTGCTTCTAGGCGGAGGGCTAGTTCTCTTGCGGGTATTGACAGATGTCTTGGTCTTCTCCCTGGCGGGTGTTTTTGGAGGTTTATGCAGTACCCGTGCTGTATGGTGTTTAGTATCCATTTGTCCGTGGTAATTTTCCTCCATTGTGTGAGAAATTTTCCTATTCTTCCTCCCACTGGTGTCGTATGCTCGGTGGTTATTTGCTGTGTGCTTCTGCTCTTTATCTATTCCTTTTGCGGACTTCCCCTCAACCTTGGTGTTAACGGTGGGGGACTTGTTCTGTGTGTGGAGTCACTTTGAGGCGGGCTGCTGGCCCCCTCTTCGGGCCTGTCCCCGTCCGTACCCGCGCCCTCGAAAGGACCGTCCTCTGGGTTGGTACTGCCAATTCTGCTGCTGTTGTCCCTGCAGGTTTTGGCCCTGGTTGTTCCCTTGGTACCCTTGTTGTTGTGTTTGGTGTGAAGTGGTAGGTGCATTGCCTCCTCTACCACTGGCTCGCCTTGAGGGGTTCCCTCTTCTCATTCCCCTGAACTGCAGCGCTCCCATGGACCTTGCAGTTTCGTTGTCCGTCTTTAGTTGTGTTAATTTGTTGTCAACTGTTGCTCCAAACAGTTTCTCACCGTCGAACGGTGTGTTGATGATGTTGCTCTGTACTTCTGGTTTGAAGCCGGAGATCCTGAGCCATGCGTGTCTCCTCTCAGTCATCCCTATCATCATTTGCCTGCTGGAGTGCTCTGCTGCGTCCAAGGCTGACTTTAGGCAAGTGTTCGCGATGGCCTTGCCTTCTTCCGCTAGGTAATTGGCTCTTTGTTGGTGTTCTTCTGGCAGGTGCTTAATGAGCTGGCTCATTTCTGCCCAATGCTGGTATGCATGCCTGCTGATGAGGGCGTTGGAGTTGGCGATACGCCAGTGTATGGCTGCGTTCCTCTCCACCTTACGTCCTGTGAGGTCTATTCTTTTGCTCTCCTTGTCTGGAGGTGGGCCTGTGTTGGTGGGCACACCGGCCCTCTTCCTGGCTGTTGCAGCGATAATGGAGTCTGCTGGTACAGACCCCTGTATGTATGCAGGATCTTTTGTGGAGTGCTTATACTTCTTTTCGCTCCTCGGGGTAACCGCCTTGCAGATTGCTGGTTCCCTGAAGGCCTCCCTTCCCTGGTCGAGAACGCCAGGTAACATGGGTAGAAATTGGCTCCTTGTCTGTTGGGGGAGCAGGGTTTCGAAGAGGAAACCTGCTTTTGTTTTTTCCTCCTGCATTTCGACCCCATAAGTCTTTGCAGCCTTCTGCACGACCTCATTGTAGACTCCGATGTCGTCTGGCGGCGAAGGTCTCGAGGGGTAAGTGTCTACCCCTTCTTCTGGTGACTCTGTGTCGAGGTCTTGCCAGTCTAGGTCTTGTACTTCAGAGGACGCCGAGTCCCTGTAAGACAGCATCTCTTCTTCGCCTTCGGCCTCGAAGTAGTAGTATTCCTCGTCCTGGTCTTCGAGCTGTTCGGGTGTCCCCGGGGCCTCGACGACTTCGGCCTCGAACTCCTCGACTGCCTCGTGGGCTTGCTTCGACGGAATAGCGTATTGTTTCATCTTCTCGTCGAAGTCTTTTTGCGTTGCAGGATGCTCGCCATCTCTGCCTCGAGCCTCCTCTTCTTTTTCGCCATCTCGTGGACCTTTTCGGCGTCGAGTGGTGCAGTGCCTCTCTTCGTGGTCGTCGAAACAGACGCCGGGCCTTCCTTTCTCGGTGTCGAGGTTTCCTTTTCGGGGACGACCTTCGACGCCTTCGTTTTTTCGGAGGCTTTCGCCGATTGAGAGTCCTTGTCCAAGGATCCGCTCGGCTGTTTGTCCCTTGGTGCTGTTGCTTTCGTCGAGTGTTTCGGCGGCAACGCTCCCTTCGAGGACTTTGCTACACTTCTCGGAGTGTCGTTAGGGATTCTGGCTTCACTCTTTCGAGCGTCGCTTTGGTGTTTTGGGGTCGACGACTCCCTTACCTCCTTCGACGTTTTCTTTTCGATTTCGACGACAGCGCAGTCCTCTGGTCCCTCTGCGATGTTGTCCTCCTCTCCGCTCGAGAGACCCAGGTCTCGGAGAGATGGTGCTGGTCCCTGGCCCTGCATGCTGTAGTTCGCCCTTCTCTGTCTGTCTCTCACCCGGAGGGTCTCGGGGTGAACGCCGAGCACGCGTTGCAGTCTTCGCTGGCGTGGTCGAGCGGCAAGCAGAGGTTGCAGACTGGGTGCTGGTCTTTTTGGGCGTATTTGTGGTGGCAATTTCTGCAGAACTTGAACGGAGTCTTGTCCATAACCGCGCTTAGGGAGCCCCCTGTGAGCGCATTCTCTGTAGGCGTCGAGATTTCGGTCGTGGACCTTCTACCTCGTCGTCCTTCTTGTCGGGTACTAGTGTCGTCGTCCGGTGTCTCAGGAGTACATCTTCTGTGATGAAATTTCGACTTTGAGATTCTTCGTCCAAACTTTCTGGAACTTCTCGGCAACGATCCAGACCCCACGGCGGAAAAAGAATCTGAAGATGGCTACCAAAGGTGGGAGCTTCCGCCGGAAGCGCGACGACGTCACCGAAGACACCAAATGGTGGGCGTCGCCGCCCACCTGGGCCAACAACAAAAAAAAAAAAACACAAAAACAAAGAAAAGACTACGAATCCGGACCCAACCACGAGATGGCGGAATAATGCACAGCATAGTGAATCCAGAAAGATTCACGCTGCAAAACTGTAGTTCGGAAGAAGGATTTAAGACAGATGTGACAAAGGTTCAGTAAAAGAGGATGCTCTCCTAAAGTGATTGACCAGGTGTGTAAAAGTGATAGGGATGAAAAGGGAAGATCTATTAATACCAAAAGTTAAGGAGGAGGAACAACCATTTAGATTTATATCCGAATTTAGCATCCAGGCTTAGGAGGTTAAGAAAAGCCTCAATACATTTTGGCAAGTTTTAAAAACAGATGAGATCTTCTCTAAATCTCTAAGTGAGAACTTGCAAGTCACCTTTAGGAGGTGCACGTCACTAAAAGATGTCTTGTGCAATAATGTGATACAAGAAAAACAAAATAGTAGCTCTATACAAGGATTTTATGTTTGTGGAGAATGCAAGGCCTGCAAACACAGCACAAGCTGCAAACAAGTACAACTGTCTAAGAGAAAAAAAAAAGCATACACGATTATGAAACACCTCACATGCAATTCAGATTTTTGCGTACACTCTAAGCTGTCCATGTTCATTATTTTACATTGGAAGCACAATACACAAAGCCAAGAAAAGGACTTTAGAACATTTGAGGGCAATTGAGAATGAAGATAAACAATATCCAATAGCCAAACACTTTAAAGAACATAAAAATGATACAAGTCTGCTAAAGTTGTGTACTGGACAGGGTTCCATTAACAGAAAGAGGGGGCAACAGTATACAAACGTTGCAGAGACTGGAATCCAAATTGATAGTAAAATATGAAACGATGCACCCAACAGGATTGAATAGAGACAAAGAATTATCAGTGCACTTAGGATAGATTAGAACTAAGCCTTAGAGATTGACTGCTTCAGTAGAAATGTATTCATTATTTTATGCGAGTCTATGTATACATGTTTGCTGGTTTTAAAAGAGAAATAAGGTCATGGTTGATCTTACACTGTTTTTATATTGTAGGTAACATTGAAGAATGAAGGGAGAAGAAAGAAACGCAAAAGAGCAAATATATCCAGGCCATCAGGAGAAAGCTGAACAGAGCATTGAAATGAATTACATGGAACTGGTTCACAGTGGTATAATAATTGGTAAATGTTGTGGGATTATGAAAGATATATTTGAAACAATCAAGTTGGATTCCAAAGCCCACTAGGGCAGAATTTAAGTGATATGGTGAAGAAGCAGGAAACAGCAGTAAATATAAGAGAATCTACATGGATTGAAAAGCCCACTGTGGCATGACTAAAACAATAAGGTTTGAATTAAATCATGTACAATCGATATTCTGACGAATAATAAGAACTGTGTGCTAACAATGTAATAAGTGTAACCAGTTATGAATATCTACATACAGTATAGATTGCTGAAGTATTGATAATGTTTTCGGCTTGAAAAAGTTTAACATAATAAATTGTGTATGATCTGTAACTGAAAAAAAGAAAGTTAAGAGATGGCCGCAGTTTTTTTTTTTATACATGTGCGACCCACCTGCCTCCCCAGGAAATGAGGTGTGGCAAGAAAAACAAGAGCAAAGAAAGTACAAGCAAAAAGGAAGCCTATCGGACATTAAGATGGTCAAACTGGGGCCAGAAAAAAGAATCTGAAGATGGCGACCGAGAGCTTTGTGTTAACTTCTGATCTACATATGGAATGAGAGGGAGAGGAGGAAAAGCGTAAGCAAATACTCATGACCAAATCATCCATAAGGCATTGCCCTTGGATAGGGGGTGAGGAACCTGTAGGCAATTTTTGGGCATTTGGCGTTGAGGTGAGTGGCAAACAAGTATATGTCTGGCGTCCCCCATCTTTTGAAGTAAGAGAGGAGTAGTGGCACATTGATCTCTTTTGAATTTGTGGTTTCGATGCAGGCATCTTATGCGTCTGTATGAATGCTGAAGGCTTTGCAGACAGATCATCTTTCGGTTCTGAAGCTTTTTTCAGATCTGATGTACGTTGCTTCGACTCAGTCTTTGCTTTACTTCGGTTGTGCTGATGTGGTTTGTTTCGGTGCTGGCGCAGAAACAAACTAATGCTTTATATTTTTCCAGCTTTCTAGGCGTAGTGGATTTGTGTTAGTGCACCTGATGGAGACCTTCATGGCCCGGTGGCAATGGGGGTCCGAAAGCTTTTTTGGGTGGTTTGGTAAGGGTTTGGGCAGCTTTTGCCAAGGTACTTGTGTGCCCCTGTATGGAATCTGGCTGGGAGCCTGAGCAGTCACCACTGCTAGCCCTCAGTATCTGCACATCTGGTGGCGCAGTCTGCGCCTCTGTGTCTTGACTGGGGTCTGGTGACTGATCACCGAAGATACCCGGTGCATTTTCTGTGCGTCGCTGCATGGCTGTGTGGGTCTAACTAGGCTCCCTCCGCTGCCAAAGGTTTTTTTTCCGACCAGAACGCTAAACATGCCTCACAGAAGGTCTCTTCATGCTCCTGTGACAAACAGATTGCACACTTTGTGCTGGTCTTGCTGGGAGAACGTATACTTTCTTACGTGTCTGTGTAGATTTGTAGCTTGAAGAATTTCTGGATTCACATGCTGTGCATTATTCTGCTATCCAGTGGTTGGGTCCG
Organism: Calotriton arnoldi; assembly: GCA_963921515.1. Lineage (NCBI taxonomy): Eukaryota > Metazoa > Chordata > Amphibia > Caudata > Salamandridae > Calotriton > Calotriton arnoldi. The sequence goes on from CAWUFW010011471.1 coordinate 193,472, forward strand.
GAATCTTCTTCAAAACTTTTTTGTCCTACTATTTTTGTGTTTGTTGGTTAGCGTACACGTACCTCCATTTGGTGCACCTTGGGACGTCGTCGTGCTTCCTCAAGAAGCGCCCAACTTTGGTCACCATCTTCAGATTTTTGTTTTCTTTCCCTCACCCTCACAGCTTCTTGGCAGAGGAATGTGGGTTCGCTTGTGAATCCAGAAATTCTTCAAGCTCCAAAACGACACCGACAGATAAGAAACTATACGTTTGGCAGCATGAATCTTTCTGGATTCACATGCAGTGCATTGATTTTGTAGCAGTTGTTACTACAATGGTGGTTGGGTTGACGAGGAGTGTTTAATGTGTAAAGAGATGTTGTAAGACCTTTTGTTCTACATGTGCTTTTTGTTCATCTGAATGTCCACACAGTAGTGTTTTGAGAACGTGTGCACTGATGACCATGTTGCTGCCATACAAAAGGTCCTGTAGGGGAGTATTAGCTAGGAAAACAATAGTAGCTTTCTTCTTTCGTGTTGAGTGTGCACCAGAATTGCTTTGTAGTGTCACACCTGCCTGTGTGTGGCATAATAGGATTGTTTGTGCAATTCAGCTTACAACCGAGTTCTTTGTTACCGGTCTTCCTACGAAACTGTTTGCAAATGACAAAGTTGCTTTGTCTTCCTATGAGACTTTGTCCTTTCTATGTAATACATTACTGCTCGCCTTGCATCCAGAGTGTGTAATGTTCTTTCTGCATGCGTCTTTGGTTTCTGAAAGAAACCTAGCATCTGAATACTCTGACTCATGTGGAATTGTGAGATCACCTTTACCAAGAACTGTGGGTTTGTTCTCATGACAATTCTGTCCTTGTGTATCTGAAAGTGCACTTCCTGTAACACAAGTGCTTGCAACTCACTAACTCTGCGTAGTGAAGTAATGGACACTAAAAAGCAGTCCTTAGTGTGAGCATTTGTAAAGATGTCTTATGTAATGGTTTGAAGGGTGCTTTCATTTATTGTGTAAGCACTATATTGAAATTCCATGTTGGAGCCGCTACAGTTTTTGGGGGTGCAAATCTTTTTGCTCCTTCCAAGAACCGCTTGGTGACGTGAAAACTTTTCTATTGTGACCTCTAGTGTATGCCACTACTGCTGCCAAATGCACCTTCAGGGATGAATAGGTTAGTCTACACTCTAAAAGGTGTGTTGAGTTTCTTAGAACTGTCTTTTCCTTATATATTCTTTTCAAGAATATTTTCCCTCACCATAGTGAGCATCTCTTCCATTTTGCTGCATAACATTTTCTAGTTGTTTGCCTTCTTGCCTCCTTCAAGACAGCCCTCATCTTTTCTGGTAGTTTTAAGTGTCCAAACTCAAAGTCTTCAGGAGCCATACTGTCAGTCTTAAGGATGGAACACCTTTCCTTTTTTCATTAACAAGTCTTGTCTGATTGGTAGTCTGTCAAACCTCCCCTGTGACAGCTTTATCAGATCTGAGAACCAAGTAAGTCTTGCCAACTGTGTTGCAATCAGTATGAGCGTCATGCTGCTGCTCCTGCATTTGCTGATCACCCTGTGGAGCAGTGGTATCGGGGGGGGGGGGGAAAAGGATACACAAATTTCCCTGATCAGTTTATCGACAGTGCATTCCTGAGTGATCGGTGGTACTGTTGTCTAGAGGCAAAGAGTTAGCATTTTGCGTTCAGGGGAGTTGCAAAGAGATTATTTCTGGTGTACCCCATCTGTGAAAAATCTTTGAGAGTACTGTTTGGTTCAGTTACCACTCGTGAGACCATGATGCTTGTCTGCTTAGTCGGTCTGCTTCTGTATTGTCCTTCCCCGGTAGGTGGTTAGCTACCATCTGCATTTCGCTTTGGAAGGCCCAGATCCATATTTCTTGTGCAAGTCTTGACAGTGGTATCGACTAAGTCCTTCCTGGTTTGTTTATATAAACATGGTGGTTTTATTGTCTGCTTGGATCAATATTGATTTCCCCCAAAGCTCTTTCTGAAAGGCTTTTAAGACTAGGAATACTGTCTTCAGTTCTAGGAAGTTGACGTGTTTTACTGCATCTGGTCCTTCCAGACCCCATGACGGAGGTTGTTCGTGTGCGCCCCCCCCATCCCTTCTGGGAGACATCCAGTGCTATGGTCACTGCAGGAGAAGGCTGTGTAAAATTCCTTCCTTGTAGTATATGTGCTCTGTTCCATCACGCTATTTCTTTTTCTATTTTCAGCGTGACAACCACTAGATCTTCTCAACTCCCTCTTCATTGTGACCATTGACTTTGCAACCATTCCTGAAGTGGTCTCATGTGCAGTCTTGTGTTCGGTATGAAAGGGATGCAAGAAGCCATCCTTCCTATTAGCTTCCCCACCATCCTGACTGTCAGAGCTTGCCCCTTCCAGTAGAGCGGTTTCTCTTTCAGAAGCGCAATTCTCTTCTCGCTTGTGAAGCCTTTCCTGTGAATTGTATATAATCATGCAACCAAGAAAATATATTCCTGTTTTGGTTCGTGTGAGGACTTTTCCATGTGAATTTTGAAGCTTAATTGAAATAGCGTGATCACCCATTGCACATGCTGTTTGCATCTATCGTATGAATTTGCCATTACCAACCAGTCGTCTACATAGGGATAGACCTGTATTCCCTGCCTCCATGGGTGTGTTGCTACAGTTGCTAGGCACTTTGTGAATACGCTCGGTGCTGACTTTATTCCAAAGGCCAACACCTTGAACTGGTAGTGTTCCTAGTTTACGATGAATCAGAGGAATCTTCTGTGACTTGCATTCATAGGGATTTGCAGGTAAGTGTCTTTCAAATCTATCATGACCATAAAATCCCCCACTTGCATTTGTGGTGTTACCTCCTGTAATGTAGTCATCTTGAACTTTTGAGTTCTTATGAAATTGTATAGAAACCGGAGGTCTAGAATTGGTCGGAGTGACCCATCTACTTTTGGAATTAAGAAATACGTTAAGTAGTTTCCCTTGTTTCTTTACATACTTGGCACTAACTCTATAGCCTGTTTTGCCTGCAACTCCTCTGCTTCCTTGACTAGGCGGGCTGTCTCTTGTCTTGAATGTTCCCTTTTCTTTGGCTCTTTGTTTGGAGGTACTTTGATTAATTCTATGCAATATCCAAAGTGTATTAGTTTTAACACTGTCTGTGGTGATTTTCTTCCATTCTTTGATAACTTTTTGTAGTCTGCCTCCTACTGGTGTTGAGTGTAGAAGTTCTTGTGTTTGCACCCTCGTTGTTGCCCTGTTTGGTGTTATCAGGGTGCCTCTTGTGAGCTGTGGAAGGTCACTGGCTCGTTGGGGGGACACCCTAGTTCTCCCCCCTCCGCGCCCCCCCGTCACCCAATCCCCTTCCGCTTCCGCTTGGACAGCTGCAAAATGACTGTTTGCCCTGTTAGTACTGCAAGCTATGGGTTTGCTGCTGCTGTCCTCACTGGTTACCTCCCTGAAATGACTGCTGGTATGTTTGGTGAGATGTTGCAGATTAAAAAGGATCGCCTTCCTGCGGGTCTTTGTGATGGTATTGATATTCTGCGCAAGTTACCTCTGAACTGCAGAGCTTCCATCGATTTTGCGGTCTCATTATGTAGGAAGCTGGGTTTCTGTTGCAGTAACCCCCCACTTTTTGCCAGATTTCTGATGCACTTTGACTTGATGTGCCCTGGGTCTCTGCCAATCATGTTCCCAGGGCCTGGTTTCTTTCCAAAAACTGAACCTTTGCACCCCCAATTGGCATCACTCTGGCCACATGTAAGTCCCTTGTAAAAGGTGTGAGAAGTTGGCCTGGTATATGCTGTCCACTAATTAAAGTGGGCACCTTGCACCAGTCCATACGACCCTTATGATGTATGAGGTCAAAGATCCAGCGGAGGATCCTGCTCAGGTACCACTACATTGAGTGGTGTTGATCCTGCCCACTATTGTGACTGAGCCACAATTGATTAATACCAGTTCACAGCCCTTCGTCTCTCACACGGGGTGCTCGACCGAGTCCCCGTGTGAGTATTAATTTCTTCTTTCTCATTTCACGGGTGTCTCACACTACCATCAGATTGTCCCTTACCCCTTGGTCCTGAGGAGACCCCACATTGCAAGAGGGTCGAAACGTCGTCGACTCAATTGATAGCGAACCATTTTAAATAGCTCTGACTATTGTACACAGAGGCTATAATTATTATCAATTCATGTTGTGGTCGTTGTCTTTTTCAATAATTGTGGAAACCAAGTTCTGTATACATCACATGTCTGTTCACAATGTATTAGATGGTTTCATTTGCTTGGGACATATAATCACTATTGTGGTTCTTCTCGGTCGGTGTATGTATTGTTTTTGAATTATAAAAATTTGGATAAAAAAAGAATTATTATGAACACCAAGTCTGCGAGGCTCTCTTTTTCTGACATCCTTAACCCTAATTGATCGCGATTGTGCATTTTTAATTACCAGTATAGATTTATTGTATTCCCGCTAGAACCGTTGTTTTCGGATACATACGGAGCCTGTATGGAGCAAGGGCACAGACAAAGCTTTGAACGGAGAGGGAGACGAAGTCAGGCCCAGTCGAAGTCCAGCGAAGGCCAGAGTGTCCAGACGGTCGAAGGTCAGTGGTTTCTTCTTGTAGAATCTTGTCCACGTAAAATCTAAAGTCTTACAGCCAGGTAAGCCCTTTTGTACCCACGTTAGAGGGTTGGACAGACTCGGGGGACCCTCCTAGGGGAGGGTCAGGACAGAGGGGTGGTTACACCCATGTCCTTTGTCCAGTGTCGCGCCAGAGCAGGAGCCAATGGCTCCCAGAACTGGTTTGAACTGGACTATGCACAGGGACACCAGATGTGCCCCCAGTGCACACTTTCAGGCACTCTCAGAGTGCACCCACCCAGCCCCAATACACTAAATCCTGTCTGGGAGGTGGTCACATCTCCCTGTGACAGGATGCCTATTGTGCGGCCTTCCTCTGCTCGAGCTTGGCTCAGCAGCAGGAGGGCAGAAATGTGTCTCTGGTCGGCAGCATCCATTTTGTGCTGTCCGGGTCAAGAAGGCTGGCACCGGATAGACCAGTGACCCCACGAAGCTCGCTTCTGAAGGGTGGAATCATACCTCCCACACCGGTTACCGGTGTGGAGGTATGATTCCAAGGTGTTTGATACCAAACACGATATGTTTCTATGAAGCCGTTTGAGATAGCATTTACCGCGAGGTTATAATGCACCTCTACCTATATGTTCGGCTGAGCCACAGACAACCCGGGAGAATGGTCTCCGAAGGCTGCAGAGAGGCTCTGCTCATGCAGGGGCACCCTCACTAAAAACCCAGCACCCTGCCTTCAGGATTGATAAGGCCTGCTATAGGGGTGACGTACGTTTTAAGTGTAGTGACCTATAGATATAGTGAACCTATATCTAACGTAAGTGGTGCAAGCACCATCTTACACAGGTTGCAGTACCAGACCTAAAGTTCCAATTTGCATGGCCTCTCATGGGTGGCATAATACATGCTTCGGCCCATGGGAGGCCTCTGGGGTACCTATGCCCTGGGTACCATATACTAGGGACTTATAAGGGTACCTCAGTATCCAATCTGGAGTGTACCAATTTAAGGGAGAAAGCAGATAGACTGGGGTCCCGATTAGCAGGATCCCAGTCAGACTAGTCAAAAACAGTGAAACATCAAGCAAAAAGTGGGGGTAACCATAAGAAGCAGATCCTACTTTCCTAGAAAAGGTACCATGGGTCCCAAGGGCACTGTGGCCAGGGAAGGCCTCTAAGGGCTGTGACACATACTGTGCCACCCTTAGAGGTCCTGTACCTTAACTAACACACACACACACACACACACACACACACACACACACACACACACACACACGTGTTACCATCCTTGTGGGGACTATGTGTGAATACCTGCCTTGTGGGGACTAACCTTTCCCAATGTTTTTAAAATACACTAATAACAGAAAAATGTTAAGAAAAAATTCATAATACAGGATCCTGCTTCAAATTTGCAAATATATTGTTATTTAATCATGCGCACAGCACCATCCTTGTGGGGACTTGAACACGTGCTACCATCCTTGTGGGGACCTAGTCCGTAACACTATTTGTGATTGAATACAGTCAAAGGCAAACGGCTAAATGTTTATTTTTTCAACAATATACACAACTTTATAATCTATTCATATATGAATTGCTGCATATATGCTAGGGGTATACATTAAAGACAGACTATGTTAATGTGCCAGAAAATATCATATCATGCTTAAAGAAAGACACTTAAAGCTGTATTCAACCTATTTATTAGTGCCTAAAATCTTAGGAGATAAGGGAACTAACACAAAGAAATTAACATATGGAACCAAGGAATATGGTCAAGTGGAATCCAGAGCTTGATTAGCTGATTACATTTTTGCCAAAATAGATGTTCAAGTCCCCACAGAGATAGTGGGTGAAGATCATTGTGTTTAAGTCTCCATAGAAATAGTGTGTACATGCAAAGCTTAAATCCCATTATAAACAGTGTGAAGCTAATGATGTTCAAGTCCACACAGAGGTTGTGTGTAATTATAGTGTTGTTCAAGTCCCCAAAAAGATAGTGTGTTATCATAGAGATGTTCAAGTCCCCACAGAGATGGTGTGTTATTATAGTGTTGTTCAAGTCCCCAAAAAGATAGTGTGTTATTATAGCAATGTTTAAGTCCCCACAGAGATAGTGCATGAAGGTGATTGTGTTTAAGTCCTCATTAAAATAGGGCCTAATTCACAAAGGTAAACTTAGACAAAAAGTCTAACTTCACTACTTTTCAGTATTCACAAAGGTAAATTTAGACCAAAAGTCTAACTTTACTACTTTTCAATATTCACAAAGCCCCATACAGAGAATGTGAAGCGGATATTCAAGTCAAAGCAAACACAAGGAGATGATGGACGGAGTGCTGAAACTTTTCAGTCACCTACCCCCAGTCACAGATCTGGGTTGAATCCATCATCGTTCTTTAGCTCACTTCGCCACCCCAGTTCAGACCCAGCTATATGCAAATCAGTCTTGACCCTGTGCCTCATGGCACCCCTTGGTGCTTCAAGTCGAAACAGAGCTTGCGTTTAGTTACAGGAATGCTCAAGTCCCCACAGAGATGGTATGTTTTTATAGTGATGTTCAAGTCCCCACAAAGATAGTGTTTTATTATAGTTTTTTCCAAGCCCCACAAAGATATTGTGTTATTATAGCGATGTTTAAGTCCCCACAGAATAGTGCATGAAGATGATTCTGTTTAAGTCCTCATTAAAATAGGGCCCGATTCACAAAGGTAAACTTAGACAAAAAATCTAACTTTTCTACTTTTCAGTTTTACAAATGTAAACTTAGACCAAAAGTCTAACTTTACTACTTTTCTGTATTCACATAGCCCCATTCAGAGAATGCAGAGCTGATGATGCTCAAGCCAAAACAGAGCTTGCGTGTAATTACAGGAATGCTCAAGGCCCCACAGAGATGGTGTGTGATTATAGTATTACCACGGTCGCCAAGGAGAATGTGTGTGATTATAGACATGCCCAGGTCCCCACAGAGATAGTGTGTGATTATAGAGATGTTGAGGTCCCCATAGAGATGGTGTGTGACTATAGTATTACCACAGTTGCCAAAGAGAATGTGTGTGATTATAGACATGCCCGGGTCCCCACAGAGATAGTGTGTGATTAATGAGATGCACTGGGATAGCACACAGTGATAGTGCATGATTAAAGTCATGTACAAGTCCTTACAGAGATATTGTGCGATTACAGTGATGTTTAAGTCCTCACAGTGATAATGTGTGATTACACTTATATTCAAGTCTCCACAGTGATGTGTGTAATGATAGGTAGGTTGAAGAACCCATACAGATCGTATTAGTCTGGCGGCTTATTAAATAAATGAATCCACTTGAGGGATATGTGTTTGACCACTCTCTCACGTTTGAATCTTGGTGCTACCACTCAGCCTTTATTCCTTCCAAACAAGGTGAAACATGGGAAACTTTCACAAAGTTGAAACATCTATTTGTTCAGCCTTTTATATTTGGAGTGTAAAATAGAAATCCTTAAACAAGGCTTAAACATTCTCAAAAGTGCCCATGTCAGCTACAAGAGACTTTCTCAGTGTTGATGGTCTTGTTATTTGAAGGGCAAATCATATACAAGAGTCTTACAAATTGTATTACTGAACTGAGCTGGAAAGTCACTTTGGCAGACATACAGCTGTCTTTTTCATGGGAATTAAAACCTCAGAATGTGCCTACTTTAATTATAGGAATCTTTCACAATGTTAACAAATAAAATGTTGAGGAGTAAGCCCAAATGTTGTACTTCGGTGTGTGTGGGGTATAAAACTAGGCTTCCTAAAAGGAGCCGGTGAATCCTTTGTTCAGGAATAGAGAACGACAATTTGATAGTCATGCACTAGCTGTTTTTGTGAGAAAAGAAACCTTTAAATGTGCCCATGTTAAAGATAGGAGTCCATCAAAAAGTTAAAAAAACGTGTTTTTGGCAGTAGGCATTTTGTACATACAGTCTTAAACACTAAGGGCCTCATTTATGAAAAGTGTTGCATCGCTGCGTGAAAGCAGCGATGCAACACTTTTCAGTGCGCCCTCCTTGCGACATGATGGATGTGCCGCATTTATTGTATGGCGCACCATGTCGCAAGGAATGGCAGATACGTCAGGAATACGTCAGGAATCCTGACGTATCAAAATGGGTACATGTTAAATATGGTGAATGAAACAAATATTGATTCCAAAATATCATGTGACATAAATATGTTGTCAAAAATATCACCACTGCAAAAATATAGTGGAACAGAATATCAAAATTAAGAATGCAGGTTTTATTGTATACAATATGGTAATGAAGACAATTGTTGTAATTAATATTGTGTACTTTAGTACACTTGTAATAAACATTGTTTTCAATTAAATATATATATACTTATAATATTAGTAAAATTGTCTTTTTTTAAATATAGTTTGCAATTTTAAATGTGTAATTGAATTTTCAAAAGGTAATTACATGGGTCTGGTGGCTCAGTACTGTTGGGTAACAATAAACATCTGTTAGCGCCAAGATGCCTAAGAGTTAATGTGCGTTCTACAAATACCTATGTTAAGTAGTTTATAATTTAGTAGGGGGATATTGGGTTTTTAGGGGAATATGGTGGGAGGTTAATTACATTTTAACTAATTGTTTTTTAATGTTAAGTAATGTAAGGTAAAATCAATATATAAATGGTTAGTATGTAATGTTTTAATTGTTTAATTCTTTCATTTATTTGGGTTTCATTTCAGATTTTTAATTTATATTTTGTATAGTATAATTAGTTATAACTAATTTAGCAGCATGTTCAGTTTGTAGGGGAATAGGGTGAGAAATTATTTAAATGAAAATAGTTGTCTTTATTAATTTTTTGTTATTTAAATATTTAATGTATAAATCATTATATAATTTTTTCATTGAACATTTAAAATGAAAGAATAGTTTTATTTAGACTATGCAAGAAATAATTAGTAATATATATCAGCAAGTGTATATTATATTTATTCTTTTTATATGTTTCATTTATTTTAATTTTATTATTGTTTTATTTATATTTTAATTTATCTTCTTGGTGTTTGTGGGTTTTTTCAGTAATAGCGAGAAGTGAATTCTATGTATGTTTACTTAAATATTTCATTTAATTATACATTTATTTTGCATATTTATAATAAATTGTGCATTTTATTTAAATGTATACAATATATATTTTCTAGTTTAACTATGGTTAATCATTTTATGTTTTTAGGTATTTACATTTTTTTTTTTAAATGACTGTATTGCAATGGTATATGTACCCTTTCTGAAGTCCAACACTTTCCCTACTGTTGCTTAAATTGGAGTGGGAACAGTAAATATAGTCCATCCAATTGCTATGCTTTCCTTATTATTGCTTAATTGGGGTGGGGGTAGTTAATGTAACCCTTACAAAGTCCAACACTTTCCCTACCGTTGCTTTGGATGGAATGAGAATAGTAAATATAACCCCTTTGAAATCCAATACTTTTCCTTCTGTTTTATATATATTGGGGTGGGAATAGTAAATCCAATCCCTCTGAAGTCCAACACTTTCCCAGCTGTTGCTTACATTGCAGTGGGAATAGTAAATCTAACCTCTCTGAAATTCAGCACTTTCCCTGCTTTTGCTTAGGGTGGAATGGGAATAGTAAATTTGACACCCTCAGAGGTTCAACACCTTCCCTACTGTTGTCTAGACTGGAGTGGAAATGGCCATTTGAACCCCTCTGAAGTCCAACACTTTCCCTGCTGTTACTTAAATTGTAGTGGAAGTAGCAAACACTGACCTTCTAGTGGACTTGCTCCTTTCATAGCGAAGCTCCGCCTTGTAGCTGCTGCTGCCCCTGTTGCTGCTGCTGACCCTTGATCAAGTTTGAGGCCCACCTCCACCCGCAGGCCCCTGCCTGCGCCTCATATCTGGTGGTTTAGTGGTAGAGTGTCACTGCTCTGCTGCTGGGCTATTCCTCTGCCTCTTTTCTGATTTCTGCCTTTATTCAGCTTTTTACTTTTTTACCTTTTTCTTTCCTTTGTTTGCCACCCTCATCCCTGTAGCTGTGATCCCCATGGCCTGCCCCCTCCAGTGACCCTTCCCGCTCCTGCATTTCTAGCATCTCAGCTGTCTAGCCCCCCAGCACAACTTAATGGCTGCCGCTGCGCGGCTGCACCGCTGGGGTGCCAAAGGCAGGCCTGTCTGCACCCGTCCGTGCCTGGATCATGCCCATCGCCAGGGACCCTGGTTCTCAGACCTTCCACCGCTATGACGCCAGCACCCTCCTCACCCACAACTCAGGACGACATACCGCCTGCCACCTCGTGTCAACGAAGAAGACCCAAGGACCCTTCTCCTGCCAGAACTGCAGCCACATCCTCACCCACGCCAGCATGCCAGATCCTCTCGCCGCCCAACCAACAGCACACTCGACCGACTAAATTGCATACTCCTCAACATGCGATCCCTCCACAAACACGCCACAGAAATCTGGGACCTCCTCGACATGGCCTCTCCCGACATCACCTTCTTCATGGAAACCTTGATCAACCCCTGATCCGGACCAGTCATCGCCATCACCATCCCTGACTGCTACAAAATCACCAGCAAGGACTGCACCGACCAACCAGGAGGAGGCATCGCCATCATCCACAAGAACACCCTCCGACTGACCACGCACTCAAACGACCCAATGACAACCATGGAACACCTCCCCTTCCAGATCCAGACCAACAACACCCTTTGCAGCACCCTCATCTACAGGACCCACCGCCCCCGCCGGCTCTTCACCGACACCATCATAGACCTAATCGCACCCCAGGCTCTAGCATCCACCGATTATATCCTACTCAGAAACTTTAACTTCCACCTGGACAACCACAGTGACCAGAACACCGCCTCCCTACTGGTGACCCTTGCCAAAATCAGTCTCAAGCAGCTAGTCACCACACCGACTCACTCAGCTGTACACATGCTCGACCCCATTTTCTCTGCCAGCAGAAACCTCACCTACAGCCACACCACCGAATTTTGCTTGACTGACCACCACTGCGTGCATCTCGACTTTGCCAGGCCCACCGTACACTACCACCCTCATCATCCCCGTCGTAGCTGGAACAAGGACACAGAAGAACTTCTCGTCAACTTCCTCAGCACAACCACTCCACCAACACCAACAGACGCCAACACTGCAGCGCAAAACCTTCACCAATGGATCTCCAACTGCGCTGACACTCTGGCCCCCTCCAGAAGACACCAGACAAGCAACACTCGAAGAAAGCCAGTTGGTTCACTCCCGCCCTCCATGAGTCCGGACGACTTGAGAAGAGATGGAGGAACAACAAAACCCAGAAACCCATGCAACCTTCAAATCCACTGTCAACGCACACCACCTTCTCCTCAAAACCACAAAGAAAACGGCATTACAGTACAAAATCAATGCCAACGCACACGACAGCAAAGAACTCTTCCCCATCATCGAGGAGTTTGCCAGGCCCAATAGCAAGACCACACACATTCCACCCTCCCAAGACCTCTGCAACAAACTTGGCACCTTCTTCCACCACAAGATCAGGCAGATCTACAACAGCTTCGCCACCCAAGACCCTGCTACTATGCCAGCCACCACCGCACGCAACCACACCACACACCCCACCCCAACAGATTGTGCTCAACTGGACTCCGCTAACCACAGATGACACATTCAAGACCATGAAGAGCATCCACTCAGGAGCCCCATCGGATCCTTGCTCGTACCACATCTTCCATAGAGCAGCCGCCTCCATCGTCCCAAGCTTCGCCACACCATCAACTGCTCCATCGAAAGTGCCACCTTCCCTGACAACTGGAAACGCGCTGAGATCAATGCCCTGCTGAAGAAGCCATCTGTTGACCTGACAGACCTCAAGAACTTCAGACCAATCTCCCTCCTCCTCTTCCCAACCAAGGTCATCGAGAAGGCCATCAACACCCAAGTCTCCGAGTTCATCTAGGAGAACCACATCCTGGACACCTCCCAATCCGGCTTCCGAAGCAACCACAGCACCGAGAACGCACTCCTCGCCGCCACCAATGACATCCGCTCCCTCCTGACCTGGGCGAAACTGCAGCCCTCATCCTACTGGATCTCTCAGCCGCTTTCGACACCATCTCCCACGCACCCTAATCACAAGACTCCACAACTCCGGCATCTGCGACAAGGCACTGGACTGGATCCACTCCTTCCTTACGGGCCAAACACAGCATGTCAGACTACCCCTGTTCCTCTCAGAACCTACAGAGATCAGCTGCAGAGTGCCCCAGGGCTCCTCCCTGAGTCCCACCCTCTTCAACGTCTACATGGCCCCCTTCTCAGCCATCGTCAGAAGCCACGGACTCAACATCGTCTCCAACACCGATAACACCAAGCTGCTCCCCTTCCTCACCAACGAACCCACAGCCACCAGAACCAACTTTCACAGCGGAATGGAGGCTGTTGCTACCTGGATGAAAGAAAGCTGCCTCAAGCTCAACTCGGACAAGACCAAAGTACTCATCCTGGGACCCACCTCCTCAGCCTGTGATGACTCCTGGTGGCCAGCCGCACTAGGAACCCCTGCCACCCCCACGGACCACGCACGCAACCTCAGCATCATACTGGACTCCTTGCTCACAATGAACTGCCAAATCAGTGCAGTATCCTCATCCTGTTTCCACATGCTCCGGTGCTTCGAAGGACAGTCAGAAGGATCCCCACAGAATCCAGAAAGATGGTCACCCACACACTCATAACCAGCAGACTTGACTACGGCAATGCACTCTACGGTGGCATCGCCCAGAAATAGCTCAGGAAACTACAGAATGTCCAAAACGCTGCAGCCAGACTGGTCCTCAACATCCCCCGCTGCAGCCCCATAACACAACACCTCTGACAACTCCACTTGTTCCCAATCAACAAGCGAATCACCTTCAAACTCCTCATACATGCCTACAAAGCTCTCCACGACGCAAGACCAGAATATCTGACCAACCGCCTTGCATTCCACACACCAGACAAACAACTCCGCTCCGCCCAACTCACCCTGGCCTCCATCCCATGGATCCAAAAGACCAGAACCAGAGGAAGATCCTTCTCCAACCTCACCTCCAAGATCTGCCCTTCCACCTCATGCAATTTGCGTTGTTGACCCAATTCAGGAAGAACCTCAAGACCTGGCTCTTTGACTGAACCTCCACATCCAGACGGATCAGCAGCACCCCCAAACCCCCTCAGCGCCTTTAGACCCTCAGGGGTGAGTAGCTGCGCTATATAAACTCCTGATTGATTGATTAAAATCTAAACTTTCCCTACTGTTGCTTGGACTGGAGTGGGAATAGTAACTCCAATCCCTCCTAAATCTAACACCTCCCCTACTGTTGCCTAGATCAGAGTGGGGAAAGTAATTCCAACCCTTCTGAAGTCCAATACTTCCCGTACTGTTGCTTAAATTGGAGTGGAATAGCAAATGCAGCCTCTCTGAAGTCAACATTTTTCCTTGGGTTGCTTAAATAAGAGTGGGAATAGTAAATCTAATCCCTCCGAAATCCAAACCTTTCTTTACTGTTTCTTATATTGGAGTTGGAATAGTTAATCTAACTTGCTTGAAGTCCAATATTTTCCCCTATTTTGTTTACGTTGATGAGGGAATAGTAAATGTAACCCCTTTCAAGTGTAAAACTTCTCCTACTTTTATTTTAATTGGAGGAAAATACTATATTTTTGCTGTTTCTTTTAATTGCTTATATATTTTTAAATTATATATCTTTTTATGTTTATTATTATTTTTTAAATCTATTTTTATTTGAAATTATGTTTATATTATTTTAATTTATTTACCTAATTGTGTTGTTTTTAATGTTTTTTCCAATTATTTTTATTAATGTTAATATTGTTCATGTACCTACAAAGTATCACAATACTTAAAAAATGTTCAGTTCACCCTAAACAGCTATAAAAATATATAGAAATTTATAAATAAAAATCTCCACCTACTACCCCTAAATAAAGTGGTAATAGATAGCTTTTTTTTGTTTTTTAAGAGTTTTATATAGCACGAACTAGACCCAAGAAATAGGGTATCAGAGCGCTTTACATGAGCACCAGTTTCGTTACAGATGGACACATTCATTTTTGTTAGGCACGGGGAGATTAAGTGATTTGCCCAGAATCACAGGATGTTGAGCGTCGTTGCCAGGACTCGAACCCGGTTCCCCAGCTTCGAGGTCAACCGCTCTAGCTGTAAGGCTACATCCTTTCCCCATAGTGAACAATAAATCCGAATACTTAGCTATAAGTAAGACCGTAACTCAGAACGCAGCAAAACTGTGATAAATACTACATGGCTGCCTTTTACCTTTGGTAAACGCAGAACGAATAGTTTCTTACCTGTCGGTGTAGTTTTGCAGCTTGAAGACTTTCTGGATTCACTATGCTGTGCATTATTCCGCCATCTCGTGGTTGGGTCCGGATTCGTAGTCTTTTCTTTGTTTTTGTGTTTTTGTTTTTTTTTGTTGGCCCAGGTGGGCGGCGACGCCCACCATTTGGTGTCTTCGGTGACGTCGTCGCGCTTCCGGCGGAAGCTCCCACCTTTGGTAGCCATCTTCGGATTCTTTTTTCTTTTCCTCTTACAGTTTTTTGTTGTCTATGTCTTTAACCTTTAATCCTTCAATTATTCTTTGATCCCTCTAAACCTTGTATGTAGTCTAGTTGTACCCTTAACCTCCTATGTTATCTTCCTGGCGGAGGCGGGTGGGATCGCTAGTGAATCCAGAAAGTCTTCAAGCTGCAAAACTACACCGACAGGTAAGAAACTATTCGTTTTGCAGCGTGAATCTTTCTGGATTCACTATGCTGTGCATAGACTTAGTAGCGGTTTTGTTATTGCGGTGGTTGGGTGGAAGATGAGCATTGGTTGCTGAAAATGTGCTGTAAGACCTTCTGTCCTACTTGTGCCTCTTTGTTCATTTGGATATCAACACAGTAGTGTTTGGTGAACGTGTGCACGGAAGACCATGTTGCCGCTTGGCAAATGTCTTGTATAGGTGTGTTCGCTAGGAACGCAACCGTTGCTCCCTTTTTCCTTGTTGAGTGAGCCTGGGCGGCTCCTTGTAATTCTTGTCCTGCCTGCTTGTGGCAGAGTTGTATTGCTTGTGCAATCCACCGTGCAATGGTATTTTTTGTTACTGGTCGTCCCAGGAAACTGCTTGCGAAGGAAACGAAGAGTTGTTTTGTTTTCCTGCATTCCTTCGTCCTTTCTATGTAGTGCATCACTGCCCTTCTGGCGTCCAGCGTGTGTAGCGCCTTTTCTGAGGGTGTTGAAGGTTTCTGGAAGAAACTTGGTATCTGTATTGTTTGATTGATATGGAACCGCGACACCACCTTTGGCAGGAAGTGTGGGTCCGTCCTCATGACAATTCTGTCCTTGTGTATTTGCAAGTAGGGCTCTTGTAGTGTGAGAGCCTGCAGTTCACTGACTCTTCGCAGTGACGTGATAGCCACTAAGAAAGCCGTTTTTAGTGTGAGCATGTGCAGTGTGATCTTGTGTATGGGTTCAAATGGTGATTTCATCAACTGTGTCAGTACAGTGTTGAGGTTCCAGCTTGGGGCTGGCATCCTTTTAGGGGGCTATTCTTTTAGCCCCTTCCAGGAATCTTTTGACCACTTGGGAGGTGAAGAAGCTTTTCACCGCTTCTCCCCTGGTGTAGGCCACTATGGCTGCTAGGTGAACCCTTAGTGACGAGTAGCTCAGCCCGCTTTGTAGTAGGTGTGTTAAGTATCGCAGTACTGTTGATTCTTTTGTGACTTTTCGTTGCAGTCCCTCTGTAATGCACCATTGTGAGAACCTTTTCCACTTTGCAATGTAGCATTTTCTTGTAGTGGGTCTCCTTGCTTCTCTGAGTACTGCCATGGTGCTTGGAGGTAGTTTGAGGTGTGCGAATTCTAGGTCCTCAGGAGCCATGCTGCTAGGCTGAGGCTGTCTGGTTCTGGGTGGAGCACTTTTCCGTCTTGCATTGTGAGGAGGTCTTTCCTTCTGCTGAACCTGTGTGCTGGTTCCTGCGCCATTTCCATTATCTGTGAGAACCATGATTGTCTGGCCCACTGAGGTGCCACCAATATCAGTGTCATGCTGCTGCTCCTGCATTTGCTGAGTACCTTGTGTAACAGTGGTATCGGGGGAAAAGCGTATGCAAATTCGTTCGACCAACTTATCCATAGCGCATTCCCTAGGGACCTTTGGTCCGGTTGTCTGGATGCGTAATGTTGGCATTTTGCATTGTGGAGTGTTGCAAACAGGTCTATCCGTGGTGTTCCCCACTTTTGGAACAGCCGCTGCACCTCCTGCTGGTTGAGTTCCCATTCGTGGGATGCAGACGTCTGCCTGCTGAGTCGGTCTGCTTCCACATTGTCTATTCCTGGAAGGTGTATTGCTAGCAGGTCTATCCTTAGAGGGATGGCCCATCTCCAGATCTCTTGTGCCAGGCTTGATAGCGGTGTTGACTGTGTTCCACCCTGTTTGTTGATGTAGAACATCGTTGTTGTGTTGTCTGTTTGTATCAGCACTCGCTTCCCGTAAAGCTGCTTTTGAAAGGCTTTTAAGGCTAGGAACACCGTTTTTAGTTCTAGGACGTTGATGTGTTTCACTGCATCTTGTTGTGACCACAGCCCCCTGACGCGGAGTCTGTCCATGTGTGCGCCCCAGCCCTGCTGTGAGGCGTCCGTTGTGATGGTCACTGTTGGAGTTGGCTGTGTGAATGGCTTCCCTTGTAATATGTTCTTTTCCTTCCACCACGCTATTTCTTGCTGCACTGCGTGTGTGACAACCACTAGATCTTCCCAACTCCCTGTCGCTTGTGACCACTGCTGCTGTATCCATTCTTGGAACGGTCTCATGTGCAGTCTGATATGTGGGACAAGGTGAATGCATGATGCCATCATTCCCATTAGTCTGCTCACCGTCCTCACTGTCAGAACTTGCCCCTTGCGGTAATGACGTGTTTCCCTCAGGAGCGCTATAGTTCTCTTGTCGCTGGGGAACACCTTGGACTGTGTGCTGTCTATTAGCGCCCCTAAGAATATTTTGATCTGCTGAGGTTCTGTTGACGATTTCTCCCAGTGTATTGAGAAACCTAGTGTGGACAGTGTTTGTATGACTTGTTCGATGTGGTCTTTGCAGAGTTTGTATGATCCTGCTTTCACAAGCCAGTCGTCGAGGTAGGGGTATACATGTATGCTCTTTCTCCGAAGGTGCGCAGCAGCTGCTGCTAGGCATTTTGTGAACACCCTTGGTGCGGACTTTAGTCCGAAGGCCAGCACTGTGAACTGGTAGTGTTCGTGGCCTATCACGAATCTTAATAGACGTTTGTGTTTGTGGTTGACGGGTATGTGCAGATATGCATCTTTCAAGTCTAAGGTCGCCATGTAATCCCCTTCTTGGATTTGTGGTATTACTTCCTGAAGTGAAGTCATTTTGAATTTTTGAGTTTTTATGAACTTGTTCAGGAATCTGAGGTCCAGTATTGGTCTTAGTGTTTCGTCTACCTTTGGCACAAGGAAGTATGTTGAGTATACTCCCTTGTTTCTTTGGTTTTTTGGGACTAGTTCTATTGCTCTTTTTTGTAGCAGCTCCTCTGCTTCTAGACGGAGGAGGGCGAGTTCCCTTGCGGGTATTGTCCGATGTCTTGGTTTTTTCCCCGGCGGGTGTTTTAGGAGGTCTATGCAGTACCCGTGCTGTATGGTGTTTAGTATCCACTTGTCCGTGGTAATTTCCCTCCATTGTGTGAGGAATTTTCCTAATCTTCCTCCCACCGGTGTTGTATGCTCGGTGGTTATTTGTTGTATGTGTGTGTTCCTTATTTTGTTCCTTTGTGGACTTCTCCTCTCCCTTGGTGTTAACTGGGGAGGGTGTGGTTTGTGTCTGGAGTCACTTTGAGGTGGGCTGCTGGCCCCCTCTTCGGGCCTGTCCCCGTCCGTACCCGCGCCCTCGAAAGGACCGTCCTCTTGGTTGGTACTGCCAATTTTGCTGCTGTTGTCCCTGCAGGTTTTGGCCCTGGTTGTTCCCCTGATATCCTTGCTGGGGTGATTGGTGTGAAGTGGTGGGTGCATTGCCCCCTCTACCACTGGGTCGCCTTGAGGGGTTTCCTCTTCTCATGCCCCTGAACTGCAGCGCTCCCATGGACCTTGCAGTTTCGTTGTCCGTTTTCAGTTGAGTCAACTTGTTGTCGACTGTTGCCCCAAACAGTTTCTCACCGTCGAAAGGTGTATTGATGATGTTGCTCTGTACTTCTGGCTTGAAGCCGGAGATCCTGAGCCATGCGTGTCTCCTCTCAGTTACTCCTATCATCATTTGCCTGCTGGAGTTCTCTGCTGCGTCCAAAGCTGACTTTAAGCAAGTGTTAGCGATGGCCTTGCCTTCCTCCGCTAGGTAATTTGCCCTTTGTTGGTGTTCTTCTGGCAGGTGTTTAATGAGCTGACTCATTTCTGCCCAATGCTGGTACGCATGCCTGCTGATGAGGGCGTTGGAGTTGGCGATGCGCCAGTGTATGGCTGCGTTCCTCTCCACTTTTCGTCCTGTGAGGTCTATTCGCTTGCTCTCCTTGTCTGGAGGTGGGCCTGTGTTGGTGGGCACACCGGCCCTTTTTCTGGCCGTTGCAGCGATAATGGAGTCTGCTGGTACTGACCCTTGGATGTACGCCGGGTCTTTTGTAGAATGTTTATATTTCTTCTCGCTTCTAGGTGTAACCGCCTTGCAGACTGCCGGTTCCCTGAAGGCCTCCCTTCCCTGGTCGAGGACGCCAGGCAACATGGGTAGGAATTGGCTCCTTGTCTGTTGAGGGAGCAGGGTTTCGAAGAGGAAACCTGCCTTTGTTTTTTCTTCCTGCATTTCGACCCCATATGTCTTTGCAGCTTTCTGGACGACCTCATTGTAGACTCCGATGTCGTCTGGCGGCGAAGGCCTCGAGGGGTAAGAGTCTACCCCTTCTTCTGGTGACTCTGCGTCGAGGTCTTGCCAGTCTATGTCTTGTACCTCCGAGGACGCCGAGTCCCGGTAAGACTGCATCTCTTCTTCGCCTTCGGCTTCGAAGTAGTAGTCTTCTTCGTCCTGGTCTTCGAGTGGTTCAGGTGTTGTCGGGGGCTCGATGTATTCGGCTTCGAACTCCTCGAGCGCCTCGTGGGCTGGCTTCGATGGGATAGCGTATTGCTTCATCTTGTCGTCGAAGTCTTTTTTCCGTTGCAGGATGCTCGCCATCTCTGCCTCGAGCCTCCTTTTCTTTTTCGCCATCTCGTGGGCCTTTTCGGCGTCGAGTGGTGCAGTGCTTCTCTTCGCGGTCGCGGTCGTCGAAACAGACGCCGGGCCTTCCTTTCTCGGTGCCGAGGCTTCCCTTTCGGAGGTGACCTTCGACGCCTTTGTTTTTTCGGAAGCTTTCGCCGATTGTGAGTCCTTGTCAAAGGATCCGCTCGACTGCTTGTCCTTGGACGCTGTTGCTTTCGTCGAGGGTTTCGGCGGCAACGCTCCCTTCGAGGACTTTGCTACACTTCTAGTAGTGTCGCTAGGTGTTCTGGCTTCACTCTTTCGAGCGTCGCTCTGGTGTTTTGGGGTCGACGACTCCCTTACCTCCTTCGACGTTTTCTTATGGACCTCGACGACAGCGCAGTCCTCTGGTCCCTCAGCGATGTTGTCTTCCTCTCCGCTCGAGAGGCCCAGGTCTCGGAGCGATGGTGCTGGTCCCTGGCCCTGCATGTTGTAGTTCGCCCTTCTCTGTCTGTCTCTCACCCGGAGGGTCTTCGGGGTGAACGCCGAGCACGCGTTGCAGTCTTCGCTGATGTGGTCGAGCGGCAAGCAGAGGTTGCAGACTGGGTGCTGGTCTTTTTGGGCGTACTTGTGGTGGCAGTTTTTGCAAAACTTGAACGGAGTCTTGTCCATAACCGCGCTCAGGGAGCCCCCTGCGAGCGCATTCTCCGTAGGCGTCGAGATTTCGGTCGTGGACCTTCTACCTCGTCGTCCTTCTTGTTGTCTCCGGTACTTGTGTCGTCGTCCGGTGTCTCAGGAATCCATCCTCTGTGATGATATTTCGACTTTGAGATTCTTCGTCCAAAATTTTCTGGAACTTCTCGGCAACGATCCAGACCCCACGGCGGAAAAAAGAATCTGAAGATGGCTACCAAAGGTGGGAGCTTCCGCCGGAAGCGCGACGACGTCACCGAAGACACCAAATGGTGGGCGTCGCCGCCCACCTGGGCCAACAAAAAAAAAAAAAAACCACAAAAACAAAGAAAAGACTACGAATCCGGACCCAACCACGAGATGGCGGAATAATGCACAGCATAGTGAATCCAGAAAGATTCACGCTGCAAAAACAAGGATATGATAGGAACTTGACGACTATAAAGGTAGACAAGAATGGAGATTAAGCGACTTCCTCAGACTTGCTAAATGTTTTTGTTTAGTGCAGAAGACCCTGTTAAAACTGGTGTTGAGGTGCAAAACTCAATCTACTCCGCTCTGTCACTCCACTCTATGCCACCTCACTGAACACTATTCCACTCTACGCCACTCCACTCTAGTCCACTCTACCACACTGTACGACACTTCATTCTACAGCACTCTACAACAGTCCACTGTATGACACTCTCCTCCAGTCTACTCTACGCCACTACACTGTACGACATGCCACTATGGCGCAACACACCACTCTAATGTACGACATGCCACTCCACTCTTCTCTACGGCATGCCACTCTACTCTAAGCCTCTACGTTACATGCCACTCCACTGTTCACCACTCCACTGTATGCTATTCCACTCTATGCTATTCCACTCTATGCCACTCCACTCTACCCCATTCCACTCTATGCCAATCCACTCTATGCCACTGTACTGTATGCCACTCCACTGTATGCCACTCTACTCCACTGTATGCCACTCCACTCTACAATGCCCCACTCTAGGACACTCCATTGTACGACGGTCCATTGTATAACACTCTCCTCCAATTTACTCTACGCCACAGTGGCACCAGAGATGAAGGAGGTGAAAATCTCCCTGCAGTCTAGTCCAAGTCCATGCATGGAGCATAAGGAAGCAGCTATGATTAGTGCAGCAGGTACAGTGGCACTGGGCAGAGGCAGGGTGAAGAGCCAACAAAAGCCTGATCTTGACATTAATTAGGGCGCTGCTACTGTATTCTATTGTACAGTGATTCATCTGGGGTGCCGAAGCATGGGGACCCCATGAGGGAGTGTGGGGCTGGCAGAGGATGTATTTATTATCATTCTATGTGGGAATGTATTTATTATCATTCTATGTGGGAAGTGTTTTGATTTCATGGATGAGTGACCAGAGAGGTGCTCTTTTCTTGTCTTGGGGCACAGTGCGTATGAACAGAGCAGGTTCCGTGAGAGATCGGCACGCAAATTATAATATAGTTAGAACTAAAATACATAGGCAGCACTCGCCTAGTCAGATGAACAGCAGGGTGATGTGTGCAAATACTCTATAGGGATAACCAGAGAAGGCCTAGTAATCCTTTTGGCAACGTCTGCAAGGCAGAGATCCTGTCAAGTGTGTAAAATGATAGTGTGTACACAATTTGCTTAGTTTGTTTTTGTTTAATTATGCAAAAGTTCAGGAAAATTATGCGAAATCACATAAAATTACGCAAATACATTATTTAGTGCTATATTTGAGCACGAAATGAGTTTTGCAGTAAAAACATAGCACAAAAAACATAAGTGGCATAAGGAAAAGGCTCTCATGTTCTGGACATTTGCATTAGTCCCATGCATTTGCGATAAACCTTTGCCACAAGTGCCACATAGTTATGTGAGGTGGCACTGGAATTTTTATAACAAGCATAGCATGAAATTCGAGAAATTACATGACTCAAGCAGCTTAATTTAAATTTTAACCGGGTCTCAATATTATGCCAAATGGTAATGATGGAAGTTGGTGCTATGAGAAGCAGCCATGCAGAGATACTGCCTACTAATGTACAATTATATGTCATTGACGATAGTGGAGAACACCATGAGATGTGAAAAAACAGTCCATTGAAAGACTTTTAACTAAAAGAAATGCTGCTGACGGGGGGATCTTATGTCGGGTATGTTAAGAAAAAGAAGACAATTAGGGGCAGATGTACAAGCCCCTTGCTCCGCCGGTGCATCACGTTGCGTGACGCACCGGTGGCGCAGCCTGCTAAGTGATATTTACAAGAACAGGTAAAGTCACCCTGCGTGACTTAACCTGTGCTTGTAAATATCGCCCCTGTTCATGCAACACTGGAAATGCGTCAGAATGCTACGCCACCCTAGGGGTGGCGTAGCGAGGTGCAACGTGGAGAAATGTTTTCATTTCTCCTCGTTTTTCCCTCTTTCAATGCGTGCTGCATTCTACAGCACACATTGGAAGAGGAAATTACCTCAATTGATTGTTTTTGTGCAGGAAGGTGCCCCTTCCTGCACAAAACCAATCTCCCCACGATGCAAGCATCCTTGCACCATGGTGCAAGGGTGCCTGCGCCGGCGCATGGCAGCAGTTTGTGCGCCAGCGCAGGGGAAGCACAGAGATGCGACATATTGTTGTAAATATGTTGCATCCCTGTGCTTCGAAACTAACGCAGCACGGCGCAGCAAAATGACTTGCGACACCGCGCTGCGTTAGTTTCTTGTGGATTTGCCCCTTAGACTTTAAGGGGCAGATTTACAAGCCCCTTGCACCGCCGGTGCATCACGTTGCGTGACGCACCGGTGGCGCAGCCTGCGAAGTGATATTTACAAGAACAGGTAAAGTCACCCTGCGTGACTTAACCTGTGCCTGAAAATATGGCCCCTGTTCACGCAACACTTTGCGTGTTAGGGGCGTGACATAGGTGTTGCTGTGGGTGTTCCCACGCAAAACCCATGTCCACTGATGCATTTCCAGATTCATGAGAAATCGTAAATCTGGAAATGCGTCAGAATGCTACGCCACTCTAGGGGTGGCGTAGCGAGGGGCAACGAGGAGAAATGTTTTCATTTATCCTCGTTTTTTCCTCTTTCAATGCGTGCTGCATTCAAGCACGCCGTCTGCAGTGACAGCAGTTCGTGAGAGGAGCAACGCCCTTTGAATATCACTCGATTGTAGCGAGCGTCACCTTCAGCAAATCCTTACGAGTTGCTCTGGCAATATTACTCCATTTGGCCTGGAGTCTCAGCCATTATTCCGGTGTTAGATACCTGGAAGTTTTTAAATATTTGTGATTCGCCTGGTTCAACAAACGTATTGTTTGACCAGACATAAGGGTCAATCATAAACTCTTTACTCATCGTCCTGAAGATGGTCTAACGTACATTTATACTACCAAGACCGAAACGTCGACCAGCTCATCTATTTCCACAGTTATTTAATTTCTTTGGAATTGTTTTCTGTTGTCTCAGACTCATTTTCCGTCACGAAAATATTTTGGAATAGATGTTCACACAATTGACCCTGAGGTCTTAACTTTTGTACATCATTGATCCACCTCGGTCATTGTGTGTTGTTATATTGCTTTGTACCCTTCTTGTTTGTTCACATTAAATAGATTTATTTGTTGATAAATGCACACCTGTGTTTAAACTGTTCATTGTAGATTCATCACGATATGAATGAGCTAATTTGAGTATTGATTGTTCATTAGCCAGCCACCTTCAGGGGCCCGACAACAGATTTATCCAGTTAATTGGTGCTTATTTAGTTTCTTGAATTAAATCCCTTGTAGGCACTTTTACCTATCAATTGTTACATGTCCCAGGCCTCCAAGGGTATATTGGGTTTCCCACTCTCTTCTCATTGCATTCTACAGCACACATTGGAAGAGGAAATCGCCTCAATTGATTGTTTTTGTGCAGGAAGGTGCCCCTTCCTGCACAAAAACAATCTCCCCACGACGCAGGCATCCTTGCACCATGGTGCAAGGGTGCCTGCGTCGGCGCATGGCAGCAGTTTGTGCGCCAGCGCAGGGGGAAGCACAGAGATGTAACATATTGTTGTAAATATGTCGCATCCCTGTGCTTCGAAACTAACGCAGCGCGGTGCAGCAAAATGACTTGCGGCACCTCGCTGCGTTAGTTTCTTGTAGATCTGCCCCTTAGTATCTGCTGATAAAAAACACACAAACATTAGCAGGCAGTCGATATTTCAAGTCAAAGCTATAGGTTTTCCTTCTGCAAAAAAGTTATGACATCAAAGTGCAACATAAATGTGTTTTTTTTTAGCCATTTGCCTATTCACATAAGTAATAGAATGCTAATAATCGACTAAAAACTTCAGGAGCCCACTTCCCCTCTATTAGTGGGGCTGCCACACTTGAGCAGCCGGATTGTAACTCCTAAAAATAATATTATAGCCATTGTATGCTGTCGTGCAGTATATGTAACAGTAATGTGGAACTATTTTTCAAAACCACTGCTGATTTTTATGTTTTTAATTGATAACTAAGGATAAAAAAATATTAAACGGTTGCAGCTTTGAAAATGTTTATTTTTCACTGCAAAATATGCAATGCTTTTAAGCTTGTGCACTGTGGGAATGTAAGAGTTTGATAAGTGAGTGCAGTTCATAGAAAGCTAGAGACAGGTGCCAGGGGGTCAAAGCAGCTCGGCTGGAGCTGGGAGTGTCAAAGTTAGGCCCTTTGTCATTCAGGGCAACCTGGGAGAGCGCTTATTCGCACCTCTTCCTCAGCCGCTGTAATGACAATGGAAGCCCTTACCTCACATATCAACAGGAGGGGGAAGGGACTGTCTCAGAGGATGGGAGTGGGAATAGCGCTTTCTTTTCTCTTTGGAAGTGTAATGTTCCTGGGTATGGAGTAACAGGAAAGGGGGCTCCTATTCTTAAGCTAGGGCGAAGGTGCATTTCAGCACATTGAAAGATTTATGTGGAAATCGCTTTTAAAGATGTCTGTAAGCCATTTTTGAGGAGAATAATTAAGAGCGCATCTCTAGCAAAACAAAAGATGTCACTTTAAATCTGAAAATATTTTATACAATCTCTACTCTCATTACTTCGAGAGGGTATGTCTGAAAAACACACACGTTGAACAGTTTTGGATGTGCTTGCGCTTTTAATATTAGTGAGCCACATTACGTGTAATTGTTTGCCTATCATCCCATCATTTGGTGAAGTCGGTTTCTGTTTAGAAATATCGATTTACATGGGGTCTAACTCTTGGGCTATTAAGTCACATACAAATATGTGCAATATACTTAGCCCACGAACTAACACTGCACAATTTGTGCAATATATATAGCCCGTAAGCATATATGTACCTTTTTCTCAGTGTGAAATTCTGACAGCTATTGCCTCATTTTCAGGGCCTCCGTAGTTTTCATTCAGTCTCAAACAGGTGTTTGCGTTTGAATCAGCATTATAAATTGAATGTACAGTTCGCACTGACTATTGACTTTTCTCTGTACATATTTCCCTGTCTCAAACATGGTGAAAGTGTTGCAGCTCCGAATTTGAGAAAACGTGTTATTACCATGCTATTCTCTTTTCCAACCTGCGGATCCCGCAATAGGGAGGTAATACTACACTGTGAACCCAGTGTAGTTTTTATTTGCCCGGATATTATTCGCTACCAGATTTACTGCAGCCCTCAAAATGAGGGCCTAATGGACATAGTAAAAGAAGCATTGACAAAGCCAATATGATCAGAGTTACTTTTACAGAAATTATTGTGCTTAATTAGCAAGTTAAGTTTGTGCATGAGTGTGAAGCTACTACTAAGTACTGCGGGGGTGCATACTCTTGTTGCAGCTCTAACAGGGGGTGGATGATGCGGGTGCACAGACTCAAAAGAAAGAGATGCAGGCTTGGAGCAGAATTTCTAAGAATTGTTCATGACATTCTGTGTGTAGCCGGCTGACTGTTCTTTGTAAAGTGACAACGAAAGATACAAGTTAAGCACAGACAAAGCCGATAGTTTTGACTTTTCTAAAGGAACGTCTATTGAGTTGCTCATACTATGAGGCATGTAAGCGAGGAAAACAAAATGCATGCTGGGTCATTAATATATTGGCACAGTTACTTAGGCTTGTAACCAACAGTCTATAGAAATTCCTTATACATTCGGTAAGCGAAGGTTACCTAAAAATTTGCTTACAAGCTGTACAGAGAACCACAATGTGTGCAGTCCATCAGCACAGGCCACAGACCCCACGATGAGTACGGATCACTGAAAATGACAACTGTGAGACCCCTGATATGTACACCTCAACTGCAAAGTCGCGAAGAAAGAGAGGCACCCACCGCAATGTATAATGTGTAGTAGTGCTTCTTTACGCTCTGGTGGTATATAAAAAGGCAATATTACCTATAGAAGTGGCAGTATTATGGTTCCTATATTATGAGCTTATTTTACAGAGAAATATAAACATTCCTATTGTGTGTGTTTCTTTTAAAAGGGCTGTCAAACTGCCAACTGTTTTTACTGGTCATATATGACTTTCTCTAAAATATCAAAAGAGGTGGCAACATAATGGGAGTAAGAGAAGCAAGAGACACATGGTGTTATTGAGAGCTCAGTTTGTTGCCTGTCTTGTATTGGAGGGCACTATGCAGAGTTGAAAGGGTCTTATTTATAGTATGGCTGATATGACAGATGCAGCGCAGCAGATGGGTGTGAAGAGCCCAATCAACCTACTCCCAGGACTCAGAAGGCTAAGGATCAAAGTGCAAACTGGTTAGGACAGAGCACAGGGGCACATCTATTGTTACTGCAGCAGGCACAGTTGCACCAGGGCTGAAGGAGGTAAAGAGCCGAGTGAAGCCTGCTTGATGACCATGCACGGAGCATAAGCAGGGCCACTGGAATTATGTGGCAGGGTTGAGTGAATTATGTGGCAAGAAAAGACAACTTATGCAGCAATATGTGTCACATTTTGGGATAGTATTACTTCATTATTTTGTCATTCTTAAACTTGTTAAGACTGTCTGGGCATTAGTTGCAATCCACTGCCTGGCAACATGTGTCACTGCGTTTTTAGTAACTTTTGAACCGTTTGAGCCGGAAACAATTTTTTTTGTTAAAATCTGCAGATTATGCAACAGATGATGGATTATGTGGCAAATGCAGCAAATTTATAATTGTACGAAAATCGCTGCAGCGGCACAATTGCATAATTCCAGTGGGCCTGAGCATATAGGTCTAGCTATCATTAGTGTAGCAGGTGCAGTGGAACTGGGAAAAGGTGGGGTGAAGAGCAAACAGCAGCCGGTTCCGGACATTAAGGATTGAGGTGCTGCTATTGTATTGCATTGTAGACTTCAATCTGCTGGACACTTGGGGATTGCCTCACCTGCCCCCTTTAGGAAAGAGTACACATTTGTATCCTGTGTCCATAGGATGAAGTTTAGCATTGGCTTAGCCCTGTTTTTAAATTCTATGCTACCAGTAGTATACTTAAGGAGGTATTTCAGATACTGCCTGAGTGTGCTAGGTTTACATCAAGCACATGTGGTTGTTTCAAAGTTCACGCATGGCCACCACATTTAGAACCAATGTATTTCCCATCTTGGAATGGTAAACCCGTGATATACGATATCCATAATGGTCTCCTTATGTAGAGGAAGCAGCCAAGTGAGATGCGGTGTACTGCAGATGAAATGAGCAGCAAGCAAGTGACCCTTTAGGATCGCCTGGAGAGCTGTAGAATCCTCTTGAGAAGCATTAGAATAAAAATAAGAAAAGCAAAGAAATAAAAGGGGAACAATACATTCCAATCTAAAGGACTGACTAACTAGGCCTGACACTAATGCACACTCATCTTCAGGTGGCTGTGCACACATGATCAGAAAATGCTGTCATTCACAAGAGAGCCAATGACTGATGGCGACTGAACCTTTACCCCATGCACTTCACTTTCATGAATGGAAGCAGAGTGTAAATGACACTCAGACAGACCAATGCATTGACAGAAGAGAGCTGACCCAAAGGCCCTCTATGTATTTATATGGATATAAATGTATGAATAGACTAGATCTATGGCATTGGACATAATATTTCCATATAGAACCCAGTCCTAAAGTTTTGAGCGTAAGCTTTTCCACAAGGCAACTATCGGAAACAGCCATAAAGTTAGGAAGGGGTCAAAATTACAGTTGGCCAATCAATATACCTACAGCCTAACAAGGATTCTGACAGAGCATACCTTCTATATCCATGGTTTGTCTCACTGGGTGGCCAACATCAAAAACAATTGCCCACTATGGTAATCTGTGAGATTCCATCTAACAAAATGCCTAGCTGAAGGTTTTAATATAGAGTAATCAAGATCCACACTTAAATGCCTATTGGCATTTCTCCGTGGTGCTCACACTTCGGTGGAGGAGAAACATTATACTCCCTCCATTTCCATATGCTTTTCACAATAAATATGTCAGGTCTAGTGGCTTTGTCATAACATTTAATAACAAATAGATCAGGCGCATAGCCATGATCATTATCACTGGCTTGGCACCATAACCAACTCAGTACTTCTGTAATGAGCATACATTTTGCCTCAAGCTAAAAAGTGCAATCCAAGCAGTGTTTGTAGCAGAACAACACAAATTCATCCCTGACAAGTACTGTACTAATGGAAAGCTACATGTGAGTGGATCCTAAATCTCTCTCACTCTCAGTAGGACTGTGAAAGCTCTATTTTGTTGATCACATCAGGTCAGGCAATGGGTGCACTGCCAAGCCAGTCCTAAAACTCGATGTAGGTTAGTGTAGCCTTTGCCTTAAAACACAGAACTGCACTCTGAAATTTAAAACATCTTCTTTTAGCATGAAATGGAACAGGGTGTCATTAGCATAAATTGGATGGCCAACCTGGTCTAAGTCTATAATGTTGGTAAAAAGTGCCATGCGGATAAAGAAAAGTGCTGAAGACAAAGTTAAGGCACGGGTTACTCTCCATGTGATGTTGGCAGTATCTGAGAGCAAAGGAGGGAGTTTAATTAAATGAGTGTCATTCGGAAGAACTGATGCAAAGCAGAACAGTACAGTTCAACAACACCAGCTCTTTCTGACACTGTTTTAAGAAGCACTTGATGGTCAACAGTAAAAAATGCAGCCAAGCGATCCATTTAGAAACTGAGCACAGGGATGCTTTGAACATGACTATTCTTCCCTCATGTTTATAAGAAGTGTCATATGCCCCTTCAACAGCCTCGATAATATTTAATTTACAGTTTCACAATTTCAGAATTTAAACATTTCCGATGTTAATTTAGTACAAATTATTGCTGGTACTCATTTATCTTAAAAAACTAACAACCATTGACAAAGCAAATAGTATTGGCAGGTTTTAGGTGTATGTCAGTTGTTGTGTTATATACAAGGATACAGTAACATCTCAGAAAGAAACCAAAATGCTGGTCGAGTGACACACTAAGGGAAACAGAAATTTATTTTACATTTCCCTTTTCAGCGAGCCCCCACTTTTTTCATCCCACTTTCAAACCTGTCTGCACATATTTCCATATGACTGATTGCAGCCAGCAGGTGTGGGTGCTTCCCGAAACCTGGTTAGAGCATTTTCTTCCAAGTCGATGCTGCATGTAGTGCAAGTCGCTTGGCCTGAAGTTGTAGCGCTGTACAATTTTCACATTACAGGCACTGTTGAGCATGTTAATGCAGTAAGATACGGGGAAATTTTCAATTTGTTTAATATTTTAAGACTATACGTTTCCACTGCTTTATAAACCTTGCTTTCTCACTAAATTGGTTTGCACCATTTGCCAACTGTTTTTTTTTTAATTCTCGGGAGGAGGATCTCCCAAACTTCATGTTTGTCCATTAAGCTTGCTCACTTCGCTCCCTAAATAAAAATCATAACCAACGTTTACAAAATGCTACTTTTAAATGTCAACAACCGCCACTGGCCGAGTACACATAGCTCATACTCTGCCTCTCGGACAAGAGGCCCAACAGAAGAGTCAAGTTCATCTCCTGCATGACCAAAGTTGCTAAATGGATGAGAGTCAACTGTCTCAAGCTTAACACTGATAAGATAGAACTAGTGATTTTTGTCAAGAACACCTCGCCATAGGACTCCAACTGGTGACCAGCCAAGCTCGGACCCACACCACACCCAGCACCTATATCAGGAACCTCAAAATCATCATCAACAGTAAACTGGACATAAATGCACAAGTCAGCACCATCACCACACTCTGGAAATGCTGAGGAGGATCTTCAAAATGGCTCCTAAGCAACACTAGAAAAACGGTCACTAGCAAGTGAGACTACCGGGACAGCCTCTACTCTGAGATCCCAAGCAACCCACTTGAAGACTACAAACCATTCAGAACTCAGCAGTCTTACTCATCCACAACATCCCACAGAGTGCTCACATCACACCACACCTCAGGGGGCTCCACTGACTCCTGATACACAAACGCACTCTTTCAAACACCTCACACACTCACTGAAGGCACTAGACAACGTAGACACCACGTATCTGAATAGTTGCATCTCCTTCCATCAAATAGACTAGACACCACTGTTCCACAGGACTCCAATCTGCATACATTCCACGCATACGCAGAACTAGGATGATGGGCGTTCTATTACATCACTCCTAAAGTGCGGAACGACCTCCCACTCCACATCGGACCCTCCTTCTTTCTTCTCTTCTTGAATTCTGCAAGAAGTTGAAGACCTGATTCTCCAATCAAATTAACTAGAGGTGGCTCAGGATACTGAAATTTTGAGTCAGGCTTGAGCCTGAATCCTGGCTCTGGCTCAGCTTGAGGTTCTGTTAGAACCTTGATCCAAAAACAAGTCGATCTTTCATGTGGCTTTTGCCTGCCTTCCTCCCTCTTCCCAGGATGTGGTGTTATGGCCAGAGCTGTAGACTGTGCAACTGGGTAACCAGATTTAAGCCTTGGCACCGGACCAATAGTAATCCATGCTAGCGATGCAGTCCCTGTTTACATTTCACATTTTTTTCATGCTGCATTCCCCAAGTGTAATTTAGTTTTGCCAGGTGTTATTTTTCTGTAGGTTTTTTCATGCAACATAGAATTCTTGTCTAGTGCATACTGTGAACTGAGTCGCCCATAGGTGTCTGGGTGAATTTGGGTTGGGGATGGCAATTCATAATGGGGCACAGTTGAGGGCTTCGTAGTTGAAGATGAAGGCAGTGAGAGTTTCTCACATTGCATGGCATTGGGTCATAAATGTGTGCATATTACATGCTGATCAAATGCTTGGCCTCTGTGCAGCACACAGAGCGATGGGAACAAGTGTTGCTTTGTTGGGTTGGCCTGCAGTTGCTGCTTCTGTCTGTGGGCAGTGGAAAGGATGGACTTTTGCCTTGCTGTGGTATCCTATTTAAGAAGATTCTCCAAGGGCTTGAAGTAGAGCTTGCCTCCTGTTCTGAAGTTTCAGGGACACAAAGACTTTACCTGCAACTTGCTAAACAGCACCTTGCTTCCTCTGCTGGACTCCTGGTTGCCAAAGGGTGACAATTCCAGTTCCTGGGTGAGCGATGCTGCCAGTGATGCCGCGACATACACCGAGGCCGTGGGCACCTGTTCGTGAAGTATACGACGCACTGCCCTGACTGCACCGCAGCTCCGACACCCGCCGACACCTGCAAGTTATCGTTCTTCCCGACGCCAGCGCTCGCACTGACGCCTGACGCCGCCAGCATCTCATCATCGCGGAGCCAATAACCGATGTGGGTGACTTCCCAAACTCATCGACACTGACTGCTGAACGGAATCGACGCCTCACCGTCGCCTCACCTCCCCTGCCAGCCCGAACTCGATGCTTCGTGGACTCAACGCCTCGCCTCCCCTGTGGCAGTAAGGAGCCGGCCCTCGCCTTGGCCCATCGACGCTTCACCTCTGTGATGCTGTGCACCGTCCATTGACTCTGATTTCCAAGGTACTGTTACTTAGGGATCAATGTGACTCTGTGGCCGGCCTGTACACCTTGCAGTCAGCGGCATACTTGGGATTTGTGCCTGTCACGATGTCGTAATATCCCCAGTTGGAGCTATATGTTGTTACAAGCATTATTTTTGCAATAATCATTCTAAAAGTGATATCTTGATGTATGTGTGCTGGATTCTTGTCATTGTTTGGTTTAGATAAATGTATTTTATTTTTCTAAATTGGTGTGGTGTCCATTTGTAGTGTTTTCACTGTGTTACTATGTGTTTTATGTACAAATGCTTTACAGATTGCCTCTGAGATAAGCCTGTCTGCTCATGCCAAGCTACCAAGGGGGTGAGCAGAGGTTATTTTAGAAGTGTAAGCCCCCTTACCCTGACTAGAAGGAAAGGTCCCTACTTGGATAGGGTACAAACCTGTCAACGTTATCCTTTGGTCGCCCCTCCCTTAAGTATGACATAAAATAGCATAATTTACTTTTTACATCTGCATATTTACATTATGGCGTCATATTTTATCATGTAATTGTAAATTGTATCTATATAATGCTTACTACCCTTGATGAGGCGTTGATGCATTTTGAGGCAAGTAGCACACTACCCAGGGGTCCATGTTTAGAGTTAAATAAATAGCAGATTATTAATTGCGAGGCAGTAAAACAGTTTTGTTCATGTCTCTTTTCCTATACTCAGTGTCACTGTAAATATGTGATTGTGCGGCCATTGCATAATTCGCACAATTATAGACTAGCTGTATTTTCCATATAATCCTTCATCTGCTGCATAACCTGTGGATTTCAACAAAAAAATATTCTACCTTAAATAGTTCAAAAGTTGCTAGAAATACAGCGACACGTGTTGCCTCGCAGTAAAAGGCCCTTTCCAAAGTCTGACTGATTATCTTTCTGTTGCTCATTGCTAAATATAGGTGTTAAACTGTTACTGATGAAGTGCAACCAATGCCCAGACCTATGTTAACAAGTGTAAAAATGAATAAATAATGAATACTATCACAAAATATCATTCATTAGCCACATAACTTGCCTTTTCTTGCCCCATAATTTACTCAACCCTGCTGCATAATTTGGCTCGGACTATGCTAATAAACTTAGATTTTACCTTTGCACTGTTCCATATGTACTTTTACTACCATAGCATGGCATTACACACAATATAACAGTGAATTGTGAGAATAAAAAAGTTAGCAAAATTAATTAAAAAAATAGCAGCAAACTACATTTGTTGAAATGCCTCAGTGTTCTTATGGAAATGAAAGCACAAATGTTAATGTCAGAGGCCACACCATGCCTTAATAATGAAAAATAAAAGGAAGCCCCACACCTCTACAGAGACAGTACGACAGATTTGCTATTCAATTTGACCAGAAGACTGTAGGCTCACACAGGGTATATCTCAAAAGAGCGCCTGTTCTGAATATATTGAGAGACTAAAATTTTGATGTTGCGAGACAAAAAAAATTACAGAATTGATTTATGCGTAATCTGCCCTTTATCACGATGCTGGTTGTTTTTTTTAAATTAAAAAATATTACATGAAAGAGAGAGAAGTGCCCACCAGGACCTAGAGCTGCTCTCACCTTCATCACCTCCCCCACCGAGCTGTTAATGTGTTCCATTCAGTGCTACAGCTTCGACTGCCAGGCCTTGAACGCAGCCTCAGGGGGTGCTTTTTAGCCCCCCAAGGCTCCCACACTGAGTGTATGGAAAGGGTCTGGGATGGGCGCAACTCAGAGCCATTAACTGTCTGTTCCTACACAGGGGCGATTACTCTTCCTCTCTATTCCTGTCCGCTTTCAAACAGGTGCACATTTTTTGTTAAATGGTGGGAGAATGTGCGTTTGTTCTTTACTGGGGTTAAACATATGAGAGCAGTAAATAAAATACCACTCTTTCATATTGGGGAAAAAGCGGCATTTGATTATAAAAGTGTTTTTGTACATAGTGCTTTTATTCAATCACTTTAAAACAGTATCAGTCGATGTTATAATTAAATCTAACATGCAATGTACAGATAAAGTTTGCTGTGCCTATAAAATCCTACGGCGCTTAAGGGTTGCAATTGTTTAACTGGTGGTATAGTGAGGCTGTGCAGAGATAGCCTGGGTTTGCACACCTCAGCCCTTTCATATTGCTTCTCTGTAGAAAGGTGCGTTGTTAGAAGCAGGACCCATCCCCCAGTCTGGGTTAAGAGCGGACGGGCCTTTTGCGATGCTAATTTCCCCTTTGTTGTGCGTAGAGGTGCATTTGCATCTCTGGTGGGGCATCCTGAAGTCCTGCCTCGAGTTTCCTCTCAAAGCAGGAAGGATTCACAGAAACAGCAGAACATTCGATACTTTTTTCAAAAGGCCTCTCAGAGTTTACAATGAAGCTAGCCACGCACATCTCTCTTTTAAGGTCTGATGAGTTTAAGCAGTTAATCTCCACATGCCTACAACTTGTTTACTGTAACTGGTGCTTATGTAAAGCGCACCAAAAACATTTTGGGCGGGTTCACCTATATAAACTGCAAAAAAAAAGCCATAATGCTGCCTAATCAGAAACATCAATAATAAATATTGCACTATATGGTTTGTCAGGCCTGTTTCCTAATGGAAAGAGCTACTCCAATATACACAATAATGTAGACACAATTGGGATGTGCAGAATAAACAGGCGTACGTTTTGTTAGTTCAAGTGTGGATATAATTTTTTTAATTTTCTGTTGAGTTTAACATAGCTTTTCTGGTGCACTGAGCCAAGCACCTGTTTCTTATGGGCCTGTACTGAGTAAAGAAAAATCCTTTACCTAGATTTCTCTCAGTTACTGCATTATTTTTAGATATTATAGCTCCCTAACAGTAGTCAAAGGTTGCCTATATCTGTTTCTGAGCTGTGCTGTCTGAAACTAAAGCACCTATCCAGAAAAATATAATTAAAAGGCTCAGCACCTAAGTCAGGGACATATTTATCATCATATCATGCAGCGCAGCAAGTGACTTTGCTGCGCTGTGTGATAGGTAAAGGGCAGGAATGCGCTGTATTTAACATTGTAAGGCACACTTCTGCTTTTCCCTGTGCTGGTCCACAATGTGCTGCATAGCGCCAACGCAGGCACTCTTGCACCATGATGCAAGGGTTCCTGCATTGCTAGCATAATTGTTTTTGTGCAGAAAGGGGCCCCTTCCTGAGCAAAAACAATCCCCTGAGGCATTTTCCTCTTTCCATGTGTGCTGCAGAATGCAGGAAAAAATGAGGGGAAATAAACATATTTCTCCTCGTTATGTCTCACCTGGGGAGGCGTAGCCGTTTTGGCGCATTCCCAGGTGTACCACTTATGGTAAATCTGGGAATGCACCAAAATCCATGGGTTTTGCATGGGAACAACTATGCACCACCCATGGAATGCCTCCCTGGGGCAGAGTTACTCTTGATATATCAAGCCACTTAGGGCCATGGAAGGTGGCCTTGCATGGCTTGATAAATCGCCTCTGAAGCGTTGCGTCGATTTAGCACCCCGTTGCGTCGCCCTTGATAATTAAGTGCAGAACAGAGTGCTGGGAATTTGCATTGAGTACCTATTGCTTTACTATAGCAGGAGGAGTGGTGCCATGGGATGCACAATTGTGTCACACCTGCTCCCGGTCATACGTTTTGAGCTTACAAAATAGATATATGTGTAAACACAAAATCAACACAATTATCAGGTGCACTGCAATTGTGTCTATAACTAAAATCGGGGCCCAGACCAAGACTCTTTAAAGTCCTAAAGAATAAAAAATTGTTATTCTCCTCATTGTCTTCATATTTTCTAAAATAATAAAAAGAGCTGTGGATGAAAGCATCCAACAAA
Source organism: Calotriton arnoldi (assembly GCA_963921515.1). Classification (NCBI taxonomy): domain Eukaryota; kingdom Metazoa; phylum Chordata; class Amphibia; order Caudata; family Salamandridae; genus Calotriton; species Calotriton arnoldi. Next base: position 229,816 of record CAWUFW010011471.1, read on the forward strand.
GAAAAATAAATTACTTTGAGGGCTATTCGTCTTTTCCTGCTCTCTTTGTTCAACTCTGAATGGACAACAGAGAAACATATTTGTCAACTTGTTTTTCCTGGGTGAGCACATGGATGGTTGAGTGATTAAGTGCATAGACTGATAAATGAATAAGTGAGTGAGTATTACGATAAATGGGTATAGATAAATTGCTGGATAAATGAGTGAATGGATGAATGAGGGAGAGGAGTTGGCCTAACGGCTAGGGCGGTCGACCTCTAATCTGGGGAACTGGGTTCGAGTCTCAGCAATGACGCTGAACATCCTGTGATTCTGGGCAAATCACTTAATCTCCCCGTGCCTAACAAAAATGAATGTGTCCTCATGTAATGCAACTGGTGCTATGTAAAGCGCTCTGATACCCGATTCGGGTCAAGTTCGCGCTATATAAAACTCTATAAAAAATTAAAAAAATGAATAGGCAAGTGGGCACATGGATTGACGTGAGTGCATGAATGAATCACTGAGTAAATGGATGTATCAGTTATTTGGTGCATCAATGGTAAACAGGGGGATGAGGGAGCACTCGTGGGTCATCTTCCTGCAGCCCACAATGTGCCTGCTACAGGAGGCCCTGCACTCACAGCCACTTTACAGTTTCCACTGAAATACATGGTATATTGGAGAGATTGAACACTACCCATCTAAAAAGAAGGCTTGAAGGATATAATTTTAGGAGAGACTGAGCGCAGTTTCTTCTTTGGCAGGTGTCTAAAGGGGTTGAAAGTTTTACATCGATGGGGGCCTCCTTAGGTTGGGGTCAGGGCCTACCAGAAGATTGCAATTAGGCACCTGGAGTGGTCGGGGATGCGTCCGGCAGTGGAGTCGCCTTCGGCAGGTGTGCTGGTCTAGGCTCCGGGTCGGTTTGCGCCAGTCTCTTAAATTCTCGTCTCCCCTCCCGGCATGCCACATAGATGGGTGTTTCACCCTTCCCCGACCATCTCACCCTCTACACCCTGGGCACGAGCACCCTGCAGCTGCTTTCCCCCTCCTCACTCCCTCCAATCTACCCGGTTTCACCTCTCCTCTCCACTTCACTTCAGTTTTCTTTTCCTGCCCTTGCAGTGCACCTCACCGGGCGCTGCAGCCTCCATTGATGCTGGTGAGCAACTGATCCCATGTGTTCTCTCCTGGGGTGGTGTGTGCGCAGGGGATCTCCTATTGCTCGCCCTCGGAGATGCCGTAGGTGGGTCCCGTACTTTAGCTGGCTGACCCACCGTGTGACCTTCACACTGTACTGTCATCTCCACTGGGAGCCCTGCTGGTGCTCTGCAGTCCCCCTCCATCGGGGATAGGGTTCAGGGTGTAGTCGTCTGCCGGTCACCTCACGTCACTGCACGCCCATGTCAGGGCCCTGAACTGGTGAATTGCAGTATTTCCTATGCGCCCATTGCCATCTTGCCTTCCGCGTCGCTTTCTCGGTGCTGATCACAGGCCTGTTTGCTCCCCGTATGCAGAAGCCACAGCTATCCTGCCAAGTTCTTTGCCCCCTTAGAGTTTGCCCTTACACTCATGGTCGTGTGGGCCTCCGGGGCCTCAGGATGCTGTCCATCATGGGCCTCAGGCACCGGAGCTTGGCAATCACACTGCCATCTTCATGCATCTCCGGCCATGCCCACAACATGCTCATTCTTGCTGTAGTAGTCAGGATGGGTGTGTTGCATAAGTTAATGGACTCAGAAAAGTTGAAGGTATAGAAACAGAATTGCTTTGCATTATCATCTTTAAACAGGCAAAAATATTGAATGACAAAGCCAATAGTTTGTTAAAGAATGGTCATGTGTGTTGGTTGTGCTGTGAAGTGGCAAGGGTAGTGCAAAACATGAATCTTGGGAGTAATAGAAATGTACTCCATCATAGTTACTGCAACAGTCTGAACACATCAAAATAGGATTATTGTGATACCCACACCACCTAAAGATCATCAGCACAGGCAAGAAGGAAGAAACAGAGTGACACCTTCAGCTCTCATTTATTTCGTAGCAGTCCTTCTTTAAGATAAGGTGACACATAAAAAGAGCAATCTTAACCTTAGAAGTTGAGATATTTCTAAATTATCAGCTCCCCTTACAAAGACATACAAATCCACCAAGAAACTCAATGTGTGTTTTAAGGAATAGACTAAGAATTGTTCAGGTGTATAAGGCTCTCTCACAAACACCAGGTGAGGTGACTACAAAGTGGAAGAAAGGGAATTATACATTTATAGATGGATAACAGTGAATAACGGGGATGAATTCACCATGGGTGCCTGAGTGATATCAAGTAGACAACAAGAGTGAAGCTCAAAACTACAAGGTGAAAACATCCCTGTTGTTCACTTTTACCCATCTCTAATTTTATGTTATGTATGACTTCCAAAACCATCTACCCTTGCTATCTATTTCCCCAGATGGACAAAGGAGTAATAGGTGAATCATACATAACATGGCCTCTCCTCCCTGTCTCAAATGTAATATGCGTCAATGAGTGTTCCATGGGTTTTGCTGCAAATCCCTATCTACTTACATTGGTAGACATGGATTTGTGCCAAAACTAAATGCTTCCACGAGGCTGGTGTAATGAGAAGAAATGCCTTAATTTCTCCTTATTTTCTCAACTTTGCATAAATGCTGCATTGTATAGCACACATGCAAAGTGGGAAAAGTCTTAATGTATAGTTTTTGTACTCAATTTTTTTTTCAATTCAATACAAGTTTATTTAGACCAATGGTCCTCAAACGTTTTAAAAACTACATTAATACAGCTTCTAAAATCCCAGTTCATTATTTAAACATCATAAAAATTCATATAATACACTCGGATTTCCTTTCAACATTTTATATAACATAGGCCACGTAAAACTATAAAATAAACATTTCAATTCTAATCACGTTTAAGAAATTCTTTAACTTTTTGGATGAACTTCCCCATGGCACAAGCTATGTCTAAAGTACTAATTTCTGTTAAAAGGTTTACTGCTTGAACCCTGTTTTTAATATCGTACTTTTTAAAAATCGGACATAAAATCTCTATTCGTATATCTAAAACCTTCTGACAATCCAATAATATATGTAAGATGTCACATGTTGTTCCCAAAGTGCAGGTGCATTTTCCCTTACTGTTAATCATAGATCTTTTTACCCCATTATTCACATAGCAAGGGTTAACCCCAATTCTTAACCTTAGTAATTCTCTTCTTAACCGACAGCTAGGTAGCCTATCAATATAAGGGAAATGTTGTTCGTTTTGCCACGCAGAAGCCATAAAACGTACAGAACTTTTCCTCAAGAGGTAATCTTGGTCCTGCGCTCGAGAAAGTTCTTTTCCCAGGGCCCTAAGTTCCCTCTTGTCGACCTCGATTAGGAAAGTCTGGGGGCACAGCTTAACCTTCATCATGCAACACGCTTTAGTGATGGTAGCTCTAATCCCTTTTGCCCACGTTAACTCGCTCTTTACAATCTCGTTTCTGCACCATTGCGAGATTTTATAATCTTCTCCCGTTCCCAGATGCTGCCAGAATCGTAATAGGGCCATACAAGCTGTTATACCCCATGAGGTGATTCCCAATTCTAGTCTCACCGCCTGGACCATTGAAGACTTGGGCAATGAAAATATGTTTTTCAGTGTTTTCCCTCCTCAACGTCCCATCCGTTTTTGCCACTCAAATATAGCAATTCTGCACCATACAAAAATTGTGGTGGTACCATTGCTGAGTAAGCTTTTAGGACCGGTCTGTCAGACATTTTGCCATAAGCACCGTTGAATTTTTTTAATCCACTGACCGATGCTGATGACCTCAGCTTTAGTGCATCGAGGTGGGTATGCCATTGCAGACTTTTCTCGAACCACATCCCCAGGTACCTATATTCTGCTACCTTTTCCAACTTCTCGGAGCCCAGAAACCATGTAAACCCTATTTTCCTCCGACCAAAACATAAGATCTTTGTCTTGTCCATATTGACAACGAGTTTTTAAAACAACAGTATTCATTGAACCGGTTTAGCTTTCTTTGCAGACCAATCTCCGTTTGATCAATAATTACAAGATCGTCCGCATATAATAGACATGAGATATGTTTCCCGTCTTGCTTCAGGCTTGCCCCACTTACATTGCCTAGGGTTGAAGGCAAGTCTGCAATAAACAAGGAAAAAAGCATGGGGGCCAATACGCACCCCTGCCTCAGCCCATTGCCAATCTGAATTTTCTGAGATAAGCTCCCCTCTACATCTAAAATTATCTGGGCCCAATTATCGGTGTGAAGTGCTTGAATCAGCCCTAACAAATCCCTTGGGATGTTATATCCAGTCAAAGTCTCCCACAGCAGCTCCCGGTCCACTAGGTCAAATGCTGCGTGGAAGTCCACGAAGCAGCAGAACAAACTTCCCCTATGCTCGATCGACTTCCGCGCAATGGACCAGAGCGCGAAACAGTGGTCAACCGTTGAATGTCCCTCTTTTAACCCCCCCTGTTCCGGGGGCACAATCCAATTTACTTCTGCCCAGTCCTTAAGCCTTCCCAAAATTACTTTGGCAAAAACTTATTCTCCTATATCTAGGAGATTTATTAATCTGTAATTCTTCGGGGCTTTTGAATCTCCGTTTTTGTGGATTGGTCTTATAATTGCTCCTCTCCAGTTTCCTGGCAAAATGCCTGTGTTAAGGATCCCCTGAAACATTTTTGCAAAAAACTCTGCCCACCACTCAGGCCTAGATTTTATAATCACTGCAGGCAGATTATCGGGCCTGTGGCCCGGGTAAGGTTTAGGCTAGATATTATTTTTCTAATATGACTGGAGGTAAAGTGCTCCTTTATATCCTCCTTCACTCCTGGCCAAGATATTGTTCTTACTTTCTCTAGCAATGGCCACTTCCCATAAATTTCCCCCAAGTAACCCACCCAGTCATCTTCGGGGACAACACAGTGCAGAGACCCTAATATTTTGCCGGAACTTTCTTGGACCAATTTCCAAAAACCTTTCACATCTTTGGACTCAATTACGGCTAGCATACTTGCCCAACAACTATCTTTATAGGTTCTTTTTTTGTTCCTAATAATCGTTATATATTTTATCCTTAGTTTCTGGAGGGTGAGGGACAATTCAGCATTATACCTTACCCTAAGTCTTCTTTCCCTTTGTCTAATACATGCTTTTACTTTACGACATTCCTCATCAAACCATGGTCGTCCTTTATTATGGGATCTATTATTACTAACTATCCCGGGTTTACTACATTTAATTTTCACCCTTAGGCATTCCACCAGTTGTCTTATTGTATTTTCATACCAGGCATTGCCGTTTTTGATTGGAATTTTTTCTAATGAAAGGGTCTGCTGTACAGCACTCAATTTTCCAAGGTGCTCCTCCAATATACGGGTTGTAAGCCGATTTGGGTAGTCCACGTGTACCTGAAGAGCTATCTCTCTCTGTTTTCCCCTTGTTGCGTATAATTCGGTCTTCAGAGGATAGTGATCACTACCCTCCACTCTTACCACCTAGAAGTACTTAATTAATTCAAAGCTCCAGGCATGTGTAAACACATAATCTATAGGGCAGGGTTGCTGGCCTATCGTAAATGTGCGCCTTGCCGGCTGATCAGCCTCCATTCTCCCATTCACACATACCAAACCCATAAAGCCCAACAACTGTCCTAAAGCCATATCTTGGGCCGAAATATCCCCACTAGGAAATATGGCATCCTCTATAATATTGGCGATCAACAATTCCTTACACCATGGATCTATTCTACGGGGGTCTAATTTGTGGTTAAAGTCACCCAACACCAAGAATACATCCTTCTGGTAGTTATCACATACAGTCATCATATCCTCTTTTAAATTTCCCAGTTCCACCTTATATTCATCCTCCTTTCCCTTCTGTATATACACATTAACAATGATTATACCTTCATAACATGGGACGGGATTCAGTGACAACACTCTACAACCTAATGCCCATTTGCATTTTGATTCCAAAGGTTCTACCTTCCTGGCAATTTTTGTAGAGATCAGCGTCAATTGCCCTCCCGAAGGTCTACCAAGAGGTTTCTTCCTCGCTACTTTTGACTGTTGGGCAAACCCTTCGATAACTTGGGTTTCATCGCACAGCCAAGTCTCCTGCAAGCACACGATGTCATTGCTCTCGATAATCTTGTTAAAACTTTCCTGGTTCGATATTCTCTTATAACCATTTATATTCCAGGATAGTATGGACAGGCTGTGCAACGACCCTTGCTCCTAATCGATCTCACTCAGGCAAAAATATTGAATGACAAAGCCAATAGTTTGTTAAAGAATGGTCATGTGTGTTGGTTGTGCTGTGAAGTGGCAAGGGTAGTGCAAAACATGAATCTTGGGAGTAATAGAAATGTACTCCATCATAGTTACTGCAACAGTCTGAACACATCAAAATAGGATTATTGTGATACCCACACCACCTAAAGATCATCAGCACAGGCAAGAAGGAAGAAACAGAGTGACACCTTCAGCTCTCATTTATTTCGTAGCAGTCCTCCTTTAAGATAAGGTGACACATAAAAAGAGCAATCTTAACCTTAGAAGTTGAGATATTTCTAAATTATCAGCTCCCCTTACAAAGACATACAAATCCACCAAGAAACTCAATGTGTGTTTTAAGGAATAGACTAAGAATTGTTCAGGTGTATAAGGCTCTCTCTAAAACACCAGGTGAGGTGACTACAAAGTGGAAGAAAGGGAATTATACATTTATAGATGGATAACAGTGAATAACAGGGATGAATTCACCATGGGTGCCTGAGTGATATCAAGTAGACAACAAGAGTGAAGCTCAAAACTACAAGGTGAAAACATCCCTGTTGTTCACTTTTACCCATCTCTAATTTTATGTTATGTATGACTTCCAAAACCATCTACCCTTGCTATCTATTTCCCCAGATGGACAAAGGAGTAATAGGTGAATCATACATAACATGGCCTCTCCTCCCTGTCTCAAATGTAATATGCGTCAATGAGTGTTCCATGGGTTTTGATGCAAATCCCTATCTACTTACATTGGTAGACATGGATTAGTGCCAAAACTAAATGCTTCCACGAGGCTGGTGTAATGAGAAGAAATGCCTTAATTTCTCCTTATTTTCTCAACTTTGCATAAATGCTGCATTGTATAGCACACATGCAAAGTGGGAAAAGTCTTAGGGGCACATGCATCAAAAATCTCATCTGCGATTCCTAATTAGCAAATATTAAGGATTCGCTAATAAGGAATAACAAATGCCTATGCATGTAGGAATTCGCACAAAAATAGCGAGTTCCTAAAATTCCTTAATTGCGACTCGCAAATTGCGAGCCGCAATTAAGGAATTGCTACGCATTCATTCCTATGGGCCTAGAGGCCCATAGGAATCAATAGAAATTGCATGCGCAAGTTGCGAGTACCCAATAGGTACTCGCAAATTGCGCATGCAATTTCAAGGGTGCAAGGGTTCCAAAAGGATACCCTGTTGCACCCCTGAATTTACAATTTAACCACATGTTGCGCACACACATGCCCCAAGGGCATGTGTGTGTGTATCATGTGACTTTCAAAAATGCACTTTAGTGCATTTTTCAGAGAAATCGAAAATTACCATCAACTTTAGATTGATGGTAATTTGCGATTCTTATTAGCGAAATCGCTAAATTATTTTGTTTAATGCATTGCATTTAAGGAATCACAATTTGTGATTGCTTAAATGCAATTGTAATTTAAGTAATCGCAAATTTTGCGATTCCTTAAATTGCGATTTTTGCATTTGGGATGATGCATCCCAAATGCAAAAATACCGAGTCGCAAAGGGGCAGATTCTGAGAATCTGCCCGTTTGCGACCGGTTTTTCCTTTGATGCATGTGGCCCTCAATGCATAGTTTTTGTACTGAAAGGGTTGCCTTCCGGTAAAAAAGCTGTGCTTTAGAAAAGCACACACCCTTTTCCTCTATAGTGCAAGGGTGTATGTGTTGGCGCGTGGCAGCCAAACATGCACTAGCACTGATGGAGAGAAAAAATGAACATTTTCCATGGTGCATATTAATATGTAAACAAAGGCAAACATAAAGACTCAGAATTCTTGGTACAAGCTTTGCAAAGTAACAATAGGAATTGATTGCCTTTAGGTTATTTGCAAATATCTATCAAATCAGTTTATATTCTATTACAGTATAGCGCACCATCATTCTTTAATTGCAGATAAGGATCAAACGGCAATAGTGAAGTATTCTGGAATTCAAATCTGATCCAAATTGCTTTTAGAAAAGTTTTAAAACCACTTAGTTTTCAGACACAAAAAATCTATATTCAATAGCTTCATCTAAAATAAAGATTTATTTTAATAAATAGAGAAATGGTTAATTTACATGAAAAATATTTAGATAAGCACACAGGTATGCAGCTTTTCCTTTAAAAGTCTGTCCTTTCTGCTGCTGGTATGTGTTTCCAGTGAGCAAAGTGTGTTTAAATGCAAAGTGTGTTTAAGACTGCAGTACCTGCCTCCTGTCTACAGGGGCAGAGCTGAGCAAAAATATAAACACACTTGATGTAACACAGGTCCCCACAAAGCAATTTTTTAAAAAGTTGTGAAAATTGACACAGATGTTCCTGAAGTCATTTTTTAACATTTAGAAGGCATTGCCTTGTGGGGACCTGGGTTCAGGTCCCCACAGTGCAATCAAGTCCCCACAGCGTGAGTGTGTTATCACACCCAAGTCCCCACAAGGATAGTAACACAAACCCACACACACACTAACACACACACACACTAACACACACCTCCCCCCCCCCCCCCATTGCAGGCTGCATGTTTTGGTGCATGTAGGAAGATGGCTCTGTATATACTATACCAAAATGAGGTATAGTGTGCACAGAGTCCAGTGGAACCCCAAAGGTAGGCAGAGGTAAAAGGAGATGGCACCTTACTCTCTATTTGTGGTAGTATGGGCGAGCAGTAAGGCTTTATCAGAGGGTAGTGTTAAGCATTTGTTCTACACACTCAATCAGCAAATAATGTCACACTCAAAGACTGAACTCAGACCAATTTTGTTTGTATACAAAATATTAAGTTATTTTATTTCTAGAACCAAGCCAATCCTGGCACAGGTAAGTGAAATAAATGCTTTGCAAAATATTATGCAGTGTTTACAAGTAAATGCAAGTTCAAATGCAGTTGTTTGAAATACAGGTAAGTCAAGGTATTGAAATTACTGTACAGATTACTTTTTAGGTTTCTTTTTAAGTTAATTTTTCTACTCAGTGTGATATGCCTAGATAGCACACTGGGACATTTCCTAGACAAAAAGGTAAGTAAAATCAGTTTTGCACAATTGTAATTTTTCAGGTTTCCATACAAATCAACTCCACACTTAGAACATTTTTCAGAGAAAAACAGTCAATGGATTCCTATGGAGAGAAATAAAGTTATCGGTTACCAGGTACGTACTCTGTCTTTGGAGTTGGGTTTCAGGGGTTAGAACAAGGGTTCCCCCAGGTTCAAGGATGCACTCTTGTTAAACCCTCAGCGGCACAAGGGCAGCCGGGTGCAGAGTACTGAGGTCCAATGTTATCCAATGGGGGATAGGGGGCCTCTGGTTGGTGGCTACTTATGAGCAGGACACTGGGTTGTGGGAGCAAAGCTCCTGGTGTTAGGATCAGGGCAAAGGGGGATCCTGTTTAGCACAAAGAGTGCACCCGCAACGGCGCAGGGGCGAATGGGTGCAGGGTGCTGGTTTGGCATCGGGGGCCCTGTTGATTTAAAAGGGGATTCTCCGGTTTAAACAAAGACTGCAGGCTCGGGGGATGAAGATCTTCTGGAGGGAACCACCGGTTGGAGAGGTAAGTTGGGATGCCTGGGGATGCTGGGACACCGTCGGTTGGGCCACCCAAGGCCATGGGGCTCTGGGTGCAGGGGTGTCTTTAGGAGTCGGGTTTCTCTTACCAGCTGCGGTCGGGGGAATCCTCCAGAAAGAGGCTGCAGGCTTCGCTGGGAGATTCCAGGCAGGTCAGATATCACCAGATCTCGGGTCAAAATCACCAGGGAGACCTACTCGTGGTGTTGGGCCACTCGAACTCGAGCCTTGGGCGACGGGTGCAGAGTGGTACACACTCGCGGATTTGGCCTGAGCCAGAGTCTGTGGGTGAACAAATCCGGTGTTCATGGGAGACAAAGTCTTTTCTTTGGAAGGCAGGGCAGGTCCTCGGGGTTCTTGAGGTTGCTGGCTGTAGGACACACCGGAGGTTCGGTGCTGCAGGTTCAAGGTGGGGACAAGCCAGTAGCGCTGGGGCCAAGTAGTGGGCGTCCTCCTCTTAGCTTCAGCACGGCTGTTCCGTCCTTTTCTTCTTGGTAGTTTCTTCTGAGGAGACAAGGTTCGGGGGTGCCCCTAAAAACTAGATTTAGGGGCGTTACATGCAAGTAAAGGTTGGGACCAATGGGTCCCTTCCTGGGGGTGGGTACACCCACTATTATGCCACCCTCCAGTGGGAGGAGGGGCATATGCCTCACTCTGGTTGGCTGGGTCCCCCCATCTGCAAGATGGCGGGGACTGAGAGTTTTGCTTCACCTCGCCTCCCCCACGAGAGTGGTGGGGCTGGCAAAGGTGGGCACACCTCACTTCCTCACTTGGTTTTCCCGCCGGTTCTCCTGCCCAAAGTGGGGGTCAGAACCGGTGGGGACCAGTTGCTGGAAGCACCAAAAGGCCTAGGGAAGCTCACAAAGGCGGCAATCCTTTGAAGCTTCCCCTTCGTCGACCCTGCCCATCCTGGGGGAGGAGGCTTGGCACCTTGTCCCAGGATGTGCATTGTTTCAGACCCCCGAGAGCAGCAGGCTCTCGACAAAGGGGTCCAGAAACATGTCTGGTGGTGGCAGCTGGTGAGCAGCCACTCAGCCTGGACAATAGTTAGGTAATTTTTCAGGGGGCATCTCTAAGATGCCCTTTGTGTGCATTTTTCATTAAATCCCACACTGGCATTAGTGTGGGTTTAATGTGCTGAGAAGTTTGATACCAAACTTCCCAGTTTTCAGTAAAGCCATTATGGTACTGTGCAGTTCGTAATGCTAACTCCCAGCACCATATACTCTTAATGGCATTACTGCACTTACAATGTCTAAGAATTGGCTTAGACACTGTAGGGTTTCAGGGCTCATGCACCTGTACCCTCACTACTGGTATAGTGCACCCAGCTAGAGGAGTGACTGATCAATGCCAGGGCAGTGGGTTGTAGGCATGGCACACAAGGATGTGTGCCATGTCGATTCTTCACTTTGTTCTGCACCAAAACACACAGCCTGCAAAGGCAGTGTGTGTGTAAAGGTACAGGGCCTCTAAGGGTGGCACAATAAGTGCTGCAGCCCTTAGAGGCCTTCCCTGGTCACAGAGCCCTGGGTACCTGTGGTACCATTTACCAGGTGCTGACCTGTGACCAGAGTGTGCTAATTGGGTTTTGTTTTTAATGCAGTTTTAGGGAAAGAACCTAGGCCCTGGTTATCTGTTTGGCAGGAGCCCAGGGCACACTCAGTCAATGTACATCAGCAGTTTAGCAAAAAGTGGGGGCAACCATGCAAAAAGGAGGGCACTTTCTTACAGTGCAGATAAAAGATTAGTCGACATGGCACACATACCTGTTTCATACCTGCAACCCACTGCCTATGGTATAGGTAAGACACCTCTTTAGCTGGGTGCACCATACCACTGGTGAAGGTACAGTTGCATGAGCATTATACCCCTACAGTGTCGAAGTCCATTCTCAGACATTGTAAGTGCAGTAAAGCCATAAAGAGTATATGGTCTGGGAGATTGTCATTACGAACTCCACAACACCATAATGCTTTACTGAATTCTGGGACGTTTGGGAGGAAACTTCCAAGTATAATACACCCACACTGATACCAGTGTGGGAAGTATTATACAATGCACTCAGAGGGCATCTTAGAGACCACCCCCCTGAAAAACGACCAGCCTCTGGTGGGTTCCTTGACTGGTGAACACCAGCCTGCCACCCCTAGACCTGTTTCTGGACCCCTGGGGTGGGAACCTTCGCTCCCTGAGCCCAGAAACAAAGCCTTTCGTAGGCAGAGGTGTTCACACCTTCCCCAGGTCAGGAAGAGCCATCTGTGGCAGGGGAGCTTCAAAGGCCTTGCCACCTTTGTAATGCGACCCTCAGCCTCTCCTGCTATCATGAGCAGGCTCCTTCCTATCTCCCCTCCTTTTCGGCTGGAAATTTTAGCACAGCCCACAAGGTGTGCCCAGCTCTGCCAACCCCACCCCTCAGGTGGGGGAGGCGAGGTGAAGACCACTTCAATGCTGCCATCTTGCAGATGGCAGTGTGAGAAAGTGCCCTCTTTCTGCATGGTTGCCCCCACTTTTTGCTGAACTCCTGATGTGCTTTGACTGAGTGTGCCCTGGGCTCCTGCTAATCAGGTACCCAGGGCCTATGTTCTTTCCCTAAAACTGCATTGAAGCCTAAACCCAATTGGCACTCTCTGGCCACAGGTCAGTCCCTGGTAAATGGTACCACAGGTACCCAGGGCTCTGTGACCAGGGAAGGCCTATAAGGGCTGAAGCACTTACTGTGCCACCCTTAGAGGCCCTGTACCTTTACACTCACACACTGCCTTTGCAGGCTGCGTGTTTTGGTGCAGAACAAAGTGAAGAGTCGACATGGCACACATCCCTGTGTGCCATGCCTACAACCCACTGCCCTGGCGTAGATCAGTCACCCCTCTAGCTGGGTGCACTATACTAGTGGTGAGGGTACAGGTGCATGAGCCCTGTACCCCTACAGTGTCTGAGTCCATTCTTAGACATTGTAAGTGCAGGGCTGCCATTAAGAGTATATGGAACTGGGAGTTTGTCATTACGAACTCCACAGCACCATAATGGATACACTGAAAACTGAAGTTTGGTATCAAACTTCTCAGCACATTAAACCCACACTGATGCCAGTGTGGGATTTAATGAAAAATGCACACAGAGGGCATCTTAGAGATGCCCCCTTAAAACGACCTACCACTAGTGTCCAGGCAGGACACCACCAGACATGTTTCTGGACCCCTGGGTCGAGAGCCTGCTGCTCTCGGGGGCCTGAAACAATGCACATCCTGGTACGAGGTGCCAAGCCTCCTCCCCCCAGATGGACAGGGTCCACGAAGGGGAAGCTTCAAAGGCTTGCCGCCTTTGTGAGCTTCCCCAGGCCACTTGATGCTTTCAGCAACTGGTCCCCACTGGTTCTGACCCCCACTTTGGACGGGAGAACCGGCGGGAAAAACAAGCGAGGATGAGAGGTGTGCTCACCTCTGCCAACTCAAACCCTCAGGCGGGGTAGGCGAGGTGAAGCATAACTCTCAGTCCCCGCCACCTTGCAGATGGGGGGACCCAGCCAACCAGGGAAAGGCTTATGCCCCCTTCCCACTGGAGGGTGGTATAATAGGGGGTGTACCCACCCCAGGGAAGGGGCTCATTGGTCCCAACCTTTTACCTACCTGTAACGCCCCTAAATCTAGTATTTAGGGGCACCACTGAACCTTGCTTCCTCAGACAAGAAACCAGAAGAAGAAAAGAAGGACCGAACAGCCATGCCGAAGCTAACAATAGGATGGCGCCCACTGACTTGGCCCCAGCCCTACCGGACTGTCCACCTCAAATCTGCTCCAGCGAAATCCCGGTGTGTCCTGCAGCCAGCAACCTCGAGAAACCCAGAGGACCTGCCTGCCTTCAATCCCAAAGACTGACTCCCGTGAACACCAGATTTGTTCAAACAACAGACTCCAGCTCCGCAAGGATCCATGGGTCTGCACCACTCTTCAACCGACGCCCACGGCCCAAGTTTGAGTGGCCCAACACCAAGAGGAGGTCTCTCCGGAGATCCTGACCTGAGATCTGGCGACCCCTGGCCTTCCTCCAGCCGACGCATGCAGCCTCAAACCGGAAGGGTCCCCCCCCAACCGCGACCAGGAGCTGGTAAGAAGATCTGACCCTAAAAGGCACCCCTGCACCCGACGCCCCACGGCCTTGGGTGGCCCAACCGACTGTGCCTAACCAACCCTCAGCATCCCAACTTACCTCTCCAAGTGGTGGTCGCACCCAGAAGACTTTGGTCCCCGAGCCTGCAGTGCTTTTGCAAACCGGAGACTCCCCATTGAAAGCTACAGGGCACCCAACATCAAAACAGCACTCTGCACCCGGCCGCCCCAGTGCCGCTGAGGGTGCATCTTTGGTGCTGGCCTAAACCCCCATTTGCCCTGAGCTTAAGTCCAGGAGCTTTGCTCCCACAACCCAGTGGCCTGCTCGTCAGCAGCCACCAACCGGAGGCCCCCTAACCCCCATTGGGCCTCAGAACTCTGCACCCGACTGCCCTAGTGCCCCTGAGGGTGTAACCAGAGTGCATCCTTGACCCTGGGGGACCCCAGAGTCTAACCCCAGAACACCAACTCCCACAACCAAGTACTTACCTTTAAACCGATAACACTATCTTCCTCCATAGGATAACATTGACTGTTTTTCTATGAAAAGTTTTTAAGTGTGGAGTTGGAAAACCTAAAGAAATTCTTTAAACTTGTACTAACAAAAAGGCTTTTACTTACCTGTTCACAGGAAGTGTCCCAGTGCAGTATCCAGGCATACTGCACTGCGTAAGAAAAGTAATCTCAAAAGTAACTTACCTGTCATTTTACTAAATCCTATACAAAGTATATGTACTGTATTCTGAAAAGCATTGCATTATCAGTAACACTACTGTAATCAAATCAAAGTACATTTACAATTGCAATTCAAACTATTTACAAACTGCATTACTACTGTAAAGTATTTATTGCTTACCTGTGCCCGGCTTGCTTGGTTCTAGAAAATAAAATAACTAAAAGAATATTTTTATACAAAAACAATTGGTCTGAAGTTCAGTCTTTGAGTGTGTGAATTCATTTGCTGACCGAGTGTGTACAACAAATGCTTAACACTGTCCTCTGATAAAGCCTTACTGCTCGATCACACTACCACAAATAGAGAGTGAGGTGCTATCTACTTTACCTCTGTCTACCTTTTGGGTTCCACTGGACTCTGTGCACATTATACCTCACTTTGGTATAGTATACAAAGAGCCAGCTCCCTACAGGCAGGCACTCTCCAATTAGGATTAGGGATTGTGCCCACAGCCCCACGTGGGGTGAGCACTCCAAGGGTGTAGTCACCCTAAGGTCAGTAGCCCGTTGGCTACTGAACTCGAGACCCCTAAAACGCCCCCTAAATACACTATTTAGAGGGCAGCCCTGAAACCAAGAAGACAGATTCCCGCAACCTACGAAGAAAAAGGACGAAAGAAGACGCCCAGCAGAGGAGACTGCGGAGAACAACTGACTTGCCCCAGCCCAACCGGCCCACCTGCAGTTTCCAGAGATCCTGCAGCAAAAGTCACCTTGTCCTGCAGCCAGCGACCTCCAGGACCCCTGGGAGGGTTGACTGCCTTCAACAAAGAAAGGATCTCCTGTTAACAGCAGCTCTGTTCAAAAGAAACTCCTAAGACAGACAGAGCCTGCTGAGGACAAGGAAACCAGACACCTGGAACCACCACTGCACCAGACGCCTACGGCCCGAATACGGGTGGCCCACCGGTCCCAGCGAGGTCCCCCAGCACTCCAAAGTCAGAGTCCACCGTGGGTTGACCCCTCCAGGACTCTGATGTAGCCTGCAGCCTCTGCACAGAGACTCCCCCCCCCCCCCCCAACCGCTAATGGCCCGGTAAGGTGAAATCTGACTTGAAGACAGCCTGCATCCAGCCGCCCTGCAGAAGAGAACCTGAGGTGCAACTACGTCCCGGAGCCCTCCAACTTACCAGTCCAGCTGTTGGTTCCTACCGGACGTCTTCCTGGACCGAGCCTGCAGCCAAAATCCAAAACCGGCAACTCCCAATGAAAAAAGCAGGGCACCGGATGCCAAAACAGCACCCTGCACCCGGCCGCCCCACGGCCGCTGTGGGTGCACCTTGTGTGCTAACTCGGATCCCCCTTTGCCCTGAGCCTAACACCAGGAGCTTGGCTCCCACAACTATGTGGCCTGCTCTTAAGCAGCTACCAACGGGAGGCCCCCTATCCCCCATTGGATAACACTAGGCCTCAGCACTCTGCACCTGGCCGCCCTAGTGCAGCTGAGGGTGCTTTGAGAGTGCATCTTCGAGCCTCGGAGAGCCCTGGTTCCAACCCCAGAATACCACACCCACAAACAAGTACTTACCTGTAAACCAATAACTTCATTTCCTCCCATAGGATTGCATGGACTGCTTTTCCTTGAAAATTCTTTTAAGTGTGGAGTTGGTTTGTATGAAACATTGAAAAACTGCATATGTGTAAAAACTGAATTACTTACCTATTGTCTAGGAAATGTCTCAGTGCGATATCTAGGCATATCACACGGTTTAGCAAAAGTAACTCGAAAAGTAATCTAAAAAGTAATGTGCACAGTAATCTGTAAAGTAATGGAAAAGTAGTTTTGAACTATTGACAACTGTAAATCAACCAACTGCATTTGAACCTGCATTCAACTGTAAATCACTGCATAAGATTTTGCAAATTATTAATTCACTTACCTGCACCTGGCTTGGCTCTAGAAATAAAATAACTAAATATTTGTTACAAACAAATTGGTCTGAGGTCAGTCTTTGAGTGTGACATATCATTTCTTGCCTGAGTGTGTACAACAAATGCTTAACAATACCCTCTGATAAAGCCTCACTGCTCGCCCACACTACTAGAAATCGAGAGCAAGGTATCTACTTTTACCTCTGCCTACCTTTGGGGTTCCACTGGACTCTGTGCACACTATACCTCATTTTGGTATAGTGTATACAGACCCAGCTTGCTACACATTATCTTTCTTCAATTGATTGTGTCGTCCACTGCACTCCCGATAAGCTGTTCTCCATTGAAGGGTGCATTTAGTATATTGGCTTGCACCTCTGGTTTAAACCCTGAGAATCTTAGCCAGGCATGGAGTCTCTGTAATCCCCATCATGATTTGTCTTCCTGATGTTTCAGCTGCATCCAATGGTGATTTCAAACCGGTATTGGCGTTGTTTTTACCATCTTCCAACAAGTGAGCTGCCCTTCTTTGATACTGTTCCGGAAGGTGTTTCATCAGCTTGCCTATTTCTAATGCTGGTAGGCATAGCGATTTAGCAGAGCATTGGAGTTAGCTAATCAGCACCGGTTCACCGTACTTCTTCCTACTTTTCGTCCCATGAGGTCCATTCTTTTGCTCTCCTTATCTGGAGGAGGTCCTGAGGTGCATGGGACATTCGATCTTTTCCTGGCCATAGATGCTATTATAGAATCTGCCAGAATAGTTATTTTTATGAAGCTTGGGTCTTTTGAAGAATGTCTGACCTTCTCAGCCCTAGGTGCCACTGCCTTGCATGTAGCTGGTGCAATAAGGAAAATGCTACTTACCAGTATGCATCTGTTCTTGGCATGTAGAGCTGCAGATCCACACACTGTGCATAGATCGCCATCTGGTGTTGGGCCCGGATGTTTGCACTTTGTTGTTGTATTGGAAAGTCTTTGGAAGTCACGAGATAGGCGACTCCTCCTTTGGACAATAGTGCGCATGGGCATCGACTCCATCTTCAGATTGTTTTTTCGCCAAGAAGGGAAATGATGGAGTTTGTGAGAAACAGAAAGATGTCCATGTATGTTGTATCTAATTAAGATAATACTGGAACAGATAAAGGTAGCCGGGGAGGTGGGTGGGCGTTTGTGGATCTGCAGCTCTACATGCCAAGAACAGATGCATACTGGCAAGTAGCATTTTCCGTTCGAGGCATATGAGCTGCAGATCACACACTGTGCATAGATTGCATAGCAGTATCCTCCTTTAGCGGCGACCACCAGTATCTGTTGCAGTAGTTTGAAATAGTGTTTTGAGTACAGCCTGGCCCACAGTAGCTTGTTTTGCTTGCACATCTACACAATAGTGTTTTGTGAATGTGTGCGGTGTAGACCATGTAGCTGCTTTGCAGATGTCATCTAAGGGAATGTTCCCTAAAAATGCCATGGAAGCCCCTATTTTGCGGGTAGAGTGGGCTTTAGGGGGAATAGATAGTGTATGCTTTGCTTTGTGATAGCAAATTTGTATACATTTGACAATCCACCTGGCAATGCCAGATTTTGATATAGGATTGCCTTTATGTGGTGGTGAGAAGGATACAAAAAGTTGTTTTGCGAAAACGTTTTGTTCTGTTAATGTAGTAAAGGAGTGCTCTTTTGACGTCTAGAGTATGAAGAGCTCTCTCTGCTACGGTTTCTGGTTGTGAGAAGAATACTGGCAACTCAACAGATTGGTTGAGGTGGAAGGGAGAAATCACTTTAGGAAGGAATTTGTTCTGAGAACCACTTTATTATGATGGAGTTGTAAAAATGGTTCCTGAATAGTTAGTGCCTGTAACTCACTGACTCTCCTGAGAGATGTGATGGCTACAAGGAAAGCAACCTTCCATGTAAGAAATTGGAGCTTACATTTATGTAGAGGTTCGAATGGAGGGCCCATTAATCTAGTCAGGACGATGTTCAGATTCCACACTGGAGAGGGTGGTACCCTGGGAGGAATTATTCTTTTGAGGCCTTCCATAAATGCTTTGATGGCTGGTATCCTGAACAATGACAAATGTTGTCTATTTTGTAGGTAAGCTGCTATGGCAGCGAGATGCAATCTAATGGATGTGTATGATAGATTACATCTTTGAAGATGCAGCAGGTAACATATGATGTGTTGAATGGAAGCATCTAGAGGATTGTGTTATTGGTACAGTATATAACAAATCTTTTCCACTTGGCTGCATAGCAGGCTCTAGTGGTGGGGCACCTAGCCTCTTTGATAAGGTTCATACAATCAGGTGGGGGATTGAGGTAACCAAACTCTAGGACTTCAGGAGCCAGATCGCTAGATTGAGCTGTGCTGGATCTGGATGCCTGATCTCTCCACGGTTCTGTGTTAAGAGATGTGGGGAGAGGCGTAGTTTTTGGTGCGGGACTACGGATAGTTCCAGCAATGTTGTGTACCATGGTTGTCTGGCTCATGTTGGAGCAACTAGAATCCGTGTTAGTGACTGCTGTTGTAGTTTGCGCACCACTAATGGAATGAGTGGGAGAGGCGGAAAAGTGTACGCAAATCTGCCTGACCAATTCATCCATATTGCATTGCCTTTGGACAATGGGTGTGGATATCTGGCGGCGAAGCTTGGGCATTTTGTGTTGTAATGTGTGGCGAAGAGATCCATCTCTGGATGCCCCCACATTTGGAACAAGCATTGGCATAGCCAATAGGTCTCGCCTTTGGGACCTTATAAGTGTTTAGTTATCCAGCACAATATCCTTGGTGCAACATCAACTGTTGCATGGCTAAACACTTATAAGGTCCCAAAGGCGAGACCTATTGGCTATGCCAATGCTTGTTAGTAGAGCCACTACAATAGTACATATGCCAACTTAAGTGGCAAGCAAGACATTATCATTGAGGTCTTAATTTGATCCGTGGTAGAGATTTCTTGCAATGGACAGTCATTTTATAAATTCTCCACACTCACATATATGTCATTTTCTGCAATTTTAAAGTGATATTGTGGTGTGGTATCGGACTATTCCTTCGAAGTTCTACATTTCGAATGCAGACAGTAGCAGCTGCACTTTATACTCCAGCTACGTTCTGCCACTTGATCCATGCATTTTCCATGTTAAACAGGGCGCTGCTCGTTTAAGGTAGGTATTGAATATCTATTACACGCCATTCATTCCGAGTGAAAGGGTTAAGCAGATGCTGCGTTCAGGAGAATACGCGTTTGCCTTGGGGCCATCTCCTCCTTGCTCCTGATGAAGTGTCTGGCACTTGATGTATCATGCATTGCTGTTGCTTAGGAAATAACATTTGGTTCCAGTCATGGTTACGGGACCAGGCCCTGGTGATTAAACAGTCAGGAATGCGCCAAAAACCGAAGCGCCCAGACCTCGGTAAAAGCAAGGGAGTGAATTTTTCAATGTTCGCGCGGAACTACGGAGAAAAGATTTGCTGTCAAACTTTCGAGGGTTCCGATATATCGGGCAGATCATTTCCCGCTCATAATATTGCATAATTCGTTCATTTCCGGGATTCCCCTATTTTGCAAAGGATCGAATAAGAAATGCAGAGGCGTAGCATTTTATGTAAAGAGACTGATACGAAATTCCATAAGGCTTGGGCATGTCACACAAGACGCAGACATTTAGTGTTACAATAAACTATCACAAATTAGATCGTTAAGGTGTATGGACACTTAAAATGCAATGTTTTAATTGGTGCTAAAAAAAAATCACAAGGCCAATTATTTAAGATGTATGTCGAGTGCGGAGTAACTTATATTTTAATACATTTGTGTTTTGTGGATTTAATATTGTCCCGTGTTTTTCGAGGTTTTTCTTTACGATAGCAAGGCTGCTGTTTATTCAGCGCAAAGATAGTCCGACCGACCCAACAGCCTCACCTGCCAATGACCCCAGCCCCCAAAAATACACATTTGCAGAGACTCCACTTCCCTTAAACTCCTAATCGCAGCCGGCGGCGGGGCTGGCATGTTGATGTTTCTGAATGTTCTGAAAGCGCCTCCATTGGTATTTTCGTTACAGCATCTGATTGGAGTTGAAGGCTTCTCTTTCTTTTTGTCATATAAACTGAAAGGTGCCCCGGTGCACTTCTGAGCTCTACCACCTTCAGAAAACGAGAGGCGCGAGGGCGAGCGAGCGCGGCAGCCTGCTCAGCTGACCAGACGCTCGTGCGTCATGGCCTTTTGCCGGCATGTGTTTACAATTATCGCGCACGCGTCTGGGCACGATAATTGGAAACACGTCTGCCGCGCGTAACCATCCCAAAAAGGCCAGCCACGACGCACGAGCGTTTGGACTGCTTCTGAAACTCCCTTACTTAAAGTCTTCGCCTAGCAGCGCTTGCGCGCTACTCGAGGCTCGACCTAAAAACGGTTGAAGAACCTGTGGGTGAAGTTCCCGCTCGTGAATCTGTTGTGTTTGACGACTTAACAGATCTGCCATCTGATTCTGAATTCCTGGAAGGTGTTGGGCTAACAGGAATATGTTTTGAGGAATAGCCCACCTCCATATGGTCTGAGCTAGTTGAGAGAGCTGCAGAGAGTGCGGCCCCCCCTGTTTTTGTAAATAATACATTGCTGTGATATTGTCCGTCCGGACTAACACAGCTTTGCCTGATGTGTTTCTGGAATGATTTTAGTGCCAGAAAGATTGCTAGTAACTCCAAATGATTGATGTGGAGTAGTTTTTGTTGAGGTGTCCATGCGCCCTGTATGGTGTGATGTAGTAGATGAGCTCCCCATCCAGTGAGCGATGCGTCTGCGGTTAATACAATCTGAGGAACTGGCTCTAGGAACGGTAGCCCTTTGGAAAGGTTTTGGGTGTTCCACCACTGCAGAGAGCGATGTGTGCGGCCGTCCACCAACACCAGATCTGTTAGCTGACCTAGAGCTTGGTTCCACTGACGTGCTAAGCATTCTTGCAAGGGGCGCATCTGGAGTCTTGCATGCGGGACTATGAATATGCAAGAGGCCATCATCCCTATTAGTTGCATAAACACCAGAGCTGGAAGGGAGTGGTGCGGCTGGAATTTTGTTATAAGGGCTTGCATGCTTGCTATCCTGGCTGGATTGGGGTATGCAAGGCCTCTTAAGGTGTCTATTGTGGCACCTAGATATTGTTGGATGTGGGAGGGTTGGAGGTGACACTTTGTGAAGTTTATTGTGAACCCTAAGTCGTGAAGTAGTTGGATTGTGGTGTGTGCGATTTACACACTGGGTATGCGAATTGGCTTTTATGAGCCAGTCGTCCAAGTATGGGAAGACGTGAATTTGTTGTCTTCTTAAGTGGGCTGCTACGACTGCCAGACATTTTGTGAAGACCCTGGGTGCTGTGGTGACTCCGAGTGGGAGCACCTTGAACTGATAATGTTGACCGTCCACTACAAATCGAAGATATTTTTTGTGAGCCGGGTGAATGGGAATGTGGAAGTAGGCGTCCTTGAGATCTAAGGTGGCAAGGAAATCGCCTTGTTTGAGTAGAGGAAGGAGTTGTTGAAGACTGACCATATGAAAATGGTCCGCCTGTATGTAGAGGTTTAATGGTCTGAGGTCGAGGATGGGCCTCAGGGTTCCGCCCTTCTTTGGAATGAGAAAATACAGTGAGTAGACCCCTGTGTTTTGCGGATGCTGGGGAACTGGTTCTATTGCATATTTTTGTAGGAGGGTAAGTACTTCTTTTCTTGTTTGAGAAGCGTTAAATGGTCTGCTGACATTGGACGCTGTCTGGGTGGTATGTTTGGAGGAGTTGAAGTGAGTTCCAGGCAATAACCGGATTGGATGATTTGTCTCACCCACCTGTCCGTGGTAATGGTGTTCCAGACAGGTAGGAACTGTAGTAATCTTCCCCCGACCGGAGTGGAATGGTCCGGGGGAAGCGGAGGGAAGTCATTGTTTGGAGGTGGAGGCAGTACAGGTATTGACGGTTTTGCCTCTACCTTTGTTATTATTACCCCTGTAGCCTCTTCTGTAATAACCTCTGGTAGAGGAGGTCTGGGTGGGACTTTTATAGGACGTGGAGGAGTTGTCCGTGGTAAAGCCTCTAGCGGCGCCCCTATAAGAGGAGCGACGAAAGTAACTTCTGGGAGTTTGGGATTGTAATGCTCCCATTGATTTGGCTGTGTCGGTGTCTTTTTTCATCTTTTCTAAAGATGAATCCACAGTAGGGCCAAATAAATGTTGTTGGTCAAACGGCTGATTTAATATGGCAGTTTGGACCTCGGGTTTGAACCCTGAAATACGGAGCCATGCATGTCTACGTAAGAGGACACTGGTATTGATGGCCCGTGAAGCTGTGTCTGCGGCATCTAGAGCTCAGCGAATGGAGGCGTTTGTTATAGTATTGCCTTCCTGTATGAGATCATTGGCTCTGTTTGTATTGATCTGGAAGGTGTTGTAGTAGGGTCTCTAGTTCATCATAATGTGCCCTGTCGTACCTAGCCAGTAACGCTTGTGTGTTGGCAATTCGCCAAATATTAGCTGCCTGGGTCGCTGTTCTTTTACCTGATGCGTCCAGGAGCTTTGACTCCTTATCAGGAGGTGGAGCATCGCCTGAGGTTTGGGAGTTAGCCCTTTTCCTGGCATTGGAAACCACTAGGGAATGTAAGGGAAGTTGCCCTTTAATGTAAACAGGGTCAGCTGGGGCAGACTTATATTTTTTTTCTACCCTGGGATTAATGACTCTAGCCCCGACAGGATCTTTGAAGACTTCAGGAGCATGCTTGATTACCCCTTTTAGCATTGGGAGAATAGAAGTGGACCTTTGAGATGGTGCGAAAGTGTCCAGAAGAAAGTCTTCCTCTATAGGGTCTGTATGTAGATCTACACCGTGGTATTCTGCAGCTCTATGTATGAGCTGAGTAAATCCTATAGTGTCCTCTGGAGGGGGTGGTCTAGATGGGTAGACCTCATCTTGTGGCGTATCGGGGACATCTGGTGTACCATAGTTGTCCCATGAATCATTAGGAGTATGAGGATGACTAGGCTCTCCTAAGGGTTGGTCATCACCTTTGTACTCAGAAGGGTCCTCATCATCCTGAGGTGGAGGAGATTCTGAGGGTACTGGAGATGTGGTGTGGAGGAGGGGGTGGAGAAGGGATCCTAAAAGGGGAAGTGGCAATGTCTCTTTTCTTGAGAGGAAGTGGAGCTGGTGCAGGTTTGTCCAATTTCCTCTTTCTGGAAGGACTAACCACAAGGCGTCCTGTATTTGGGTCGATTTCCAGTATTTGTTGGGTTGGATCAGGTTGGGAAAGCTCCTCTTGTGAAGTGTGGTGCTTCGGCATTGATTTTTCGGTTCCGAAGGTTTGTGTGGCACCAATTTTGGAGTTGTTTTGGATTCTTTAGGTTTCGGAACAGGAGTTTTTATCGGTTTCGTCGGGGTCTTTGGAGCCGGTACCGGTAACTTTTTCGGTTCCGAAGGTCGAGCTCCAGCTGTTTTGGGAACTGGATGTTTACTCGATTCCGATGTTTTTTTTTTGGAGTCGAAGGTTCGGTGCTGGGTTTCGGTGCCGAAGCCGAACCTGGCTTTGGTGTGGGTGTAGACTTGTCTTTTGGTTTCGGTGCCGTGGATGGGGTGTCGGCACCGAGGGTAGGCTGGCTCGAGCGGCCTGAAGGCTTATTTATTGACTTCTTAGCCGAGCCCGAGGGCGGGGCGTGGGAAGTTTTGTCCCGGTGTGCACCTAGGCCCGAAGGTGAAGGTGGTACCGAAGCCTTTGCCGGAATGGATGATGGGGAGGGGGTCGACGTCAGTACTTACGACCCGTTGCCCAGGAGTGATGTCTTAGACGTCGGAATCATCGGCTTCGGAGGCGCTGATGAGGCCTCTTCGAGTTGTTCCTGTTCCGGTACGTCGACACCTTCCTGGAAGATATCGTCCGGTATGGATGTCGACGATCGAGCCATGTTTCTTCGAGCTCGACGATCCCGTATGGTTTTCCTCGAGCGGAAAGAGGCGCAAGCTGGACAGTCTTTGGCCTCGTGCTCCGGCGAAAGGCAGAGGTTACACACCTCGTGAAGATCGGTGTGGGGAAACTTGGATCCACATTGAGGGCACTTTTTAAAGGGAGTCCTTTCCATAAGCCAAAAGACCTGGTGGCGCAGGTAGGCCCGAAGGCCTGCGTCGACAACTGGAATCGAAGACTTCGAGTTTGTAGAGATGCGCGTCGAAAGGGGAACGCGATCGAAAACAATACAGACGAAAGGGTGAAGGATTGCGCGTCGAAAGTTAGAACGGTGTCGACACCGAAGTGGAGCGCGACAAAACACATCCGAGCCAGATGGCGGAAAAAAACAATCTGAAGATGGAGTCTATGCCCATGCGCACTATGGTCCAAAGGAGGAGTGTTGGAAAACGAGGCAGTATCTGTGAGGCCTGCACAAATAACATGACTACATTTGTCCTTCACTGGGAACCAAACACCCACTTGTAGCGCCTGACTCTCGGAGGGTAGCTTTGCAGAGCAGTCTGAGGCTTACTCAAGGGAGGTGGTGTGGGCTAGTAATCGCCATTTGCAGGTGTGCAGAAATAACACTCAATAATTGATTGTCCAGTCTGTACTTTGCTTTATAAAAGTAAGAGTACATTTATTAAACACACACACTACTCAATACTATGCACCAATTTACAAATATACATAAGCTGTTGGAATTACTTTGTGACATTGCATAACATCTCCACCCCTCCCGCAGGGGGTGGGGTCTAGTACCACCACTCCCATGTATGCACATCATCTTGCCCCTAATGCAGTGTGTTGAACATAACCTGGAGCGAGGGCCCTGCGCACTGGCACCATCCCAGTGGCGACCCCCCCCCCATTATCTCAACGAGCATTAAAAATAGGTACACCTGCCCTTGTGACACAACCCTGACTGAGCATCTTATATTGTCCATACAGTATCCACCCTTACATCTTCAGGGCTAACAGTCTGGGTTGTTCTTCACTTAAGCGCAGCAGCAAGAATACATGTTTAAGCATCACTCTAGAATGACAGTTCTCATCACATTTGTGGATCATTAGAATGCATTGCAATTACAGCCCCTAAAGGCATCACAGATGAAATCACAGGATTACGCATATACAGCCAGACACCCTAGCAGGAATGTCTGGAAACATAACACCACTTTACTTATGACATCACCTTACACAGGTACTTCACATTACACATGTGACCTTCAGTCCCTCTAAAAGCAATAACCACAGTAAATGCATTTCTTATGCAATTACACCTCTTCACCTCCAGGGGATACCCTTCTCCAGACATCCCCAACTCAGCCCTTCACTTGAGGCACTTCTCAACACACCCTCAGCTGTAGAACAAAAGTTCCAGCCTAAAAGGTGTTAAATGCTGGCTGAGCCCTTGAGGGGTTATTCTTTCCAAGTCCCCATGTGACTTAGGGAGGGACTTCTCTTCGTGCTGGGGGGGGGGGGGGGGGGGGAGGGGACTGCGCTTCTCCAGCAGCTCCCCCAGCACCTTTTTCACAAATGAGGGTGACCCCCCTCCTCTGGGGGCCACCAGGCACCAAAAACAATGATTTCCCCATGCCTTGCAAGGCATTATGGGGCGCTTCAGGCTCCTTTCCTTGCATAATATATTAGCGGCTCTCCCGCTGTGCTGGGGAGAGCCGCGATGCCGCCGGCAGCCTCACGCCGCTTCTGCCGGCCTCGGTGGGGGGCCCGGTCCCACTCGGACCCCCAGGTGAGTTAATTACGGCTCGGGGAGCCCACCCCCGGCCGCTCGTGCCACTGGTGGGGGGCACGGTCCCACCCGGGCCCCTGGCGCCGACTCTTCTCTGGGCCCCCGGTTCCACCCGGGGACCCTGTCTGGCCTCTGGGGTGGAGAGCCGCTCGGTGAGCCCACCCCCAGCGGCTCCCGCCGGCTCCCCGCTCGGACCTGCACCCCTCTGGTGCGGCCGCGGGAGCCAGGATATCCTTTTCGGTCTGCCCGCTCCGGCGGGCAGACGTGGAGTCTCCCGCCAGTAGAGGCGGACCTCGGGGGAGTGCGACGGCACTCCCCCGCCTCCCTCCAGCATCAGGGCCCGGAGATGGGGTCCCGGGCCCCTCCTCTTCTTCGCAGGGAGCGCGCCGGCGCTCCCCGTCTCGCCCGTCTTCGCCGGGGGCCAGGGTGGGCTCCTGGCACCCTGTGGGGAAATCTTCACAGGGAGCGCGATGGCGCTCCCCGGCTTTGCTTCGGGCCCGGGGATGGGGTCCCGGGCCCCTCCTCCTCCTCTTCACGGCTCCCCGTCGGTTCTTCTTCGGCGGGGGCCAGGGTGGGCTCCTGGACCCCCAGGGGGGGGATATCTTCACGGGGAGCGCGACGGCGCTCCACAGCTTGGCTTCGGGGCCTGGGGATGGGGTCGGGGATGGGGTCCCAGGCCCCTACAGACCTCTTCGCGGGGGGGGGGGCGACTGCACTTTCCCGCCTCAATCTTCGGTGGGGGCCAGGGTGGGCTCCTGGCCCCCCTGCAGGGCACTTCACGGGGAGCGCAACATCCCTTCTTCTGGGGGCAGCCCCCGGGGACCTGACCCACCCCAGGGGCATCTCTGAGACCGGCGGCGGAGCCCCACGTGCTTCGTGGTCGGTCTTCTTAGGGGTCAAAGGTCGCCTACCTTCTGGGGGCCATATCTCAGCCCCCAGGGGTCCGATCTTCTACATTTTCGCGTCCTCTTGCTCCTGGTGGTGCCCCCAGCCACTGGGAGCACTTTCCTTCACCCTCTCGGTCTCTGAGAGGGGGGATTCAGCAGGGAGCTGTCTTCACTGGCTCCCTGCGCCAGCCTTTCGCCTGCTCTCCTCCTGGGCCTCTCTTCTCCCTGCGCAGAGGCCTCTGCTTCTGCGCACTTGTCCTGGACTCTTCTCCTGGCGCTGTTCAGGATCCTGGGGGCAGTCAGGGGGTTCCTCCTTCCAACTGCCCATTGCACCAGGCTCCAGCACCTTCTGCCTCAGCAGACCACACCCCAGAGAGAGCTTCTCTTCCTGTGCAGGTTCTTTTTAAAAGTTGAGTAGGGGGCTGGCAGGAAGTCTCGGTTTGTCCTATCAAACAGCGACATCACTTCACTGCCCCTGCTCCCTCCTTCCTGCCCAGCCTCTGGGTTTGTTCAAAATGGCGTCGTCCAGGGTCTCTTGCCACATGGTCTCTGAAAAGGCCCCTTCCCCCCTCGCTGCCTGCCCTCCTTGGTGCAGCCTGGCACCCAGTGATAGCTGCTGATGGATGAGCCTGTAGCTCCACCCCTCTTCTCTTCCTTGGAGAGGAGGCCTTAGCTCGTGGAAGAAAGGTTATCAATCCAGCCTACGGAGGTCAGCCCCCAGCCAGGCCCTGGTTATGGCAGACTCAGAAATATGACATTTCTGGATGACCCAAAAGCAGTACAAATATGACTTTGGACTCTGCAGAATACTTCTTCTCACACCCGTTACAGTGGACTTTAGTGCGTGTCTGGAATCTGTAGGCCTTAGGAAAGTGACACTAGCCCATGGGCTCCACTTCCCCATAGGGGAATAATGAAGTGAAAAACACAGTAAAACACACTGACTTTCCCTGGCATGTTTCTTCCCAGTGTATAAAGCCTATTCCATGTCACCACCCAATTCTGCATAAGTCCTGCCACACCATTCACTTTGTAGCTGCTCCTGGACTGCGCACGCCAGGAATCTCCCTGCGCAGCCCCTACACGTGTGCACACGCATGTACACCGGTGTCTGCATGTAACCAGCCCGGTGCCCCTTACTCCAGCTGCTGCGCAGCGGCCTAGTCAAGCTAGGGGACACCAGTAAAATCCACATGCAGTCTCTTTCATCATGAGTTCACTGTGGGTGAGTCCCAACTTATGAGGCTCTCCCACAGTAAAAGCTCAACACATAGGTGCTCAAAAAGCAAAAAATCCGGGCGGCCCATAGTGTCAGAACCACCTTCTAACAAGGAGTCACCTATCTCGTGACTTCCAAAGACTTTCCAATAAAACAACAAAGTGCAAACATCCGGGCCCAACACCAGATGGCGATCTATGCAGTGTGTGATCTGCAGCTCATATGCCTCGAACAGACAGTTTTCCCATGATCCAAAACACTTGGGAGCATTGGTAACAAGCATTGGCATAGCCAATAGGTCTCGCCTTTGGGACCTTATAAGTTTTTAGCCATGCAACAGTTGATGTTGTTACACTAAGGATATTGTGCTGCATAACTAAATACTTATAAGGTCCCAAAGCGAGACCTTTTGGCTATGCCAATGCTTGTTTATGCCTGCCAGGAGACCCTTTTTCTGTGGCCGAATTAGTAAATATTGCGGCCATTGCGCTAGCCAGTAGAGTTTGCGATTTTTTGT
Source organism: Calotriton arnoldi (assembly GCA_963921515.1). Classification (NCBI taxonomy): domain Eukaryota; kingdom Metazoa; phylum Chordata; class Amphibia; order Caudata; family Salamandridae; genus Calotriton; species Calotriton arnoldi. The sequence goes on from CAWUFW010011471.1 coordinate 258,769, forward strand.
GAATGCGAAATCGCGAAATGCTGGAGGGTCTATATGAACATAACCTGCGTCCAACCCAAAACAAGCACAGGTTGTGAGGTCTAATTCTGAAATACAATGGTCGGCTTTACATAACCTGAAGACAGAAAAATAACTCCCTAGAAGATGTACCTCTTTGTGATATTATTTGAGAGAAGAACCCAGGATTACAGTCTCAAAACGTGCCAGTAAAATAAAGTTTAATTTGGCATTTATAGCAAAAGATGTGGTAAAATGTTGCATTCTGCAAACCAGACTCCTAGACCATAAAATATTAACAACCTTTCAGAGCTATCAGAGTCATAACTTATTTGAGCAAAAACATTACGTCATCTCTGGTGTCAACAGAGCCATCTGGTTCCTCTCGACCCAGTTCTTCCATCATCACCAAATTCTTAAAAATCTGGTGGAAGTGAGTATTACTACAAAGGAGACACTTCTTAATAGTTAAAAATTAAACCACTTATAATACTTTAAAAAGGAAATTTCATTTTAGTGTAAACATTGCAGCTGAAAACTTTAAAGGCACCTGCAAACGCTGGCTGCATTAGGGACAATCGCTGTGGAACGCACAATTCTCCAAATATCTGTGAACGCAAATTTAGAACCAACAATGCTACGTGAAAATATCCTGATGAATGGTTCAGCAAGATAACAGGATCACACTAAATGTGTGGATACAAACACTGAGTAACTTACTAAAGCGAATTCAATATTATGATATATGCATGAAAGGCTAAAACTATAATTATTTCATAATCCCTAATGTAACCTTGAAGTAGAATACCATTCTTTGCAGACCTACCCCCTTAACTCCTAAGACGAAAGATGGCGTTTCTGAATTGCGTTGGACTGAAGGAGCTATTTGAACATGTAAACGTTCACATGTCAGGATCAACCAAGCTGGAGAGAATTAAATCTGTGGATAGAGCAGGAACCTCTGATGTCATTTGGTACATTGATATTTACTGTAACAAGTTTTGGACACAGTTTGTCTGTAATACCAAATTAACATACTGGATAGAAAAGAATACTGTGAATGTCTACAGCTTGGCAGTTCTCAATTGATTTGGTTTTTCTCTCTCAGATATAGTGCTTGTTCTCTGTAAAGGCTCCAATGCCACCGTAGTCTAGTAAGAAATCAATATCAAATGAACTTTGCAGATCCAGCAATCATGGCATGGCGCAAAACAACAATCGCTGTATGGGGCCTTGTTCGGTCCCACCACCATAAAATGATAATCATACTTTTGGTCAGTGCCTTGCAGGTCCTTGTACATCTCGACTCCACCCAAGGAGCAAGATTCATAATTTGAAGGCCAGTTGCATGTGCTCCAGTCTTCAGATAATTTGCTCACAGAAAAGCAAGATGGACTCAGCCCACACCACAGACTATTGGGCTTAAGAACTGGCGACTGCCGAGCGGATTCTAAGCTGGTTAGGTCATCATATTAGAGTTGTTGCCTGGTGGATAAAGCATCTATGACTGACTTTGCACTACAGAGCAATCTCTTCGAGGTTGTATGCACCTTGATACCAGTCTCCAATCTGAACGTACAGAAGTAAACACCATGCAAGTATAAGAAACGCATCAGATCATCACAAGGTCTAGTCCAATGGGCTGTGGCTCCGTTGTCTGTGTACCAATCACGGTCTTGTGGAAAATATTTCCTCTGAGGAGTCAGTAGCAATAACTAAGGAGTCAGGAGAGTTCAACTCTGACCCTTTAGCCAATTTAGCTGCGATCAACAATCGTTTAGGTCACCAAATGAGATTACATGAACTGGATCTCCCTTTTGGTACCGGAGATTTCAGCAGCCTGGGAAACTGAACTATATCCCTTGGCAGGTTACACCTCCTGCCCCTCCCAACCTAGCCTAGCATGTTACACATGCCCCACTCAGACATCTGCAGAATACATTCAATACACTTTGCTTCTACAACTGTAGATTCTGGCCTCACATCTATCGCCAGTCACTGTTATGCTCCACAGCCTGAGGTCCAATAACCACCATTATACTCACTCCAACCTCAGTAGTAAGACTCTGCCCATATCCAGTTAATGTTTTCCGTACTGCACCCTAGCAGCCGCTGCTCATCGTCCACAGCAATAGGTGCTGCGCCCCATCCCAGCAATCACAACTCTATGGCCCAGGCGTCATTGCTCTATCAATGTAAAACCAGCAATCTCAGTCCGTTAGCCAGATACGTCCCCACTCTAACGTCACTACTCACAACAGTCAATACCCCTCTCCCCCACCCCCCTTGTCCCTCACAACAACATTAAGTGCTCAGCCTCCATGCCCAGTCTCTAGGCCCCACGGTTCTCACAGCGGTCAGCCACCGCAACGGACTCTTCCTGAACAGCCATTGTTTTATCCGAAGTCTAGCAGTGACTGTCACTCGCCTCAGCGGTGAGCATTAACCCTTGGAGTGGCCAAGCTTCCTCCCTTGTCACCGTCACCAGCTCAAGCAACCACAACCATCACACACCCAGCATAACACCAATCACTGCTATGTGCAGCGAGGCCGGACAGCCACCGTTCTTCTCCTCTGCCCCACCACGCAAACCTCAGCATTCCTCCTCCTCCCCGAGCAGAAGCACCCTCTTACCGCACAGCCCCTATGGGTCGCGTTCCTTGCTTCAACTGTTACCGATCTGCCCTCCCTCGACCCTGTCGCTGCTCTGTCCTCAGCAATCAAGCCTTTTATTGTGCAATCACTAACAAACAAACAAAAAAAAGCAAAGGTCTATTTACAGAGCAGACTTGGACGTCTGATCTGGCAAATTCGGCACGGCGACAGGAAGAACACAAAAACATTAAAAATAAATAGAATTGGACCCATTTAGCTGCTGAAACAGAGGAACGAGGTGGAAAACAAACTAATACTTTCACCCATCGTCGCCCGCAGTCGGGACTAATTTTTCTTCCAAACACCACAGAAGTGTTTACTCACAAACTTTCTCTGCTGCGCCATGCCTGGCACACCTCCTCCCATCCGCAACAGTTTCTTCTGCAACTGAGCGGTCTTTGAGCGTTCTTGGCGAATCTCTCGCAGGCACTTCAACAAGACAGCAAACATTAAAACATGCACACACAAAAATAAAACAAAAAGTTACAGGAGCCCGAACTTACGGCGAAAGTCTCCAAGGAAAGGGGCTTCCAACTCCTGTTGCTCTCCCACTCGGCGGATTTCATTAGAAAATGGAGGAGAAGCATGGTGTCATTTTACTGCTACAAGTGCGCTGCCTGCCAACTCCTCCTGGTGCAGGGGCCCCGGCGAGCAGAGCCCCCGGCCCCCTCCCTCCCTCGCGAGGGACGGAGACTTTCATGCACATGCCGGGCGGGCGGGCTGGGGGTTCCACGCGGCCCGTACTGCGGAGGCAAGGTGGGCGGGAGGGAGGGCTGAGGGGCGAGCAGCAGCCGCAGGACTGGGCACCGCGCGGGGGGAAGATGGCGGCGGCAGGCTCGGCTCACCGACCGCAAACACTTCACGGGGGCTGCCAGCGCGTTAACCCCTGCGGGCCCAGAGAGCAGAGGAACGCGAGCACAGGGGCCAGGAGCACCGCGTCCCGCCCGGGAGGGGCACGGCGTCCTCGGCACGTACACGGAGCCACCGAGAGGGTTTCCATTCGGATGGAGTTCACTGGTGCATCACCGCACCAGCAGACCGTTACAGCGACGGCTCAAAGCCTTGCCACAGAAAGGACACTCGGGACGTTTTACTGACTTTCACTCGACGTCAATATAACGGCGTCTAAGACAAGAGAGGAGCGGGGGCGAGCGAGCGCGGCAGCCTGGGCTTTCAAAGCTGACCAGACGCTAGTGCGTCATGGCCTTTTCCCCGCACGGCCGGCATATGTTTACAATTATCGCGCACGCGTCTGGGCACGATAATTGTAAACACATGTCTGCAGCGCGTACCCATCCCAAAAAGGCCAGCACGACGCACGAGCGTTTTTGGGACTGCTTTTCAAAGTCACTTACTAAAAGTCTTCGCCTTTAGCAGCGCTGGCACGCTACTCGAGGCTCGACCTAAAAATTGGTTCCTTGATTGTGTTGGTAGAAGAGTTTCGAGCAAAAATAATGATTGTGCCATTTCCTATTCTAGCTATACTCCATATCTCTCCGCTGCCTTTTTTATTACTTGGTTATATATAACAATATCATAAGGTGGTGATGGTCTTGAAGAGTACGTGTCTACCCTGTCCCCTGGTGAACCAGTTTCTAGATCTTGCCATCCTATTTCCTGTTACTCTGAAGCGTCGGAGCCCTGTTGAACTTGTTCTTCCTCGAAGATTTCTTCTTCTTGGGATACAGTATTTTTTAAAGACTTTTAACAAGGAAAATGCTACTTACCCAGTAAGCATCTGTTCTTGGCATGTAGAGCTGTAGATTCACATGCTTTGCATACTCCTGCCATCTAGTGTTGGGTCCGGATGTCTGCAAGTTGTTTTCCTTCGAAGAAGTCTTTCCAGTCACGAGGTAGGGGACTCCTCCTTTCGGTGATAGTGCGCATGTGCATCGACTCCATTGTTAGATTGTTTTCCCGTAGAGGGTGAGAATAGAGTTAGTAAGAGTAGAATAGAGCTGTCCATGCGTATGTATCTAAGTAAGATAATACTGCAACAGGTACAGGTGACCAGGCGCATGTGAATCTACAGCTCTACATGCCAAGAACAGATGCTTACTGAGTAAGTAGCATTTTCCGTTCGAGGCATGTGAGCTGTAGATCACATGCTTTGCATAGACTATACAGCAGTGATCTTCCAAAGCGGTGGCTAATCTGTAGCGGTTGCAGTTGTCTGAAAGAGTGTTCCATGTACTGCCTGGCCTACATTAGCTTGTTGTCTGGCTAACATCTACACAATAGTGCTTGGTGAATGTGTGCGGTGTAGACCATGTTGCAGCTTTACAGATGTCAGCTATAGGGATGTTTCCTAAAAAAGCCATAGAAGCCCCCAGTTTGTGAGTGGAATGTGCTCTAGGGGGAATTGGTAAAGTTCTTTGCTTTTGCATAGCATGTTTGGATATATTTAACTATCCAGCGTGCAATACCCGATTTTGAAATGGGATTCCCTTTGTGCGGTGGAGCAAAAGCAACAGAGTTGTTTAGTGTTACGAAAAGGTTTGGTCCTTTCTACGTAATATAGTAGTGCTCGTTTGACGTCTAAAGTGTGTAGAGCTCGCTCTGCCACCGAATCTGGTTGAGGGAAGAACACAGGTAACTCAACAGATTGGTTGATGAGAAAGGGAGATACCACTATGGGTAGGAATTTGGGGTTAGTGCAAAGAACCACTTTGTTTTGGTGGACTTGGAAAAATGGTTCTTCTATGGTTAATGCCTGAAGCTCACCCACTCTCCTCAGTGAAGTAATCGCAATGAGGAAAGCAACTTTCCAAGTGAGAAATTACGCAATGGCTCGAAGGGTGGACCCATTAGTCTGGTAAGGACATCCACGTTGGGGCAGGTGGAAGTCTAGGTGGAATAACTCTTTTGAGCCCTTCCATGAAAGCTTTGCTAACAAGCACTCTGAAAAGGGACAGATGCTGTCTATTTTGAAGGTATGCCGCTATTGCAGCGAGATGTAAGCGTATGGATGTGTACGCTAACCCCGTTTGCTGTAGATGAAGTAAATAACAAATAATGTTTTGAATGGAAGCATCTAAATGGTTGATATGATTGTTGTTACAATATATAACAAACCGCTTCCATTTTGCTGCATAGCAAGCTCTTGTAGTAGGTCTTCTGGCCTCTTTAATGAAATTCACACAGTCTGGTGGAAGATTCGGATACCAAACTTATCTCTCCATGGCTCTGCGTGAGGAGACTGGATGTGAGATATCGTTTTTTGATGAGGAACTACTGAGAGTTCCAATAGAATAGTGAACCAGGGTTGACGGGCCCATGTGGGAGCTACCAGGATTAGTCTGAGGGATGTTTGCCTGAGTTTCCGAACCACCAGTGGAATGAGTGGGAGAGGCGGAAAAGCGTAGGCAAATATCCCTGACCAATTCATCCATAGTGCAATGCCTTTGGATAATGGGTGTGGATACCTGGAGGCGAAGCTTGGACATTTTGCGTTTAGATGAGTGGCGAACAGATCTATCTCTGGGAAGCCCCACATCTGAATGGGAGGAGAACTTGAGGGTGAAGTTGCCACTCGTGAATCTGTTGTCATTGTCTGCTGAGCAGATCTGCGATCTGGTTGTACACTCCTGGGAGGTGTTCCGCTAGGAGATAAATCTTGTGATGTATGGCCCACTTCCAAATGGCTTGTGCAAGGTGAGACAGTTGGAGAGGGTGTCCCCCCCTGTTTCTGTATGTAATACATGGCTGTCATGTTGTCGGTGCATATTAGGACAATTTTGCCTACAAAGTGAGTTTGGAAGGCTTTGAGCGCTAGAAATACTGCTAGCAGCTCCAGATGATTTATGTGAACCTGCTTTTGCTTTTGACTTAGCAGGCCTTGAATTGTGCGAGTTTGGAGATGAGCCCTCCAACCAGTGAGCGATGCGTCTGCTGCTAGCACGGTCTGTGGAACAGGGTCGATGAAGGGCCGCCCTTTGGACAGGTTTTGTCGATTCCACCACTGCAGAGAGCGATGAGTGCGGCTGTCCACCAACACTAGATCTGTCAATTGACCTTGAGACTGATTCCACTGACGTGCTAAACATTCTTGAAGGGGACGCATCTGAAGTCTTGCATGGGGAACTATCATGATGCAAGACGCCATCATTCCTAGTAGTTGCATAAACACCCGAGCTTGTAATGAATGGTCGGGTTGAAACTGGGAAATTAGAGCCTGATTATTGCGGCTCCTGACCGGATTGGGACAGGCAAGAGCTTTCTGTGCATCAAGGGTGGCTCCCAAGTAAGTTTGCGTGTTGGAGGGTTGGAGATGTGTCTTCGACAGATTTACTGCGAATCCCAGATTGTGCAGTAATTGTACTGTTCTTGGAGTGTGCTGTAGAGACTGAGAGAACTGGCTTTGATGTGCCAGTCGTCCAAGTATGGGAAGACGTGAATGTGTTGTCTTCGCATGTGAACAGCGACTACTGCCAGGCATTTGGTGAAAACTCTGGGAGCAGTGGTGACTCCGAATGGGAGCACTTTGAATGGGTAATGTTGTCCCGCTACCACAAAACAGATATTTGCAGGGAGCGGGGTGTATCGAAATGTGGAAGTATGCGTCCTTTAAGTCTAAAGTAGACAGAAAGTCGCCTTGTTGAAGAAGCGGGAGCACTTGTTGGACTGTCACCATGTGAAAATGATCTGATTGGATATAGAGATGTAGGTCTCTTGGGTCTAGTATAGGCCTGAGAGCCGTCCTTTTTGGTATGAGAAAGTATAGGGAGTATAAGCCGGACCCTTGATATTGTAATGGTACGGGCTCCATAGCTCCCTTTTGCAGTAGAGAGGGAACTTCTTGTTTGAGAAGGTGCAGATGGTCTGTTGACAATTTGTGTGATCGTGGAGGAATGTTTGGGGGATTGTTGGTAAGCTCCAGGCAATAACCAGATTGGATAATTTCTAGGACCCATCTGTCTGAAGTTATTGTATTCCAGACGGGAAGAAATTGAGAGTCTCATCCCCTGACAGGTGTGGAATGATTGGGGGGGGGGGGGGGGGGGTGGAAACAAGTCACTGTTTATTTGCTGCAGGGGAAGTACGGGTTGTGTTACCTTTACCTCTTCCCTTGCCATTGTTGTGCATGGATTTTGCGACATTTGTGTCCTTCATTTTTCCAGAGAAGTGTCTACCACAGGTACAAATAGGTGATCCTTATCAAAGGGTAGGTTTAGAACAGAGGCCTGGACTTCGGGTTTAAACCCTGAAATTCTGAGCCAGGCGTGCCTTCTTACAAGAACGCTTGCGTTAACAGTGCGAGCAGCAGTGTCAGCTGCAGTTAAAGGCGCACCCAATAGAAGTGTTAGAAATGAGTTTCCCTTCCTGAATCAAGTCATTTGCTTAAGTTTTATGTTCATCTGGCAAGAACAGGAGCAATTGTTCCAATTCGTCATAGTGAGCCCTGTCATATCTTGCTAAAAGAGCCTGTGTGTTGGCAATAAGCCAGTGATTGGCTGCCTACGCAGCTACTCTTTTGCCAGAGGCATCTATGAGTTTGGATTCCTTGTCAGGAGGAGGGGCTTCTCATGTTTGTGAGTTTGCCCTCTTGCGAGTGTTAGAAACTACTAGGGAGTCTAAGGGAACTTGACCCTTGATGTAAACTGTCTGTAGGTGTCGGTTTATATTTTTTATCTACCCTTGGTGTTAGGATTCTTGCACGCACTGGGTCCTTAAAAATGACGTCTGCGTGTTAAAGTATACCCTTAAGCATGGGCAGTGTATGAGTTGCTCTTTGAGAAGAACTTAAAGTCTCAAAGAGAAAAGCCTTTGTGAAGCTGAACCCCGTGATATTGAGCAGCCCTATTTATTAATTCTATGTACCCTACATTGTCGTCGGGTGGAGAAGGTTTTGAAGGGTATAGGTCAGAGTCATTGTCAGTGTTAGGATCTGTATTAAAAATCAGTCCATGGGTCAGGAAGAATGTCATCTGGGACATCCCCGTCCCCATCCCCATCATCCTGGTGGTCAGGTGACTGTGGTGGTGGTGGTGGTGAATTTGTAGGTGTAATTAGCAAATTCGGGTCAAGTGGGGAAGGAGTTGTAATAGGAGGAGGAGAAGGATTAGTAACATCTTTCTTTTTAAGGGGAATGTGGTAAGCTTCCTCCGTTTCTGGCTTGCGTTTAACTGGTAGTTTTACATGAATATGTCCCGATTTGGGATTAATAACAAGTTCTTTCTGTTTCTGGTCCGTGTTGGAAGGCGGGACGTCGAAACGAGGCTCCTTGGATGGAGAAGGAGCGGTTTTGTTTTTTGGTGCCACAATTTTCGGTGCCGAGATTTTCGGATCCGAAGATTTAGGTTTCGGTGCCGAGTGGATAGTTCCAAGGACATGTTTGGATTCTGGCGCCGAAGGTTTCGGTTCGGTGCCCGAATGGGGCCGACTCGGTCCCGAGCCGGAAGGCTTTGGTGTGTGTTTCGGTGCAGAGCCCGAAGGCGGGGTGTTCGATACGTGATCTCGGTGCCGACCTTGGCCCGAAGGCAGAGGTGGGACCGAAGCCTTTTTGTTGAGCATAGTTTGGGGCAGGGGAGTATCATTACTCACGGGATGCTGACCCTGCGGAATTTCTTCCATGTTGGAATCGGCTTCGGACACGGAGATGTGTTCTTCTTCCTCGGCTCCTTGTGCGAAGACCTCGTGGTCGGAATCTTCTCCGAAGAGATCCGGAGCGGAGGCACTATGATGCAGGTGCATTTTGTGACGTCGAGCCAGACGGTCACGGAGCGTCTTCTTGGATCGAAAAGATCGGCACACGTCGCAGTCTTGTTCGTCATGTTCCGGGAACAGACACAAGTTGCATACTTCGTGCAAGTCGGTGCACGGATACTTTGCGCGGTACCCAGGACAGAATTTAAATGGAGTCTGTTCCATCGACTGCGAGCTGGCCCGACGCGGCGAGGCCCAACGGCCTTCCACGAAGCTTCTGATCGAAGATTTGAGTCGATACGATACACGTAGAATGGGAAACGCGATTGAATAACAATACCGTCGAGGGTAGTGGATTGCACACCGAGGGGAATCAGAGAAAACTGTCATACCGGAGCGCCGCAATTCACGTCCGAACTCTATGACGGAAAAAAACAATCTAACAATGGAGTCGATGCCCATGCGCACTATCACCTAAAGGAGGAGTCACCTACCTCGTGACTGGAAAGACTTATTCGAAGGAAAACAACTTGCAAACATCCAGACCCAACACTAGATGGCAGGAGTATGTAAAGCATGTGACCTACAGCTCACATGCCTCGAACAGTCTTTTCTTTTGTAGGCAGGGGTGTGAAATTTAATAAAATATCTACTTGTCCATGGGGCAGGTTGCTTCATAAATCTACTTGTCCTGTAACAAAATCAACTTGTCCCTTTTGTGCCATGTAATGTGGCGACAAATTATGGCAGCAATCTCATTATATAGGAGCTCTGAAATAGCCTCTCTGATTATGCCAGGGCTCCTTCCATAGTAGGGTTTGAATACTAGCAATTCCCTTATGTTGCCACGTTTCCGCAAATCTACATACTGAAGGTAATGGGTAAGCAATAGTTCCAGGGTTGAAATGTCCTTTTGAGTCTGTGCAAACCTACTACCTTGCATGTTTTAAGGGTTTTCACCAACTCTTCTCTAATCTTTTCCCAAACTGAGAAAGGAAATTTACTCCTGACAATGGCAGACATAAAACTTCTTCCAGGGTTGGGAAAAAAGTGGTTGGAGGGAAAGTGAACTTGCAAACACTCGGATTTTCGCATTAGCAAATCTACACCTGCATATTTCCTCATGCTAAAATGCAGTTCACAAATATTTTCAAGGAGTACAATTTCTTGGCCTACTTCTGTAAAGTTTTGTGAATTCACGAAAGCCATATATCTGCACTTAATGCAAGGACATGGGTGCACCCTTGAGACTTTATTTAATAATTGGGCCCCTAATTAGGTCTGGTATTAACCATGACCATTTGTGTTTATTAAAATTGTGTGTCTCTCAGTCTGTCAGCTAGTTTCACTGTGAGTGACAGCATTCTGTTCTTTCACAAGGAGAACATCGACACACACTCTTTGTTCAGTACCAGGAACTACTGTGGCAATGTGTGCTCTTTGAGACCAAAAACTATTTTTGCTTTTGCCAATGTTTGTTATAGTGGTGAGGGCCCGGTAGCTCCCACACCAATAAGGTTTTACAAAAACCATGCCAAAACAAGTCACGGATTGACAAAACCAAGAAGCTGACCAACGATTTCAGACCTACTGGCTTTACCAATGCTTGTTTATTTTTGTTTCCCATAATCTTATTAAAACTGGTTACACTGAATTTCCATTATGAATATTTTGGGGAAATACTAGCAACACATTTTATTAAATGCTACAAAGAAATGGTAACTAAAATGTTACAGTAGTTTAGCAAAATGTTTACATTTTTTTGTGAACATTTTATTTTGAAAGCAAAGAATCATCAATCTTGCTTTCAAGCTTCTGCAAATATTTGCCTCCAATCAGAGCATTCTGGGAGCATTATACATAGCCTCATATTGCTAAACATTGAAAACGTATGTACACATTTTTATACTGGAACCACTGTCAGTAGTGCAGTCTGAGCTTACAACATTTAATTAGAGCGCTCACCCTAATAAAGGCTTTGCATTATTGAACCATAAAAACAAGTTTGAACAGCATTAACATATGGGCACAAATATTACCTTAACTGCAGGCAATGCCTTTCCCTGATCAATAATAATGTAAACTAGCAGCTAAAGGGTTTGTGCTGAAGAGGATTGCGCCTACTTGTCCCAAGGACAAAATACACATGAAAACTTGTTGCCCTTAAACCCAAACAATATGGCCCGGGCGTCGGGCTATAGGAATTCCACATCCCTGTGTAGGATATTGGCCAATCCAGCCTTAAGTCTACTCTTCCTTTCGATCTCTGCCTTTTGCTGCTGGCTGTTTAGATCTTCGAGTTCGTTTCGCTGACGACTCCTTAAACTACAGCGTGTTCGCCTAACCGTGTTGGTTCGACTTCAACCTCTCGTATTTTGACGCCGAAACGTCTTTTCCTCGACCGCCCTTTGACTTCTTGGATCTTTCAGAGGTCTATACCGATGCAGTGTCCTTCTTGAAGGATCAGAAGATATTTTTAATCGGACTTGCTTGCGGTCACAGAGTGTGCAGACACAGTCTTCGAAGGTCTTAGTCTCCCATTTTAGAGTTTCGGGTACAGGCCTTAAGGACGGGGAGTCCCTTACCTCCGTTTTCAACGTCTTCTTTGAACTTTATGTTAAATGCATTTATTTAGCGCATGAAGATCCGTGGATGTCTTGGCGCTGGCTACTGAGTGAGAAGAGAAAAGAATTATGCAGAATATTAAATAACCAGGTCTTGAGAGATTTTCTGACGGTCAGAAGATTTGTAGAGGGTTTGGTAAAGAGTGGAAGATTGTCCCAGGCGGCAGAAGCACCCAGCACAAAGCTGCGGCCTCCACATGCCACACGTTTTAATTTAGGGACAGTCACAAATTTGACTGAGGCTGATCTTAATGCCTATTGAGAGTGTACCAACAAAAGCGTTTTTCCAGAAATTCAGGACATTGGTATATAAGGCTTTGTAGGCGATACAGGGAGCCTTGAACGCAACTCTATGCCTGATAGGCAGCCAGTGAAGCCGCTTCAGATGTTTGATGCTTTGGGATTTTGAGAAAACTACTAGCAGCTGCATTCTGCAAGGTTTGAAGCTTGTTAAGAACCAATTTATGTGCACTGAGGTAAAGAGCTTTGCAAAAATCAAGTCTGGGCTTTGCAAGAGATGGAAGGATTATGTTACTTACCCAGCAAGCATCTGTTCATAGCATGTAGAGCTGTAGATTCACATGCTTTGCATACTCTGGACTTCGTTTGGGCCTGACTTCGTCTCCCTCTCAGTCTGCTGCCTCATCTGTGCACCATACAGGATCCGTGTAGGGCCTGTGGAGCATCCAAGACATCTGAAGATAATCTCCCTTGGAGTAAAGGAGTCACTCCCCTGCATTCGCAGGCAACGCAACACTGCTGACCGGTCTGCTGATCCTGAGCTCCTACGGACTCCGAAGGGTCCAACATCACAGGAGGTGGGTTTCTACGTCCCTCGAGGTCCGAGCTGCCCTCTCACCCAGTACCCCTCGTGGGGGCTGTAGGAAGCTGGCTCTGTATATACTATACCAAAGTGAGGTATAGTGTGCACTGAGTCCAGTGGAACCCAAAAGGTAGGCAGAGGTAAAGTAGATGGCACCACACTCTCTATTTGTGGTAGTGTGGTCGAGCAGTAAGGCTTTATCAGAGGACAGTGTTAAGCATTTGTTGTACACACTCGGTCAGCAAATGAATTCACACACTCAAAGACTGAATTTCAGACCAATTGTTTTTGTATAAAAATATTCTTTTAGGTATTTTATTTCCTAGAACCAAGCAAGCCTGGCACAGGTAAGTGATAAATACTTTCCAGTAAATATACAGTTGTAATACAGTTTGGATTGTAATGGTATATGCACTTTTTGACTTACAGTATGGTTGCAGAGAAATGCAATACTTTGTAAATACAGTACATAGACTTCAATGGGCTTTTCAGTAAAATACCAGGTAAGTTATTTTTTAGATTACTTTTCTTACACAGATACTACTCTGGGACATATTCTGTAAACAGGTAAGTAAAATCGTTTTTGTTAAACAGTACAATTTTAAAGAATTTCTTTAGGTTTTCAAACTCCACACTTGGAAACCTTTCCAAGAAAAACAGTCAATGTTATCCTATGGAGGAAAGGAAAATGCTACTTACCCAGTATGCATCTGTTCTTGGCATATAGAGCTGTAGAGTCATATGCTGTGCATAGCTCGCCATCTAGTGTTGGGTCCGGATGTTTGCACTTTGTTTTTCTTCGAAGAAGTCTTTTCCAGTCACGAGGTAGGTGACTCGTCCTTTCGGTGATAGTGCGCATGGGCATCGACTCCATTGTTAGATTGTTTTCCCGTCAGATGGTGATAATGGAGTTCGTAAGAGTAGTAAAGGGAGATGTCCATGAATGCATGCATCCAAGTAAGATGTTACTGCAACAGTTATAGGTACCCAGGGAGGCGGGTGGGCGCATATGACTCTACAGCTCTATATGCCAAGAACAGATGCATACTGGGTAAGTAGCATTTTCCGTTCAAGGCATACGAGCTGTAGATCATATGCTGTGCATAGACTACATAGCAGTTATCTCTGAAAGCGGTGGCTAAACTGTATCTGTTGCAGTGGTCTGAAATAGTCTAAGTAAAACTGCCTGGCCCACTCTAGCTTGTTGTCTTGCTAACACATCTACACAATAGTGTTTTGTAAATGTGTGAGGTGTAGACCATGTTGCAGCTTTGCATATGTCATCTATGGGTATATTTCCTAAGAACGCCATAGAAGCCCGCAGTTTGCGTGTAGAGTGTGCTCTAGGGGGAACTGATAACGTTTGTTTTGCTTTTGCATACCATATTTGAATGCACTTGACTATCCACCTTGCAATACCCGATTTTGATATGGGATTGCCTTTGTGAGGTGGAGCAAAAGCGACAAATAGTTGATTTGTGTTACGGAAAGGTTTTGTCCTTTCTATGTAATAAAGCAATGCTCTCTTCACATCTAATGTGTGTAGGGCACGTTTTGCCACTGAATCTGGTTGAGGGAAGAACACAGTCAACTCAACAGATTGATTGATATGAAAAGCAGAAATGACTTTAGGAAGGAATTTAGGATTAGTCCGAAGAACCACTTTATTTTGGTGCATTTGTAAAAAGGGTTCTTCTATAGTTAATGCCTGAAGCTCACCCACTCTTCTGAGTGATGTGATAGCAACGAGGAAAGCAACTTTCGATGTGAGAAATTGCAGTTCACATTTGTGCAATGGCTCAAAGGGTGGACCCATTAGTCTGGTGAGAACAATGTTGAGATCCACACTGGAGCAGGTGGACGTCTCGGGGGAATGACTTTTGTGTCCCTCCATAAAGGCTTTGATAACAGGCACTCTAAAAAGAGATAGATGTTGTCTATTCTGGAGGTATGCAGCTATTGCAGCCAGATGTAAGCGTATGGACGTGTACCCTAAATTGGAACGTTGTAGATGTAACAAATAACAATGTTTTGTATAGAAGCATCAAGCGGGTTGATGTGGTTATTACAGTACATCACAAACCGCTTCCACTTTGCTGCATAGCAGGCTCTTGTTGTAGGACGCCTAGCCTCTTTGATAATATTCATGCAGTCTGGCGGTAGATTAAGGTAGCCAAACTCTAAGACTTCAGGAGTCAGATCGCCAGATTGAGTTGACTGGGGTCTGGATGTCTTATGTCTCCATGGTTCTGTGTGAGGAGACTGGGTGTAAGACGTAGTTTTTGATGAGGAACTACTGAACGTTCCAATAGGGTTGTGAACCAAGGTTGACGTGCCCATGTGGGAGCAACTAGGATTAGCGTCTAGGGGCGAGGAAATACAGCAAAACACGAAAAGTACAGCGTCGCTTCACGGACTTAGCCCTAATCCTGGCCATACGAGGCCTTACTATGAGGTGGAAATCCCCTAGGTGTCCGACACTACACAGCTGGCAGGAGGACATAATACGTTGGGGCGGGGCAGAAAGTGTAGCAATACGCGCAGAAGAAACTAAAGGCCTTAGACAGTTGCCCATCGCAATGGAATGGGACACTATGTTAGCAGCCTTTACAGAACTCGACCTTAGTCCATTGCGTCTTACTCCCACACAATAGGGTAGGTACTACACTGATGGGTTTAAGATTAGGTACGACCCCCAGCTCGCATAACACAACCTACAGACGGAGCAGAACTCACAACACGATGCCACTGACCCTGCAAGGCATCATTGGGACCTGTATGTAGTAGACCAGGGGGAGAGGGTGGGAGGGGAGGAGGGAGTTGGGGACTAGATTGTATATAGTGTTAGCCATCTCCTGGATTTGTGAGGAATTATTGATTTTAACTGTACAACGCAGAACACTACTGTGATAGATTATCCTACAGGGCTAGGATGTACTACATGTGCCTGGCGTATATACGACAAAGTAAATGTATGTGTTAATAATATGGACTGTTATAATCAGAATCAACAAAAGTAAAACGCCTAACATGCCAATTTACTAAGATGATGATACGAATATCACGGCTTAATAAAGTTTGTTAAAAAAAAAAAAACTAGGATTAGCGTCAGGGACGCTTGTTTGAGTTGCCGAACCACTGATGGAATGAGTGGGAGAGGCGGAAAAGTGTAAGCAAATATCCCGGACCAATTCATCCATAGTGCATTGCCTTTGGACAATGGCTGTGGATACCTGGACGCGAAGTTTGGGCATTTTGCATTTAGATGTGTGGCTAACAGGTCTATGTGTGGGAATCCCCACATTTGGAAGAATGGGAGGAGAACTTGAGGGTGTATTTCCCATTCGTGGATTTGCTGTGTCTGACGACTGAGCAAATCTGCTATCTGATTGTCTACTCCTGGAAAGTGCTCTGCTAGGAGATAGATTTTGTGATGTATGGCCCACTTCCAGATGGTCTGTTCTAGCTGTGACAGCTGGAGAGTGTGTGTCCCTCCCTGTTATTGTATGTAGTACATAGCTGTCATGCTGTCTGTACGAATTAGGACAGTCTTGCGTACTAGCTGAACTTGAAATGCTTTCAGCGCCAGAAAAATTGCTAGCAGCTCTAGATGATTTATATGAAGCTGTTTCTGCTGCAAGCTTCAAATGCCCTGAATTGTGTGGGTTTGGAGATGCGCTCCCCAACCTGTCAGTGATGCGTCTGCTGTCAGTACTATCCGTGGAACCGGGTCGCTGAAGGGCCGCCCTTTTAAAAGGTTTTGTGTGTTCCACCACTGCAGAGAGCGATGGGTGCGGCCGTCTACCAACACGATCTGATAAATGACCGTGAGCTTGGTTCCACTGACGTGCTAAGCATTCCTGTAGGGGACGCATTTGAAGTCTTGCTTATGGGACTATAAAAATGCAAGACGCCATCATTCCCAGTAACTGCATGAACACTCGAGCTGGTAAGGAGTGTTGAGGCTGAAACTGCAACATCAGGGTTTGTATATTCCGGACTCTGGCTGGAGTCGGGTGTGCTAGAGCTTTTTGTGTGTCTATAGTAGCTCCTAGATATGCTTGAGACGTGGATGGTTGGAGATGGGATTTGGACAGATTTACTGTGAATCCTAGCTCTTGGAGCAATTGCACAGTTTTTTGTGTGTGGCGTAGACAGCTGTTGTGCGAGGTGGCCTTTATGAGCCAGTCCTCTAATTCTGGGAAGACATGAATATGTTGTCTTCTTAGATGGGCTGCGACTACCGCCAAGCATTTTGTGAAAACCCTGGGTGCGGTTGTTACTCCGAATGGGAGGACTTTGAATTGATAGTGCTGACCTGCTACCACAAACCTGAGGTATTTGCGGTGCGCAGGGTGTATTGGAATATGAAAGTAAGCGTCCTTTAAATCCAGAGTGGAGAGAAAGTGCCTTGCTGAAGAAGGGGAAGCATTTGTTGGAGTGTTACCATATGAAAATGGTCCGACTGAATGTATAGATTTAGTTCTCTGAGGTCTAATATAGGTCTGAGAGAGCAGTCCTTTTTGGGAATTAGAAAGTAGAGGGAGTACACCCCTGCTCCCTGGTATGGTAAAGGGACTGGTTCTATTGCACCTTTCTGCAACAAAGAGAGAACTTCTTTTTCTTGAGGGGTGAGATGTTCTTGTGACATGAGGTGTGACCTTGGAGTAATGTTCGGTGGAGTGCTTGTAAGCTCCAGGCAATAACCAGATTGGATAATTTGTAGAACCCATTTGTGTGATGTAATCTTATTCCAAATGGGTAGAAATTGGGAAAGACGCCCCCCAATAGGAGTGGCATTGTCGGGGGAGGGAAAGGAAGTCACTGTTTGGTGTTTGCAGGGGAAGTGCGTGTTGAGTTACCTCTGCCTCTTCCCTTGCCGTTGTTTCCTCTATATCCACCTCTAAAATAACCTCTTGAAGAGAGAGACTGATTGTTGCCCTTGTAAGAGGAGGGATTGTCTGTAGACATTTTTGGAGCCACCCCAGTAAAATGAGCGACGAAAGGATCCTCTGCTGGAAGGTGATTGTAAGGCCCCCATGGACTTAGCAACTTCAGTATCCTTTTTCATATTTTCTAGTGATGTATCGACAGCTGGGCCAAAGAGGTGTTCTTTGTCAAAGGGTTGATTAAGAATAGAGGCTTGTACCACAGGCTTGAATCCTGAAATTCTTAACCAAGCAGGTCTACGGAGCAGTGTACTAGTGTTTAGTGTCCGAGCTGCTGTGTCTGCCTGATCTAGAGCACACCTGATAGAGGTGTTAGTTATTAATTTACCCTCTTGAATAAGGGCACTAGCTCTAGACTTATGCTCATCAGGAAGAACTTCAATGAGCTTTTCAAGCTCATCATAATGAGCTCTATCATACCTTGCCAATAGTGCTTGAGCATTGGCAATGCGCTGATGATTAGCTGCTTGTGAAGCTACCCTTTTGCCCGAAGCGTCAATTAGTTGGGACTCTTTATCAGGAGGAGGGGCTTCCCCTGTTTGCGAATTAGCTCTTTTACAAGCATTGGAAACTACAAGAGTGTCCAAGGGTAACTGGCCTTTGATATATACAGGGTCATTAGGTGCAGATTTGTATTTTTTCTCTACTCTGGGAGTGATGATTCTAGCTCTCACAGGGTCTTTAAAGATATCAGTATGTTTAAGCATACCCTTTAACATTGGTAATGTTTGCATAGTCCTTTGAGATGAACTTAGTGTGTCAAACAGAAAATCCTCCTCTAAAGTCTTTGTGAAGCTCTACTCCATGATATTGTGCAGCTCTGCTAACGAGCTCAATATATCCAATGTTATCATCTGGAGGAGAAGGTCTGGATGGATATAGGTCGGGGTCATTATCTGGTTGAGGGTCAGCATTATAATTATCCCATGGGTCAGTATCCTGTGGTGTGTAGTCATCTATATCCCCATCCCCTGCATCCTGTGGGTCAGGTGATGGTGGTGGAGGAGAATGTGTAGGTGTAATGAGTAAATTTGGATCAATGGGTGAATAAGGGGGAATGTATGGTGGAGAAGGGTTAGTACCCACATTTTTCCTTTTTAGAGGAATGTGGTAGTCGTTTTCTTAGCCCATTTTCCTCTTCTCAGGAAGTTTGGTATGAATATGTCCAGTTTCTGGATGAATCGCAATCTCCTTCTGTTTCGGATCCGAAGCTTGAATATCGGCCCGAGGCTCTTTAGTTGAAGTACTTTCTTTAGACACCGGTTTTGGTGTCGAAAGTTTCGGCTCCGAAGTTTTCGGCTCCAAAGATTTAGCCTTATACACTGGTGGCATGGAAACCAGAAGGTGTTTAGATTTCGACGCCGAAGGTTTCGGGTCGGCACCGGCGTGGGGACGAGTAGAGCCCGAGCCGGAAGGCTGCTGTTTATGTTTCGGCGCCGAACTCGAAGGTGGGGCGCTCAAAACCTTTTCTCGGTGCCGACCTTGGCCTGCAGGCAGAGGAGGGACAGGAGCCTTTTTATGGGCAAGATGGTAGGGGACGGAAGTCTCTTTACTCACGATCCATTGACCCGGTGGTGAGGTCTTGGGCATCGGAGTCGGCTTCAGACACGGAGATGTGTTGCTCCTCCATTTCAGCCTCCTGTGCTTGTGATTCTTCTTGTTCAGACTCTTCTCCGAGGAGATCCGGCGTGGAGCCACTTTGCTGGTACATTTTGTGACGTCGAGCCAGACTGTCACGGAGCGTCTTCTTCAATTGAAACGACCGACACGAGTCACAGTCCTTCTCGTCGTGTTCCGGGGATAGGCACAGGTTGCACACTTCGTGCAAGTCGGTGCGCGGAAACTTAGCACGACACCCTGGACAGAACTTGCATGGAGTCCGCTCCATCGACTGCTACCGACCCCGGCGCGGGTAGACCCAGCGGCCTTCCACGAATCTTCCTATCGAAGGTTTTCGAGTGTAAACGATACGTGGATAACGGGAAACGCGATCGATAAACAATACCGCCAAGGGTAGTGGATTGCGCGTCGAAGCGGTCCCGAAGAACGGTGCCGAACCGGAGTGCAACAATTCACATCCGAACCCAATGGCGGAAAAAACCAATCTAACAGTGGAGTCGATGCCCATGCGCACTATCACCGAAAGGAGGAGTCACCTACCTCGTGACTGGAAAAGACTTCGAAGAAAAACAAAGTGCAAACATCCGGACCCAACACTAGATGGCGATCTATGCACAGCATATGATTTACAGCTCATATGCCTCAAACATAGTGTTATCGGTTTTAAGGTATTTGGTAGTGGGAGTTGAGATTCTGGGGGTAGACTCAGGGGTCCCCCAGGGTCAAGGATACACTCTTGTTACACCCTCAGCGGCACTAGGGTGGCCGGGTGCAGAGTGCTGAGGCCCAATGTTATCCAATGGGGGATAGGGGGCCTCCAGTTGGTGGCTGCTGACGAGCAGGCCACTAGGTTGTGGGAGCCAAGCTCCTGGTGTTAGGCTCAGGGCAAAGAGGGATCCGGTTTGGCAAACAAAGTGCACCCGCAGCAGCGCAGGGACGGCTGGGTGCAGGGTGCTGTTTTGGCATCTGGTGCCTTGTTTTCAATGGGGGTTTTCGGTTTTTAGCTGCAGGCTCGGTCCAGGAAAACTTCCGGGAGGAACCAAAAGCTGGGCAGGTAAGTTGGAGGGCTCTGGATGTAGGTGCACCTCGGTACTTTTCTCCAGGGCGCAGGGCGGCCGGATGCAGGGGTGTCTTTTGAGGTCGGATTTCACCTTACCAGGCCACTCGTTGTTGTGAGGGTCTCCGTGCAGAGGCTGCAGGCGACGTCGTGGAGTCCTGGAGGGGTCAACCCATGGTGGACTCAGACTCTGGAGCGCTGGGGGACCTCGCTGGGACCGGTGGGCCACTCGAACTCGGGCCGTAGGCGACGGGTGCAGTGGTGGTTCCAGGCATTGGGTTTCTTTTTCCTCAGCAGGCTCGGAGTCTTTATTTGGTGTTTCTTCTGAACAGAGCTGCTGTTCACAGGAGATCCGGTCTTTGTTGAAGGCAGTCAGTCATCCCAGGGGTTCTGGAGGTCGCTGGCTGCAGGACAAGAAGATTTTTGGCGCAGGATCTCTGGAAACTGCAGACGGGCCAGTAGGGCTGGGGCCAAGTCAGTTCTCTGCAGTCTCCTCTGCTGGGCGTCTTCTTTTGTCCTTTTTCTTCTTAGGTTGCGGGATTCTGCCTTCTTGGCTCAGGGCTGCCACCTAAATACTGTATTTAGGGGGCGTTTTAGGGGTCTCGAGGTCAGTAGCCAATGGGCTACTGACCTTAGGACGACTACACCCTGGGTGCTCACCCCATGTGGGGGAGTGAGCACAATCCCTAATCCTGATTGGAAGAGTGGGCTTCAACTCGCCTCCCCCACCCGAGGGGTGGAGTTGGCAGAGGTGGGCACACCTTCTGGGCTGGCTAGTTTTTCCCGCCGAAAAGGAGGGGAGACAGGAAGGGGGCCTGCTCCTGATAGCAGGAGAGGCTGGGGGTCACATTACAAGGCTTCCAGGCCTTGAAGCTCCCCTGCCACAGATGGCTCTTCCTGGCCTGGGGAGGTGTCAACACCTCCGCCCAGGAAAGGCTTTGTTTCTGGGCTCCGGGAGCAAAGGCTCCCACCCTAGGGGTCCAGAAACATGTCTCGTGGTGGCAGGCTGGTGTGTACCAGTCAGGGAACTCACCAGAGGCTGGTCGTTTTTCAGGGGGCATCTCTAAGATGCCCTCGGAGTGCATTTTTCATTAAATCCCACACTGGCATTAGTGTGGGTTTAATGTGCTGAGAAGTTTGATACCAAACTTTCCAGTTTAGCCATTATGGTACTGTGGAGTTTGTAATGACAAACTCCCAGCACCATATACTCTTAATGGCAGCACTGTACTTACGTCTAAGAATGGCCTTAGACACTGTAGGGGTACAGGGCTCATGCACCTGTACGCTCACCACTGGTATAGTGCACCCAGCTAGAGGGATGGCTGACCTATGCCAGGGCAGTGGGTTGTAGGCATGGCACACAGGGATGTGTGCCATGTCGACTCTTCACTTTGTTCTGCACCAAAACACGCAGCCTGCAAAGGCAGTGTGTGAGTGTAAAGGTACAGGGCCTCTAAGGGTGGCACAGTAAGTGCTGCAGCCCTTAGAGGTCTTCCCTGGTCCCAATGCCCTGGGTACCTGTGGTACCATTTATCAGGGGCTGACCTGTGGCCAGAGATGTCAATTGGGTTTGGGTACGGTTTTGGGGAAAGAACACAGGTCCTGGGAACCTGATTGGCAGGGAACCAGGGCACATCAAGTCAAAAGTGCATCAGTAGTCTGGCAAAAAGTGGGGGGTTACCGCAACAGAAACCCAGCTTCTCACAGGGGCTGCAATACCCAAAACCCTGTGCACCGCGTACTTTTGCAAGTGCAAATGCTTGTTGGCAATTCTGCAGCAAGTGCATTGGGCTCCAAGTAGCCCCAACCTCTGGCAACTTCTCCTGCAAAGATCTTCGACCACATTGCACTGTGTGCTCCGTGGCCTGTTTTGTAAAGCTGCCCGAGGTCCTCTCGCAACTCCAGTGTCTTCAACCTGTGGGTCAACTACATCTTCTTTGGGCTCCCCAGATTGCTCTGGGCTTGCCCTGACTCCCCTGCTTGTGGTGAGTCTCCTGGACCTTGCTGGTCATCTTCCTGCAACTTCTTGACTTCCTGCGTGGGTTGCTTTTGCCAAGGCTTGTTGGTGCTCCTGCTGGACAACGACCCCTCAGCATTCCATATCCTTCGTGGGACAGCGCGTATCCGGCTCCTGGTCGTCCTCAGCGTCGCCTGGTCCCCACAGGTGCAGAGTCAAGGTCATCGACATCTATCCTGAAGCACCCGACATTGGTGGGCATTCGTCTACTGAGCCCCTGGTCACCCTCAATTGATCCAGACTCTGTCCCCTCTGCTTTCAGGTACTCTTCATCAAGAATCCACATTTGGATTCCCACGGACACTTTCTCCTCTTCCAGCAGTGGCACTTTCCTGAAGTCCTCCATTGGGTTCAACAGCGGTTTCCGACGCCACTTCACACCTATGCACCCGCCTTCCACAGGTGGGGTGGCTCTCCAAATTTCTGTCTTCCACTGGGTTTCTTCAGGGTCCACTGGGAAGGGTCCTTAATCTTTAAAAATCCAACTGCGACTTGCACATAGACTTGTACGGAGCACGCAGTCGTGTTCTCACACTGCACCCGCTCTCCGTGGGGTCCCCATCTACTCACCTTGGGTGGTTCCTTGGGGTCCCAGCAATTCTACGTCCTCTCGACATTGTCCTGACTCAAGTCGTGGTTCTTATACCACTTCTTTAGTATATGGTTTGGTCCCCCCATGGGGCCCACTGTGTATTAGTGCCATTTACTGTGATTTCTTTGCTATCGTATTGTGTGCTTTCGGTCTCTCTCTGTGTGGGAGATACTGGATCGTACTAGAGAGTATTATATAATAAATACATATTTTTATAAATACCTTGTGTGGTTCTTTTTCATTTAATCTATACTATAAGATTGCATTCTCGTAAAACAAGCTGCTTTACACTCCTTCAAGACTAAGCCTGAAAGCTGCTCTCTACAGCTACCACTTGGATAGCTTTCCAAGGTTGTCTGAGACCTCTAAAATAACCATAAGGGTTGTCTCGACTGGTGCAGGGTGCCCACTTACATTAGTGGATAGCATATACTAGGCCAGCCTCTCACATTCCTCCTTTTGGTGATAGTGCGCATGGGCATCGACTCCATTGTTAGATTGTTTTCACATAAGAGGGTGAGAATGGAGTGAGTGTAGTATAGAGATGTTCATGCATATGTAATGTAGATAATGAGAACTGCAACAACTACAGGTGCACGGGGAGGTGGGAGGGTGCATGTGAATCTACAACTCTACATGCCAAGAAAAGATGCTTACTGGGCAAGTAACAATCCATTCGAGGCATGTGTGCTGTAGATACACATGCTTTGCATAGACTATATAGCAGTTATCTCCCAAAGCGGTGGCTAACCAGTAGATGTTGCAGTTGTCTGGAAAAGTGTCTTAGCACTGCTTGGCCTACATTAGCCTGTTGACGTGCCAACACATCCACACAATAGTGTTTGGTAAATGTGTGTGGTGTGGAACATGTTGCTGCCTTACAGATGTCAGCTATGGGAATGTTACCTAAAAAGGCCATAGTTGCTCCTATTTTGCGAGTGGAATGCACTCTAAGAGGTATAGATAAAGTTCTTTTAGCTTTAGCATAGCAAGTCTGAATGCATTTAACAATCCATCTTGAAATGCCAGATTTAGAGATAGGATTGCCCTTGTGAGGTGGAGCAAATGCAACAAACAGTTGCTTTGTGAAAATCCTTTGCCCTTTCAATATAATACAATAGCGCTCTGAGATCAAGTGTGTGAAGAGCTCTTTCTGCTACTGATTCAGGCTGAGGGAAAACACAGGTAACTCAACCGATTGGTTAATATGAAAAGCAGAAACTACTTTAGGGAGGAACTTTGGGTTGGTGCGAAGAACTAACCTATCTTTATGAAGTTGAAAGAAGGGTTCTTCCAAGTTTAATGCCTGCAGTTCACCAACTCTCCTTAATGAAGTGATTGCAATGAGAAAGGCAATCTACCATGAAAGGAACTGTAAAGGACAATTATGTACGGGTTCATAGGGTGGACCCATAAGTCTTGTAAGTATAATGTTAAGATTCCACACCAGTGCTGGAGGTATTCTGGGTGGTATTACTCTTTAAGCCCTCCATAAAGGCTTTAATGACAGGAACTTTGAACAAGGATAAATGCTGTCTGTTTTGCAAATATGCCGCTATTGCTGCAAGGTGCAACCGAATAGAAGTGTAAGCTAGATTAGATTGCTGTAGGTGCAAAAGGTAACAAATAATGCTTTGAACAGAAAATCTAGAGGATCAATTTTGTTGCTGTTACAATAGACTACACATCGTTTTCACTTTGCTGTGTCACAAGCTCTAGTGGTAGGCTTTCTTGCTTCTTTCAGAATATTCATACAGTCTGGTGACAAGTTTAGATATCCAAACTATGATTTCAGGAGCCAGATTGCTAAATTGAGCTCCGTGGGATTTGGATGCCTGATTTCGCCATGGTTCTGAGTGAGAAGACTGGAGGTGAGATGCAGCTTTTGATGTGGAACTACTGACAGCCCCAATAGGGTGGAGTACCACGGTTGGCGGGCCCATGTGGGAGCTACTAAAATCAGTGTGAGTGATGTTTGCCTGAGTTTCCGAACCAAAAAACGGAGGGAGTGGGAGAGGCAGAAAAGAGTAGGCAAATATCTTTTACCAATTAATCCATAGGGCACTGTCTTTGGAGAGAGGGTGTGGGAACCTGGAGGCTAAGTATGGGCATTTTTTATTGCCTACTGTGGCGAACAGATCTATTTGTGGAAATCACCATTGTTGGAAGTATGGAAGGAGAACTTGGGGATGAAGTTCCCAATCGTGTATTTGCTGCCTCCTCCTTCTGCTGAGGAGGTCGGCAATCTGATTGTCTACTCCTGGAAGGTGTTCTGCCAGAAGATGAGTCCTGTGATGATTGACCAGCTTCAGATGCACAGAGAGGCGTTACAGCTAGAGAGAGTGTGTCTCCCCCCCACGCCCGTTTTTGTACATAGCGGTCATGTTGCCTGTGCGAACTAGGACAACTTTGCCTATGAGATGACTGAAAAGCTTTCAGCGCTAGAAATACTGCTAGAAGCTTTAGATAGTCGATGTGGAGATGTTTATGCTTGTTGTCCAAGAGACCCTGGATTGTGTAATTGAGGGGATGGGCACCCCAACCTGTGAGAGATGAGTCTGTCAGCACGATCTGTGGAAGAGGGTCGATGAAGGGCCATGCTTTTGATAAATTTTGTGGGTTCCACCACTGCAGAGAGCGATGGGTGCAGCCGTCTACCAACACTAGATCGGTTAAGTGACCCTGTGACTAATACCACTGACGTGCTAAGCATTCTTGTAGAGGATGCATGTGTAGTTTTGCATGGGGCACCATTGCAATGCATGACGCCATTATTCCTAGCAGATGCATGAAAGTTCTGGCTGGCAAGGTTTGGTTGGCCTGAAACTGTAGCAACAGAGTTTGGATGTTGTGAATTCTGGCAGCACTGGGAGAGGCTAGAGCTGTGTGGGTGTTGAGCATAGCTCCCAGATAAGACTATCTGTGAAGGCTGCAGATGAGACTTCTGCGCATTGACCGTGAAACCCAATTGGTGGAGTAGAGCCAGCGTGATCTGAATGTGTTGCAGACATTTGTGATATGTGCTGGCTTTGATGAGCCAGTCCTCTAGGTACAGGAAGACATGAATGTGTGGTCTTCTGAGATGAGCTGCCACTACTGCGAGGCATTTGGTAAAGACTCAGGGAGCAGTAGTTACTCCGAATGGGAGTACTTTGAACTGGTAGTGTTTGCCTGCTATTACAAATCTGAGGTATTTGCGATGAGCTGGGTGAATTGGAATGTGAAAGTATGCGCCTTAAGTCTAGTGTGGAAATAAAATTGCTTTGCTGTAAAAGTTAAAGCACTTGTTGAAGCGTTACCATATGGAAGTGCTTTAACAGTATGTATTGGTTTAATATTTTGAGATCCAGAATTGGTCTTAAGAAGCCACCCTTTTTGGGGATTAAAAAATAGAGAGTAAACCCCTGTACCTTGGTACTGTAATGGAACTGGTTCTATGGCACCCTTTAGTAAGAGTGATTGCACTTCTTGTTTGAGTAACTGTAAGTGGTCTGGTGACAGTTTGTGAGAGCGAAGTGGAATGTTTGGAGGATTGGTGGTAAGCTCCAGGAAAGAACCATGTTGGATAAGGCTGATAACCCATTTGTCGGCTGTTAAAATTTCCAAACGGGGAGAAACTGTTGAAGTCTTCCCCAGACAGGTGTGAAGTAATCAGGGAGGGGAGGACGGGGGGGGGGGGGGAGTTTGGGCAAGTCAGTGCTTATTGGAGAAGGGGGTGTTACGGGGTGTGGCGCCCTTACTCCCTACCCTTGGAGTTCTTTCCTCTATATCCTCCTCTATAAAAACCTCTAACGGAAGAGGATTGGTTGTTGCCTTTGTAAGAGGAAGCATTCGGGTCTGAGGATATGGTTTTAGACCCTGCGAAAGGAGCCTCTATTTGAAGGAGATTGGATGGCTCCCATGGACTTTGCCACTTAAGTGTCTTTTTTCATCTTTTCAAGAGCCTGATTGACTTCAGGGCCAAAAAGAAGTTCCTGGTCAAAGGGAGTGTTTACAATGAATTGTTGAACTTTGGGTTTAAACCCAGAAATTCTAAGCCATGCATGCCTTCTAAGGAGAATGCTGGTATTGATTTCTCTAGCTGCTGTGTCAGCAGCGTCTAGAGAACACCTAATTGAAGAGTTGGAAATTAGCTTGTCCTCTTGAACCAATTCTTGAGCTTTAGCCTTGTGTTCTTCCAGGAGATATTGGTGCAGTTGCTCCATTTCATCCCAGTGTGCCCTGTCGTACCTTGCTAGTAGGCCCTGTGTATTTGCGATTTGCCAGTGATTGGCTGCTTGAGCGGCTACACGCTTTCCGGAAGCATCTATGAGTTTGGATTCTTTGTCTGGGGTGGTGCATCACCAGAAGTTCTTCTGTTAGGGTCCAATTTGGGATGAACAATGCCTAATTTTGGGTCAGAAGGCTCGGAGAGGCTCTCTTGATTTCGGCATCGAAAGTATGGGTGCCAAAAAGGGTTTGTTTTTGTGAGCGGAAGATTTTGGCTCCGAAGAATGCTTTTGTTTCGGCGTGGAGGGTTTCAGCTCAGAGCTGGTTTTGGTCTTCGAACTGGAAGGTTTCGGATCCGAAGAGGATTTTGGCCGACTTGGTGCAAAGCCGGAAAGCTTGACCATCTGTTTCAGTGCTGAGCCAGGAAGGGGGACGGGGGGGTGGGGGGGGTGTCGGAAACATCTCAGTGCCGACCTTGGCCAGAAGGCAGAGGTGGTGCCAAAGCCTTATGTTTTTTAGGCGCGAGTATAGGGGGCAAGCGGTCTTTGGTACTCACGGCACCTTGTCCCGGAGGCACGTCTTCGGACTCCAGATCTATCTCGAGCTCCGAATCGGAGTCTGGAACAGAGAAGGCCTCTTCTTCTGCCGCTGACACCTCGATCTCTTCATGCTCTGACTCTCCACCGAAGACATCCGGAGTGTGTTCTATACTTTGGTGTTGCATTTCACGACACCGAGCCAGACGATCGCGAAGAGTCTTTTTGGACCGAAACGATTTACAAACGTCGCAGTCTTCTTCCTTGTGCTCCGGAGACAAGCACAAGTTACACACTTGATGCGAGTCGGTGCAAGGTTACTTAGCATCGACAGAAGGCTGGACCAAACGCAGTAAGACCCAAAGGCCGCTCACAAAGTTTTTGATCAAAAGTGAAGGATTCGTTGTCCGAAACGATATGCGGAGAAGTGGAAACGCGTACAAAACATTACAGTCAAGGGTAGAGAGTGGATTGCACACCGAGGGGAACCCGAAGAAAGGTTTCGAACCGGATCGCAGCAATACACGTCCGAACCCGATGGCAGAAAAAAACCAATCTAACAATGGAGTGGATGCCCATGCGCACTATCACCGAAAGGAGGAGTCACCTTACCTCGTGACTGGAAAGAGTTCTTCGAAGAAAAACAACTCGCAAACATCCGGACCCAACACTAGATGGCAGGAGTATGCAAAGCATGTGTATCAACAGCACACATGCCTTGAACACCGATTTCTGAAGTCGAGGTGGAATGAAAGGAAGGGGCTTTTTATCAGCTCAAGGGTGTAAAAGACTTAAGAAACTGCATTGACTTGGTCAACGCAGGAAAGTAGGTCATTCATGACGAAATCCAGATTGCAGGTTTTGCTAACTAGTGAGGCAAGAGGGGCCCAATTCGTGTGGCCACCAGGCAGGAGCCCAAAATGAGGGCTGGGTGCCAAAAAGCAAGACCTCGGTCTTGCCCTAATTCAGCTGAAGGCAGTTATCGGACATCCAGGTGCTTTCTTTGGTCTATGTCTATGATCTGGATGTCAGCCCCAGTTTCCCCTTCTGGTCCTTAGGCGACATTCTTCTCGCCCAAATCTCAAAGAGATGGTGTCAAATGATGGCCCTGCATGGTACGGAGGGCTGTTCTCTGCCGCTGTCTTACCTTCAGAGTCTTTGGGGGAAATAACGAAAATGCATTACAATCTTTGCCCCAAAAAACCACCGGTAAGCAGAGGTTGCAGACTGGGTGCTGGTCCTTCTTGGCAAATTTATGGTGGCAGTTCTTGCAAAACTGGAATGGTGTCTTCTCTATTACCGAGAATAGGGAGCAACCTGCACGTGCATTTTCAACGTCTGTTGAAAATACCTTGCTCTGAACCCAGAACTTCTTCAGTATCTTCCTTCGATGACTCAGTCGCTCTGGTGTAATTTCGGTGCTTCT
This sequence comes from Calotriton arnoldi, assembly GCA_963921515.1. Lineage (NCBI taxonomy): Eukaryota > Metazoa > Chordata > Amphibia > Caudata > Salamandridae > Calotriton > Calotriton arnoldi. The sequence continues at coordinate 287,922 of CAWUFW010011471.1, forward strand.
TCTCTGAATTTTCGGTGAATTTCTTCTTCAAGTCGTTGGAGATCCTCCTGCACACATCAAGACCCAACGGCGGAAAAAACTAATCTGAAGATGGCGAGCAAAGGTGGGAGCTTCCGTAGGAAGCACGACGACGTTACAAGGTGGACCAAATGGAGGTATTGCGACGTCCAACAAAAAAGTAGCAGAAGGACAAAAAAGTTTTGGAGAAGATTTCGGACCCAACCATTAGATAGTGGAATAATGCACAGCATGTGAATCCAGATAAGGTTCATGCTGCAAAACTTAACGTAGCAATTACGGCAAAAGTTGAAGGGCGTGTTTTCCATCCCTCGTGGATGTAGTCCTGTAAAATAGAGACAAAGAAGCTGTGGAACACAGAGCCCGGGCGGACGCAGTGAAGTGATCAATAACACCCACTGCTATCGTTTGGATATGAAATGTGTTGGACTTGGGGAAAAAAAAAAAAAAAAAACAGAGTGCCTGCAAAGGCCTCAGTGAGGAATAAAGCTTTGGCACCGGAGCGGTTATATCAACGTCCGAACCCAATGGCGAACAAAAAAAAAAAAAAAAAGGAGCCAAGCCACATGGGCAAAACACAACGGAGGAGACGACGATATACCTCGTGGCTCAAAGAGTTCTTCGAAGAAAAACAACTTGTAATTGTCGGAGCCCAACACCAGATGGCAGGATAATTCTAAGCATATGTATCAACGGCTAACACATGCTACGAATACAAACTTCTGAGCAGCCACAATCTCAGGCCCCCTCTCCTTCGGGAGAAGACCCGTCAGCCTTGGAGAGAACTGAGCCCCAGGAACTTGGGCCTTACACAGCAGAGCTCCTAGGCCCAGGGGGACACTAGGGAAGAGTTGTGCCAGGGACAGCAAACATGTTCCACTCTTGAGGGCCTGAGCCAGCAAGCTGCTGCATAGGAAAGGGGAGATGTCTGTGGTTCCCACAGAACCTATTGGGAGGAGGGGCTCCTGTATACTGAGGCGAGAGATCCCAAACCTGGTGCCACTAGGAGTGGTAGTGCCTCAGCAATACAGAAAGTGCTTACTCTCATTTGCCCATGACATCCACATAGCTGGACATCTTGGCCAAGCAAAGACCTGAAGTAGGCTAATCGCCCACTTCTACTGGCCAAACATGTCTCAGAAGGTAAAGGAGTTTTGCAACTCCTGTGTTACCTGTCAAGCCAGAAGCAAGACAGGTAACCCACCAAAGGCCTCCTCAATTCCACTCCCAGTGGTTGGGGTTCCCTTTGAAATGGTAGGGATTGGCATAGTCGGTCCCCTTGACCCTCCAACAGCATCAGGAAACAGAATTATACTGGTGGTAGTGGATCACGCCACCAGGTATCCTGAAACAATTCCACTTAGGACTGTCACTGCTCCTGCAGGTGCCAGGGTCCTCATCAGTATCGTTACTAGAGTAGGCTTTCCTGAAGAGGTGGTGTCAGACAGAGGTAGTAACGTCATGTTTGGCTACCTAAAAGCCATGTGGGCTGACTGTGGGGTGACATACAAGTTTACCACCCTATATCACCGAGAAACAAATGGTCTAGTTGAGAGACTCAATGAGGCCATGAAAGCTATGATCCTGGGACTCCATGAAAAACTCAGGAGACGGGATGTCCTGCCACAGAAAGGAATGGGCTTTAGTTCCTGAGCTTCCGTTTGGTCATCCTGTGAGGGGACCATTGTGTCTAGTGAAGGAAGGCTGGGAGAGACCTCTCAAAGAGCCCAAGCTAGACATTGTGAACTATGTTCAAGAATGGTTGAGTACATGGGTAAAGCAACCGAAAACCAAATAGCCAAAATGCTGCAAAGAGTGGAGTTTTAGCCAGGGCAGAAGGTATCTGTGTTGGGGCCTGGGGCTTCTAGGGTCCTCCAGGATATGAAGTAGTCTCTACCCTATCCTTGAGAGGAAAGGTGAGGTCACCTACTTGGTTGATCTAGGCACTTGCAGGAACCCTCATGGGGTCATCCATGTGAACCACCTAAAGCTTTTCTATGACAAGGCTGATGTGGCCATGCTGACGGTTACTGAGGAGGATCAGGAAGAAGAGAGTGAACCTCTCCCTGACCGCCTCTCCCACAGTCCAAAAGATGGGTCAGTTGAAGGCGTTGTCTTATCGGACATCCTCTATGTACAACAGCAGGCTGACCGCAGACAAGTTCTGAGACCGTATGCTGGGCTCTTTAACGATCAGGTGTACCCATGAAGTGGACACTGGAGACAGCACACCTGTCAAAAACAAAATATACAGTCTGACCAAGTTATGGAAAGCATCAGAGCTGAAGTCAGTAAGATGCTGGAGTTAGAGGTGATCGAACCCTCTGAAAGTCCCTGGGCTAGCCCAGTGGTCTTAGTCCCCAACCCTCATTCCAAGGGTGGTAAACCAGAGCAGACATTTTGTGTGGACTACAGGGGCCTCAATGCAGTAACCAACACAGATGCACACCTATCCCAACACCTGATGAATTAATTTACAGGTTAGGGGCAGCCACTTTCTCAGTACTTTTGATTTGACATCAAGGAACTGGCAAATTGTTCTGACCCCAGAAGCAAAAGAGAAATCAGCATTCTCAATACCAGATGGACATTACTAGCTTACTGTAATGCCATCTGGATTAAAGAATGCCCCTGCCACCTTCCAACGGCTGGTGAACAAAGCCCTTGCTGGGTTGGAGTCTTTATGTGCAGCATATCTTGATGATATTGCGGTCTATAGCTCCACTGTAGGATCAGCTGATCTACATTGGCAAGGTCCTTGAGGCTCTGCAGAGTGCAGGCCTCACCATCAAGGCAAGCAAGTTCCAGATAGGGCAGGGATCAATTGTTTACTTGGGCCACTTTGTAGGTGGAGGCCAAGTTCAACTCTTATAGCCCGAGATCCCAAAAATTGTGGACTGAGTAGCTCCAACAACCCAGACTCAAGTCAGGGGATTCCTTGGCTTGACTGAGTACTACAGGAGGTTTGTTAAGGGGTATGCTACCATTGTGGCACCACTCACACAGTTGACCTCCAAGAAACAACCAAAGAAGGTAAACTGGACTGTGAGCTGTCAAAAGGCTTCTGACACTCCGAAGTAAGCAATGTGTTCAGCACCCACTCAAAGGGCCAGATTATTCGAAGCAGTTCATAGTGCAGACTAATGCCTCTGAACAGTGGAACGGCAGTCCTATCCCAGGCCAACGATGATGGCCATGACCAGCCTGTTGCTTTCATTTTTGTAAATGTAACTGTATATATATAGCGCTGACTACCCCTGACGAGGAGTCTAAGCGCTTTTCAGCGAGTAGCACCCTACTCCGGAACCCAAAAGGGATTAGTGGTGAATCAGTTTATAGAAATAGGATTTAATTTGAGCAGTGGGCATATGAGTCTGTTAGTTGGATTGAAAAGGATAATGGAGGGATAGAAGAGGGAAGGTTTGGGATGAGTCGGAATGGAGGTAGATGGTATATTGAGAGCGGTATAGGGTGAAGCATAGGGCAGTGCATTGGAGAGAGACTAAGTTGTTGTTTTTTTTACAGTAGAAGTAAAGTACGAAATATATAGATACATAAGTACATACAGGGTATACATGTGTAAAGAAGGTAATATCAAGATTTTAAGTTGTATTTAATAAACACAGACTTAAGTATTACTGTACTTTAAGCGAATTTGTGTATTTTTGTAAAATATTTTTTCAATACTACAACAGTGATGCAATTTTAGATAAAATAGTTGATATTATTTATATACTGTGATAAATAAACAGAGAACTAGAAGTATTTAATCAAGTAACTTATATGAAAACTATAAAGTGACTTTAATGCACGTTAAGCATAGAATAATCTATATATATTCAACCACAAGTAATATATACATTTGATAAGCAGACCTAAAGCAGGTAGAAACTGAACTGAATACAAAACCATGTTTGATGGAAAATTAACAAGGAAAGCATTGAACGTTGAAATGGGGCATGTGGGGAAAATTAAGAATCCTTGGAATATTTGCAAGGGAAATTGTCCAATTCCATGAGAGCTGTGAGGGTGGACACGAACCATGTTGAAGAGGATGATGAGACATTATGAAATAAGAGTATGTTGGTGGAAAAAGTGTTGGAAGGGTGACATGATGAGCACCATGATTGAGTGTTCTGAGGAGCAAATTGAGAAGGATGGTCCATCTTTAAGAAGGTTGGGAAAAACAATTCACATTCTAGATAGGTTTAAGGATTATAATTTGTGAAAAATTTAAATATTGCAAATAACAGAATTTATTACACCTTAATTACTGAAACTGAACGGGTTCCAGAGTCTTTCTTCTGTAAGCTAAAAATGTTTTACAGATTGTTAGTAGTTTTGTTGTGGTCAAGTATCAATCCATCTTTTAGGTAACTAGACAATAACTGGAATTTTATGTTGGAGGTATGTATTTCACTGGAATGTTCATCTACAGTCATTCTGTGGTACAGGCACAGAATGACTCGCCAACGTGAAAACCTAGAGTTGTGCGTAGGCAGGAATCCGACCAACTGCTCTTTGGAGCTGCTGTGAATAAACCTGCAAGGACCTCTACAATTATGCCAACAATCCTTCTTTCCCAAGAGATTACAACTGAACCACATGTATGTCTTTCAGGATACATTTACCCTGGTACCGACCAATCTTTTTCCCCAATTTATCATAGGTCAGCTCTGACTTCTCAAAACTGAATAGGAGACTACATCATCACTTACAGACAGGAGAATCTGCGGCTGCTGCACTTTCCGAATAATTATAGATTTGAAATACTTGTACATAATTTATCATCTGCTGAATAATATGCAGAATAAAGTTCTACCCCAAACGAATCAAATGTTATTAAAAACAGAGTGACGCATTGCTGCACATATTAATGCCATCTGCAAAGGTTGACCCTTCGCCTTTTAATTATTTCTTGTTGTATTTAAATGTTACACGGAGACCAGTGAGGTGAAATCTTTGCCAACACGGTGTTAATGTGAGTAAAAAAATGACAAAATAACAGAGCTACTATAACAAAAGGTGCCGCATTGAACCTCATAATTCGATTTTTCTTGCAGCATAACTGAGTCAACCCAGGCACATACCACATAACTTGGTCTTCCCCTGTAGCATAATTCCAGTGGCCTGGTCTTGCGTTTGAATCCAAATATCTAATCGCTAGAATCATATCTACTCAACGTAAAGAATCCACTCCACAGTTGCAAAATCTTAACGACCATACTCGGGGTACTTGAATTTTACTCAAGTGCAGCTCACGGTGCCTCTCCCCATATTGTGCTACTGAGATAAAGCTAGAGCACCATATCAATGTCTTGAGAGATCCTAACTTTTTTTTTCACTAGAAGGCGGTTGCTCCCCAGAGGACAGTGTTGGGAGTGCCACTGAGAGGGAAGCCTTTGCTGTGGTATTGTCCCTGAAGCTGTGACTATACCTGTTTGGTACTCGTGAGAAAGTGCCCTCTTTCTGCATGGTATGTCCCCACTTTTTGCTGAATTGCTGATGTTCTTTGACTGAGTGTGCCCTGGGCTCCTGCTAATCAGGTGCCCAGGGCCTATGTTCCTTCCCTAAAACTGCATTGAAGCCTAAACCCAATTGGCATCTCTGGCCACATGTCAGCCCCTGGTAAATGGTACCACAGGTACCCAGGGCACTGTGACCAGAGAAGGCCTCTAAGGGCTGCAGCACTTATTGTGCCACCCTTAGAGGTCCTGTACCCAGACACACACTGCCTTTGCAGGCTGCGTGTCTTGGTGCACAACAAAGTGAAGAGTCGACATGGCACACATCCCCGTGTGCCATGCCCACAAACCACTGCTCTGGCATACATCAGTCACCCCTCTAGCGGGAGAACCTGCGGGAAAAACAAGTGAGGAAGGGAGGTGTGCCCACCTCTGCCAATTCCACCCCTCAGGTGGGGGAGGCGAGGTGAAGCACAACCTCGAGTACCCGCCATCTTGAGGATGGGGGGACCCAGCCAACCAGGGACAGACTCCTGCCTCCCTCCCACTGGAGAGTGGCAGAATAGGGGGTGTACCCACCCCAGGGAAGGGACCCATTGGTCCCTGCCCTTACCTACCTGTAACGCCCCTAAATTTAGTATTTAGGAGGCACCCTGAACCTTGCTTCCTTAGATCCAGCAACAAGAAAAGAAGGACCGAAGAGCGGTGCAGAGCTAACAAGTTGACGCCCACTGACTTGGCCCCAGCCCTACAGGTCCGTCTCCCCTCGAACCTGCTCCTGCGAAATCCCGGTGTGTCCTGCAGCCAGCAACATCAAAAACCCCGGAGGACCTGCCTGCCTTCATTTCCAAAGACTGGTTCTCACATGAACACCGGATTTGTTCAACAGCAACCTCTGGCTCCGCCCGGAGACCGCGAATTCGCCCCACTCTGCACCCGCCGTCCACGGCCCGAGCTTGAGTGGGTAAACACCACGAGGAGGTCACCCCGGCGATCCTGACCAGAGATCCGGCGATCCCTGACCTGCATCAAGCCTCCAGTCGACGCCTGCAGTATAAATCCGGAAGGGCCCCCCCAACCACGACCCGGAGCTGGTTAGAAGATCCGGCCCCAAAAGGCACCCCTGCACCAGACGCCCCACGACCTTGTGTGCCCAAACCGACGGTGCCTAGCCAACCTCTAACTTCCCAACTTACCTCTCCACGTGGTGGTCGCACCCAGAAGTCCTTAGTCTCCCTGCCTGCAGTGCTTTACCAAACCGGAGGCTCTCCATAGAAAACAGGGCGCCAGACGTCGAAACAGCACTCTGCACCCGGCCGCCCTAGTGCCGCTGAGGGTGAAACAAAAGCGCATCACTGACCCTGGGGGACCAGAGTCTAACCCCAGAACCTTAACTCCCACAGTCGATTACTTGCCTACAAACCGATAACCTGTTTTTCCTCCATAGGATAACATTGACACTTTTTCTCCAAAAAAGTTTCTAAGTGTGGAGTTTTGAAATCTAAAAATATTCTTTAAAAATCGCACAAATAACCAAAACGTGTTTACTTACCTGTTTGCAGGAAATGTCCCAGTGCTGAATCTAGGTATCCAGCACTGAGTTAGAAAAGTAACGTAAAAAGTAACTTACCTGTAATTTACTGAAAAAGCCTATTCATTTCAATGTACTGTATTTACTAAGTGTTGCATACTACTGCTCCCCTGTAAATCAAACAAAGTATAATTTCTATTGCATTTTCAAACTGTTCTATATCCAGTAACTTATTACTGAAAAGCATTTAATGCTTACCTGTGCCAGGCTTGCTTGGTTCTAAAATAAACAGTATATTTTTATACAAAAACAATTGGCCTAGAGTTCAGTTCTTGAGTGTGTGAATTCATTTGCTGACTGAGTGTGTACATCAAATGCTTAACACTGTCCTCTGATACTGCCTTACTGCTCGACCACTCTACCACAATTAGAGAGTAAGGTTCTATCTAACTTTAACCTCTGCCTACCTCTGGGGTCACTTGGACTCTATACACACTATACCTCATCTTGGTGTAGTATATATAGAGCCAGTTTCTTACATCACTTCCTTGTCCAAATGACCAGGGAGGTGCTGTGTAGGAAAGTACCCCTTTTTGAAATGGTCATCCCCACTTTTTGCCTGGTGTTTGATGCAATTTCGACTCAAGTGCACTGGGTTCCGGCTAACAGGGTCGCCAGTGCGCTTTCCCTAAAACAGGGCAACTGTTTCAATTGTACTTCAATTGGCAAGACCTTTAGCACCACTTTAAGTCCCTAGTAAATGGTACTCCTGGTACCAGGGGCATGGGTACTAAAGAGGGCCCCTAAGGGTTGCAGCATGTATTGCGCCACCCTAAGGGACCCACCAACAAACTCATGCAGTCTGCCATTGCCGGCTTCGTGAAATGGTGCAAACAATTGTGAAAACGCAACACCACCATGTGTGCCATGTCCACAGACACTGCATGCAATAAATTTAAGTAACTTCTACAACAGGCCTTATAGCTCTAAGGCAGGGTGCATTATATTACATTTGAGGACAGATCTGCATTGGCAGATATGCCAGTGTGCCGTCTAGTTGATTTACTAGCTAGTACAAGTAAACAGGGAAGATATTTTAAGTATATGTACTGGGCACTGGTCATTACGAGTTCTCCAGGTACATGATGGCTTTACTGAAACATATGGTGTTTGGAATCAAATACCTTGTCTTGATAAATCCATACTGATGCCAGTGGTGGATTTATTAAAACATGCACCCAGAGGGCACCTTAGAAGTGCCCCCTGACATCCTTCCAGCGTCTTAGTGTGCTGGCTGACTGGTATCCTCCAGCCTGTCACCACAGACATGTCTGACCCCCCTGCAGGTGAGAGCCCACGCTCTGAGGCCAGAAACAATGCATGCTCCGGAGGAAGGTGTTCACACCTCCTCCAGCAGGATGGCTAACAATTTAGCATATTAAGGCCAGGGGTTTCAAAGCCCCTGCCGCCTTTGATATGGGTCCCTAGCTTCCCCCAGACCTGGGAGATGCCACCCCCTGCCCTGAGGCCCATTTGGCACCAGGACAGGCGGGAAATTAGCTATGCAGTAGGCGTGTCGCACCAGGCTAGTCACACCCCTAAGGCTGCCTGATGTGCGCCACGAAAGAAGGATTACACCATTGTGATCTTAGTGGAATTAGGAACTCTGGGATAGGGGTATGCCCACTCATCACAGAAGTGGTCATATAGGGGGTGTAGTGACCCCAAGGGTAAGTAGCCCATTGGCTACTAACCTTCACTCCCCTTAACGCCCCTAAATTCAGTATTTAGGTGGCTCCTGACTCCAGGAACTCAGATTCTCCTGACTAAAGAAGAAAGACCAAGCAGAGGTGGAGAAATGAGAACTGTGGACTAGCAGTGAACTTTGGCAGCAAACCCTGCCTGCCTGAACCTGTCCCAACAATTGCGACAACCCGACTCGTCCTGCAGCTGTGCATCCTCCAAAAGCCTCAGAGGGCTGCCAGCACTTTGCCAACCAGCCAGCATCTCCCTTGAAGTGGAGGAGCCACTTCCCTGAAACCTACAGGCACCAACCACAACATCTGGTTCACCGTTCTGCTAACCACCGGGTCCATGGACGCAGCAGTGTTTCAGGAGGTTACCGTGCTCCAGGAGTTCAGATCAGTCTCCCCACCGAGTTTGGAGATGCCAGGACCAGCCCTGCACCAATACCCGAGGTACCAGACCCCTTGCAGCAACCAAGGCTTCCTTGTAGTCCAATCTGACCTCCAATGGCACCAAGACCAACCAGCCGACGAGCGACTTTAGCATTGCAGAGGCCAGCCCCGAGAGTGGCCCAGCTGTCCTGTTTTGTCCCCTTTTCCTGGTCAACACAGAACAGGACAGCCTCTAACTCCTTTAAGTCGTTTTCAAGTGACCCTATGCAGTGAATGTTTCTCACATAGGTTAACATTATCGCATTCGAGGCTCATGCCTCAAATCAGACAGCTGTCATTACTACCACAAGAGAGAGCATTTGGGATTATTAATTTTAGCCCTGTAAGCCAATAAGGGTCATCTGGACTTTCTACATACTGTACCTCATTTTGGTATACTATATAAAAAACCAGCTTCCTACACATGCCTCTAGCTTGACTTTCAGGAGTCAACCGCTTGACTTGGTTGGACGGTTCTTTGACAATGAGCTCGGTTTCCTCACTTTTCTTGGATGTCGAAGAGGAGGCGCCCCTTGGTGTCGGTGTTAAACTATTTGTTGGTGTTGAGCCACTTTTTGATGTCTGTGAAGAGCCGGTTGTCGGCATAGATTATGGCAGGCCTTCGCGATCGAGCCGGCCTTCACCGATTCGATTTTATCCCAACCGTGGTTTTAAATGTCCTTTGAGGTTGGTTGTGAGGTTTTGCCTCCAGCAGTGTTCTTTGTCTTGCACAGGAGGAGCTGTTTCAGACTTGTGCCTTCTAGCTAAGAGATTTTTGACAACAGTTTTGTGTGTTTCGAGTCACAACTCCTCAACTGGGTTGCTGGGCACCCTACTGAAGTTATCTTGCTTGATGTCAACTTATTCCTCTACCCTGGTTGGATCTTGATTACCTTCTCAAGCTACTGCTCTTCTTCCTGAGCCTTTTCAGTGTCTTCGACTGAGTCCTCATCCTCACTTGCGAGGCCCAGGTCCCTTAAGGAACTCCTCTTTTCTCTGGGAGGACACCATGGTGTGGTGCGCCCACCTCTGCTTCGGTCTCGTTCAGATTGTCTTTGGCAAGAATTCTGCGCAGGCTGCACAAACCACTGAACTATCGTATTTTGGAAAGGAGAGGTGACACCTGATGGTTGTCCTTGTCTGCTTATTTATTATGGCACTATAGGTAAAATCAAAATGGGATGTGCTCCATACTACGATCCACGTGGCCTTGCGTCTTCTAAGTTTTCTTAGTGTTCTTTCCATTCTATGACAACACGGTTGTGGTTCATGTGATTTTCTCCCTTTTTTCTTCTGTCACTTTGAATCTCTGCAAGGCAGACGCTTTCCCCTCGACTCTGGAGCTCCCTCTTGCTTCCAGACCCACCAGCAGAAAAAGAATCTGAAGACGGTAAGTAAGTTGAGGAGATTCCGACGCACGTCTGCCATCACACAAAAAGGGGCATAGCCCAAATGCCGGGTAGACATGCCCCTCCCCCAACGAAAACCCCACAAAGATTTTTACGGACCCAACCACTAGATGGCTGAACAATGCACAGCATGTGAATGCAGAAAAGATTCACACTGCAAAGATAAGACTAGGAGGGCTCCAATAAACAGTTCGGAAGGATGGGCCTCTTCAAATTACCTTCAAATGCTAGAGGCGGTCTTTGCCAAGTTCCCTGCTTGTGCAAAACCTCATGAACACTAAATTTCCAATGTCTTGTTTGTGTGCAATAAATAACAGATTTTTTTCAAAGAGCCTTGGTTCAACTGAACCAGCAGATGCATGAATGTTTATCATCCACTACAGAAAAGACATGAACCTCTTCTGGACATACACCAAATTCCTCCCCTCAGACTGTACCTGATGATATCGGCCAATCTTCACGTGGGAATTCTTCCGGATCATGCCGTCTGTTGGCAATATCTAGAAATAAATTAAAATTCAATATTACACATAAAGAGCAATAGCAAACTGATTAAACAGTGGTTGAAGGGCACAAATGATATCACAGCAGGGGGTTAGGGGACTAATACGGGAAGTTCTATAATTCTAGCAATTAAAAAAGAGCGCAGTAAGATAACTTACTTGCCAGTAAAAATGGTTTTGAGCTTGAAACACAAGAATCACTTGTTGTACTTGATGCCGCCATCTACTGTTTGTGTTTGGAAGGGTTCAGTGGCATTTTTCCTACCTAGGCATATCAACCTGAATGGAGTCATATGACTTACTAGGATGTTGACCATAAGGATGCTATGCCCCGTACCACTTTCAATGTAGATTTTTTTTTCCAATCAACTCCCCTCCTTTAACAGGGTGGACAGTCACATTTAAAACCAGGAGAGGTGCAAGCTGCAAAACTTTAACAAGAAAGTAACTTTTTTTTTTAGCATGAAATCTTTACTAGTGATATTTTTGTCCTGTGGAGGAGGGTTTGAAGAGTTATGCTAAATAAGAGTTACATTTGTTTGACTTACTTTCATCTTGTATCAATGTCTACACAATACTGTTTGGTAAAAAGAGGTCTTCTTGACCATGCGGCTGCATTGTAGAGGTCTTGTAATTACCAAGAACAGCTAATGTTGCTTCTTTCTAGTGCAATACGCCCTTTTCTTTACTGTGAGAAAGTGCCCTCTTTCTGCATGGTTGCCCCCACTTTTTGCTGAATTGTTGATGTGCTTTGACTGAGTGTGCCCTGGGGTCCTGCTAATCAGGTACCCAGGGCCTATGTTCTTTCCCGAAAACTGCATTGAAGCCTAAACCCAATTGGCATCTCTGGCCACAGGTCAGCCCCTGGTAAATGGTACCACAGGTACCCAGGACACTGCGACCAGAGAAGGCCTCCAAGGGCTGCAGCACTTGTGCCACCCTTAGAGGTCCTGCACCTTCACACTCACACACTACCTTTGCAGGCTGCGTGTTTTGGTGCAGAACAAAAAGTGAAGAGTCGACATGGCACACATCCCTGTGTGCCATGCCTACAACCCACTGCCCTGGCATAGATCAGGCAGCCCTCTAGCTGGGTGCACTATACCAGTGGTGAGGGTACAGGCGCATGAGCCCTGTACCCCTACAGTGTCTAAGTCCATTCTTAGACATTGTAAGTGCAGTGCTGCCATTAAGAGTATATGGTGCTGGGAGTTTGTCATTACAACTCCACAGCACCATAATGGCTACACTGAAACCTGAGAAGTTTGGTATCAAACTTCTCAGCACATTAAATCCCACACTGGCATCAATGTGGGTTTAATGAAAAATGCAAAAGGAGGGCATCTTAGAGATGACCCCTGAAAACTAACCTACCACTAGTGTCCAGGCTGAGTGGCTGCTTTAAGCTGCCACTACCAGACATGTTTCTGGACCCCTGGGTCGAGAGCCTGCTGCTCTCGGGGGCCTGAAACAATGCACATCCTGGGACGAGGTGCCAAGCCTCCTCCCCCAGGATGGGCAGGGTCCACGAAGGGGATGTTTCAAAGGCTTGCAGCCTTTGTGAGCTTCCCCAGGCCACTTGCTGCTTTCAGCAACTGGTCCCCACTGGTTCTGACCCCCACTTTGGGCGGGAGAACCGGCGGGAAAAACAAGTGAGGAAGAGAGGTGTGCCCACCTCTGCCAACTCCACCCCTCAGGTGGGGGAGGCGAGGTGAAGCACAACTCTGTCCCTGCCATCTTGCAGATGGGGGGGACTCAGCCAACCAGGGAAAGGCTTATGCCCCCCTCCCACTGGAGGGTGGCATAACCTTTTTACCTACCTGTAACGCCCCTAAATCTAGTATTTAGGGGCACCCCTGAACCTTGCTTCCTCAGACCAGAAGAAACTACAAGAAAAGAAGAAGAACCGAACAGCCGTGCCGAAGCAAAGAGGAAGATGCCCACTGACTTGGGCCCCAGCCCTACCGGCCTGTCTCCACCTCGAACCTGCTTCTGCGAAATCCCGGTGTGTCCTGCAGCCAGCAACCTCGAAAACCCCGGAGGACCTGCCTTCAACCACAAAGACTGTCTCCCGTGAACACCGGATTTTTTCATCTCCAACCTTTGGCTCCGGCCGGCACCGCGAATCCGCACCACTCTGCACCCGCCGTCCACGGCCCGAGTTGAGTGGGCAAACACCACAAGGAGGTCCCCCCGGCGATCCCGACCAGAGATCCGGCGACCCCTGACCTGCCTGAAACCTCTCGCCGACGCCTACAGCCTAAATCCGGAAGGTCCCTCCAACCGCAACCAGGAACTGGTAAGAAGATCCGACCCTAAAAGGCACCCATGCACCAGACGCCCCACGGCCTTGGGTGGTCCAACCAACGGTGCCTAGCCAACGCCCAAGATCCCAACTTAACTCTGAAAGTGGTGGTCGCACCCAGAAGACCTTAGTCCCCAAGCCTGCAGTGCCTTTGCAAACCGGAGGTTCCCCATTGCAAACAGGACTCCCGACATCGAAACAGCACCCGGCCGCCCTAGTGCCGCTGAGGCTGCACCTTTGGTGCTACTTTGTTTCCCCATTTGCCCTGAACTAAAGTCCAGGAGCTTTGCTCCCACAACTAAGTGGCCTGCTCGTCAGCAGCCACCAACCGGAGGCCCCCCTTTCCCCCATTGGATAACATTGGGCCTCAGCACTCTGCACCCGGCCGCCCTAGTGCCGCTGAGGGTCCAACGAGAGTGCATCCCTGACCCTGGGGGACCACTGAGTCTACCTCCAGAACCTCAACTCAGACTACCAAATACTTACCTCAAAACCGATAACACTATTTTCCTCCATAGGATAACATGGACTGTTTTTCTTGGAAAAAGTTCTAAGTGTGGAGTTTGAAAACCTAAAGAAATTCTTTAAAATTGCACTAACAAAAACGATTCTACTTACCTGTTTGCAGGAAGTAACTTACCTGTAATTTTATTGAAAATCCTATACAAAGTATATGTACTGTATTTACAAAGCATTGCATTTCTCAGAAACAATACTGTAAGTCAAAACAAAGTACACTTACAATTGCAATCCAAACTGTGTTACAATCTGTATATTTACTGCACAGTACTTATCACTTACCTGTGCCAGGCTTGCTTGGTTCTGGGAAATAAAATAACTAAAAGAATATTTTTATACAAAAACAATTGGTCTGAAGTTCAGTCGTTGAGTGTGTGAATTCATTCGCTGACTGTGTACAACAAATGCTTAACACTGTCCTCTAATACTGCTCGACCACACTACCACAAATAGAGAGTGAGGTGCTATCTAACTTTACCTCTGCCTACCTTTGGGGTCCCACTGGACTGTGCACACTATAACTCACTTTGGTATAGTATATACAGAAGCAGCTTCCTACATTTACCTTCTAAATTCTGGTTTTACTGCCTCTGTAAGAGGTACTGTAGGAAATGCATAGGCAACCTTTCTACACCAATTTACTGACACTAGTGAGAGGTTATGGTGGATGTGAACCTTAGACATTTTGCATTTGTCCATTGTGAAAAGATTTAACTCAGGTGTACCTCATGTTTTAAAAATGTGATCCACAACCACTATTTTTAAGTCTTATTCAAGTAATATCTTCTGTTTTAGCTTTCTGCTTGCATATTTTCTAAACTTGGTGTGTGGTGTGCAATTAGGGTTATTTCCTTTTCTAATTCCCCATTTCCATATTTTGTGGTCTACGTTTAATGCTTGGTAGGTGAGAGACTGGGACAGAATGACATGGAGAAAACTGGAAAACAAATGCACTTGTGTACTTACCTAAAATAAAAAGTAGAACCAAAGAAATGAGCAATTTAAGGACATAGTAATGGGTCCATGCTCCAGGGAAGGAACAAACTTACAAAGTGAAGTAAAGCCCACAAAAGCCATCAAATAAGAAGCAAACAAGTAACAATGAAGCCAACCAATATTAAACAATGGGCAGTCTCTACGCCCGTTGTAAGCTAACAGAAGGTCTTGCAACAGACTGCACGGGTAGTCTTAGGCTAGACCCAATAACGGTTACACTTTGAAAAACCTCTTTAGTTCTGTCAAGATCTAACCAAGCTCTTATAATCAAGAGAATGAAACAGCTCTCTGCTACTTTCTTCCATGACTCCAGCATAGGGAACTGGCTTTTTATGTAGTGTACCAAAATAAGGACCACTACGTAGAAAGTACAGACAACCCTTATTGGCTTACAGGGCTTAAATTCATAATCCCCAAAGCTCTCTTTTGTGGTAGTGTGGGCGAGAGGTTTAGGCTGATCAGAAGGTAGCGTTAAGCCTTTGTTGTACTCAGTCAATAAATGAGACACTCAAGCAGAAACTAGAGACCAATGTAGAAAAATAACATGTATTTTTACAGAAATGTAGACACCAAGAACTTCGTAATCGGGTGAGTAATTTAGAAGTTATCAAATTTTACAGTAGAAAATGACTGCTATCAGATTTCAGGCATGACCCTCGAATGCGGTTAAGTTATCCTATGGGGTAAACAATTACTGCATAGGGTCATTTGCAAACGACTTACAGGACTGTTCTTCTGGACTTAAGGTGATTAAGGCCCAAGGTCCTGGAAAGCACCAAGAGCGGAGTTTTACCTGCCCTGGGTTGTCCAGGTGCAGAGGTGCTTTCAGCAGTGGTAGTCTCGGGCGCTACCCGCTGTAGTCAATGGGAAAAGTATCTGTAGAAAAAAGGCTGCAAGGGGGGCCTGGGGGACCAGTTCAGGAGAACCCAAAGAGGGGATCTGGTCTTGAGGGTCTCAGGGACACTGTCAGTAGGCTTAGACTCAGGTTGTGGGGCTCTGGTGCAGTGGTGTTTTAGTCAGCGGGCCCCTGGTGTGAGAGGCTCTCCCATTCGGTGTTGACCTCGAGAAAGGGACAAGACAGATGGGCCACTCTCAGTGCTGGACTTTGCGAAATTGACTTCCCTCGTCCACTGGTCGGTCTTGGCAGTGTTTGAGTCTGGACTGGACTACAAATAAGCCTTGGTTGCTGCAAGGGGTCCAGTACCTTGGAAATTGGAGCAGGACCGCTCCTGGGGGTCCTGGCATCTCCAAACTTGGTGGGGAGAATTATCTGACCACCTGAAGCACGGTGGCTCCCTTCTGTGGGGCTGCAGCGTTGGTGGATCCGGTGGTCAGCAGAACTGCAAACTAGACGTTGCGGTCAGTGCCTGCAAGTAGCAGGAAAGTGGCTCCTCCACTTCAAGAGAGATGCTGGTTTGCTGGCGAAATGCTGGCAGCCCTCAGAGGCTTTTGGAGGAGGCACAACTGTAGGACGAGTCGGTGGTCGCAATTGTTGGGACAGGAACAGGCAGTCCGGGATTGGCACTAAAGTCCACAGCTGGTCCACAGTTCTTGCTGCTTTGGCTCTTCTTTGTATTTCTTCTTTAGTCAGGCGAATCTGTGTTCCTGGAGTCAAGGGGGCACCTAAATACTGAATTTAGGGGTGTTAAGGGGAGTGAAGGGTAGTAGCCAATGGCCTACTTACCCATGGGGTCGCTACACTCCCACAAAAGCTCATCTGCTGTAGTTGCTGCAGAAAAACGACAAGGCCTTGGCAAGAAAATTTTCCCCAACTAGGGAAGATAAGGAAGACCCAGAGGTGGATGATGTTGACACTTGTTCACCTCTACCGCTTCAGAGCACTCCTAGTAGGGTCTCAGAAAAGAGATACTGAAGATGCAGATCTTCAGAAACTAGCAAGGATGATAGCATTAGAGGCTAAACTGGCTATAGGAAAGGAAAGAATTGAGATAGGCCTAGGCCCCATCTCTGGTGGCAGGAACAACTTAAATCGGGAGAAAGTAGCAGCATTTGACCGTAAAATCCCCAAAGGGATTAGTCCCTAAATGCTCAGAGGGTGATATTACCAAGTGGTTTGCAGCTTTTGAGAGTGTAGGAAGCTGGCTCTGTATACCAAAGTGAGGTATAGTGTGCACAGAGTCCAGTGGAACCCAAAAGG
This sequence comes from Calotriton arnoldi, assembly GCA_963921515.1. Classification (NCBI taxonomy): domain Eukaryota; kingdom Metazoa; phylum Chordata; class Amphibia; order Caudata; family Salamandridae; genus Calotriton; species Calotriton arnoldi. Next base: position 305,003 of record CAWUFW010011471.1, read on the forward strand.
TAGGCAGAGGTAAAGTAGATAGCACCTCACTCTCTATTTGTGGTAGTGTGGTCGAGCAGTAAGCCTTTATCAGAGGACAGTTTTAAGCATTTGTTGTACACACTCAGTCAGCAAATCAATTCACACACTCAAAGACTGAACTTCAGACCAATTGTTTTTGTATAAAAATATTTTTAGTTATTTTATTTTCTAGAACCAAGCAAGCCGGGCACAGGTAAGCAATAAATACTTTACAGTAGTAATGCAGTTTGTAAATAGTTTGAATTGCAATTGTAAATGTACTTTGATTTGATTACAGTAGTGTTACTGATAATGCAATGTTATTTATTTATTTTATTTTACACATTTGTTAGGTGCAAAACGAATCATCCCCACAGGCATCTCTCGGCGCCACAAAGTCAGAGGCAAGAAGGGAAAAAGCTGATTAATGACTGAACATCCACGTTTTCAAACGTTTTTTTAAACAGCCCAAAAGTAGGGCTAGCACGGACGTCATCTGGCGCCTATTCCACTGGGAGGGCGCATGATAAGAAAATAAGCGCCCTCCCATTCTAATTTTATTAATCCTCCTTGGACACAACAACCCGCGATTGCTTTACCTCAATTGCCGTCAAGGGATATAGGGTATCAGTTTTTTCCTAAGGTTGGGTGGACCCTGCCCCTGTAGCATTTTAAATACCAAACACAGAAGCTTAAACAGTGCACGCTTCCTAATGGGCAGCCAATGAAGTAGGCGCAGAAGGGGTTCCGAAGACGAACGGGATGGCCGGTTAAGGGCAAGACGTGCAGCAGTGTTCTGCACGATCTGCAGTCTAGAAAGAAGATCTTACCTAATCCCTACTAGTAAAGAGTTGCCGTAATCCAGCCTGCTCACTAGTAGGGCCTGAATGAGCGACTTTCTTGCAGAAAGGGGAATCCAGGGAAAGATCTTTCTAAGCATACGCATCAGGCCAAAGCAAGTGCCAGAGATGCTGTTCACGTGTTCCATAGAAAATTTGTCATCCACAATAACACCCAAGTTTTTCACACATTTTTTGGGGGTGGGGGGGGTTCACCCAGCTCGGGAGGCCACCAGTCAGAAGACCATAGCTCTTCTGCTTTCCCGAACAGCACAATCTCAGTTTTGGTGGTGTTCAACTGCAAAAAGTTAGCCGTCATCCAGGCCGCCGTCATTAGCATGCACTTTTTGAATCTTTCTCTGGTCAATGCGGGATCTGAATCGATGGTAATAATCAGCTGTGCATCATCCGCATAAGATACAGTGTCAAAACCACAAGATCTAATAATGGAGGCCAGAGAAGATACATAAACGACTCCAGTAGAATTTGCTGAGTTCTGTCGGCAAGGAAGCTTTTAAACCATCTAAGTGCCATTCCTCTGACACCAATCTCTCGTAGTCTATACACTAGGGTTTGATGAGAGATGGTGTCGAATGCAGCCGACAGATCAAGAAGAATCAGCATGGTAGGGGTCCCATTGTCCAGGGCCAACTTGATCGTATCTGTAACTTCAGTTAATGCAGACTCAGTGCTGTGTGATGCATGAAAACCTGACTGGGAGGGATCAAGCAGATTATTCGATTCAAGATATTGAACTAACTGCTGATTAACTAAGGCTTCCATGACTTTAGAGAGCAGAGGGAGAAGAGAGATAGGTCTATAATTTTGAAGATCCAACGGATCAGCCGTGGCTTTTTTTTAGTATAGGTCTGATTTGCGCCAGCTTCCATTTCCGAGGGAAAGTGGCAGTAGATAAGGATAGATTACATAATTCCGTGATGGGAGCTGCAAGAGCTGGGGCCAACGCTGTAATAATGAAAGGAGGGGCCAAGTCAAGGGGGGAACCAGATTTTAAATAAACCAATAACAAGTGGACTTGGTCCACAGTTATAACCTCAAAGGTTTCCAATGAGGAAGAGATGGAATCCTCATGGTTGTCTGACACCCCACCAAGTTCCCCCTGTGAATTAAAGGAGCTATAGATTTTATCGATCTTTAGCTTAAAGTGATTGGCCAGATCGTCACAGAGCTGTTGAGTCTGCGGGGAGGATGGGTTATTAACCCTGGGGTTAGTGAAGTCTTTCAAGATTTTAAACACTTCTTTGGACGAGTTCTTTGCTTCGGTAATTCTAGTTCTCATGTGAGACCTTCTTGCGCTGTTGCATTTCTTTAGGTATTGTCTGAGAGCCGTTCAATATACTAGTTTATCTGCCTCCTGTTTGGATTTTCTCCATTTCCTTTCCCTTTTCCTACAGACAGCTTTTTCTTTCTTAAGGTTGTCATTGTACCAGGGTGCTGCAGCTGGCTTTACCCAGGTCTTACAGAGTTTAATTGGGGCCATAGAGTCCAAGGCTTTGGACAAGGAGCCCTCTAGTAGTTCCAGTGCCTCATCGCTGTCTTTACAGTTCTGAAGGGCCGGAGCTCCAAAAACAGGGATGAAAGAGGCTAGGGTCACCTTCCTCCATAATCTTTGTAGACGGACAGGTTGAGATTTATTTATTGCCCTAAAGAGGTTTAACTCAAATTTTAACGCTGAATGATCAGTCCATGTCAAGGCTATTGGAGGGGGGGGGGCACTACTACATCCTGTGTATTAGAGAAGATGTTGTCCAATGTGTGTCCCGCTATACGAGTTGGGCTAAATACTTTGGGAAAAAGACCAAGAGATTCCAAAGCTGCTATCAGCCCACTGGAGTCTGGGTCGGAGGTGGAGTCAAAGTGATGGTTAAAATCTCATATTAAGGGGGGCGTGGCCAAGATGGCGGCGAGGTAGGACGTGTCTCGCTACCTCTACGCCGACCGCCGACATTTAGCACTGGCCTACCGGCCCCACGCAGCACTGCAGTAGAGGCAGCTTACCTCTGATCCCCTGTGACTCCCGGTGGCCCGCAGGAGCGAGCGGCGGCCCCGCTAAGACAGCGGCTGGGCGCGCGCGGCAGAGCAACGCCGCGGGCGACGCGGCCTGCGTTCCTGGGCTGCGGCGCTCGGCGAGCCGGCTGGCTTGGCCCATTTGCTGGGCACTTGGAGGTGGAGGGCTCCGATCCCAAGGCACACGCTGGGCAGAACCCGCCGCCGCTGAATGCTAGGCGGCGGCGGCGAAAAGTGACCTGGGAGTCCAAGCGGTACCGGCGCAGAGAAGACGGCGGTGAGGTGGGGCGTGCCTCGCTGTCCCGCCGCTACCCATCAGCTTCCAGCGTTGTCCAGTTGGGCCCCCTGTGGCATCGACGCAGGGGGCATTAGCCTCCGGACCCCCTGCATCTCCTGACAGCCCGCTGAGGCGCACTGAGGCCTGGCCGCGGCCGCTGTCGGGCGCGCGGGGAGAAGCATCGAAGGAGGTGCGGCCTTAGGCCCAGAGTGGCGGCATTCTTCGCACCCGTCTGACAGCGCACCTTCTACACTGCAGGAGGAGGGTGAGTGCGGTGCGCCACGGGCGGGAGACACGGCCCCTGGGCGATTGCTGGGTGAACGTTGCCACCGCCGGTTCCCACATAGAGGCTGCGAGAGTGCCTGGGGGGCGAAGCTATCCCGGAGGCATGAGGAGCTGGGCCCGTGAGGAGCCGCGCAGATTTGGAGCAAGAGCCTTCGCCTAAGCCCGGGCTGTATTCAACAGCCGGGCGGAGGGACCAGTTGGTGGGGCCTACCGGTGCGACGAGTGTGCGGCGAACCGAGAAATACCGCCCCAGCCGTGTTGGTGCTCGCGGAGGTGTCCCAGTTGAAGGCGGAAGTGGCCCTTCCCTAGCAGTGCAGGCCTCTGGGGCGCTGGAAGGAGGAGGCCTGCTGTGAGACGCGGCCTGCACGGCGCCGCAGTGACAGCGGCGAGGGGGGAGAGAGCGTCTACCGGAGTGACCATCCCAAACACGGACCCGCTCTTAGCTTGACACCGCACCACAGAGGGGTCGGCTGCACGGGGGCCGCCCAGTCTAGGTGGCGCTTCGGCACTCGCTGCGTCTGGGACTGATTGGACCGATTTAGCCCTACCGGAACGGGGACCCCTCTGGGGAGCTGTGCATTGACCCGGCGGGGTCTGGAGGGCCCCATTGTGGGATCACGGGGGCTGTTCCCCCCTGGCATCCTCTCTGGCGACGACTCAGGCTATGACCTCCACCAGGGCCAAAAGGGACAAGAGCTTGAGGACCACCAAACAGGAGGGGATATTGAAGGACTTTTTCTCCCGCGCATCGATTCCCCAGGGCGCCCCAGCCATGGCCCTTTCCAATTCCGGAGCAGCTGCGGGGATGCAGTCGGACGACACGGCGGAGGCGCCCATTACACGCTCATTCCTCGAGTCGCTTTTTGCGTCGCTCCGGGAGGACCTGCAAACGGTGAAAAAAGACCTCACAGCGGAGATGAAGGACATCCGCAGGGATGTGGATGGTGTCGGGGAAAGAGTGGCGGCTTTGGAGGAGAAGGGCGACACCAGGGACGAAGAAATCTCGTCGCTACAGCAGGAGGTTCTGAGGCTCCATGAGCAACAGGTCGACCTTCAAACCCATCTTGAGGACCTCGAGAATCGTTCCCAACGCCATAACATCCGGATTCGCGGGGTGCGTTCTAACGCCGAGACGGGCGACATCTTTGCCTTTGTTAAGGGGCTGTTCAACCACATCTTGGGAAACGCTCCGGACTTTGATCTCGTCCTGGACAGGGCACACCGCGTGGGTCCCCCTAGAGCAGATGCGGCCGTTCCAGTGGACATTCTTACCTGCGTGCGGGACTTTCGCACCAAAGAGGAAATCCTCCGTAAGGCTAGAGCGATGCACCCAATCTCCTACCAGGGGCAGTCCCCCACCCTATACCAGGACTTGGCAGCTATCACCCTGCACAAACGGAGGCGTTTTCGACCCGTCACGGCCTACCTCCGCCAACGAAACATTCAATATACCTGGGGACACCCGTTCCGTCTGATCTTTCGTCTCGAGGGGCGGCAGTACCAGCTTCGCTCGCTGGTGGAGGCCTGCAAGATACTGGACATTGCCCTGCCTGAAGAAGAGGCGGAACCCCAAGATTCGGGGCCAGCTACAGGGGTGACCTCATCGGGTTGGCGGCTCCAGCGCCGACGCCGCCGTCCCAGACGACCAGACCCAGCGGAGATAGCATCTGGGCAGAAGGCCGCCCTCGAGTCCCTTCCTGGAACACTGGCAAAATCCTGACTTTGGCTATCTGTTATCATTGCTGAGGCGGGAGGCGGGGAGGGTACATCTTGGCCACTGATTGGAACCCGTAATGACCTTTTCCTTTTCATCCTGGGATGAAAGACTATGTTGTTCTCGATTTTGGGTTAATACCTCGATTATTAGATCTGGTGCTTGTTGCGCCTTGAATGTTTTTTCTTTTTCCTTTTCTCTGGGGTCTTTTTTTCTCTTCTTTCTATGTCTTTTCCCTATTACTGTTCTTTGTCTCAATGGGGGGCCTGGTCCAGGGCACGAGGGGGGCTTTCTTTTTATGCAACACTGTGTGCCATTGACGGCGATAGGACACACGCTGGGCCTGCAGACACAGATGAGGGGTAATGTCTACACCTCCGATTAAGGTCCTTACCTTCAACGTAAGAGGGCTCAATAGCCCTAACAAGCGCAGGGCCCTGCTTTCCTATTTGGAAAGCACACGCGCGGACATATGCCTCCAACAGGAGACGCATCTCCTCTCACGAGATTGCTATCGCCTAAGGTCGCGCGCCTTCCCAACCCAATTCTTCTCCTCTATGTCCACTAAAACAGCAGGGGTAGCAATTCTGGTCTCCAGAGCATTCCCGGGGAAGGTGATACAAAAGGGGGTTGAGATAAAGGGCAGGCTTCTCACCTATCACTTTTCAGTGGGTGGACACGCAATAGTGGTGGGTTCGGTTTATGCCCCTAATGAAGGCCAGGAACGCTTCTTACGAGAGGCCCTTATGGCGGCTACCGCAACACATGAACGCAACATCTTAATAGGGGGAGACCTCAATATAGTGTTTAATACTGATCTGGACAGGTCCGCGCAGCGCACTAACCAGGTGGGTACTCTGTCCCCGACAGGGGCCCTATGGCTGAGCGAACTCGACCGTACTGATATCTGGAGACAACACCACCCACAATCACGGTCCTTTTCTTATTATTCAAACGCGCATAAAACTTATGCGCGGCTGGACTACTTTCTTGGCACCAAGACCATCCAGGCGGCTACACACTGTTGATATTTTGGTCGCCTCTCTCTGACCATAGCCCGGTGGAAATCTCATTAAATTTACCGCGGACGGGTCGCGCTCCCCCGCGGTGGCGCTTTCGGGACACGCTGTTGCATCGTCCAGATACGGTAGCCCAACTACAGAGTGCCATACGGGACTACCTCATAAACAACGATAATCCCAACACTTCGCTCTCAACCAGGTGGGAGGCCCTAAAGGCAGTTATCAGGGGGGAAGCCATTGCCATTGCGTCAGCGGAGAATGCGGCTCGGAAAGCGAAGAGAGAGGAATTGACGAAAAACGTTCACGAGCTGGAGCAGATGCACCAGCGAACCGGGGCTCCCCGCATATGGCGGCAATTGTCTCTTGCATGGAAGCAATTGTCAGCACTGGATCTGGACAAGGCAGAATATGCCGCTGTGCGGCTCCGACACTCTTTATGTAGGAGGGGACAAATGCGGGCGTCTCCTAGCACATAAACTGCGCGAGGCTCGACTTCGCGACGGGGTCCAAGCAATTAGGGACGATGAGGGCCATGCATTCACTGAGGATGTGGCCATTGCTGAAACCTTTCGCAGGTATTACGTGCGCTTGTACGATGCGCAGCCCCTAGCGGAGGCGGACATCACTGCCTACCTCTCGGAGGCTAATCTCCCGACCTTGACCCCAGACCAAGCAGAGCATATTGAGAGAGAGATCCGACCGGAAGAGGTTCTAGCTGCCATCGCCCGCCTGAAGCTGGGCAAATCCCCGGGCCCGATGGGTATACGGCGGCCTTTTACAAGCAGTTTGGCATTGTGCTGGTCCCCTTACTAACTAGGCTTTTTAACTCTTTTGCGGAGAAAGGGTCCATTCCCTCGTCCATGTTGGAAGCGGCGATAGTAGTCCTCCCCAAGCCTGGGAAAGATAAATCTGTCTGTGGGTCATACCGGCCCATATCATTGCTGAATTTAGACCTGAAGCTTTACACATCTATTCTGGCGTCCCGCCTCGCCCCCTACATGCAGGGGTTGGTGGACCCGATCAGGCTGGGTTTATCCCACAGCGTCAGACCAGCGACAATACCAAACGGGTTTTACACCTTATTGAGAAGGCCTCCTGTGTCCCAGGGAAATGCATGTTGTTGACGGTGGATGCGGAGAAGGCCTTTGACCGGGTCCACTGGCCATATCTCGAGCGGGTGTTGCAACACATAGGCCTCCGGGATAAAATGTGGACGCTCATCTTTAATTGTTACCGCTCACCCACAGCGACTGTCAGAGTTAATGGACAGACCTCCGCTCCTCTCCCAATACACAGGGGGACCAGGCAGGGCTGCCCTCTATCGCCGTTGCTTTTCGCTCTTTACATGGAGCCTCTGGTGCAGAGGGTCCGGAACCACACGCAAATCACTGGCATTCGCTTTGGGGGGGGCACCCACACTATCAGTCTCTATGCAGACGATGTATTGGTGACCTTAGCAAACCCGAGTAGAGCTTTGGGAGCTTTCATCGAGGAGTTGGAGGTTTTTGCTGGAGCGTCCGGGTTCAAAGTAAACCTGTCCAAATCCACCGCGATGAACCTTTCACTGTCGTCCCAAGAGAAAGCGGATCTACAGGCTCGCTCACCGTTGCTGTGGTCCGAGGACCCCGTCCCATATCTAGGCATCTATTTGATGCCCACACTGCAGGGCATGAGGCTTACCAACTTTTCCCGTTTGCGACTCAGGATTCAGCCCGAACTACAGCGATGGAAACACCACCAGATATCCTGGCTGGGGCGGGTTGCCGCTATAAAGATGACTGTCCTTCCCCAGATCCTTTACCTATTTCAAACACTGCCCCTACCGCCCCCAACAGGGTGGCTTAAGAAGGTGCAATCCGATCTCTCATCCTTTATCTGGCAGGGTCGTAAGCCTCGGTTGAAACGCGAGATCAGCTTTCTCCCACCAAATGAGGGGGGCCTGGGGGTCCCCGATCTCACCCTATACTACAAGGCAACGGAGCTACGTTACTTGGTGGAGTGGAGCTGGGCCGAATCGGAAAAGAACTGGCTCTTTCAGGACCGGGCGGTGGCGGGTACCTCTTTGCGGAAGGTCCCCTTTCTCCAGAGGATCCATCGTCCTCCCAACTTGTATGCCTCCCAAGTGACTCGTTCACTACTTAAAGTGTGGGATCAGACGAATCTGAGCCACGAGTTGACGTCCTTCCCCTCACCGTTTACATCCATTCTGGATAATCCGGCCTTTACTCCGGGACTGGACCCGCATTCTTTCCGCCAGTGGCGGGAGTCCGGCTGCTGGGTACTGGGCCCCCTGTTTGTTAACGGCGATTTTGTAACCTTCCCCATGCTTCGGGAGGATTTTGGCCTCTCAGAGCCGGAACGTATGCACTACCTCCAGGTACGGCACTGGGCTTTGCATCCAGATGTGCGCCCGCACGCGGCTCGGCGACTGACACACTATGAGCGCTGGCTGGCGACTCGGACATCAGACAGAAAATTGATATCGGACTTAAATAAAATGCTCCAATCTAAATACACACATAGCTACCACGCTGGGCGGGCACGATGGGAACGGGACCTTGGACTGGACCTTACCCCTGATGAGTGGGAGGGCGCCTGTTACAGGGCTCGTCACACAGCGACACATATAGGACTAACAGAAACCCTCACTAAACTGGTCTACCACTGGTACTATACCCCGGAGAGGCTTCACCGGGTTGATGCGGGACAGTCCAGATTGTTGGCGGGGGTGTGGGGAGAGGGGCACTCTAGTCCACTTATTGTGGGATTGCACACATCTCAAAACATACTGGGCCCATGTCCTGGACGAAGTAGATACTCACCTGGACACCGAGATCCCTAGATTCCCTGCCTATGTTCTCCTTGGGGTGCCCAACGCGCTCACATACCCCCTCAAAGCTAGGAGAGGGAAGCAAATGGCCATAGCTCTGGGCTCGGCAGTGCAGAACATCCTAACCCACTGGAGGTCCCCTGATATCCCTACACACACCAGATGGTACCACCGCCTATGGCATGTCCTGGGGATGGAGAAGATCTCTTTAACCCTAGCCGGGAAAGGCGCTTCATTCAGTGAGCTATGGCAACCCTTCATTGCTCTTCTTACACAGGACTTCTGTGAGCTGACTTGTCCGCGCTATCTACGCCTCTTACGTCTCACTGCACCGGAGTCTCCCACGACGCAGAGTGATCACTAGCTCTGCTGAGCCGTTTGCCTTATCACTTTGCCACCAGCCTGGACCAGGGGTGGGTAGCTTCTATCTTCTTACTCCCTTTTCTATTTTTGGGGGGGTTGTTTGTTTCTATTGAATTATCACACTGTTGCCCTCAATACAATCAGGCCCGGAGTGGCCCTACTGTAATGTTTTTATCATTGGCAACCTACAATAAAAAAAGTTAAATCATAAAATCTCCTATTAATAGAAAATTGTGTGATTGCAAGGAGAGAAGTGCAAGGGATTCCAGAAGTGAGGTGCAGAAAGCTTTTTTATTACTCCCTGGAGGGTGATAGACCACTGCTCCCATCCAACTGGGGCCATGGGCTAACAAGTTTAAATGCCATGAGCTCCAGGCTAGGGGTGGAGATGGAGTCCAAAAGCTTAATGCCTAAGGGTAGACGAGTCACAATGGCTAGACCCCCACCCTTTTCCCCCACTCTATCCAGTCTAAAAATTCTATAGTCATCCGGGAGGGCAATGGCCAAGGATGGAGCGGCAAACTCATGCAGCCAGGTTTCAGTAAAGAAACAGATGTCTGGTTTGAGGGAATCTAGCAGATCCCAGATTTCGGCTGCATGTTTAGGAATGGATCGGGCATTGAAGTACAGACCCTGTAGGTTGGGTAATTTACCGTCCTTGTCCAACGACTTATTACTGGAGCCAGTCTTATTTTGACCATTAGAAGGTGAGGGGCCAACAGGTGGATGAGTGACAGCAGTGGGGGAGGGAGGTTGAAACCCCTTACAGCCAGCGCACTTGCTGAAAAGCGGGTCTAGGCTCAAAAGAAGAGACTCCACACAACTGAAGATTCCACAGTGTTTACCTATCTCCAGAAGCACAGATTTTGAATAGGTGTATGGGGGCATGATTGTGTGCCACGGAGGCGCGGGGGGCAGCCTCTCTGGCAACGAACAGGCGCAGACAGACTTACCTTAGGCGCGCCCCCGCTGCGCGTCCGTGAAAATGCTAGTTTTATGTGCGTGGATCACGTAGCAAAATTAAACAACTAGAGCGTCAACCGCTGCAAAATGGCGACCGTCAGAACGGGCCCGACCCCCCCCCCCAACGAGGCTGCCTCTCTCCACAAACGATCTATCAACGAGACCGGGGTGGACCGAAGAGTAGCCACAAAGAAAACAGATACCCCAAGTGAGTAAAAGCAGAATACACTTTAAACAATCGTTAAAAATTGTTAAAATCATACACGCCAAATAAAATTACAAATGGACAGACAATCACAGAGTGTGGTTACTAAGACAGATCAGTCACAAGTTAGAGTATCAGCAGTTCCAGCCGCCTCTGACATTGTGATGCGCGTCTGTGAAAATGCTAGTTTTATGTGAGTGGCTCACGTGGCAAAATTAAACAACTAGAGCGTCAGCCGCTCCAAAATAGCGACCGCAATGCTTTTCAGAATACAGTAGATATACTTTCTATAGGATTTTTAGTAAAATTACAGGTAAGTTACTTTTGAGATTACTTTTCTTACACAGTGCAGTATGCATGGATACTGCACTGGGACATTTCCTGTAAACAGGTAAGTAAAAGCGTTTTTGTTAGTTCAATTTTAAAGAATTTCTTTAGGTTTTCCAACTCCACATTTAGAAACATTTCACAGAAAAACAGTCAATGCTATCCTACGGAGGAAAATAGTGTTATCGGTTTAAAGGTAAGTACTTGGTTGTGGGAGTTGGTGTTCTGGGGTTAGACTCAGGGGTACCCCAGGGTCAAGGATGCACTCTGGTTACACCCTCAGCGGCACTAGGGCGGCCGGGTGCAGAGTGAGTGCTGAGGCCCAATGTTATCCAATGGTGGATAGGGGGGCCTCTGGTTGGTGGCTGCTGACAAGCAGGCCACTGGGTTGTAGGAGCAAAGCTCCTGGACTTAAGCTCAGGGCAAATGGGGGTTTAGGCCAGCACAAAAGATGCACCCTCAGCGGCACTGGGGCGGGCGGGTGCAGAGTCTGTTTTGGCGTCGGAAGCCCTGTAGCTTTCAATTGGGAGTCTCCGGTTTGCAAAAGCACTGCAGGCTCGGGGACGAAGGTCTTCTGGGTGCGACCACCATTGGCAGAGGTAGTTGGGTTCTTGGGGGTTGGTTAGGCACAGTCGGTTGGGCCACCCAAGGACTTGGGGCGTCGGGTGCAGGGGGGCCTTTAAGGGTCGGATCTTTTTACCTGCTCCTGGTCGCGGTTGGGGGGGGGGGGGACGACACCTTCCGGTTTGAGGCTGCAGGCATCGGCTGGAGGCAGGTCAGGGGTCGCCGGATCTCGGGTCAGGATCGTCGGGGGGACCTCCTCTTGGTGTTGGGCCACTCGAACTCGGGCCGTGGGCGTCGGGTGCAGAGTGGTGCAGACCCGCGGATCCTTGCAGAACTGGATTCTGTTTGAACAAATCCGGTGTTCACGGGAGACAGTCTTTGGGATTGAAGGCAGGCAGGTCCTCCGGGTTTCTTGAGGTTGTGGCTGCAGGACACACTGGGATTTCGCTGAAGCAGGTTCGAGGTGGGGACAGGCTGGTAGACCTGGGGCCAAGTCAGTGGGCGTCATCCTCTTGTTAGCTTCGGCACGGCTGTTCAGTCCTTTTCTTGTAGTTTCTTCTGGTCTGAGGAAGCAAGGTTCAGGGGTGCCCCTAAATATTAGATTTAGGGGCGTTACAGGTAGGTAAAAGGTTGGGACCAATGGGTCCCTTCCCTGGGGTGGGTACACCCCCTATTGCTCCCACAACCTTGTGGCCTGCTTGCAAGCAGCCACCAACCGGAGGTCCCCTATCCCCCATTGGATAACATTGGGCCTCCGCAATCTGCACCCGGCCGCCCTACTGCCTATGCGCACTATCACCGAAAGGAAGAGTCACCTACCTCGTGGCTGGAAAAGACTTTTTCGAAGAAAAACAAAGTGCAAACATCCGGACCCAACACTAGATGGCAGACTTAAGCAAAGCATGTGAATCTACAGCTCTACATGCCAAGAACAGATGCATACTGGGTAAGTAGGATTTTCCTTTCTGCCATAGGACTGCATTGACTGCTTTTCCGTGAAAAATCTTTTAAGTGTGTAGCTGGTTTGTATGAAACCTTTAACTGCAAATGTACAAAAACTGAATTACTTACCTTTTCTCTAGGAAATGTCCCAGTGTGATATCTAGGCTTATCACACCGAGTAGAAAAAGTTACTTAAGTAATCTGAAAAGTAATGTACAAAGTAATCTCAAAAGTAACTGTAAAGTAATTTTGACTGTTTACTTACATGTAAACAAACCAATTGCATCCAATTGCATTTCGATTGTATTTAACTGCATTATACCTGATAAGTATTATTTCACTTACCTGCACCAGGCCTGGCTCTAGAAAATAAAAAACATCTAAGGAAAATGCTACTTACCAGTATGCATCTGTTCTTGGCATGTAGAGCTGTAGATTCATATACTGTGCACAGATCGCCATCTGGTGTTGGGCTCGGATGTTGCAGTTTGTTTTTGTTTGAAGAAGTCTTTGTAGTCACGAGATAGGTGACTCCTCCTTACGATGATAGTGCGCATGGGCATCAACTCCATCCCCAGATTGTTTTCGTCATAAAGGGCGATGGAGTTAGTAAGAAAAAGAAATAGATGTCCATGTGTGATGTATGCAAGTAAGATAACACTGCCACAGAAAGGTACCCGGGGAGGCGGGTGGGCGTATATGAATCTACAGCTCTACATGCAAAGAACAGATGCATACTGGTAAGTAGCATTTTCCGTTCGAGGCATATGAGCTGTAGATCATATACTGTGCATAGACTATACACCAGTTTCGTTTGTGGCGGTGGCTAACCTGCATCTGTTGCAGTGGTTTGAAAGAGTGTTCTTAATACAGCCTGGCCCACACTAGCTTGTTGTTTTGCTTGCACATCTACACAATAGTGTTTTGTATATGTGTGCGGTGTAGACCATGTTGCAGCTTTGCAGATGTCATCTAAGGGAATGTTCTCTAAGGCGGCCATAGAAGCCCCTAGTTTGCGTGAGAAATGAGCCCTAGGGGGAATGGTTAATGTACGCTTGGTTTTAAAGTAGCATATTTGGATGCACTTAACAATCCACTGTGCAATACCTGCTTTTGAAATGGGATTGCCTTTATGAGGTGGGGAAAAAGCAACGAAAAGTTGTTTAGTCTTTCTAAAGGACTTAGTTCTTTCAATGTAATAGAGTAGTGCTCTTTTAACGTCTAGGTGTGAAGAGCCCTTTCTGCAACCGAGTCTGGTTGAGGGGAAAAAACTGGTAGTTCAACAGACTGGTTAAGGTGAAAGGCAGACACAACTTTAGGTAATAGTTTTGGATTAGTTCTGATAACCACTTTGTTGTGATGAATTTGCAAAAATGGTTCTTGTATGGTTAGTGCCTGAAGCTCACTCACTCTAAGAGATGTGATGGCTAGAAGGAAGGCTACTTTCCAAGAGAGGAATTGTAGCTCACATTTGTGCAGGGGTTCAAAAGGTGGGCCCATGAGCCTTGTAAGGACGATATTAAGATTCCACACTGGAGAGGGCGGAACTCTAGGGGGAATTATTCTTTTAAGTCCTTCCATAAAAGCTTTAATAGCGGGTACTCGAAACAAAGACAAGCGTTGTCTGTTTTGTAGATAAGCTGCTATTGCAGCTAGATGTAGTCTTTTAGATGTGTATGCTAGGTTACAGCGTTGTAGGTGTAATAGATAGCAAATAATGTTTTGAGTGGAAGCGTCTAATGGATTGATTTTATTGTTTGTACAGTAAACTACAAATAGTTTCCACTTTGCTGCGTAGCATGCTCTGGTAGTAGGACGTCTAGCCTCTTTATTGACGTTCATGCAGTCTGGCGGGAGATTAAGGTAGCCAAACTCTAAGACATCAGGTGCCAGATCGCAAGGTTGAGTTGATTGGGATCTGGATGCCTTATCCCTCCATGGTTCTGAGTGAGAAGTTTGGGAGAGAGGTGTAGTTTTTGATGAGGAACTACTAACAGTTCCAGTAGTGTTGTGAACCAGGGTTGTCGAGCCCATGTGGGAGCAACTAGGATTAGTGTGAGGGAATGCTGTTTGAGCTTCCGAACCACTAATGGAATGGGTGGGAGAGGCGGAAAAGCGTAAGCAAATTTCCCTGACCAGTTCATCCATATCGCATTGCCTTTGGACAACGGGTGTGGATACCTGGACGCGAAGGTTGGGCACTTTGTGTTTCGGTGTGTGGCGAACAGATCTATTTCTGGGTAGCCCCACATTTGAAAGAATGGAAGAAGAACTTGAGGATGAAGTTCCCATTCGTGGATCTGTTGTTGACGACTGAGCAGATCTGCGATTTGATTGTATACTCCTGGGAGGTGTTCTGCCAGGAGATATAGGTTTTGTGGAATGGCCCATTTCCATATGCATTGAGCTAAGTGTGAAAGCTGTAGAGAATGTGTTCCTCCCTGCTTTTGTATGTAGTACATTGCTGTTATGTTGTCTGTACGAACTAAGACCGCTTTGCCTACTAGATGGAGTTGAAAGGATTTCAATGCTAGAAATATTGCCAGTAATTCCAGGTAGTTTATGTGGAATTGTTTTTGTTTTGTAGTCCATATGCCTTGAATGGTAAGGTTTTGGAGATGAGCTCCCCAGCCGGTGAGCAATGCGTCTGTTAGCACTATCTGTGGAACCGGGTCGAGGAACGGCCGCCCTTTGGAAAGGTTTTGGGTGTTCCACCAGTGCAGAGAGCGATATGTGCGGCTGTCTACCAACACCAGATCTGTTAGTTGACCTTGAGCCTGGTTCCATTGACGTGCTAAGCATTCCTGTAGAGGACGCATGTGGAGTTTTGCATAAGGGACGATTAGAATGCAAGAAGCCATCATCCCTATTTGCATGAACACTCGAGCTGGTAATGAGTGTTGAGGCTGAAATTGTGATATTAGAGCTTGTATGCTGTGTATTCGGACTGAGTTGGGGTATGCTAGAGCTTTGGAAGTGTCTATTGTAGCTCCTAGATACATTTGTATGTTGGATGGCTGAAGGTGGGCCTTGGTGAAATTTACGGTGAGACCCAAGTTGTGGAGCAACTGAATTGTTTTGCGGGTGTGGTGAACACAGCTGTTGTGTGACTTGGCTTTTATGAGCCAGTCATCCAGATATGGGAACACGTGAATGTGTGGTCTTCTTAAGTGAGCTGCAACTACTGCGAGGCACTTGGTGAAGACTCTGGGTGCTGTGGTCACCCCGAATGGGAGTACTTTGAATTGGTAGTGTTGACCGTCCACCAGGAACCTGAGATATTTTCTGTGAGCTGGATGAATGGGACTATGGAAATAGGCGTCCTTTACATCCAGAGTGGAAAGAAAGTCGCCTTGTTGAAGCAATGGGAGCACCTGTTGGAGGGTGACCATGTGGAACTGATCTGACAGAATATAGAGGTTTAATGGTCTGAGGTCCAGTATTGGCCTGAGAGAGCCGTCCTTTTTTGGAATTAGAAAATATAGGGAGTAAACCCCTGTGCTCTGATAAGGCAAGGGGACTGGTTCTATTGCATGTTTTTGTAAGAGGGAGAGAACCTCTTGTTTTAGGAGAGTCAGATGTTGTGATGACATTGGATGTTGTCTGGGAGGGATATTTGGGTTAGTGGAGGTGAGTTCTAGGCAATAACCATACAGGATAATTTGTCTTACCCACTTGTCTGTTGTGATGGAGTTCCAGACAGGTAGGAACTGTGAGAGGCGTCCCACGACAGGAGTGGAATGGTCGGGGGGGTAGTGAAGGAAAGTCACTGCTTGGTGTTAGGGGAATTGCGGGTGTTGTTACCTCTGGCTCTTCCCCCATTATTGTTCCCTCTGTATCCTCCCCGAAAATATCCTTTGGGGGAGGTAGATTGATTGGGACTTTTGTAAGATGTGGAGGGATTTTCTGACGACATTGTCTTGGAGCCATCCCTGTAAAAGGAGCGGCGAAAGGATCCCCTGTTGGAAGGGAGTTGCAAGGCCCCCATGGACTTAGCAGTTTCGGTATCTTTCTTCATTTTCTCCAATGAAGAATCGACTGTAGGTCCAAAAAGATGCTCTTGATCGAATGGCTGATTGAGTATGGTGGTTTGAACTTCTTGCTTGAATCCGGAGATTCGAAGCCAAGCGTGCCTACGCAGTAATATTCTGGTGTTAATGGCACGAGATGCTATATCAGATGCATCTAGGGCGCATTTTATGGAAGTGTTAGTTATTAGTTTGCCTTCCTGAATGAGCTCATTGGCCTTGTTTTTGTGTTCGTCTGGTAAGTACTGCATTAGTTTTTCCAGCTCGTCATAGTGCGCTCTATCATAGCGTGCTAGGAGAGCTTGAGCATTGGAGATGCGCCAATGGTTAGCAGCCTGTGACGCAATCTTTTCCCTGAAGCGTCTATAAACTTTGACTCCTTGTCAGGAGGAGGTGGCGTCGCCTGTAGCTTGGGAATTAGCCCTCTTGCGTGCGTTAGACACAACAAGAGAGTCTAAAGGTACCTGGCCCTTGATGTACACTGGGTCTGTGGGAGCTGTTTTATATTTTTTATCCACCCTTGGCGTAAGTATTCGGGCTCTAACAGGGTCTTTCAATACTTCTGTAGTGTGTTTCAACATGCCTTTTAACATGGGAAGGGTGTGGGTGGATTTTTGTGAGGGTGCGAATGTTTCCACTAAGAAGTCCTCTTCTAGGGGATCAGTGTGTAGTTCCACCCTATGGTTGTGAACAGCCCTATTAATAAGTTGTGCAAACCCAATGTTATCATCAGGTGGTGATGGCCTGGAGGGGTAATCAGGGTCATTGTGTAGATATGGATCTTGATTATAGTCATCCCATGGGTCTGGGTACGGTGGTATGTCATCATCCCCTAGTGTATCCCCATCATCATCCCCATCATCATCATCATCACCACCACCACCACCATCCTGTGGCACAGGTGAAAGTGTAGGTGATGGTGAGTTAGCTGGTGAGATAAATAAGTTAGGATCAGGAGAGGGAGGTATATAAGGGGGAGAAGGGTTAGTACCAATGTCCTTGCGTTTGAGAGGTATTGGAGGATCCTCTGGGAGGTCTAATTTCCGTTATTTAGGAGGTCTGGTGAGAAGTTGACCAGTTTCGGGGTCAATATGCAGTGTTTTCTGCTTTGGATCCAAAGATTCTTGAGAAGAAAGGTCTTAGTGGTATGTCTGGTTTTGGCGCCGGAAGCTTAGCCGTAGAGTGTTCTTTAGCGGTCTTAAGCTGTGCAGTTTTTGTATGTGTTTGACACCGAAATCTTCGGTGAGGGAGTTTTCGGATCCGAGATTTTCTTTGGCTCCGAACCTTTCGGTTTGTCGTGTTTCGGCTCCGAAGCTTTGTGTTTTAGTGGCTTCGGTGTCGGTGCTTTCGGCGTCGAAGGTGTCTTCGGTGCTGGCAATGAAGTGTGGGGCCCCGGTTTGGTCTTAGGCTTCAGTGCCGAAGGTGTATGTTCGGTGCCGGAATGCGGCCGACTCGAGCCCGAGTCGGAAGGCTTTTGTTTCGGTTTCATAGCCGGGCCAAGGGCGGGGCGTCTGAAATATGTTCACGGTGTTGATCTGAACCCGAGGGCGAAGGTGTTACCGTAGCCTTAGGTTTGGTGGGGGGCTGGTCGTTAGTACTCACTGTCTGTTGAGTCGAGGTGAGGTGAGGTGAGGTTCTGTTCGTCTTCCTCGGAGTCGTCGGCTTCGGACACGGAGATATCCTCTTCTGCAGGTTGGAGTTCTGGATGGACGTTCGAAACTGCTCCGAAGATGTCTGGAATCGAGCTGCTGCCGCGGGACATTTCGTGTTGTCGAGCCAGACGATCACGGATGATTTTCTTCGACCGGAAGGAGGTACAGGCCTCGCAGTGCTTTTCCTCATGCTCGGGGGAGAGGCAGAGGTTACACACTTCGTGTGGGAATTTAGCACCACACCTGGGGCATTTTTTAAACGGAGTCCGTTCCATCGATGGGCGTCGTGGTCGGCGCGGGTAGGCACAACAGCCCGCGTCGAAGCTCTTGGTCGAAGATCTTTTGAAGTTGGAGGATGCGCGTCGAAAGGGGAACGCGATCGAGAACAATACCATCGAGTTGTAAAGGATTGCGCGTCGAAGGGGGTTCAAAGACGATACCGACCCGGAGCGCAGCAAATCACATCCGAACCCGATGGCAGAAAAAAACAATCTGGGGATGGAGTCGATGCCCATGCGCACTATCGTAAGGAGGCGTCACCTACCTCGTGACTACAAAGACTTCTTCGAACAAAAACAAACTGCAACATCCGAACCCAACACCAGATGGCGATCTATGCATAGTATATGATCTACAGCTCATATGCCTCGAACATAATATTTTTATACAACCAAATTGGTCTGAGTTCATTCTTTGAGTGTGTGACTTCATTTCTTGCCAGAGTGTGTACAATAAATGCTTAACACTACCCTCTGATAAAGCCTTACTGCTCGCCCACACTACCACAAAGAGAGAGTAAGGTATTATCTACTTTTAGCTCTGCCTACCTTTGGTGATCCACTGGACTCTGTGCACACTACAATGCCCCCTTCCTTCCGGTCTCACCCAGTTTTTGGCGGGAAGACAGGTGGGAAAAATTAGAGCAGCCCAGAAGGTGTGTCCACCTCTGCCAATACTCAGGTGGGGGAGGCGAGGTGAAGCCCACTCTTCAGTGCCTGCTGGCACTCTCCACTCAGGATTGGGGATTGTGCCCACTTCCCCACGTGGGGTGAGCACACTGAGGGTGTAGTAACCCTAAGGTCAGTAACCCAATTGGCTACTGACCTAGAGACCCCTAAAACGCCCCCTAAATACAGTGTTTAGGGGCAGCCCTGAACCAAGAAGGCAGATTCCCGCAAACTACGATGAAGGACTGTAGGGAGCTGGCTCTGTATATACTATACCAAAGTGAGGTATAGTGTGCACAGAGTCCAGTGGAACCCCAAAGGTAGGCAGAGGTAAAGTTAGATAGCACCTCACTCTTTGCGGTAGTGTGGTCGAGCAGTAAGGCAGTATCAGAGGACAGTGTTAAGCATGCTAAGCAAAGCTCCTGGTGTTAGGCTCAGGGCAAAGGGGGATCCAATTTAGCACACAAGGTGCACCCACAGCAGCACAGGGGCGGCAGGGTGCACTTTTGGCAACGGGTGCCCTGTTGGTTTCAATGGGGATTCTCCAATTGCAATAAACACTGCAGGCTCGGGGAAAAAGATCTTCTGGAGGCGACCACCAGTTGGAGAGGTAAGTTGAAATGCCTGGAGATGCCGGGACACCGTTGGTTGGGCCACCCAAGGCCGTGGGACGTCACGTGCAGGGGTGTCTTATGGCATCCTGTTTCTCTTGCCGTCTCCGGTTGCGGGGATCCTCCAGAAAGGGGGTGCAGGCGTTGGTTGGAGACTTGAGGCAGGTCAGGGATCACCAGATCCCACATCAGGATCGCCAGGGAGACCTCCTCGTGGTGTTGGGCCACTCGAACTCGGGCAGTGGGCGTCGGGTGCAGACTCGCGGATTTGGCCAGAGTCTGTGGATGAGCAAATCCGGTGCTCACAGGAGACAGTCTGGTTTGGGAAGGCAGGGCAGGTCCTCCGGGTTTTTGGGGGCTGCTGGCTGCAGGACACCGGGATTTCGCTGTAGCAGGTCGAGGTCAGGACAGGCCGGCAGGGCTGGAGCCAAGTCAGTTGGTGTCCTCCTCTTCTTCAGCATGGCTCTTCGGTCCTTCTCGTTTCTTCTTGTCTGAGGAGGCATGGTTCAGGGTTGCCCCTAAAAGGATAGGGAATAGTTTCTTACCTGTAACTCCAGTTCTCTTGTAGGGGTATTTCCATGATAGTCAATCATGTGAATAGTCCCGCCCATGTGCGTGGACCCCGGAGCACTTAAATAGATCTATCTTCTTAAGTTGTCATCTTCTGCCTTTCTTCAAGAAGGCCTGCATAGACACTTAAGAGATAAAGAGACAATAATGCAGCCTAACTAACTAGGCTACACTGGCCATTACTTCATCTTGAAGTGAAAAAAGATAGCCAGTTAACTTTTAAATTTAGCAATTTTACTGAGTTTCAACACATAGAAAACTCCCCTTCACAAAACTCTTTTTATGATAAAGATGAAAGGGTTGGACAGAGAAGCCCCCATAGGCTGCCATTATGTGTCTGCAAATGGATACCGTGCCTTTAAGAGTCTCCAGAGACCCCCGGTATCCCATGATGCACAGCCAGAGGCAGTTACTTTCAGTTCTTTTTGAAGGCGTAGAGTAGCAATGCCTGCTGAGTCCTGGGTACGTCTGTTTCTGCCACCGGGGAGGCAGGCGGGTTGCTTAGGACTATCACGGAAATACCCCTACAAGAGAACTGGAGTTACAGGTAAGAAACTATTCCTTCTCTTGTAGGGGATTTCCGTGTATAGTCATAATCATGTGAATAGATTAGCAAGCCCATCCCAAAAAACAACTCCCCAGCGGTGGAAGAAACAGAGAATAACCTCACTATTGTGCAAATAGATTCCGAAGTGAAGCCTGCCCAACCTGAGCATCTGCCCTAGCATCAGTGTCTAGGCAGTAGTGCTTAGTAAATGTATGGACTGACTTCCAAGTGGCAGCCTTACAGATTTCCGAAATAGGTACGTTACAAAGTAAAGCCGCTGTAGCAGCTTTACCTCTGGTAGAGTGAGCCCTAGGCTTACTAACAAGAGTCTTGTTGGCTTTCTGGTAACACAGCTGAATACAGGAAACAATCCACCTAGAAATGGATTGGAGGTAGCTAGACCAGTCCGGACCAAGCCATAGTTTACAAATAACTGGTCTGATCTACGAATATCCTTAGTCTTGTCCAAATAGAACTTCAAGACCCTCTTGACATCAAGAGAATGAAGCGACCTCTCAGCAGGAGAAGAGGGATTCTGAAAAAATGTAGGCAATGTAATAGTTTGATTCACATGAAACTCTGAAACTACTTTAGGGAGGAACTTAGGCTGAGTCCTCATAACTCCCTTAGAGGAATGAAAAACTGTATATGGCTCTTGACAACAGAGTGCCTGGAGTTCGCTAACCCTGCGGGCAGAAGTTATGACCACAAGGAAAGCCATCTTCCAAGACAGATGCTGAAGAGAAGCCTTATGAATGGGTTCAAACGGTTCCCTCATCAGTCGAGAAAGAACCACATTGAGCTCCCAAGGAGGCGAAGGGCGCCTAATGGGAGGAAACACTTTTTTCAATCCTTCAAGAAAATCTCTGATGACTGGGATTTAAAAAAGGAAGTTTGTGAAGGACATTTCCTATAAGCAGTTAAAGCTGCCAGGTGAACTTTAATCGAATGAAACTGAAGGCCAGATTGAGCTAAGTGTAGCAAGTAAGGAAGGATGACATCTTCCTTGCAGGAGGTAGGATCAACATTCTTAGACGCACACCAGATGCAAAATCTCTTCCATTTATATGCATAGGAAGTGCGTGTAGATGGTCGTTTGGCCTCCTTCAATATCTCCATGCAGTCCAGAGGGAGATTCAAATGTCCGTACTGTACTAACTCAGGAGCCATGCCGCCAAATTCAACGACGAGAGGTTGGGGTGCACCATCTGTCCGCCGAACTTCGTTAGAAGGTCCGGCCGGCATGGAAGACGGAGATGTGGCAGGAGAGACCGGTGGAGTAGGTCTGTGAACCACCACTGACGGGGCCACTCCGGAGCAATGAGGATCATCTTAGCCCGTGATTGTGAGAGCTTGATCAGTACTGTCAGGATCAGGGGAATTGGAGGAAAAGCGTGGAGAAAGCCACCTGACCAGTTGATCCACAGTGCATTCCCCAGAGTACCCGGGTTGGTAAAACCTGGAGGCGAAGTCGCGGCATTTGCTGTTTTCCGCGGTAGCGAACAGATCGACCTCTGGAGTACCCCATCTTCCGAAGATGTCTCGTACCACTTCGTCGTTTAAGACCCATTCGTGATTTTCTTGAATGAGTCTGCTGAGAGCGTCCGCCTGAGCATTTTAAACACCTGGGAGGTGAGTTGCTGTGATGGTCAGGTTCCTGGCCAATAGGCATTTCCAGATGGCCTGGGCTTCCCGAGAACGCTCGAGATCTCGAGCCCCCCTGGTTGTTAAGATAGAACATTGTTGTCGTATTGTCCGTCTGGACAAGCAGGGAACTGGTGTGAAATGACGGCTGGAAGGCTTTCAGCGCCAAATGAACTGCTCGAAGTTCCAGGAAGTTGATGTGGTACGTGGCCTCCTTCCGGGACCACGTGCCCTGTATCTGAAGGTGGTCGGAATGCGCACCCCAGCCGTGGAGAGACGCATCCGTCACTATTGTTTGCGTCGGTATCTCCTTGTGGAAGGGAATCCCCCGTAGATTTCGCGGAGAACACCATCGGATGGACTGGAGGGCCTGCTGCGACAGCTGAATCCTGTCTTCCCAATCCCCTAGTTTCTGGTCCCACTGATCCTCCAGACATTCTTGCAGGGGTCTCATATGGAGGCGTGCATTTGGAGTGAGGAAGGTACAGGAGGCCATGGAGCCCAGGAGAGAAGATACCTTCCTCACCGTCGGGGAGGGCATGGTCATGAGAGCCTGAGCCTTCCGAAGGATCGATAAGCGTCTCTCCTCCGAAGGACACACGTTTGCCGTGCAAGTATCGATGGTGGCTCCCAGGTACTGTAGACATTGGACAGGAGTCGAGACAGACTTCGTGAGGTTGATGTGGAGGCCCAAACGAAGGAGGAGACTGGAAGTCCGATTGAAATGCAGTTGCGCTTCCTGAGACGTAGCTGCCTTGATCAGCCAGTCGTCTAGATATGGGTAGACGAACACCTTGTTCTTCCTTAGATGTGCAGCAACTACGGCCATGCATTTGGAAAATGTCCGGGGTGCTGACTTCAGGCCGAAGGGAAGCACGGAGTATTGATAGTGGTTGTTGCCTACGTTGAACCGAAGGAACTTGCGATGTTTCCTCGCTATGGGCACGTGAAAATATGCGTCTTGCAGATCTATTGCGCATAGCCAGTCTCCCTGATGAAGCCGAGGGTAGATTTGATGCAAGGACAACAATAGAAACTTCTCTGCGAATCCATTTGTTCGCATGTCGCAAGTCGAGGATGGGTCTGAACTCGTTCTGGTCTTTCTTGCGGACTAGAAAGAACAGAGAATACAGTCCTGTTCCTCTCTGTGCAAGAGGAACCGGATCTATCGCCCTTTTCTGTAAGAGGATGTTGGCCTCCCCCTGTAACTTGCGTAGCATGTAGCGTGAACGAGTTGGAGGAATCGACGGAGGGCTTGTGAAACGTAGCGAGTATCCATTGCGAACAATATTCAGCACCCAATTGTCCAGAGTTATTCTCTGCCACTCTGCCAGGTAACTGAATGCTTCCCCCCACCGGAGTGGGTAACAGAAGAGGGGGAAGTAACCCTTCAGGGCTTGGAACCAGCAGGGGCCTTGTTCCCTTGTGCAGACTGCTGGTTGGACCGTCCTCGCGACTGGCGTTTCTGAAACGGCTGAAAAGACCGCTGAAACTGCGGTTGTTGATTGGACTGACGGCCTTGAAATCATTGGAACCTCTGGGAGGAATAACGCCGTTGGAATGGGCGGAAGGCTTTGCGCTGTTCTTTAGGCTTCTCTAGACCTACAGCCTTTAAAGTCTCCATTTCCGTCTTCATGCGGGCCATCTCTTCATCCGCATGGGAACCAAAGAGGGTCGTGCCAGATAATGGTAGATTAGAGATGCGCTGTTGCGCCTCCGGCTTCAGTGAGGTAAGACGAAGCCAGGAATGCCTCCGGAGAGCAACTCCGTGGCAATACCCGTGGGCTGACAGGAGCGAAGTATCCGCTGCAGCACTGAAGATTTGATTCGAAACCATCAGTCCTTCGTTCAATATCTCATGAAAATCCTCCCGCTTGTCCCTGGGCAGGAGGTCCACAAACTGCTGAAGCGACTCCCACAGGGATCGGTCATACCGGCCCAGCAAGGTAGAGCTGGCCGCCTTCATGGATGTAGCTGCAGTGTTGCAAACTTTTCTCCCCACCGAATCCAGCTTACGGCTTTCCTTATCCGGTGATACCGTGGAAGTCGGAGCCGTAGCATGCTGTTTCTTTGCCGCCACCAGGATGACCGAGTCCGGGGTGGGGTCCATTCGGAGGAAGGCAGGATCCGAATCAGGTGGGCGGTATTTCTTCTGTAGCCTAGAAGGCGCAGATTTTATAGAAGATGGTGTCAAGAACAGTTCCATAGCAGGATCCAATAAACCAGGCACCAACGGAAGCAAGGGACGAGATGCTTGTCTCTGCTGGAGAGTTTCAAATATAACTGAAGTCTACGGCATAGGAGCAGACAAGGGAATGTTAAGTTTTGAAGCCCCTCTGACCAGAACCTCCTGAAAGGTGGTGATATCATCAATGGGAGACACTCTTTGAGGAGGAGAGTCCGTTAAAGAGTAGGCGAGTACCTCCCCGTACTCGTGGAAGACGTGTCCCTGGTATGCCGGGAGCGAGATCTCTCGTAGCGATGGCAATGAGATCGCGTGGAAGACCAGCGGTGGCTACGGGAACGATGTCTCCGCCGAGACCGTGACCTTGGTCTTCGAAGCGCTGCAGGAAGCGTGGGCTGAGGAGCTGTGGGCCCAGGCTGAGGCAGAGAAGGAGGTGGAGAACGAACAAGTGGAGGAGGAGGTGGTGGTGGAGGAGTTGAAGGCAGGTCCACCGGTTGACGAGGAGCAGGAGGCGTCCTTGACGGTGAACAGGTACGGGAGTACTCCGAATCTGCAGAAGAGACCAGCCTCCTCCGTTTTCGTGCTGGCTGCGAAGAAGGCGCCCTGGACTCAACTCCAGACCTCCCCCTCGACGTCTATCTACTGCTCGACGGCGAACAGCGACGTCCTCTGGACTGTGAACGCCCTGTCGACGTAGACAGGCTCACTACGGAGCGAGTCCCAGAACGGTACCTCGACGTCGAACGTCGGTGGGGACTTAGACGTCGACCTTCTCTTAGACCTTCTCCTCGACGTCGACCTTTTCGTAGACGTCGATGGCGATCGGCAGTGTCGCATCAACGGCGACCGCCGGTGCCTCCGATCGACGATGCCTCGATGGCGATCTGCGTTGATGAGTCGACGTTGAACGAGGAGACATCCGCGACGGCGATCTCTCCGCCCTTCTCCTGAGCCCTGAGTCGACGGAAAGCATATCGTTGTCATACCTGCTCTCGACGTAGTCGTCGTCTTTGACGTCGATCGTGACCGGCGTCGTTTTTCTGCCGTTTTTCAACTGAGGAGCCCCCCAGAGGTCGAAGCATGGGTTTTGGCAGAGGACTTACCCTCTCCTTGCCCAGAGGCTGTAGGTGCTGCCTTCTGTCTTCGCTGCTCCAACCCTTGGAGTTGAATCTTCTCCCTGTCACGCAGGGTGCGTCAAGAAAAGGTTTTGCAGATAGAGCAGGTGTCGGGCACATGAGAGACAGGCAGACACAGAATACAGACTGTGTGCATCAGACTTGGCCTTCTTTCTACCACAGTCAGGACACTTGTCGAACAGAGAAGGCATTATGACAAGAAAACTGTAGGAATTCTGCCAAAAAAGTACAGCAGAAGGTAGATACAGGCCAAAGACGTCGAGTGAAGTTGCAAAAAATCAAATACTAAAGTAAATACTGAAGAAAATACCAAAATAGGTAGAGCTCAATGCTCCAGGGTCCTGCTAGCAGGAGCCGGAAAAAGAACTGAAAGTAACTGCCTCTGGCTGTGCATCATGGGATACCGGGGGTCTCTGGAGACTCTTAAAGGCACGGTATCCATTTGCAGACACATAATGGCAGCCTATGGGGGCTTCTCTGTCCAACCCTTTCATCTTTATCATAAAAAAGAGTTTTGTGAAGGGGAGTTTTCTATGTGTTGAAACTCAGTAAAATTGATAAATTTAAAAGTTAACTGGCTATCTTTTTTCACTTCAAGATGAAGTAATGGCCAGTGTAGCCTAGTTAGTTAGGCTGCATTATTGTCTCTTTATCTCTTAAGTGTCTATGCAGGCCTTCCTGAAGAAAGGCAGAAGATGACAACTTAAGAAGCTATATCTAATGAAGTGCTCCGGGGTCCACGCACATGGGCGGGACTATTCACATAATTATGACTATACACGGAAATCCCCTACAAGAGAATGTTAATTACCCAGTAAGCATCTGTTCTTGGCATGTAGAGCTGTAGATTGATATGTTATGCATAGCCTGCCATCTAGTGTTGGGTCCGGATGTTTGCACTTTGTTTTTATTTGAAGAAGTCTTTCCAGTCATGAGGTAGGCAACTCCTCCTTTCGGTGATCGTGCGCATGGGCATCGACTCCATTGTTCGATTGTTTTCCCCGCAGAGGGTGAGAAAGGAGTGATAGTAAAGAATAGAGATGTCCATGCGTATGTACGTAAACTAAAGAGAGAACTGCAGCAGCTACAGGTACCTGGGGGGCGCATGTGAATCTACAGCTCTACATGCCAAGAACAGATGCTTACTAGGTAAGTAACATCCGTTCGAGGCATGTGAGCTGTAGATCACATGCTATGCATAGACTATATAGCAGTATCCTCCTAAAGCGGTGGCTGTGAGAAAGTGCCATCTTTCTCGCATGGTATGCCCCCACTTTTTGCTGAATTGCTGATGTGCTTTGACTGAGTGTGCCCTGGGCTCATGCCAACCAGGTACCCAGGGCCTGTGTTCCTTCCCTAAAACTGCATTGATGCCTACACCCAATTGGCATCCCTGGCCACAGGTCAGCCCCTGGTAAATGGTACCATGAGTACCCAGGGCACTGTGACCAGGGAAGGACCCTAAGGGCTGCAGCACTTGTTGTGCCACCCTTAGGGACCCTGTACCTTTACACACACACACTGCCTTGCAGGCTGCGTGTCTTGGTGCAGAACAAAAGTGAAGAGTCGACATGGCACACATCCCTGTGTGCCATGCCTACAAACCACTGCCCTGGCCTAGGTCAGCCACCCCTCTAGCTGGGTGCACTATGCCAGTGGTGAGGGCACAGAGGCATGAGCCCTGTGTCCCTACAGTGCCCAAGTCCATTCTTGGGCATTGTAAGTGCAGTGCTGCCATTAAGAGTATATGGTGCTGGGAGTCTGTCATTACGAACTCCACAGCACCATAATGGCCCCACTGAAAACTGAGAAGTTTGGTATCAAACTTCTCAGCACATTAAACCCACACTGATGCCAGTGTGGGATTTAATGTAAACGCACTCCAGAGGGCATCTTAGAGATTCCCCTGAAACCAACCCGACCTCCAGAGTCCGGACTGAGTGGCTGCCCAGGCTGCCACCACCAGACATGTTTCTGGACCCCTGGGTCGAGAGCCTCTGCTCTCAGGGGCCTGAAACAATGCACATCCCGGGGCGAGGTGCCAAAGCCTCCTCCCCAGGATGGGCAGGGGAGCTTCAAAGGCCTGCCGCCTTTGAGCTTCCCCAGACCATTTGCTGCTCCCAGCAAACTGGTCCCCACTGGTTCTACCCCCACTTCTGGCGGGAGAACCGGCGGGAAAACCAGAGGCAGGAAATGGGTTGTGCCCACCTCTGCCAACTCCACCCCTAAGGTGGGGGAGGCGAGGTGAAGCACAAACTCGAGTCCCCGCCATCTTGAGGATGGGGGACCCAGCCAACCAGGGACAGGCTCCTGCCCCCTCCCACTGGAGAGGAGCAGAATAGGGGTGTACCCACCCCAGGGAAGGGACCCATTGGTCCCTGCCCTTACCTACCTGTAACCACCCCTAAATTCAGTATTTAGGGGCTCCCTGAACCTTCCTTCCTCAGTTCCCGAATCCGAAAACAAGAAGAGAAGACGAAGCAAGAAGACCAGCCGTGCAGCTGCTAACCAGGAGGAGACGACAACTGACTTGGCCCCAGCCCTACCGGCCTGTCGACCTCTGAACCTGCTCCTGCGGAACCCCGGCCTCAGCCACCTCAAAACCCCGGAGGACCTGACTTCTGTGCCACAGCCTTCAACCCAGGGACTCCCACGAGCAGTGGTACTGTTCAAAAGAACAAACTACAAAAGACCCAGCCCTGGCACGGAACCGCGAAACCTGCACACACTGCACCCGCCGAGCCCAGCCTGTGCCTGAGTGAACAAAGACTTTGAGGACGTCCCCCCGGCGATTCTGACCTGGGATCCAGTGCCCAAGGACCCTCCTCGACGATCCAGACGACGCCTGCAGCCTCAAGACAAGGGACCCCTCCAACCGCGACCAGCAGGGGGTAAGATTTCCCGACCTCAAAAGACACCCCTGCACCCGGCGCCCCACGGCCCCCTGTGCCCAACTCCTGGGTGTATACCTATCCTCCAAGACCCCAACTTACCTCCCCGAAGTGTTGGTCGCCCCTGAAGAATCACCGTCCCCGAGCCTGCAGTCTTTGTTCACCCTCCAAGATCTCCATTGAAATCAACAGGGCACCCGACCTCAAAACAGCACCCTGCACCCGGCCGCCCTAGTGCCGCTGAGGGTGCCCCTTCTGTGCTAACTTGGTCCCCAACGTGCCCTGAGCTTAACCCTAGGAGCTTTGCTCCCACAACCCCGTGGCCTGCTTGCTAGCCGCCACCAACCGGAGTCCCCCTATCCTTCATAGGATAACATTGGGCCTCAACACTCTGCACCCGGCCGCCCTAGTGCCGCTGAGGGTGCAACAACAGTGCATCACTGACCCTGGGTGACCCCTGAGTCTAACCCCAGAACCCTAACTCAAAAGACCGACTACTTACCTCGAAACCGATAACTCATTTTTCCTCATAGGATAACATGGACACTTTTTCTTCCAAAAAGTTTCTAAGTGTCAACTTTTGAAAACTAAGAATATTCCTTAAAAATCGCACAAGTAACCTAACCGAATTTTCTCAACTGTTTGCAGGAAAGGTCCCAGTGCTGAACCTAGGTGTCCAGCACTGAGTAACAAAAGTAACTTACCTGTGAATTGCATTTCCTTCCATAGGGATCCATTGACTGGTTTTCTGCATTTTACAAATATTCTTTAAAAATCGTGCCAACGATACAAACGCAATTACTTACCTGTTTTAGATAGATACCCAAGTGCTGAACCATAGAACCCAGCACTGGATTACAAAAGTAACGTAAACCCACTTTGCTTGCAAACTGCATTTCCTTCCATAGGATAACATTGGTAGTTTTACCCAGAAAAGTTTCTAAGTGTCAACTTTTGAAATACAGTAATATTTCTCAAAAATCACTACATTAACCAAAACGCTTTTTCTTACCTGTTTACAGGAAGTGTCCCAGGACTGAATCCAGGATCCAGTCCTGTGGTTAGAAAAGTAATCTACAAAGTAATTAATTGTAATTAATCATAATTTTCCATTGAGCTCAATGTTGCATTGTATTTGACCCTGTGTTGCCTCTTGCACCAACTGTGATTATTACCATCAAAAAGTCTATTGCCTATTTGTAAGGTGGTTAACCAAAGCATCTCATACTGAGAAAGTATATTTTGATCCTATTGTTGGTTCTAAAATAAAACAAGCATATATTTTTTTATATACAAACCATTGGCCTAGAGTTCAGTTCTTGAGTGTGTGGCTTCATTTGCTGACTGAGTGTGTACAACAAATGCTTTACACTGTCCTCTGACCCTGCCTTACTGCTCGACCAAGCTACCACTTTAGAGAGTAAGGTTATATC
This sequence comes from Calotriton arnoldi, assembly GCA_963921515.1. Lineage (NCBI taxonomy): Eukaryota > Metazoa > Chordata > Amphibia > Caudata > Salamandridae > Calotriton > Calotriton arnoldi. Next base: position 335,006 of record CAWUFW010011471.1, read on the forward strand.
TAACTTTAGCCTCTGCCAAACCTCTGGGGACTGGGGACTCTGTGCACACTGAACCTTACTTTGGTGCAGTATATATAGAGCCACTTTCCTACATTGGTGGATCAGCGGTGGGATACAAACTTGCATTTGTTGGACTACTTGGTTACCATCTGATCACACGACAGAACTCTTAAATTGCCTTTAGAATTCTGATTTTTTTAAATTGGCATTTTTTTACCAAATTACTAAAAGTCTTGTTAGGGCCTTGCTTAAGTCCCTTTAGAATTTTAGAAAACAAAAAGTCACTATAGTCATGGGTAGAGGGATTAGAACGTTTTGTTAAAATGCCTCAAGACAAGAACCCAGATATTAGTGAAGATAATAATGACATACAGGAGCTGGTGGAGGAGCTCGACCTCACCCCTTATCTTCATTTATCTTTTAAAGAGATAAGGTCCTTATGCAAACTTAAAGATATACCAATGGGCCAGCATCCAACCAAACAAGGGCTCCAGGAGCTCCTGGCTGAGTATGCTAAAGCCCACCCCTCTGAGCATGGTGATGACCAAACAGAGGAGGAAAGGAATGAGGAGGATGGGGATGGTAACCCACCTCCATCACTTCCTAGGGAAGACAGGGGCACTGCACCCTTATTTCCAAGAGTAAACCTCTGGGGACCTAGGGGCCACCTAGGTGGTCCAGGCCCCAGAGAGGACACTGAGGATAGCCTCAGTGAGGACAACTTGTTAGCAAGGTTGGCCAAAAGACTGGACCTAGAGACCAGACTCCTGGCTCTAGAGAAGGAAAGACAGGAGATGGGTTTAGCACCCATCAATGGTGGCAGCAATACTAAAAATAAGGATAGGGAGGAAACTTCTGAACCTAAAATCCCCAAAGGGATTGTCCCTAAGTTTGAGGAAGGTGATGACATCACCAAATGGTTCACAGCCTTTGAGAGGGCTTGTGAAATCAGAAGAGTAAAGAAACCTCTGTGGGGGCACTCCTGTGGGAACTGTTCTCTGGTAACTGCAGAGACAGGCTTCTGACCCTCTCTGGGCCAGATGCAGGGTCCTATGACCTCATGAAGAGTACTCTGATTGAGGGATTTGGGCTCACTACTGAGGAGTATAGAATTAGATTCAGGGGGCTCACAAAACCCAGACCCAGTCCTGGATTGACTTCGTGGACTACTCAGTAAAGACACTGGATGGCTGGTTAGCTGGACATAATGTGCATGATTTTTCTGGACTTTACAATTTGTTTATGAAAGAACACATACTAAGTAATTGCACAAATGAAAAGTTGCATCAGCATTTGGTAGACCTAGGTCTAATTTCTCCCCAAGAATTGGGAAAGAAGGCAGACCACTGGGTCAAGACTAGGGTGACAAGGACAACCACTGGGGGTGACCAAAAGAAGGTGGTCACCAAACCTCCCCAGGGGAAAGGTGGTGAGAATCCCCAAGATAAAAAGTCTGAGTCTTCCAAAGGGCCCCAAAAACCTGTACAGGGGGGTGGGTCCCAAACTACTCCCTATGTGCCTCAACCCTATAGGGGGAAGAACTTTGATCTCTTGAAGGCCTGGTGTAATAACTGTAAGAAGTTAGGACATCTAACTGTAGATAAATCTTGCCCCCACAACAAAGCCCCTAAGGCACCCAGTACAGCTACTCCTGGGGCAGCAAGTTTACAGATGGGATCAGAAGTGTACCCTGAGCAAATCTGGGAACACACTGAGGCAAGTTTAGTTTCACTAGGGGAAGTGGCGTTTGCCACTGTGGCTGTGTGGCCACCCAACTTAAAGAAATATTTACAATACCCCTGGGTGAATGGAGCTAGGGTAGAAGCTCTGAGGGATACAGGTGCCAGTGTCACTATGGTGAGAGACACTTGTTTCCCCTGAGCAATACTTGATTGGGAAAACTTACCCAGTCACCAATGCTGACAGTGTCACCACTAGTCATCCCATGGCCATGGTGACATTAGGCTGGGGGGGTGTTACTGGCCTGAAGCAGGTAGTGGTCTCTCAGAAGTTACCAGCTGCATGTCTGCTAGGACATGATCTGGAAACCTCAGCCTGGGCAGAGGTTGAGCTAAAGGCCCATGCAGCCATGCTGGGCATCCCTGAATTGGTGTGTGTAAAAACAAGCGCACAGAGCAAAAGGCAGGGTGAAGAAATAGTGTTGGAGCCTGAAATGATGGCCCAACCTACCAAGAGAAAAGGAAAGAAGACTGGGGGACCAGCTTCTACACAGCCACAAGAGCAGGACCCCTCTCTTCAGGGAGAGAACCTGGATACCCTAGAGGGAACTGAGCCCCTGGAGCTTGACCCTTACCAGGTTGAACTCTTGGGCCCAGGGGGACCCTCTAGGGAAGAGCTGTGCCAAGGACAGCAAGACTGTCCCACTCTTGACAGCCTGAGGCAACAAGCTGTGTCAGAAGCCAAGGGAGATGTCAGTGGTACCCACAGCGTCTATTGGGAAGAGGGATTACTGTACACTGAGGCAAAAGACCCCAATCCTGGAGCCACCAGGAGAGTGGTAGTGCCCCAGAAGTACAGGGAGTTCCTCCTAACTTTAGCTCATGACATCCCCCTAGCTGGACATCTGGGCCAAACCAAAACTTGGGAAAGGCTAGTCAGCCACTTTTACTGGCCCCAGATGCACCAAAAGGTGAAGGAGTTTGTCAGCTCCTGTGTTACCTGTCAAGCCAGTGGCAAGACAGGTAGCCATCCAAAGTCCCCCCTGATACCACTACCTGTGGTGGGGGTGCCCTTTGAAAGGGTAGGTGTGGACATAGTGGGTCCACTAGAACCTCCCACAGCCTCAGGGAACAAATTCATACTGGTGGTAGTGGATCATGCCACTAGGTATCCTGAGGCTATTCCCCTTAGGACTACTACAGCCCCTGCAGTAGCCAAGGCCCTCATTGGTGTCTTCACCAGGGTAGGGTTTCCTAAGGAGGTGGTTTCAGACAGAGCTTCCAACTTCATGTCTGCTTACCTGACCCACATGTGGAAGGAGTGTGGGGTGCAGTACAAGTTTACTACACCCTACCATCCACAAACCAATGGCCTTGTTGAGAGATTCAACAAGACATTGAAGGGCATGATCATGGGACTCCCTGAAAAACTCAAAAGGAGATGGGATGTCCTGCTACCATGCCTGCTTTTCGCTTAGAGAAGTGCCACAGAAGGGAGTAGGTTTCTCACCCTTTGAACTTCTGTTTGGTCATCCTGTGAGGGGACCACTCTGTCTTATGAAGGAGGGCTGGGAGAGACCTCTCCAAGAACCCAAGCAAGACATTGTGGACTATGTGCTTGGCCTAAGGTCCAGAATGGCTGAGTACATGGAAAAGGCATCCAAGAATCTAGAGGCCAGCCAGGAGCTTCAGAAGCACTGGTATGACCAAAAAGCTGCACTGGTTGAATTTCAACCTGGGCAACAGGTATGGGTTTTGGAGCCAGTGGCACCAAGGGCCCTCCAGGACAGATTGAGTGGCCCTTACCCTATCCTAGAGAAAAAGAGTGAGGTCACCTACTTGGTTGACCTGGGCACAAGCAGGACACCCAAAAGGGTTATCCATGTGAACCGCCTAAAACTCTACCATGACAGGGCTGACATCACCATGCTGATGGTGACAGATGAGGAACAGGAAGCTGAAAGTGAACATCTCCCTGATCTCCTCTCCCACAGCCCAAAAGATGGGTCAGTGGATGGAGTTGTCTTTTCAGACACCCTTACTGCCCAACAGCAGACTGACTGCAAGCAGGTCTTGCAACAGTATGCTGGGCTCTTTTCCTTGACCCCTGGTCTGACAAACTGGTGTACCCATGATGTGGACACTGGTGACAGAGCACCTGTCAAAAACAAGATCTATCGTCAGTCAGACCAAGTCAAGGAAAGCATCAGAGCTGAAGTCAGCAAGATGCTGGAGCTAGGGGTTATTGAGGCCTCTGAGAGCCCCTGGGCTAGCCCAGTGGTTCTGGTCCCCAAACCTCACCAACAGGGTGAAAAGAGAGAGATGAGGTTTTGTGTGGACTATAGAGGTCTCAACTCTGTCACCAAGACAGATGCACACCCTATCCCAAGAGCTGATGAACTGATAGACAGGTCGGGTGCAGCCAACTACCTGAGTACCTTTGACTTAACTGCAGGGTACTGGCAGATTGGCATGGCCCCAGGAGCCAAAGAGAAGACAGCATTCTCCACACCTGATGGGCATTTTCAGTTCACCGTTATGCCCTTTGGTTTAAAGAATGCCCCTGCCACCTTCCAGAGGTTGGTGAATCAAGTCCTTGCTGGGTTGGAATCCTTTAGTGCAGCCTATCTTGATGATATTGCTGTCTTCAGTTCCACCTGGCAGGATCACCTGGTCCACCTTGGGAAGGTTTTAAGGGCCCTGCAAACTGCAGGCCTAACTATCAAGGCATCCAAATGCCAGATAGGGCAGGGCACTGTGGTGTATTTGGGCCACCTGGTTGGTGGAGGCCAGGTACAACCCTTACAGCCCAAGATCCAGGCCATCCTGGACTGGGCAGCTCCAACAACTCAGACCCAAGTCAGGGCATTCCTTGGCTTGACTGGGTACTACAGGAGGTTTGTGAAGGGATATGGGTCCATTGTGACTCCCCTCACAGAACTCACCTCCAAGAAGATGCCAAAGAAAGTAAACTGGACAGTCTGTTGCCAAAAGGCCTTTGACACTCTGAAAGAAGCAATGTGCTCAGCACCAATTCTAAAAGCACCAGATTATGCCAAGCAGTTCATTGTGCAGACTGATGCCTCCGAGCTAGGAATAGGAGCGGTCCTATCCCAGACCAATGATGAAGGCCAAGACCAACCTGTTGCTTTTATAAAGCAGAAGGCTTCTCCCCAGGGAGCAGCGTTGGAGTGCCATTGAGAGGGAGGCCTTTGCTGTGGTTTGGTCCCTGAAGAAGCTGAGGCCCTACCTGTTTGGGACTCACTTCCTAGTTCAAACTGACCACAGACCTCTCAGGTGGCTAATGCAAATGAAAGGAGAAAATACAAAACTGTTGAGGTGGTCCATCTCCCTACAGGGAAAGGACTTTTAAGTGGAACACAGACCTAGCACTGCCCATGCCAATGCAGATGGCCTTTCCAGGTTCTTCCACTTAGACAATGAAGACTCCCTAGGGCAAGGTTAGTCTCATCATCTTTCGTTTGGGGGGGGGGGGGGGTGTGTGAGAAAGTGCCATCTTTCTCGCATGGTATGCCCCCACTTTTTGCTGAATTGCTGATGTGCTTTGACTGAGTGTGCCCTGGGCTCATGCCAACCAGGTACCCAGGGCCTGTGTTCCTTCCCTAAAACTGCATTGATGCCTACACCCAATTGGCATCCCTGGCCACAGGTCAGCCCCTGGTAAATGGTACCATGGGTACCCAGGGCACTGTGACCAGGGAAGGCCCCTAAGGGCTGCAGCACTTGTTGTGCCACCCTTAGGGACCCTGTACCTTTACACACACACACTGCATGTCTTGGTGCAGAACAAAAGTGAAGAGTCGACATGGCACACATCCCTGTGTGCCATGCCTACAAACCACTGCCCTGGCCTAGGTCAGCCACCCCTCTAGCTGGGTGCACTATGCCAGTGGTGAGGGCACAGAGGCATGAGCCCTGTGTCCCTACAGTGCCCAAGTCAATTCTTGGGCATTGTAAGTGCAGTGCTGCCATTAAGAGTATATGGTGCTGGGAGTCTGTCATTACGAACTCCACAGCACCATAATGGCCCCACTGAAAACTGAGAAGTTTGGTATCAAACTTCTCAGCACATTAAACCCACACTGATGCCAGTGTTTGATTTAATGTAAAACGCACTCCAGAGGGCATCTTAGAGATGCCCCCTGAAACCAACCCGACCTCCAGAGTCCGGACTGAGTGGCTGCCCAGGCTGCCACCACCAGACATGTTTCTGGACCCCTGGGTCGAGAGCCTCTGCTACAGGGGCCTGAAACAATGCACATCCCGGGGCGAGGTGCCAAAGCCTCCTCCCCCAGGATGGGCAGGGGGAGCTTCAAAGGCCTGCCGCCTTTTGAGCTTCCCCAGACCATTTGCTGCTCCCAGCAAACTGGTCCCCACTGGTTCTACCCCCACTTCTGGCAGGAGAACCGGTGGGAAAACCAGAGGCAGGAAATGGGTTGTGCCCACCTCTGCCAACTCCACCCCTAAGGTGGGGGAGGCGAGGTGAAGCACAAACTAGAATCCCCGCCATCTTGAGGATGGGGGGGACCCAGCCAACCAGGGACAGGCTCCTGCCCCCCTCCCACTGGAGAGGAGCAGAATAGGGGGTGTACCCACCCCAGGGAAGGGACCCATTGGTCCCTGCCCTTACCTACCTGTAACCACCCCTAAATTCAGTATTTAGGGGCTCCCTGAACCTTCCTTCCTCAGTTCCCGAATCCGAAAACAAGAAGAGAAGACGAAGCAAGAAGACCAGCCGTGCAGCTGCTAACCAGGAGGCGACGACAACTGACTTGGCCCCAGCCCTACCGGCCTGTCGACCTCTGAACCTGCTCCTGCGGAACCCCGGCCTCAGCCACCTCAAAAACCCCGGAGGACCTGACTTCTGTGCCATAGCCTTCAACCCAGGGACTCCCACGAGCAGTGGTACTGTTCAAAAGAACAAACTACAAAAGACCCAGCCCTGGCACGTAACCGCGAAACCTGCACACTCTGCACCCGCCGAGCCCGGCCTGTGCCTGAGTGAACAAAGACTTTGAGGACGTCCCCCCCGGCGATTCTGACCTGGGATCCAGTGCCCAAGGACCCTCCTCGACGATCCAGACGACGCCTGCAGCCTCAAGACAAGGGACCCCTCCAACCGCGACCAGCAGGGGGTAAGATTTCCCGACCTCAAAAGACACCCCTGCACCCGGCGCCCCACGGCCCCCTGTGCCCAACTCCTGGGTGTATACCTATCCTCCAAGACCCCAACTTACCTCCCGAAGTGTTGGTCGCCCCTGAAGAATCACCATCCCCGAGCCTGCACCTTTGTTCACCCGCCAAGATCTCCATTGAAATCAACAGGGCACCCGACCTCAAAACAGCACCCTGCACCCGGCCGCCCTAGTGCCGCTGAGGGTGCCCCTTCTGTGCTAACTTGCTCCCCAACGTGCCCTGAGCTTAACCCTAGGAGCTTTGCTCCCACAACCCCGTGGCCTGCTTGCTAGCCGCCACCACCCGGAGTCCCCCTATCCTTCATAGGATAACATTGGGCCTCAACACTCTGCACTCAGCCGCCCTAGTGCCGCTGAGGGTGCAACAACAGTGCATCACTGACCCTGGGAGACCCCCGAGTCTAACCCCAGAACCCTAACTCAAAAGACCGACTACTTACCTCGAAACCGATAACTCATTTTTCCTCATAGGATAACATGGACACTTTTTCTTCCAAAAAGTTTCTAAGTGTCAACTTTTGAAAACTAAGAATATTCCTTAAAAATCGCACAAGTAACCTAACCGAATTTTCTCAACTGTTTGCAGGAAAGGTCCCAGTGCTGAACCTAGGTGTCCAGCACTGAGTAACAAAAGTAATTAAAAAGTAACTTACCTGTGAATTGCATTTCCTTCCATAGGGATCCATTGACTGGTTTTCTGCATTTTACAAATATTCTTTAAAAATCGTGCCAACGATACAAACGCAATTACTTACCTGTTTTAGATAGATACCCCAGTGCTGAACCATAGAACCCAGCACTGGATTACAAAAGTAACGTAAACCCACTTTGCTTGCAAACTGCATTTCCTTCCATAGGATAACATTGGTAGTTTTACCCAGAAAAGTTTCTAAGTGTCAACTTTTGAAATACAGTAATATTTCTCAAAAATCACTACATTAACCAAAACGCTTTTTCTTACCTGTTTACAGGAAGTGTCCCAGGACTGAATCCAGGATCCAGTCCTGTGGTTAGAAAAGTAATCTACAAAGTAATTAATTGTAATTAATCATAATTTTCCATTGAGCTCAATGTTGCATTGTATTTGACCCTGTGTTGCCTCTTGCACCAACTGTGATTATTACCATCAAAAAGTCTATTGCCTATTTGTAAGGTGGTTAACCAAAGCATCTCATACTGAGAAAGTATATGTTGATCCTATTGTTGGTTCTAAAATAAAACAAGCATATATTTTTTATATACAAACCATTGGCCTAGAGTTCAGTTCTTGAGTGTGTGGCTTCATTTGCTGACTGAGTGTGTACAACAAATGCTTTACACTGTCCTCTGATACTGCCTTACTGCTCGACCAAGCTACCACTTTAGAGAGTAAGGTTATATCTAACTTTAGCCTCTGCCAAACCTCTGGGGACTGGGGACTCTGTGCACACTGAACCTTACTTTGGTGCAGTATATACAGAGCCACTTTCCTACAGTGGCTATCCTGTAGCTGTTGGAGTTGTATGAAAGTGTTTTAAGTACTGCTTGACCCACATTGGCTTGTTGTATCGCTAACACATCTACACAACAGTGTTTGGTGAATGTGTGCGGTGTAGACCATGTTGCAGCTTTGCAAATGTCAACTATGGGAATGTTTCCCAAGAAAGCCATAGTGGCCCCTAGCTTGCGAGTGGAATGTGCCCTAGGGGGTACAGTTAGAGTTCTTTGCTTTTGCATAGCAAGTTTGAATGCACTTCACAATCCACCTTGCAATACCAGATTTGGAGATAGGATTGCCTTTGTGTGGTGGTGCAAAAGCAACAAAGAGTTGTTTTGTTTTACAAAATGATTTGTTCTTTCAATGTAGTACAAGAGTGCTCTTCTGACATCTAAGGTGTGTAGAGCTAGTTCTGCAACAGAATCAGGTTGAGGGAAGAATACAGGTAATTCTACCGACTGATTTATGTGAAAAGCAGTTATTACCTTGGGTAAACATTTGGGGTTGGTACGAAGAACCACTTTGTCTCTGTGAAGTTGGAAAAAGGTTCTTGTATTGTTCGTGCCTGTAGTTCACTCACTCTCCTTAATGAAGTGATTGCAATGAGAAAAGCGGTTTTCCAAGAGAGGAACTATGGTTCGCATTTGTGCATGGGCTCAAAAGGTGGGCCCATTAATCTTGTGAGAACTATGTTAAGATTCCACACTGGGGCAGGTGAGAGTCTTGGTGCTGTGACTCTTTTTAGTCCTTCTATGAAAGCTTTGATTACGGGTACTCTAAACAACAACAAATGCTGCCTATTTTGTAGATTTGCAGCTATTGCCGCAAGGTGTAGTCTGATGGAGGTGTAAGCCAATGCTGACTGTTGCAAGTGTAACAGATAGCAGATGATGTTTTGTATGGAAGCATCAAGAGGGTTGATATGATTGTTATTACAATAAATAACAAATCACTTCCACTTAGCTGCGTAACAGGCTCTTGTAGTAGGCCTTCTAGCTTCTTTAATGATATTCATACATTCTGGTGGAAGGTTTAAATAACCAAACTATGACTTCAGGAGCCAGATCACGAGGTTCAGTTGTTTGGGATCTGGGTGTCTGATTTCTCTATGGCTCTGTGTGAGGAGACTGGAGGTTAAATGCAGCTTTTGATGCGGGACCAGAGACAGCGCCAACAGGGTTGTGAACCAAGGTTGACGTGCCCATGTGGGAGATACTAGGATTAGTGTGAGATGTTTGCCTGAGCTTCCAAACCACTAATGGAATTAGTGGGAGAGGCGGAAAAACGTAGGCAAATATCCCTGAGCAGTTCACCCATAATACATTGCCTTTGGATTGCAGATGTGGGTACCTGGAGGCAGCTTTGGCATTTTGCGTTTTGGTGTGTGGCAAACAGATCTGTCTGAGGGACTCCCCAAGCTTGGAAATATGGGAGGAGAACTTGAGGGTGAAGTTCCCATTCGTGTATTTGCTGCCTCTGAGGAGGTCTGCAATCTGGTTGTTCACTCCTGGGAGGTGTTCCGCTAGGAGATAAAGTTTGTGGTGAATGGCCCACCTCCAGATGTCTTGGGCTAAGTGGGACAGTTGGAGAGAGTGCCCCCCCTGTTTTTGTATGTAATACATAGCTGTCATGTTGTCTGTACGAACCAAGACAGCTTTGCCCTCCAGGTGAGTCTGAAACGCCTTGAGAGCTAGAAAGATTGCAAGCAACTCTAAATGATTGATATGGAGCAACTTTTGCTGTTGATTCCACAGGCCTTGCACTGTGTGTTGTTGAAGAAGAGCTCCCCAACCAGTGAGGGACACGTCCGCTGTTAGTACCATCTATGGAACCGGGTCTATGAAGGGCCGTCCTTTTGATAAATTGTGTGTTCCACCACTGCAGAGAGCAATGAGTACAGCCGCTTACCAACACTAGATCGGTTAATAGACCCTGTGACTGGTTCCACTGACTGGCTAAGCATTCTTGATGTGGACGCATGTCAAGATGTCATCATTCCCAGCAGTTGCAAATAAACCCGAACTGGAAGCAAAAGATTGGGTTGAAACTGGAGAACTAAAGCCTGAATGTTGCGAATTCTGGCTGCGTGGGGAAACGCCAGAGCCTTTTGAGTATCTAGAGTGGCTCCTAGGTAGTTCCGAGTATTGGCTGGTTGGAGATGTTATTTTAGCACATTGACTGTGAACCCTAGTTGATGTAGTAACTGAATTGTTCTGAAAGTGTGCTGAAGACATTGCTGGTATGTGCTGGCTTTGATGGACCAGTCGTCCAAGTATGGGAAGACATGGATGCTTTGTCTTCTCAGGTGAGCAGCTACTACCGCCAGACACTTTGTGAAGACTCTGGGGGTAGTGGTGACTCCGAACGGGAGTACCTTGAACTGGAAGTGTTGACCCGCTAACACAAACCTGAGGAATTTGCAATGAGCGGGGTGGATTAGAATATGGGGTCTTAAGTCTAGAGAAGACAGAAAGTCGCCTTTTTGCAGAAGAGGTAGTATTTGTTAAAGTGTTACGTTATGTTATGTTATGACAATTTATAGCGCGCACTACTACCCAAGGGTGTCTAGGCGCTTGCGGACTCCAAAACTGTCATCAGAGCAGCTAGTTTCTAAAAAGCCATGTTTTAAGCAATTTCCTAAACTCCAGCAAGGTGGAGGACTTCCTAAGAGAGATCGGGAGAGCATTCCATTCCTTTATGGTATTGTAACTGAAGCCCCTTCCCCCCCAGTTGGACCTTCTGATTCTGGGGGTAAGCATAAGGAAGGCATTTGCTGAACGAAGCGATCGGTTAGGAGTGTACCAGCTGAAGAGGTCCAACAGGAATTGTGGTCCTTCTCCATGCAGGGCCTTAAAGGCCGTGCAAAGTGCCTTAAATTTAATTCGCTGGCCGACTGGTAGCCAGTGTAATTCCCGAATACCTACTCTAATGGATTGAAATCTAGGAGCATCCAGGACCAGTCTAGCCGCAGCGTTCTGTACTGCCTGCAACCTTCTAAGTAGATTGGTTTGTAGGTTAATGTACAACCCGTTGCAATAATCCAATTTGGATAGTACCAGGAAGTCATTACTATTTTTCTAGTATTTAAAGGAATGAAAGGCAGAATTTTTCGAACCATTTTAATAGTAAGAAAGGCAGCAGAGACCACTTTTGATACTTGGGCCTTCATATTGAGTTTGTCATCAATAATAACCCCCAGATTCTTAGCCTTGGCCACTGGTATAGGAGTATGGCCCAATGTGTCCGGCCACCATACTGGAGACCACTCAGGAGAGAGGCTGCCAAACAGCACCACCTCCGTTTTTCCCGAGTTCAGCTTCAGACAGTGCCTAGCCATCCAGTCACTCAGGGCGCCCATACAATCATGAAGTTTAACTGAATAGTTAATGTCCTTGTCCACTGCTGAGATCACTAGCTGTGTGTCATCAGCATATGAGGTAGGCCAGAGGTTAAAACTTCTGATCAGGGAGGCGATTTCAAAAACGTAAATATTAAAAAGCGTGGGGCTCAGAGAAGACCCCTGTGGCACCCCACATGGCAAAGTGAAGGGTGCAGATTTAAAATTACCCAAATGCACAGTTTGAGTTCGATCGGAAAGGAATGACATAAGGAGGCAAAGGGCCCTACCCCCAATCCCGATAGTTTTAAGACGTTCGATCAGAGTCGCGTGGTCCACGGTATCAAATGCCGCGGACAAATCGAGGAGGACAAGAGCTGCCGATCCCCCACCATCTAATGTTTTCTAATCTCCTCCGTCGTTTTTATAAGAGCCGTTTCGGTGCTATGGCCTGCTCTAAAGCCAAACTGACTCTGGTCCAGGATTTCATTTTCCGCAATAAAAATAGAGAGTTCGGTATTAAGTCGTTTCTCAAAGATTTTAGCCGGTACAGGGAGTCTAGCAATGGGACGATAGTTTGCAGGATCAGTTGTATCCAGATTAGCTTTTTTTAAAAGAGGCAAAATGCAGGCCTGTTTCCATATAGAAGGAAAATGCCCTTGTGCTCGCATCAGATTAAAAACGCTAGTTAGCTGAGGAGTAATAATATGACTGTTATTAAGAATCCTTGGGGGGCACGGGTCATCCGGGGATCCTGATTTGGTTTTAATAAGGAGAGTCTCTAGTTACCATGTGGAAATGATCTGACTATGTAAAGATTGAGTTCTCTGAGATCTAATATTGGTCTGAGAGAACGATCTTTTTTTGGGTATTAGGAAGTAAAAAGAGTACACGCCTGACCAGTGATGTTGTGGTGGTATGGGCTCTATAGCCCCTTTTAGAAAGAGAGACTGTACATCTTGTTTGAGGAGGTGTAGGTGATCTGGTGAAAGTTTGTGTGACTTTGGGGGAATGTTTCGAGGAGTGTTGGTGAACTCCAGGCAGTAACCAGAATGGATAATTTGTAGTACCCACTTGTCTGTTATGGACTGCCAGATTGGTAGGAAATCTGAAAGTCTTCCCCCAACAGGTGTTGAGTGGTCGGAGGGAAGTGTAGGCAAGTCACTGTTTTGTATTGGAGGGGGAGGTGCGTGTGTTTGAACGTCTACCCCTGCCTTTGCCGTTGTTGCCTCTGTAACCCCCTCTGAAGTAACCCTTAGAGGAAGAGGGTTGGTTATTGCCCTTGTAGGTGGAGGTGGTCTCCGAGGAGGTATTTTTGGAGCCTCCGCGGTAGAAAGAGCGCCGAAAGGAACCACGGGCTAGTGTTGACTGAAGGGCTCCCATGGATTTGGCCACTTCAGTGTCTTTCTTCATCTTTTCCAGTGAAGAAGCTACCACTGGGCCAAAGAGGTGTCCCTTATCAAAGGGTGAGTTTAATATGGAGATTTGAACCTCGGGTTTGAACCCAGATATGCGGAGCCAGGCGTGTCTCCTTAAAAGGACGCTGGTGTTTACAGCTCTAGCAGTAGTGTCTGCAACATCTAGGGAGCACATTGCATTGTTCGAAATAAGTTGTCCCTCACGCACTAGGTCTTACGCTTTAGATCTATATTCTTGGGGGAGAAGTTGGATCAATTACTCCATCTCGTCCCAATGCGCACGGGCGTATTGTGCTAGCAACGCCGGAGTGTTAGAGATGCACCAGAAGTTTGCTGCCTGAGAGGCCACCCTTTTCCCCGAAGCATCAATAAGCTTGGATTCTTTATCTGGGGGTGGAGCATCTCATGTAGTTTGGGAGTTGGCTCTTTTTCGTGCGTTTGACACAACCAGGGAGTCCAATGGTAATTGTCCACTTACATACACTGGGTCAGATGGTGCTGGCTTGCATTTCTTATCTACTCTAGGGGTAAGAATACGAGCCCTAACAGGGTCATTAAAGATGTCATCTACATGCCTGATCATCCCTTTGAGCATGGGTAGTGTGTGTGATGACGTTTGTGTGCTGCTAAGGGTTTCAAAGAGGAAGTCCTCTTCTAGGGATTCTTTGTGCAGCTGCACCCCATGATAGTTGGCAGCTCTCCCCAGTAATTCAATGTAGCCTACACTGTCGTCCGGTAGAGAGGGCTTGGCAGGGTACAAGTCGGGATCATTGCCTGTGGGCGAATTAGTGTTGTAGTCGTCCCATGGGTCTGTAGGTACTGGCTGATAATCTTCATCCCCATCATCCTGGTTGTCAGGTGTATGTGGTGGTGAATACTCAGGTGAAATTGGTTGAAAATGAGGGGAAGGAGGTGATGTAAGAGGAGGAGGAAGAGGAGATGGGGAAGGGTTACTTCCAACACTCCTCTTCTTCAAAGGAATGTGATATTCCTCTTCTGTATCAGTTTTTCTTTTTAAAGTCACTTTGGTGGTGATGTGTCCAGTCTTTGGATGAATGTACAACACCTTCTGTTTCGCGTCCGACTTGTCGATCGGAGCGTCGAAAATTTGCTTTTTTTGTGATTTCGGCACATCTGACTGTTTCGGCGCTGAATGTTTCGGTGCCGGTGTCTTAGGCGTTGGTGTCTTCGGATCCGAAGTGTGTTTCGGTGCCGAATGGTGTGGGTCGGAGCCGGACTTTTGTTTCGACCCGAAGGTTTCGGCTCAGAGCCCGATTTGGAGTGAGGCGTTTCGGAGCCGGAAGGCTTTTTTGTAGGCTTTGGTGCCGGAGCCAGAAGGTGAGGCGTCAAAAGCGTGGTCTCGGTGCCAAACAGGGCCTGAGGGCACGGGTTGGACCGGAGCCTTTTTTATTTTTAGGTGGATCTTGGGACGAGGGAGGGTCTGTACTCACAGTACGTTGTCCATGCGGGATGTCTTCATCTTGGTCACAGCCGTGCTCTGAATTGGAGATCGGTTCCTGCTCCTCCTCGGTTTCCATGGCATCCCCGGCCTCTTCGTCCGATTGTTGCCCGAAGAAGTCCGGATTGCTGGTTCTGCATTTCGCGACGTCAAGCCAGACGGTCGCGAAGTGTCTTCTTGGAGCGGAAAGCCTGGCATGCGTCGCAGTCCTGTTCTCTGTGTTCCGGAGACAAACACAGGTTGCACACTTCGTGTGAGTCGGTGCGCGGGTACTTCGCGTGACACAGAGGGCAGAATTTGAAGGGAGTTTGTTCCATCGACAGCGGGTCGGACCGACGTGGGTAGACCAGACGGCCTTCCACAAGCTTTCCAATCGAAAGATAGTTTTAATAAGTAAATACGATACGTGAGGAATGGGAGATGCGAATGGAAACAATACCGTCGAGGGTGAGTGTCTTGCCCACCGATGGAACGGTGTCGAACCAGAGCGCAGCAATTCACATCCGAACCCGATGGCGGGAAAGAAAAAAAACAAAACATTGGAGTCGATGCCCATGCGCACTATTACCGAAAGGAGGAGTCCCCTACCTTGTGACTGGAAAAGACTTCTTCGAAGAAAAACAAAGTGCAAACATCCGGACCCAACACTAGATGGCAGGCTATGCATACCATGTGATCTACAGCTCAAATGCCTCGAACACTAAATTTAGGGGAGTTGCTGGTAGATACAGGTTGGGACCAAGGGGTCCCTTCCTTGTGGTGGGTACACCCTCTATTATGCCCCCACTCCCACTGGAAGGTAGCATAAGCCTCACTGGTTGGCTGGTTCCCCCCCCCCCATCTTAAAGTTGGCAGGGACTCAGTTGTGCTTCACCTCGCCTCCCCCAACCTGAGGGGTGGGGTTGGCAAAGGTGGGCACACCTCTCCTCCTAATGTGGTTTTCCCATCGATTCTCCCGACTAAAGTGGGGGTCAGAACAGGTGGGGGACAGTTACTGGGAGCAGCAAATGGCTGGGGTAGCTCACAATGGCAGCTGGCCTTTAAAGCTTCCCCTTCGTGGACCCGGCCCATCCTGGGGAGGAGGCTTGGCACCTTGTCCCAGGATGTGCTTTGTTTCAGGACCCCGAGAACACTAGGCTCTCGACCCAGGGGTCCAGAAACATGTCTGGTGGTGGCAGCTGGCCAGCAGCTACTCAGCCAGGACACTAGAGTTAGGATGTTTTTCAGGGGGCATCTAAGATGCCCTCTGAGAGCATTGTTCATGAAATCCCACACCGGCATCAGTGTGGGTTTAATGTGCTGAGAAGTTTGATATCAAACTTCCCAGTTTTCAGTAAAGCCATTATTGTGCTGAGGAGTTCGTAAAGACAAACTCCCAGACCATATACTCTTTATGGCATTACTGCACCTACAATGTCTACTAATTGACTTAGATACTGTTGTGGTACAGGGCTCATGCACCGGTACCCTCACCACTGGTATAGTGCACCCAGCTTGAGGGGTGGCTTACCTATGCCAGGTCAGTGGGTTGTAGGCATGGCACACAAGGATGATGTGTGCCATGTCGACCCTTCACTTTGTTCTGCACCAAAACAGGCAGCCGGAAATGGCAGTGTGGGTGTGTAAAGGTACAGGACCTCTAAGGGTGGCACAGTAAGTGATGCAGCCCTTAAAGGTCTTCCCTGGTCACAATGCCCTTGGTACCTATGGTACCTTTTACAAGGGACTTGCATGTGGCCAGAGAGCTGCCAATTGGGTTTTGCAACAGTACAGTTTAGGGAAAGAACATAGGCCCTAGGTACCGGATTTGCAGGAACCCAGGGCACACTCAGTCAAAGTTCAACAACATTAGGCAACAACTGGGGGGGGCAACCATGCAAAAAGGGGCACTTTCTTACACCATCTGCCTACTGGCTGTGTCTGCGGCATTGAGCGCAGACTTCAGGCACATGTTGGTGATGCCCTTTTTTTCTTCCTCTAGTGCAGCTGCTTGTTTTTGGAACTGCTCCTAGAGAGGCTTCCTTAGCTCGCTCATTTCTTCCCAGTGCTTAAAGGGTGTACATGTTCAGGAGGGCATTGGAGTTAGCGATCCTCCACTGCGCTGCCGCTCCTATCTCCATTTTGCACCCCACCATGTCCACCCTTTTGCTCTTTCTCGAGTGATGGGCCTGAGGAAGTAGGGATGTTGGCTCTCTTCATTGCTGTGGCCACGATCTTGGAATCGGCCATAGCACTGCCTCGAATATATAGTAAGTCTCTGAAGGACTGTTTGTATTTTTTCTCTAACCTCAGTGTCACGGCCTTGCAGGCTACTGGCTCTCTGAAGAGTGAAAAGCAACCTTGGTTCAGTTGAATACAAGGCTACAATAATAACTTCAAACAAAGGCTGGGTCACTCCATTCTCCACAAAGAATGTCCACTAGGTAATATTGTAATCCTGAGTAATCAATGTTGACAATGGATAGGTCCAACTTGGTCAATGAAGTGATAGTCTATCCTTGTGATGCACCATCCACCACGTTATAATCCTTTAAAGCCCGAAGCAGATGTAAACTCCAATATGAACAAAATATGCATTGGGCCTACACCAAATATTCCAGTTAGGACAGTAGGAGGGAAATCACCAAAATAGGCAATGATTAATATTTGCATTTAAAAGAAGCTGTCCAGCCAGCCACTGTGAAGGAAGCTGTGGAAAGCACATGCACAGTGTAGATTTGCAAACTAAAAGCAAAGTTGGCCTTACCTCTCCAGTCAGCAACTTAAGGAGTGTGGACTTCCCAGCTCCATTTGGGCCAACAAGAGCTACCCGCGTATCAAGGTCTATCCCAAATTCAATGTTTGTGTATATCATTGGCTGAAAGGAAAAAGACAATGAGGGATACTAGTAGTTAGCAGAGCCACAATTCTATTCTCCCCACATACACATATCTAACAACTATTCCATTTTGCTCAATGGGCTTGAAACTCAAACAGGAGAAAACCAAAGAACAAATAACCTTTTGCAATCATTCAGTGTTGCCAATACTTACAGTAATATTGTGACAAAACAGAACACTGTTTTAGCAATATTCAATCCCTTTCATGATCTGCCACAAGTCCAGTGTAAGCCTGTTTGCCCCACGAAGGACCAGTTTCTTACTTGTGATCCAAGTTCTCCTTCAGAGAGTAATCGCCATTAAAATCATAAGCATTGACTAGTCCCTGCAGCAGATCGGCAGGGCTAGTCAATGCTAAGGATTGTCAATACTAAGGATTATCAATGGAGTAGGATGCTGCAATCTACATATGCCAGCACCTTACAATTTCCCAACACAGTTTCCAGCCCATTTCTTGATTCCTCACAGACCGCATCTTTCCATTTCCATGACGGACCACTACTTCAAATATGCAGAGACATTAAAAGGGCATCTTTTCCTCTTGCAACCTAATTGCCACTGTTCCTTCAACAAACAAATTAGTCTCTCTTGATAAAAACGTGCTTTGAAAGACAATTAAAACCACAAAAACAAAACAAGAGTGTACATGGCCATACCATGACTCCCAAGCACATGGTTTAACATACTCACCCCGTCCTGGCTATACTTAAAGCTGACATTCTGCACCATAATAACAGGAGGAGGGATCTTGCCGCAAGACGGGAAATAAAATGATAGAGTCTGTAAAAGCAAAATAAAATAAGACACTTGTAAGGAGGGGGGACTCATGTTCATCTTTAACTCCCAAAAGCAACTGATCTCCCCATGTCCAAATATACGGATGGTATTCAAATTGGGTTGTGTTAGTTTACTGAGATATGCTGTGTGTTCTCAGTTACAAATGCTACTCCACAAAAACTCTCCACTCATTGATTCACATACTCTCCCTTCCAGTCAAAGAAATAGATCTATTAAAGCAAAAGGCAGAGGCCTGTGCTCTGCTTCCTCATTTAATACAAAACACTGCACAACTGAATAAAATGTCAGATAAGTATTTTAAGTTGGGCCTTAAGCCATAACAATCACAAGTTGCAGACAAAGGGGACATTCTCAGTGCAATAGGAAGACAGTAGATTGAACCTCAAGCTCAGAGGGCTCAAAAAACACACTGATTACTTAGTTGGTGGGAAGGCTGTTTTGAGAAAACATACAAAAATGTTGGAATGAATTCGCACGGGGCCATATATGCATAAGAGGGCTGTTATGCTGGCAGCATTCAGAGCTATGGAAGAGATACAACAATGTTTTGCCTGCAGCAGCCATCCTCCTGCTTTCCCTATCAGGAATGTGAGGAGCACATGTAAACTGCTTCGGGAAAGCCGACTCGCAGTTTTAGGGTCCATCCACAAAAAGGAGGGGGCTAACCTGAGGCCTCAAGTGTGGAGTGGCTGCTTTTAGCGATGAATGGTCTCAGGAGTTCTAGGACTAGCTGGTGCAAAATTTCTAATACAGGTAACAAGGATTCTAGGTAATGCTCTAGCCTGAAGAGTTTCCATAATGGTAGACCGTGCCTTTGGAGGTGCATCTAATTGCATGTTGAGTTAGGATAATGTTACTTACCCAGTAAGCATCTGTTCTTGGCATGTAGAGCTGTAGATTCACATGCTTTGCATACTCCTGCCATCTAGTGTTGGGTCCGGATGTTTTGCAAGTTGTTTTTCTTCAAAGAAGTCTTTCCAGTCACGAGGTAGGTGACTCCTCCTTTCGGTGATAGTGCGAATGGGCATCGACTCCATTGTTAGATTGTTTTCCCCACAGAGGGTGAGAATGGAGTTAGTAAAGGTAGAATAGAGATGTCCATGAGTATGTATGTAAAGTAAGAAAACTGCAACAGGTATAGGTACCCGGGGAGGCGGGTGTGCGCATGTGAATCTACAGTTATACATGCCAAGAACAGATGCTTACTGGGCAAGTAACCTTATCCGTTCGAGGCAAGTGAGTTGTAGATCACATGCTTTGCTTAGATTATACAGCAGTAAACTCCCAAAGCGGTGGCTAACCTGTAGCTGTTGCAGTTATTTGAAAAGGGTTGTAAGTACTGCCTGGCCTACATTAGCTTGTTGCCTCGCTAACACATCTACACAATAGTGCTTGGTGAATGTGTGCGGTGTAGACCATGTTGCTGCCTTACAGATGTCAGCTAGGGGAATATTCCCTAAGAAATAGTAGCCCCTATTTTGCGAGTGGAATGTGCTCTAGGGGGTATTGTCAAGGTTCTTTTCGCTTTCACATAACATGTTTGGACACACTTCATGATCCTTCTTGCATTGCCCAATTTAGAATTGGGATTGCCTTTGTCTGGTGGCTAAAAAGCAACTAAGAGCTGTTTTGTCTTACAAAATCTTTTGTTCTTTCTACATAATATGGTAGAGCTCTTCTAACATCTAGTGTGTGTAGAGCTCGTTCTGGTACAGAATGAGATTGAGGAAAGAACACAAGTAACTCAACTGATTGATTGATGTGAAAAGCAGAAATTACTTTAGGACGAAATTTGGGATTGGTTCGAAGAACCACTTTGTCTTTGTGCAGTTGAAAGAAAAGCTCTTGTAGAGTTAGTGCCTGGAGTTCACCAACTCTCCTTAAGGAAGTGATTGCAATAAGAAAAGCAACCTTCCATGAGAGATATTGTAGTTGACACTTGTGCATTGGTTCAAAAGGTGGACCCATTAGCCTTGTAAGGACTATGTTCAAGTCCCATACTGGTGCATGTGGAGCTCTTGGTGGTATTACTCTTTTTAGTCCTTCCATAAAGGCTTTAATCACTGGTACTCTGAATAGTGATAAGTGTTGTCTGTTTTGTAAGTATGCAGCTACTGCTGCTAAATGCAATCGAATGGATCAATAAACTAATCCAGATTGCTGTAAGTGTAAGAGATAACAGATGGTGTTTTGTAGTGAAGCATCAAGAGGATTGATATTGTTAGTTACAGTATATAAAAAATCGTTTCCACTTTGCTGCATAACATGCCCTAGTAGTAGGTTTCCTAGCTTCCTTTAGAATATTCATACAGTCTGGTGGTAATTGTAAATAACCAAACTCCATGGCTATGAGTCAGGAGACTGGAGTTGAGATGCAGCTTTTGGTGTGGAACTACTGAGAGCTCTAGAAAGGGTGGTGAACCAAGGTTGACGTGCCCATGTGGGAGCTATGAGAATGCGTTTGAGGGATGATTGTCTGAGCTTCCGAACTACCAGTGGAAAGAGTGGGAGAGGCGGAAAAGCGTAGGCAAATATCCCTGACCAGTTCATCCATATGGCATTGCCTTTGGAGAGCGGGTATGGAAACCTGGAGGCGAAGCTTGGGCATTTTACGTTTTGAGCTGTGGCCAACAGGTCTATGTAAGGAAAACCCCATTCCTGAAAGTAGGGAAGAAAAATCTGGGGATGAAGTTCCTACTCGTGGATTTGCGATCTCGGTCTGCTCAGGTCTGCAATCTGATTGTTTACTCCTGGAAGATGTTCTGCTAGGAAATACATTTTGTGATGTATGGCCCATTTTCAAATGGCTTGTGCTAGGTGTGACAGTTGGAGAGTATGTCCCCCCCCTGTTTTTGTATATAGTACATAGCTGGAATGTCTGTGCGGACTAAGACAGTTTTGCCTATTAGGTGAGTTTGAAAGGCTTTGAGCGCTAGAAACACTGCTAGTAGCTCTAGGTGATTTATATGGAGGCTCTTGTACTGTAGAGTCCATAGTCCTTGGATTGTATGACTTTGTAGGTGAGCGCCCCAACCAGTGAGCGATGCGTCTGCTGTTAGCACGGTCTGTGGAACAGGGTCGAGAAAGGGCCGCCCTTTGGATACATTTTGTGGATTCCACCACTGCAGACAGCGATGGGTGCGGCCATCTACCAACACTAGATCGGTCAAGTGACCCTGCGACTAGTTCCACTGACTTGCTAAGCATTCTTGAAGGGGGCGCATGTGAAGCTTACGTGGGGAACAATTAAGATGTAAGACGCCATCATTCCTAGCAGTTGCATGAATAGTTTTGCTGGTAATGATTGGTTGGGCTGAAAATGAGTGAGAAGGGACTGAATACTGTGAATCCTGGCTGTATTGGGAGAGGCTAGAGCTTTCGGAGCGTCAATCGCGGCTCCCAGATAAGTTTGTGTGTTGGAAGGCTGTAGATGAGACTTCAACACATTTACTGTAAACCCTAGTTGGTGAAGTAAGTGGATTGTGGTTTGAGTGTGTTGGAGACACATTTGGTAAGTGCTGGCTTTGATGAGCCAGTCGTCCAGGTATGGGAAGACATGGATGTATTGTCTTCTTAGATGTGCTGCAACTACCGCCAGACATTTGGTAAATACCCTGGGAGCAGTGGTGACTCCAAACGGTAGTACTTTGAATTGGTAATGATGTCCCGCTATCATGAAACTGAGGTATTTGCGATGAGCAGGATGAATTAGAATGTGTAAATATGCGTCTTTTAAGTCTAGAGTAGACATACAATCGCCCTGCTGTAGAAGTGGGAGCACTTGTTGAAGTGTCACCATGTGGAAATGCTCTGAAAGTATGTAGAGGTTTAGTTCTCCGAGGTCTAGAATAGGTCTCAAGGAGCCGCCTTTTTGGGGAGGAGAAAGTACAGGGAGTAGAAACCTGTTCCTTGCTGTTGTAACAGCACAGGTTCTATGGCTCCTTTGGACAGGAGAGATTGGACCTCTTGTTGAAGTAGATGTAAATGTTCTGGTGACATTTTGTGAGAACATGGTGGAATGTTTGGAGGACTGTTGGTAAGCTCCAGGCAATAGCCATGTTGAATAATTCATAACACCCATTTGTCTGTGGTGATAGATTGCCAAATGGGGAGGAATTGTAGAAGACGTCCCGCTACAGGTGTTAAATGATCGGGGGGGAAGTGTAGGCAAGTCATTGCTTGTTGGGGGAGGGGGAATTACGTGGTGTAGAACCCCTGCCTCGACCTTTGTTGTTGTTGCCTCTGTATCCTCTTCTTAAGAAGCCTCTTGTAGAGGATGATTGATTGTTGCCTTTGTAGGAGGCGGCAGTATTGTTTGATGACATGGTTTTCGACCCTCCACGGTAGAAGGAGCGACGAAAGGAGCCTCGATTAGAGGGAGACTGCAGAGCTCCCATGGACTTGGCTACTTGTGTGTCTTCATTTTTTCTAATGACTTATCTACTTCGGGCAGATGTTCCTTGTCAAAAGGTGTATTTAAAATAGACTGTTGTACTTAGGGTTTGAAACCCGAAATCCTCAACTATGCATTTCTTCTTAATAACACACAAGTGTTGATTTCTCTAGCTGCGGTGTCTACACCATCTAAAGCGCATCTAATTGAGGAATTGGATAGGCGTTTCCCTTCCTGGACTAAATCTTGAGCTTTTGCTTTGTGCTCATCTGGGAGGTGTTCTAGCAATTGCTCCATCTCGTCCCAGTGTGCCCTATCATATCTGGCTCGCAGGGCCTGGGTGTTGGCAATGCGCCAATGATTTGCTGCTTGGGCAGCTACTCGTTTACCGGAGGCATCTAATAGTTTTGACTCCGTCTGCAGGGGGTGCATCTCCTGTAGTCTGAATTAGCCCGTTTACGGGCATTAGTGACCACCAAGGAGTCTAGTGGTAACTGTCCTTTAATAAAGACTGGATCTGAGGGAGCAGGTTTGTATTTATCAATTCTGGGGGTGAGAATGCGAGCACGCACTGGGTCTTTAAAGATATCGGCATGTCTCATCATACCTTTAAGCATAGGTAGAGCGTGGCTAGCCCTTTGTGTGCTACTAAGGGTTTCAAATAGGAAATCTTCCTCTAGAGATTCCTTGTGTAACTTTGCCCCATGATATTCTGCAGCTCTAGCTAGTAACTCTAGATATCCTACTTTGTCGTCAGGAGGGGAAGTCTTTGCCAGGTAAAGATCTGGGTTATAATCCTTCCAGGGGTCTATTGGTAAAATATTGTCCCCCCACTCTCCATCATGATCATTATCAGGTGGTGGTGGTGGAAAGTTAGTTGGTGTAATCAGTAAATGATGTAAAGGTGGAGACCTTGGTGTAGGGGAACATGGTGGAGGAGGAGGGGAGGGGTTAGTACCTACATTCTTCCTCTTCAAAGGAATATGGTAAAGGGTGTCCTCTGACTCAGGTTTGCGTTTTGAGGTGATTTAGTAAGAACATGTCCTGTATGTGGATTTATATAAAGTTACTTTTGTTTTGGGTCTGATTTGGGTGTTGGGGCGTCGAAAATCGGATCCTGCAGCTTCGGAGCAATAGTTTTACATTTCGGCGCCGAAGATTTGGGTGCCAGGATAGAATGACTTTTCGGCGCGGAAGGTTTCGATGCCGAAGGAGGTTTCACTTTTGGTGTCAAGGATTTCGGCTCTGAAGTGGTTTTTGGCTTCGAGCCTGAAGGTTTCGGCTCAGTGCCAGTCTTTGGCAGACTCGATCCAGAGCCGGAAGGCTCAGTGACATGTTTCGGTGCCGAGCTGGAGGGCGGGGCGTCAGAAACATCTAGTCGGTGCCAACCGTGGCCCAAAGGTGGGGGTGGGACCGAAGCCTTTTGTTTTGGCTGAGTTGGAGTCAGGGTCAAGGGGCGTTCGGTAATCACAGGATGTTGACCTTGTGGCAAGTTTCTTCCATCTCGGAGTCAGATTCTGGAATGGAGACAAGTTCTTGTTCTTCAACGGCCCCTTGTGTGTCGAATTCTTGCACTGATTCTTCGCCGAAGATGTCTGGCGTGCATGCGACGTTTGAACTCTGCATTTCGCGACGTCGAGCCCGACTATCACGGAGCGTTGTCTTCGATCAGAACGATCTGCATGCGTCGCAGTCCTGTTCGCTGTGCTCCGGAGACAAGCACATGTTGCACACTTCGTTCGAGTCGGTGCGCGGATACTTGGCGCGGCACCGAGGGCAGGTTTTGAATGGAGTTCGTTCCATTGACTGCGAAGTGGACCAACGCGGTTAGGCCAGAGGATCTTCAATCAAAATAGAGGCTTTCCTCGACGGATACGATACGCGGAGAAGTGGGATACACGTTTGAAACAATACCGACGCAGGTAGAGTGGATTGCGCACAGAGGGGAACCCGAAGAAACGGTTTCGAAGCGGAGCGCAGCAATACATGTCCGAACCGGAAAAAAACAATCTAACAATGGAGTCCATGCCCATGCGCACTATCACCGAAAGGAGGAGTCACCTACCTTATGACTGGAAAGACTTCTTAGAAGAAAAACAACTTGCAAACATCAGTACCCAACAATAGATGGCAGGAGTATGCAAAGCATGTGATCTACAGCTCACATGACTCGAACATGCTCATTTACCAAAACGTCTGGAAAATTAGAAAGGTCGTAAAAAGTCTAGACTTTTTGCCGCAAGCGAATGAGCTAAGTGTAGGATGAGGGAGTATCACGGTCCGAGTCCTCATATGACCAGACAGGGGAATAAGGCGTTGCTCGCATGTTTAAACGTATGGAGGAGACAGTTTTAACTCACATTTATGCAGATGATGACTTGTTGCTTAGGTGATGTAGGTAGCTGGACTTCTTTGCAGATGTCCCCCCACTTTTTGCCCCCATTTGAACTGCTAGAGGCTGGTGTTTCGACCGACAATGCACTGAAGCCTGCAAACCAGGTTCCAGTGCGAATGTTATTTCCCTTAAAAACAAAATGTCTAATTGTAACGCAATTGGAAAGGACTTTAGCACCCGTGTAAGTCCCTGGTAAATGGTACCTATGGTACCCAGGGCATGGGTACTGAAGAAGGTCCCTATGGGCTGCAGAATGTCTCATGCTACCCAAAGAGATCCCGACAAAAATAATATGCAAATTGCAGGAAGTGTGAAAGTGTTAAAGTCCTTCTGAAAACAACATTGTACACTGCCTGTGTGCATTGCCAAAGTACACTGCAGATACTATATGTTAGTCGCCCCGAAAGCAGGCCTTAAGAGCTCTAGGGCAGGGTCCATTAAAGCACATGTGAAGACATATCTACATGAGCAGATATGCCCATGATGTCTAGTTCTATTGCTAGATATTGCAAGTGAACAGGGAAGCCATCTTAAGGTATGTACTGGGGACTGGTCATTAGGAGTTACCCAGCTACATAACTTCACTGAAAGCCTTGGTGTTTGGTATCAAACACCTCATCTTAGTAAACCCACACTGATGCCAGCGTTTGCTTTATTCTGACATGTACCCAGAGGGCACCTTAGAGGTGAACCCTGAAATCCTACCAGACCTTTAGTGTGCAGGCTGACTGGTATCAATCAGCCCGACACCACAGGCGTGTTCTGGCCCCCTGGAGGGCAGAGCCTGCGCTCTCAGATGACTTAGACAATGCCTGCTACAGAGGAGGTGTTCAAACCTCCGCCAGCAGGATGGCTAGTGAATCTGCATACCAAGACCAGGGCTTCAAAGCCCCTGCTACCTTTGATATGAGACCTGGGAGATGCCATCCCCTGCCCTTAGGCCCATTTGGCATGAGGAGAGATGGGAAATTTGGTATGCAGAGGCGTGGTACACTTCCAGGCCAATCACACCTCTAAGGTGGGCTGCTTGATGTGCCCCACGAAGGAAGGATTCCACCATCTTGATTTTGGTGGAATTAGGAACTCTGCGACAGGATTATGCCCACTCTCCACAGGAAGTGGTCATATAGGGTGTGTAGTGACTCCCAAGGGTAAGTAGCCCATTGGCTACTACCCTTGACACCCCTAAATGCAGTATTTAGGTGGCCCTCTGACACCAGGAACTCAAATTCCCCTGATACGAGGAGAAGGACCACCAAGAAGAGCAGAAGAAGCGAGAAATGCGGACTAGTAGTGGACTTTGGCGCAAAACCCTGCCTGCTTCTGTCCAGAAACTCACGACAACCCGATTCGGCCTGCAGCTGTGTATCCTCCAAAAGCCTCGGAGGGCCTCCAGGACTTCGCCAAGCCATCAGCATCTCCCTTGAAGTGGAGGAGCCACTTCCCTGCTACCAGTAGGTACCGACAGCAACGTACTGTTCACTAGTCTGCTGTTCACCTGGTCCACTGACAGCAGCTGCCCAGTAGGAGGTCACTGTGCTCCAGGAGGTCAGATCAGTCTTCCCACCAAGTGAAAAGATGTCAGAACCAACCGGAATCACTCTGCACCAATACCCGGGGTACCAGACCCCTTGCAGCAACCAAAGCTTGTTTGAGTCCAATCTGGACTTTAACGCTGCAAAGACTGACCAACCAATGAGGGACGTACGCATTGCAGAGACCTGTACTGTGAGTGGCTCAGCTGTCCTCGTTTGTCCCCCTTTGCAGGCCTAACCGAGAACCATGAGAGCCTTTGACGCATGGGTTCAGCTGACCAAAACACTCTGCAACCAAGCTCCTCGGCCTAGGTCCACAACAACCAACTGTGCCCCCCTGCTCCTAGGTCCCTCAAAACACATTTGAGTGACATTTTTACTTACCTGCAAAAGTTGATAAACTGAAAAGTACTTACCCAATTACATGTTTCTTGGTGTTAAAATAAATAAAAATATAACTTGGATTTCATCTCGAGTGTGTCATGTATTTCCTCTTTGAGTACAACATATGCTTAACACTACCCTCTGATAATCATAAACCGCTCACCCACACTACCACAAAAGAGCATTTGTGATTGATTTAAGCCCTGTAAGCCAATAAGGATCACCTGGACATTCTACATAGTATAACCTCGTTTTGGTATACTATATAAAAATCCAGCTTCCTACAGTTGACAAGCAAGGAAAAGGAGGCCTCAATGATTGGTGACAGATGCTTGCCTGCGGTCCAAAACTGGATTTGAAGCGGCTAATCAGGCAGCTAGGGAGGTCTTAACAGGACCGGCACAGGACCTTCTGCTGGTATAAAGGTGGGACGTTAAAAATGCACTGCATTCTCATTCAATTGATCTCAAGTGCAACGAGGATTAGTGCAACATCAAAACATGTTCAGACAACGGGTGTATGTCGAAAAAGCCAGCGAAGTCACGCAGTGTGACCTGGAGTGCCTCAATATCAAAGATTTACCTGGGACTTAGGTAGGGGGGACTTAAACGTTGGTGGTTACTTTCCTCTACAGAGGACAAGTTGGGGTGCTCTTTTCATGAACTTCAAGATCAAAGTCAAATGATAGTACTGATGACAGTGGAGTTTCCTCCGTCACCAGCCTCTACTATGTGAGAAAGTGCCCTCTTTCTGCATGGTTGCCCCCACTTTTTGCTGAATTGCTGATGTGCTTTGACTGAGTGTGCCCTGGGCTCCTGCTAATCAGGTACCCAAGGCCTATGTTCTTTCTTTCACTAAAACTGCATTGAAGCCTAAACCCAATTGGCATCTCTGGCCACAGGTCAGCCTCTGGTAAACGGTACCACAGGTACCCAGGGCACTGTGACCAGAGAAGGCCTCTAAGGGCTGCAGCACTTATTGTGCCACCCTTAGAGGTCCTGTACCCTGACACTCACACACTGCCTTTGCAGGCTGCGTGTCTTGGTGCAGAACAAAGTGAAGAGTCGACATGGCACACATCCCTGTGTGCCATGCCTACAACCCACTGCCCTGGCATAGATCAGTCACCCCTCTAGCTGGGTGCACTATACCAGTGGTGAGGGTACAGGTGCAGGAGCCCAGTACCCCTACAGTGTCTAAGTCCATTCTCAGACATTGTAAGTGCAGTGCTGCCATTAAGAGTATATGGTGCTGGGAGTTTGTCATTACGAACTCCACAGCACCATAATGGCTACACTGAAAACTGAGAAGTTTGGTATCAAACTTCTCAGCACATTAATCCCACACTGATGCCAGTGTGGGATTTAATGAAAAATGCACACAGAGGGCATCTTAGAGATGCCCCCTTTAAAACGACCTACCACTAGTGTCCAGGCTGAGTGGCTGCTTTCAGCTGCCACCACCAGACATGTTTCTGGACCCCCTGGGTCGAGAGCCTGCTGCTCTCTGGGGCCTGAAACAATGCACATTCTGGGACGAGGTGCCAAGCCTCCTCCCCCTTGATGGGCAGGGTTCACGAAGGGGAAGCTTCAAGGGCTTGCCGCCTTTGTGAGCTTCCCCAGGCCACTTGCTGCTCTCAGCAACTGGTCCCCACTGGTTCTGAACCCCCCACTTTGGGCAGGAGAACCGGCGGGAAAAACAAGTGAGGAAGAGAGGTGTGCCCACCTCTGCCAACTCCACCCCTCAGGTGGGGGAGGCGAGGTGAAGCACAACTCAGTCCACGCCATCTTGAAGATGGGGGGACTCAGACAACCAGGGACAGGCTCATGCCCCCCTCCCACTGGAGGGGGGCATAACAGGGGGTGTACCCACCCCAGGGAAGGAACCCATTGGTCCCTGCCTTTTACCAACCTGTAACGCCCCTAAATCTAGTATTTAGGGGCACCCCTGAACCTTGCTTCCTCAGACAAGAAGAAACTACAAGAAGAAGGACCAAACAGCCGTGCAGCAGCTAACAAGAGGAAGACGCCCACTGACTTGGCCCCAGCCCTACCGGCCTGTCTCCCTTTGAACCTGCTCCTGCGAAATCCCGGTGGGTCCTGCAGCCAGCAACCTCGAAAACCCCGGAGGACCTGCCTGCCTTCAACTAGAAAGACTGACTACCGTGAACACCGGATTTGTTCATCTGCAACCTCTGGCTCCGGCCGGACACCGCCCCGCTCTGCACCCGCCGTCTACGGTTCGAGTGGGCAAACACCACGAGGAGGTCACCCCGTCGATCCTGACCCGAGATCAGGCGACCCCTGACCTGCCTCAAGCCTCCAGCCGACGCCTGCAGCCTAAATCCAGAAGGTCCTCCCAACCGCGACCATGAGCTGGTAAGAAGATCCGACCCCAAAAGGCACCCCTGCACCCGACGCCCCACGGCCTTGTGTGCCCAAACAGACAGTGCCTAACCAACCCCTAACTTCCCAACTTACCTCTCGAAGTGGTGGTCGCACCCAGAAGACCTTCGTCCCCAAGCCTTTGCAAACCAGAGGTTCCTCATTTAAAACAGGGTGCCCGACGTCGAAACAGCACCCTGCACCCGGCCGCCCTAGTGCCGCTGAGGGTGCACCTTTGGTGCTACTTTGTTTCCCCATTTGCCCTGAGCTAAAGTTCAGGAGCTTTGCTCCCACAACCACGTGGCCTGCTTGCCAGCAGCCACCAACCGGAGGCCCCCTATCCTCCATTGGATAACATTGGGCCTAAGCACTCTGCACCCGGCCGACCTAGTGCCGCTGAGGGTGTAACTAGAGTGCATCCTTGACGCTGGGGGACCCCTGAGTCCACCACCAGAACCTCAACTCCCACTACTAAATACTTACCTCAAAACCAATAACACTATTTTCCTTCATAGGATAACATTGACTGTTTTTCTGTGAAAAGTTTCTAAGTGTGGAGTTTGAGAAACTAAAGAAATTCTTTAAAATTGCATAATCTAACAAAAACGATTTTACTTACCTGTTTTCAGGAAATGTCCCAGAGTATTATCTAGGTATACTATTCTGCGTAAGCCTAGTAATCTCAAAAGTTACTTACCTGCTATTTTACTAAAAGCATGTTCAAGTCTATGTACTGCATTTACTAAGTATTCCATTTCTCTGCATCCATACTGTTAATCAAACCAAAGTGCATATACAATTATCATTCAAACTGTAATTCAATTGCATTACTACTGTAAAGTATTTATTGCTTACCTGTGCCAGGCTTGCTTGGTTCTAGAAAATAAAATAACTAAAAGAATATTTGTATACAAAAACAATTGGTCTGAAGTTCAGTCTTTGAGTGTGTGAATTCATTTGTTGACTGAGTGTGTACAACAAATGTTTAACACTGTCCTCTGATACTGTCTAACTGCTCGACCACACTACCACAAATAGAGAGTGAGGTGCTATCTAACTTTACCTCTGCCTACCTTTGGGGATCTACTGGACTCTGTGCACACTATACCTCACTTTGGTATAGAATATACAGAGCCAGCTTCCTACATACTACTACTCCCCAGATACCACTCTGAGATACTCAAAGGGCAGAGGGCACTGTCACAGTAGAAGTGGATCCTTCCCTGGAGGCTTTTCACTCCTCCAAGCATCCTTGAGACAGAGGTTTCCTCCAACATTTCTCTCAGCCATATACCGGTCTGCCTTTCAATGTCTTCTTACATCTGTGACTAACTGTATTGGAGATTCCTATAGAGAAGGAAAACCTTGAAGATTGCCACTTTTACACACCACAAGAAATATCTGCCAAGCTGTTGGATTGAAAGTCCTTAAAAGGAACTAGCACTTCTCCCAGATTGAAGACTCTTCTCTGAAGGACACATTTTTTGTGGTGTGATTAACAATGACCGCAGAACAGGTGGAACCTGCACAAGGGTTGTCACATTTCTGAAGATTTACCAACAAACTTAGAATAACAGATATTGTCTTCTAGAAGTCGTGTCACTTTTTGCCAACTGTGTGCTTTTATCAGCCCCAATTGTCTAGATATAAATATTTCTTGATGGAAGACGCCTGGATACAGAATATTCTCTGATGGAGGATGGCTAACACTGTTGCCAGGCACTCTGAGCATGTTGAAGGAGCCAACTTCTTATCAAAGGGTAGCACTGGTGTAACCGGTGATGATGCCTTGCAACTTAGTAGCAATTGCTTACAATATTCGGTACCCACTTGTCAGTCATTTGTGATTTTTAACCGCTCTTCTAAATGCAGGGTTACGGCGCCTCCACTAAAGTGTTCAACAGTGGTGGTAAAGAAAGCATTGATTGTTTTTTTTATTTTCTTTAATCTGGCGCGAACTAGACCCGAAAGTATCAGAGTGCTTTACAGGAGCAGCAGTTGCATTACAGACTGACACATTCATTTTTGTTAGGCACTAGGAGATTAAGTCATTATATGGGGCGGAGCTGTGGGGCGGAGCTGTGGGGCTTCGAAGATTTAGCACCCTTGATTGCAGCCCAAAATAAGTTTGTGAGAGCCTTACTAGGTCTCCCACAATCAACACCATTGATGCCTCTTTATTTAGATTTAGGCTGCAATAAAATCGAGGATATAGCTCTCTTTAGACCCGTGGCATATTGGAGAAGGCTCTGGGTGACTCCTGAACTGTCCCTGTACGCCCAAGCACTTCTCGAAACCAGGCGGGCTGATAGCTCATGTAAGATCTCCTGGTTAAGAAGGATAGAAGATACCCTGAGTGATATGGGGTTGAGTAGCTTATGGGAGAACCCAGCAGGCAACCCTTTTCCCTCAAAGAAAGAGTTCAAGGTAGCCTACTGGAATATGACTATGATGAAGCGATTCTCATCTCTGATGAGGCCTACTTTGACGAGGGATTTTCTGGAGCTTAAACAAGAGTACAAGTATGAATGTTATTGGGATTTTATTACTGTACCCAATGATGGGAAACTGTACCACCAGTTTAGAGTGGGTTCCCTCCCAATTAAATCTTTCACATGTAAATGGCACCCTCTGAACGAAGACAAATGTT
Source organism: Calotriton arnoldi (assembly GCA_963921515.1). Classification (NCBI taxonomy): domain Eukaryota; kingdom Metazoa; phylum Chordata; class Amphibia; order Caudata; family Salamandridae; genus Calotriton; species Calotriton arnoldi. The sequence continues at coordinate 367,010 of CAWUFW010011471.1, forward strand.
CCGCATGTCCATCACTGAAGGAAACAATAGCACATGTTCTGTTTGTTTGCCCTGCTTACAACCCTCCCAGAAACAGAAGGCTTAAACCAGTCTGTTTAAATCTTGGCACAAGGTCGGGCGCAGAGGCATTAAGGATTCTAAAGTCAGATACATGTGAGCCTATAGCGATTGCGGTCGCTAAATTTCTGGGATGGATGTGGGTCATTCGAGCAAAAATGACAAGGACACTATAGTTGACAACTTTTCTTAATAATTCTAGCATTTATGAGTATATAATTGCTTAATTTTCCTTGTTTATGTACATGAATTCCCGCACCACTTTAAAGTTAGTCCTGCTGTTCGTCAATCGTGAAAGCCCCCTTGGGTGGTATACCAGTGGTTTTATGTAAATTATCTCGTTTTTTTATTATCTTAATGTCAAGTGTTTTACTTTTGTAATCTATTTTCTTACAAGTTTTAATACATGGTTTTATCAAATGGTCTATATTATGAATCTCTAGATTTTTAATTATTGATGTATTATGTCTTTAATGATTTGATAATCGAAATAAAGACCAATTGACTGACTGTCATTTGCCCAGAATCATAGGAAGCAGAGTGTCACTGCCGAGACTCAAACCTGGTTCCCCAGATCCGAGGTAGACTGCCCTAGCCATTAGACCACATCCCCTCCCCATCTCTTGGTGATTATTGGAGAAGGGCTGCTATCAGGGTTGTCAGACTGGGATTGGGGCCATCATCTTTGTAGGAAGGTAGGATCGTTCTGCATAGTTACCCCCACTTTTTGCCTGGTGCGGTGCTGGTTTTTGACTAGTCTGACTGGGATCCTGCTAATCAGGACCCGGTCTACCTGCTTTCTCCCTAAATTGGTTATGTTATGTACTCAGATACACTCCAGATGGGATACTGGGGTACCCTGGTCAGTCCCTAGTATATGGTACCCATGTACCTAGGGCATAGGTACCCCAGAGGCCATGGACTGAAGCATGTATTATGCCACCCATGAGAGGCCATGCAAAATGGAACCTCAGGCCTGCCATTGCAGCATGTGTAAGTTGGTGCATGCACCACTTACTTAAGGGTCACTAAACTTAAAACCTATAAGTCACCCCTATAGCAGGCCTAAACAATCCTGAAGGCAGGGTGCTTGGTTCTAAGTGAGAGGGTGCCACTGCATGAGCAGGACACCCCTGCAGCCTACGGAGTCCATTCTCCCGGGTTGTTAGTGCTGCAGCCATTTCCGACAGTGGCATTATGCAACCACGTGATGACCAACTCTAAAACGGCTGAAAGTAACCCCATCGTGTTTGGTGTCAAACATTGTGGAATCATACCCCCACACCGAAAACCGGTGTGGGAGGTATGATTCCACCCCTCAGAAACGAGCTTTGTGAGGTCCCTGATGTTCCTGGTACTAGCCTTCTAGTCGCGGGCAGCCCAAAATGGTTGCTGCCGACCAGACACATTTCTGCCCTCCTGCTGCTGAGCCAAGCTCGAGCAGGGGAAGGCAGAACAAGAGGCATCCTGTCACAGGGAGGTGTGACCACCTCCCAGACAGGATTTAGTGTATTAGGCCTGGGTGGGTGCGCTTGCCAAGGACCGAAGGTCTGCTTGAGGGGCACATTTGGTGTCCCTGTGCATAGTCCAGTTCAAACAAGTCCTGGGAGCCGTTGGCTCCTGCTCTGGTACAAAACTGGACAAAGGACATGAGTAACCTCCCCCCTGTCCATAACCTCCCCTGGGAGGGTCGCCTGAATATCTCCAACCCTCTCCCGTGGGTACATAAGGGCTTACCTGGCTGTAGGACCTTAGATTCGTTGTGGACAAGATTCTAACCTGAAACCACTGCACTTCGACCATCTGGGCACTCTGGACTTCGCTGGACTTTGTTTGGGCCTGACTTCGTCTCCCTCTCAGTCTGCTGCATCGTCTGTGCACCATACAGGATCCGTGCAGGACCTGTGGAGCATCAAAGACAACTGAAGACCTCTCCCTTGGAGTGAAGGAGTCACTCCCCTGCAACCGCAGACACCACATCTCAACTGACCGGTCTGCTGCACCTAAGCTCCTATGGACTCCAAAGGCTCCAGCAACACAGGCGGTGGGTTTCCAAGTCTCTCGAGGTCCGAGCTGCCCTCTCACAAAGTTTGAGGTCATAATCCCTCCTGGGGGCTGCGTTACCCGTACCCCTGTGCACTGCATACTTTTGCAAGTGCATATGCCTGTTGGCGTTTCCAAAACAAGTGCACTGGGCTCGGAGTAGCCTCAACCTCTGGCACCATTTCCACCAAAGAACTCCGGTCTCCTCGCACTGAGTGCTCCGTGGGCTGTTGCTTTGCAAAACTGCTTGAGGTCCCCTCGCGACTCCTGTGCCTTCGGCCTGTGGGTCCTCTTGAGGGTCAACTTTGCTTTTCTTGTGCTCCCCTGGTTGCGCCAGGCTTGCCCTGACTCCCCTGTGTTTGGTGAGTCCCCTGGACCTTGCTGGTCCGAACCGTAACCTTCTTCGACCTTCTGCGTGGGTTGCCGTTGCCAAGGCTTGTTGGTGCTCCAGCCGGACATCGACCCCTCAGTACTCTACATCCTTCGTGGGACAGCTCGTATCCTGCTCCTGGTCGTCCTCGACGTCTCCTGGTCCCGGTGGCTGCAGAGTCAAGAACCCCCTCAACGCACCTGAAGCACCCAACATCGGTGGGCATTAGTCTACCGAGGCCCTGGTCACTCCCGAGTGACCCAGACTCTGTCCCTTCTGCTTTCAGGTACTCTTCACCAAGAATCTACCTTTGGATTCCGATAGACACTTTCCTTCTTCCCAGCAGTGGCTCTTCTTTGAAATCCTCCATAGAGCTAATCAGCAGTTTCCGACGCCACTTCAGACCTATGCACCCGGCTTCCCTGGAATAGGTAACTCTGGTAATACGCTATCCACGAGTGGGGTGGCTCTCCAACCTCCTAACCTCCACGGGGTTTCTTCGAAGTCCACTTAGAAGGGTCCTTAAACTTTAAAACTTCAACCGCGACTCTCCCATAGAATTGTACGTAGCACGCAGTCGTGTTCCCACACTGCACACATCCTCCGTGGGGTCCCTGCTTACTCACCTTGGGTGGTTCCTTGGGGTCCCAACGATTCTACATCCTCTAGACACTGTCTTGACTCGAGTCGTGGTTCTTATACCACTATTTTAGTATATGGTTTGGTCTCCCCCTGGAGCCCACTGTGTATTAGTGCTATTTACTATGATTTCTGTGCTTCAGTATTGTGTGCTTTGTGAGTATCCTTGGGTAGAGGGTACTGTGTCATACTTAAAGTGTGTTACATCAAATACACATTTTTATAACTGTGTGGTTCTCTTTTCATTTAACCAATACTATAAGGTTGCATTCTGGTAAAACAAGCTGCTTAACATTCCTTCAAGTCCAAGCCTGAAGGCTGCTCTCCACAGCTACCACTTGGCTAGCTTTCTAAGGTTATCTTTGACCTCTTAAATCACCAAAAGGGTTGTTTGGACTGGTACAGGGTGCCCACTTTAATTAATGGACAGCATATACCAGGCCAACTTCTCACAGTAAGTGTAAAGGTACAGGGCCTCTAAGGGGGGAACAATAGGTGCTGCAGCCCTTAGAGGCCTTCCCTGGTCACAGTGATCTGGGTACCTGTGGTACCATTTACCAGGGGCTGACCTGTGGCCAGAGAGTGCCAATTGGGTTTGGTCTTCAATGCAGTTTTAGGGAAAGAACATAGGGCCTGGGTACCCGATTGGCAGGTGCCCAGGGCACACTTAGTCAAAGTACATCAGCAGTTCAGCAAAATGTGGGGGCAACCATGCAGAAAGAGGGCACTTTCTCACATCTCTGCACAGCGTACCTCATTTTGGTACACTATATAGAGAGCCAGCTTCCTACAAGGACAAGTTGTACACATCCGGGCCCAACACCAGATGGCGGAATGTTGCACAGCATGTGTAGCTACATTCTCACATACCATGGACCTATTACTGGTAACAATTTCGTTTTGCAGGTGCTTCAGCACTCGGTCCTATTTGGAAATCTTTGTTCTACTGGATGTTCACGCAATAGTGCTTTAAGAAAGTGTGGACTGATGACCAAGTAGCTGCCATGCATGTAGCTTATCGGCACGTTTGCTAGAAACAGTAATGTGGCTCCTTTTTACTTTCGATGGTGCCTGTTACTGGTGATCCTTTGCTTGAATCTGCAGAGAATATGAAGAACTGGTTTCCCTTTCTGATCTTTTGTTCTTTCCAGGTATTACATCACAGCCCTGCACAAGTCTAAAATTTGAAGGGCTCTTTCGGCCTGAAATTGTGGCTGCTGGAAAAATACTGGAAGATAGACTGTTTGATTCATGTAGAACTGGTAAAAGACTTTGGGGGAAGAAGCAACATTTTGCCCGTATGACAATACTCTATTTGTGGATTTGCAGGCAGGGTTCCTGGGTGGTTAGTGTTTGCAGCTCGCTCACCTTACGTAATAATGTGATTGCAATTAGAAAGGCTGGCCTCAAGGTCAGGAACCAAAGCTCTGCCTTGTGCAGCCGTTCAAAGTGTGCCTTCATTAGTTGTGTCAGTAGCATGTCAAGGTTTCACATTGGTGTAGATGATGATATGGGTTGTGCTAGTCTTTTTGCTCCTTCTAGAAACCTTTTAACCACTGGTGCCATGAAGAGGCTTCTTCCTAGGTACCCTCTTGTGTAGACTACTCTTGCCGCTAAGTGTGGTTTTAACAAGGTGCATGTTAGATTGTTGGCTAGTAGGTGTGTGAGGTATCGGACTACTGCAGTGTGCTCTGTTCTGCTGTGGAACTGTTCCTTGTCCCTGCACCACAGGTTGGATCTTTGCCATTTTGCAGAGGAGCACCTTCTTGTCCTTAGCCTTCTAGTCTCTTTTAGGATGTCAATAGAGCACTTTGGGAGATTCTGGTGGCCAAACTGTCCTCAGAAGCTAGGCTGCCAGTCTCAAGGTGCTTACTTCCTGGTGGGTGTGTGTGGCTGTGTGTGTGTGTGTGTTTGGGGGGGGGATGGAACTCTTCCCCTTTGCACTGCGATGAGGTCTTGCTTTGCCAGCAACTTTCTTACATTCCCCTGTGCAATCTCCACCAGGTTTGAGAACCACGTCGGTCTTGCCCACTGTGGGACGATCAGGATCACTGTCATGTGCGACAGTTTGCACTTGCTTGACACTATGGGTATGAGGGAAATTGGTAGAAAAGCATATCGAATCTTCCTGACCAGTCTATCAATAGGCCAATCCTCTTGAGGCAGTGGTGTTGGTGCCTGTGACCATTGGCTCTGGATCCACTCTTGGAGGGAACTCGTGTTTAGTCTTGTGTGCGGTAAAAGGGGAATGTGTAGGAAGCATGCTCTGTGTATACTATACCAAAGTAAGGTATAGTGTGCACAGAGTCAAGTGGATCCCCAAAGGCTTACAGAGGTTAAAGTAGATATTAACTTACTCTCTATTATACAGCTGAATGCAGTTGAATGTAAATACAGGTAGGTGTGTTCAGAAACAGTTAAAATTACTTTTCAGTTACTTTGCAATTACTTTCCGATTAATTTTCAGATTACTTTTTCTACTCAGTGTGATTTGCCTAGATATCACACTGGGACATATCCCACATAAAAGGCAAGCAAGTCAGTTTTTGTAAACACACAGTTTCTTAAGTTCTCATACAATTCCCAAATCCACACTTAAAACTTATTTCACAGAAAAGCAGTCAATGCAATCCTAAGAGAGGCAGGATAATGTTACTTACCCAGTAAGCATCTGTTCTTGGCATGAAGAGCTATAGATTCACATGCTCTGCATACTCCTGCCATCTAGTGTTGGGTCCGGATGTTTGCACTTTGTTTTTCTTCGAAGAAGTGTTTCCAGTCACGAGGTAGGTGACTCCTCCTTTCGGTGATTGTGTGCATGGGCATCGACTCCATTGTTAGATTGTTTTCCCGTAAGAGTAGAATAGAGATGTCTATGCATATGTATATAAAGTAAAAGAGAAATGCACAGGTATACGAACCCGGGGAGGCGGGTGGGAGCATGTGAATCTACAGCTCTACATACCAAGAACAGATGCTTACTGGGTAAGCAACACTATCCGTTCGAGGCATGTGAGCTGTAGATCACATGCTTTGCATAGACTATACAACAGTATTCTCCCAAACGGTGGCTAACCTGTAGCTGTTGCAGTTGTCTGAAAGAGTGTTCTAAGTACTGCCTGGCCTACATTAGCTTGTTGTCTCGCTAACACATCTACACAATAGTGCTTGGTGAATGTGTGCGGTGTAGACCATGTTGCAGCTTTACAGATGTCAGCTATGGGGATGTTTCCTAAGACAGCCATAGTAGCCCCTAGTTTGCGGGTAGAATGCCCTCTAGGGGGTATTGGTAAAGTCCTGTTTGCTTTTGCATAGCATGTTTAAATACATTTAACTATCCACGAAGCAATACCTGATTTAGAAATAGGATTGCCTTTGTGTGGTGGAGCAAAAGCCACAAAGACTTGTTTAGTTTTACGAAATGGTTTTGTTCTTTCTATGTAATACAATAATGCTCGTTTAACATCTAATGTGTGTAGAGCTCGTTATGCCACGGAATCTGGTTGAGGAAAGAACACAGGCAACTCAACAGATTGATTGATGTGAAAGGCAGATACCACCTTGGGTAGGAATTTGGGGTTAGTGCGAAGGAAATGGCTCCTCTATTGTTAGTGCCTGAAGCTCACCCACTCTCCTCAGTAATATAATAGCAATGAGGAAAGCAACTTTCCAAGTGAGAAATTGCAGTGTGTGCAATGGCTCGAAGGGTGGACCCATTAGTCTGGTAAGGACAATGTTCAGATTCCACACTGGAGCAGGTGGAAGTCTTGGTAGAACAACTCTTTTGAGTCCTTCCATAAAAGCCTCGATAACGGGTACTCTGAAAAGGGACAGATGCGGTCTATTTTGAAGGTATGCAGCTTTTGCAGCGAGATGTAAGCGTATGGATGAGTAAGCTAATCCGGACTGCTGTAAGTGTAGTAAATAACAAATGATATTTTGAATGGAAGCATCTAGCGGGTTGATATGGTTATTACAATATAAAACAAACCGCTTCCCTTTAGCTGCACAGCAAGCCCTTGTAGTAGGCCTTCTGGCCTCTTTAATGATATTCATACAGTCTGGTGGAAGGTTCAGATAGCCAAACCCTATGATTTCAGGTGCCAGATCGCTAGATTGAGATCCTTGGGATGTGGATGTCTTATCTCTCCATGGCTCTGTGTGAGGAGACTGGGTGTGAGATGTAGTTTTTGATGAGGAACTACTGAGAGCTCCAACAGGGTAGTGAACCAAGGTTGACGGGCCCATGTGGGAGTTACTAGGATCAGTATGAGGGATGTTTGTCTGAGCTTCCGAACCACTAGTGGAATGAGTGGGAGAGGCGGAAAAGCGTAGGCAAAATATCCCTGACCAGTTCATTCATAGTGCATTGCCTTTGGACAATGGGTGTGGATACCTGGAGGCAAAGTTTGGGCATTTTGCGTTTTGGTGTGTGGCGAACAGATCTATCTGTGGAACACCCCACATTTGAAAGAATGGGAGGAGAACTTGAGGGTGAAGTTCCCACCCGTGAATCTGTTGTCTCTGCCTGCTGAGAAGATCTGCGATCTGATTGTTTACTCCTGGGAGGTGTTCTGCCAGGAGATACATTTTGTGATGTATGGCCCTCCTCCAAATGGCTTGTGCAAGGCTTGACAGCTGGAGAGAGTGTGTCTCCCCCGGTTTTTGTATGCAATACATGGCTGTCATGTTGTGGGTGCGTATCAGGACAGTTTTGCCTGCAAGGTGAGTCTGGAAGGCTTTGAGCGCTAGAAATACTGCTAGCAGCTCTGGATGATTTATATGAAGTTTCTTTTGTTTTTGACTCCACAAACCTTGAATTGTGCGAGCCTGGAGACGAGCTCCCCAAACAGTGAGCGATGCGTCTGCTGTAGACACGGTCTGTGGAACTGGGTCGATGAAGGGCCGCCCCTTGGATAGGTTTTGTTGATTCAACCACTGCAGAGAGCGATGGGTGCGGCCGTCTACCAACACTAGATCTGACAATTGACCTTGAATCTGATTCCACTGACGTGCTAAGCATTCCTGAAGGGGACGCATTTGAAGTCTTGCATGGGGAACTATCATGATGCAAGACGCCATCATTCCCAGTAGTTGCATATATACTCGAGCTGGTAATGACTGGGTGGGCTGAAACTGTGAAATTAGAGCCTGAATATTGCAGATTCTGGCTGCACTGGGATAGGCTAGAGCCTTTTGAGTATTGGGAGTGGCTCCTAAGTATGTTCATGTGTTGGAGGGTTGGAGATGGGACTTCAACACATTTACTGTGAACCCAAGATCGTGCAGTAACTGTACTGTTATTCGAGTGTACTGGAGACACTTTGGGTAAGAACTGGCTTTGATGAGCCAATCGTCTAGGTATGGGAAGACATGAATATGTTGTCTTCGCAGGTGAACAGCGACCACGGCCAGGCATTTGGTGAATGCTCTGGGAGCAGTGGTGACTCCGAATGGTAGCACTTTGAACTGGTAGTGTTGTCCCGCTACCACAAACCTCAGATATTTGCGATGAGCGGGATGTATTGGAATATGGAAGTATGTGTCCCTTAAGTCTAGAGTAGAGTAGACAAAGTCGTCTTGCTGTAGCAGTTGGAACACTTGTTGAAGTGTCACCATATGAAAGTGATCTGAGTGAATATATTGATTTAACTCTGAGGTCTAGTATAGGCCTGAGAGCCGTCCTTTTGGGTATTAGAAAGTATAGGGAGTACACGCCGGATCCTTGATATTGTAAAGGTATGGGCTCTATAGCTCCCTTTCCCAGAAGAAAGTAAACCTCCCGTTTGAGGTGTAGATGCTCTGGTGACATTTTGTGTGAACGTGGAGGAATGCTTGTGGGATTGTTGGTAAGCTCCAGGCAATAACCAGATTGTATAAATCCTAGACCCATCTGCCTGAAGTTATTGTATGCCAGACATGGAGGAATTGAGAGAGACGTCCCCCGACAGGTGTGGAATGAACGAGGGGGGGGGGGGGGGGGAAGAGGAGGCAAGTCACCGTTTGTTGAGGGGGAGGTGCGGGGTGTGGAACCTTTACCTCTTCCCTTGCCATTATTGCCTCTAAAGCCACCTCGAAAGTAACCTCTCGAAGAGGGTGACTGACTGTTGCCTCTATATGATGTTGAGGCGTTGTCTGTAGATATGTCTTTGGAGCCCCCTCTGTAGAAGGAGCGACAAAAACAACCCCGGGCACTGTAGGGCTCCTATAGATTTTGCAACATCTGTGTCCTCCATCTTCTCTAAGGAAGTGTCTACCACTGGACCAAAGAGATGCTCTTTATCAAAAGGTAGATTTAAGATAGATGCCTGGACTTCGGGTTTAAACCCTGAAATTCTAAGCCAGGCGTGCCTGCTTAGCAAGACACTGGTGTTGATTGCACGAGCGGCAGTGTCAGCCGCATCTAATAGCAGTGTTTGAAATTAGTTTCCCTTCCAGAATGAGGTCGTGTGCCTTAGCTTTATGTTCATCAGGTAGAAATTGGAGCAATCGTTCCAATTCATCATAGTGCGATCTGTCGTATCTAGCTAAGAGCCTGGGTATTGGCAAAATGCCAGTGATTGGCTGCCGGTGGAGAGGTGTGGTGCAGCGGCCAGGGCAGCTGACTTCGGAGCACAGGGCTCAGGGTTCGATCCCGGCTCCGGCGGCAGCTCAGCACCATGTGACTCTGGGCAATAGCTCACTTAATTTCCACAACGGCCCCCAGCGCCTTAAGACCCGTAAGGGTGAGTAGCTCGCGCTTTACAAATACGGATTTACATTTTTTTTTAACCTGTGCAGCTACTCTTTTGCCGGCGGCATCTATTAGTTTAGATTCCTTGTCTGGAGGAGGGGAATCCCCAGAAGTTTGTGAGTTTGCCCGTTTACGGGCATAAGAAACCACTAGAGAATCTAATGGTAATTGACCCGTGATATAAACTGGATCTGTTGGTGCAGATTTATACTTATCTAATCTACTCTTGGTGTAGGACTTCTTGCGCGAACGGGATCTTTAAAAATATCGTCTGCATGTTTTAGCATGGCCTTAAGCATAGGCAGTGTATGAGTGGATCTCTGGGAAGAGCTTAGTGTTTCAAAGAGAAAATCCTCCTCAAGTGACTCTTTATGAAGCTGACCTCCATGATGTTCAGAAGCCCTATTTATTAACTCTATGTACCCTACATTATCATCAGGTGGAAAGGGTTTTGTAGGGTATAAGTCTGGATCTGTATTATAATCGTCCCATGGATCAGGGCTATTATCGTCTACCCCATCATCCTGGTTGTAAGGGGATTGTGGTGGTGGTGAATTTGTGGGTGTTACTAAATTAGGGTTAGGTGGGGAAGGAGGTGATGTAGGACACTTAGCACATTCCTCTAAAGAGAACACATGTGGGTACTAATCCCTCTCCTCCTCCGTGGTTTCTAGTTTGCGTTTTTATGGCAATTTTGCGTGAATATGTCCAGTTTTGGGATTGATGACCAGTTCCTTTTGTTTTGGGTCCAGGTTTGGAGGCTGGACGTCGAAACGATGCTTCTTTGATGGAGTAGGAGTGTTTTTTTGTTTTGGTGCCAATATTTTTGAAGCCGATGTTTTCGGCGTCGAAGTGTTCTGATTCGAAGACGATTTTGGTACCAAAAGGATAGTTACCAAAACGTGCTTTGTGTCGATTGTTTTGGCTCTGTGCCTGAATGCGGCCGACTAAATCCAGAGCTGGAAGGCTTTAATATATGTTTCGGTGCCAGGCCTGAAGGCGGCGCCTTCGAAACATGGTCTCGGTGCTGACCTTGGCCCGAAGGCAGATGAGGGACCGGGGCCTTTTTCTTGGGCAGAGGTAGAGTTTGGGGCAGGGGAGGATCGGTACTCACGGTACGCTGACCCTGCGGAATGTCTTTGTCCATGTCTGATTCGGCTTCTGACACGGAAATGTGTTCTTCCTCGGCTCCATTGAGAGTCGAAGGCATCGTGTTCGGAATCTTCTCCGACGAGATCCGAAGCGGAGCCGCTGTGTTTTTGCATTTCGTGACGTTGAGCCAGACGGTCACGGAGCGTCTTCTTGGATCCAAAGGATCTTCACGCGTCGCAGTCTTGATCGTCGTGCTCCGGGGAAAGGCACAGGTTGCACACTTTGCGATTGAAAGATTTTCCTGAACCATACGATACGCGGAGAATGGAAAACGTGATGGAATAACAATACGGTCAAGGTTAAGTGGACTGCGCACCGAGGGGAACCCGAGAAACGGTGTCGAACCGGAGCGCAGCAATTCACGTCCGAACCCGATGGCGGAAAAAAACAATCTAACAATGGAGTCTATGCCCATGCGCACTATCACCGAAAGGAGGAGTCACCTACTTCGTGACTGGAAAGACTTCTTTGAAGAAAAACAAAGTGCAAACATCTGGACCCAACACTAGATGGCAGGAGTATGCAAAGCATGTGATCTAAAGCGCACATGCCTCGAACATGATGTCATCGGTTTAAAGCTAAGTACTTGGTTGTGGGAGTTGGGTTTCTGGGGTTAGAATAAGGGTTCCCCCAGGGTCAAGGATGCACTCAAAGAGCACCTTCAGCGGCACTACGGCAGCTGGGGGAAAAGTACGGAGGCCCGATGTTATCCAATAGAGGATAGGGGGCCTCCGGTTGGTGACTGCTCCCAGACACGCCACTTGGTTTTGGGAGCAAAGCTCCTGGGGTTTAGCTCAGGGCAAAGGGGGATCCGATTTAGCACCCAAGGTGCACCCGCAGCTGTACAGGGGCGGCCGGGTGCAGAGTTCTGATTTGGTTTCTGATGCCCTGTTTTCAATGGGAGTTGCCGGTTTTGGCTGCAGGCTCGGTCCAGAAAGTCTTGCAGGAGGAGCAAACAGCAGGGCAGATAAGTTTGAGGGCTGGGGGACGTAGATGCACCTCAGGTCCACTTCTCCAGGGCACAAGGCGGACGGATGCAGGGGTGCCTTTTGAGGTCGGATTTCACCTTACCGGGTCACTCGCGGTTGGGGGGGGTCTCGGTGCAAAAGCTGCAGGCGACATTGGGGAGTCCTGGAGGGGTCAACCCACGGTGGACTCAGACTCTGGATCGCTGGGGGACCTCGCTGGGACCAGTGGGCCACTCCGACTCTGGCCGTAGGCGTTGGGTGCAGTTGTGGTTCCAGGCGTCTGGTTTCTTTGTCCTCAGCAGGCTCGGAGTTATCTTTGGTGATTCTTTTGAACAGAGCTGCTGTTCACAGGAGATCCGGCCTTTGTTGAAGGCAGTCAGTCCTCCTAGGGGTTCTGGAAGTCGTTGGCTGCAGGACAAGGCGGCCAGGGCACACTCAGTCAAAGCACATCAGCAGTTCAGCAAAAAGTGGGGGCTACCATGCAGAAAGAGGGCACTTTCTCAGACATCGAATGCTGCAGAGCTCGGACATAGTCCGTCCAAGGCCTGAAAAAAAACTTTCCAACAAAGGAGCTGTTGAACATGCACAATACATCGGGGGGACTACGCTCGACGCGGATCATAAAACTTCGTGTAAAACAACTTGGCCTAACACTAGTCTGCAGGAGTATGCATAGCATGTGTATCTGCAGTCAATACATTCTATTCATTTCGACTTTCCAACATGTATTGCTACAGCTTTGCTAGATCTCACCTCTCTGCTGGTGAGCAGGGAATGCAACAGCGGCTTTACAAGAGGCACTCACAGCTATTTAGAAATAAAGCACAACATGTCATACACGTGGTAATATCTACAGAAGGCAATACTATGGAACTCCCTTGCAGCAAGGACAACACAGAATCCAGCAAGGTGTTAACCTGTCTACCTCCCCCCCAAAAAAAAGTATGATTGCATCTATCCAAGAACCAGAACCAATTCTGCACAATAGGACGGAATGCATATTCACGTGTGATAACCCAATTTAATTTGTCTCCACTTCACACATACAGGCAGCAACACATTTTCAACAATATGAGCAAACAAGCAGCTGCAAATAATTTTTTTTTTTTAAAAGACAGCCTGCTGCTTTATACAACCCCCTCCATTTCCACAAAAGGTTTTCATGGTCTCATCTGTGCTACATAAAAGTAACCTCATTACAACACAACATTTTAATAAACCACTTATGGCAAACATTGACTCATTAGGCTGAAGCATAAGCGAAGGTTTAAAATCCAGATGTGCAAAATGAAAAGTACAAGTGGGAACATGCCATATTCCTCACAACCTCTGCAGTTTCAATGGATGAGTCAGCCCAGTACTGTTTCAAACCTGTGACTTACAGATCTGGGATGGTGCCCAGCCCATGCAAAACTTCACCCAGTGTGAGAAGTCAGCTGTAGGCAGTTTTTACAGCTCTTACTGCTGCAGAAGGCTTTAGGTGCCAGATTTCAATCCGACACACTTACCAAATTTATAAGATGACTGCTCAATTGTGGATCCTACACGATGCACAAGTTACTTACCTTCGGTAACGATATATCTGTAAGAAACATTAGTAGTGATAGATGCCTTACTTTAGAATATCCCCAGGCGTCAGACTGGATCCGGAAAGTTTGTCAGCAGTACCCCTGCGCGTCGGTAGGGGCGTCGTGCGGCTCCGCGTCCGTCGTTGGCGTCGTGGTCGCCTAGACCACATCACGGCCGCTACTTGGACGCCGCCCACGCGCGCTGACGTCAGTTCTGTACACGACTTTCCGCGCCAGGAACGCAGAGCCATGCAAGATACTGACCACTGGTGCATTGAAACTAGGGCCCTGAAAGGGATGACCTTAACCCTAGAAATCAGTTCGCAGAATGGGGAGGACGGGTGGGGCGGTAAGGAATCTATCACTACTAATGTTTCTTACAGATATATCGTTACCGAAGGTAAGTAACTTGTGCATCTGAAAGAAACACATAGGGATAGATTCCTTACCTTAGAATAGATACCCCAGCAATTCCAACCCCGGTGGTGGGTCTGCGAACAAAGATCACACCAGAAAGTCACGGAGAACAGAACGGCCAAAGAAGCCGTCTCTCCGGACTTGGCTGTCCAGGCAGTAATGTTTGGTAAACGTGTGTAGCGAGGCCCACGTGGCTGCCTGACATATGACTTGCAGGGGGACACCACGTCCCAATGCAGTAGTGGCTGCAGTAGCTCGGGTGGAATGAGCACGCAGCCCCACCGGAGGTTCTTTTTTAGCCAAAGAGTAACAGGCTTTGATACACAAGACAACCCAGCGGGAGATGGTTCTCTTATGGACCGCCCGACCTTTCTTGGTGCCAACGTAGCCAACAAAAAGCTGGTCATCCACCCGGAACTGCTGTGTGCTGTTAAGATAAAAAGCGCACGTTTTGGGTCCAGACGGTGGAGCCGCTCTTCCTCTCTGGAAGGATGCGGAGGCGGAAAAAAGGTGGGCAAGGTAATAGTCTGCCCAATGTGAAAGGCCGTAACCACTTTTGGCAAAAAGGAAGGACGGGGCCTGAGCACAACCTTGTCCGGATGGACTGAAAGGAAAGGAGGCTTACAGGAAAGAGCCTGGAGCTCACTCACCCGCCTGGCGGAAGTGATGGCCACCAGGAAAGCAGTTTTTAACGTCAGAAGACGAAGAGGACAGTTGTGAAGTGGCTCAAAGGGAGCGCACATCAAGTACGTCAGAACCAGATTCAAGTCCCACTGAGGCATCACGAAAGGAATAGGAGGAAAAAGGTGAGTAATGCCTTTAAGAAACCTATTTACAACAGGGGACTTGAAAAGAGAGGGCTGATCAGGGAGCCTGAGAAAGGCCGAAATAGCAGAAAGGTAGCCCTTGATAGTGCCCAGAGCAGAGCCCTGCCGGGCCAAAGAAAGAAGGGACAGTAGAACCTCAGAAAAGGGGCAGAAAGGGGATCCACAGCCTTTGCTGTGCACCATGCCACAAATTTGTTCCACCTGCAGGCGTATACCACTTTAGTAGAGGGACACCTGGCTGCCAGAATAACGTCACAAACTTCAGGAGGCAAGTCGAAGGGAATCAACTGCCGCCGCTCAATCTCCACGCAAAGAGGTGGAGGCTGGGCAGGTTCGGGTGGAGGACCGTCCCCTGCTGCTGCGACAGAAGATCCTCCCGAAGAGGCAGTCTGATCGGGGGATCGATGCTCATACTGAGTAGCTCGGGGTACCATACCCTTCGAGCCCAGTCCGGAGCCACAAGAATGACTTGGGCCCGGTCGCACCTGATCTTCAGCACTCTGGGCAGAAGAGGTATAGGCGGAAAGGCGTACAACAGACCACAACTCCACTCGCGACGAAAAGCGTCACCGAGCGAGTGCCGCCTTGGAAATTCCAACGCGCAGAACTGATGACATTGCGCGTTCTCTTCGGTGGCGAATAGATCTAACCAAGGCTCTCCCCACTGCTGAAAGAGACCTTGCGCCACCTCCGAGTGAAGACACCATTCGTGATTGAGCATGCACCTGCGGCTGAGTTCGTCCGCCCTGGCGTTGAGAGAACCTGCCAGGTGTTGAACCACCAGAGACATTCCCTGATGTTCCAGCCCTGTCCAGAGACGCAGAGCCTCTTGACAGAGGTTCCACGACCCCCACCCCGCCTTGTTTGTTGCAGTACCACATGGCGGTGGTGTCGTCTGTGAACACCTGCACTACTCTCCCCTTGACAGAGGGAAGGAATGCTTTCAGTGCAAGCCTGATCGCCCGCAGCTCCAAAAAGGTTGATATGGAGCCGGGACTCCGCCGGAGACCAGAGGCCTCAGAACTCCCCCTCTCCCATGTGGCCTCCCCATCCCAGGAGGGACGCATCCGTCACCACTGTGAACTCCGGTTGGGGAAGGGAGAGGGATCTGCCGTCGACCCAATGCCGGTTCATGAGCCACCACTGCAATTGGTGTGCAGTGCCCTCCGAGATCTGGACGTGATCAGACAGGTTTCCCTGATGCTGTGCCCACTGGAACTTCAGGTCCCACTGCAGAGCCCGCATACGCCACCTGGCCATGAGGCCCAGCAGCCTCAGAATCACTCTGACCGAAACCAAGGACAAGGGCTGAAAGATGGGAATCAGAGCCCGAATGTCCCGGAGTCGCTGTTCGGGAGGATAGACCCGAAACTGCGCCGTGTCCAGAACCGCTCCGATAAAGAGGAGCTTCTGGGAGGGAATCAGGTGCGACTTCGGCACATTGATGGAGAACCCCAGCAAGTGCAGGAGGTCGGCCGTAGTCTGGAGGTGGGAGACGACTGTCTGGGGCGAGCCCGCCTTCACAACCAGTCGTCGAGATAGGGGAAGACTGACACCCCTGATCTGCACAGATGAGCTGCGGCCATCACCTTGGTGAACACCTGAGGGGCGCTGGTAAGGCCAAAGGGGAGCACGGTAAACTGAAAGTGCTCGTGGCCAACCATGAACCGTAGGTAACGCCTGTGGGCTGGCAGGACGGGGATGTGGAAATAGGCATCCTGCAAGTCCAACGCCACCAGCCAGTCTTGTGGGTCGAGAGCAGACAAGACCTGAGCTAGAGTGAGCATCTTGAACTTCTCTTTGCGGAGGAAGCGATTGACCTTCCGGAGGTCCAAGATAGGACGCAGGCATTTGTCCTTCTTGGGCACCACAAAGTAGTGGGAATAACAACCACGACCTACTTCGGGCGTCGGAACGCGCTCGATGGCCCCCTTGGCCAAGAGGGCCGCAACTTCCTGCTTAAGAAGCACCAAGTGATCCCCTGACATGCGGTGGTATTGAGGTGGCATGGCTGGGGGGGGTAGTCTCGAAGGGGAGGGAGTAGCCCCTTCGGACTATCTCTAAAACCCACCTGTCCGAAGTGATGGAGCGCCAGTGAGGGAGGTGATGACGGAGCCTGCCGCCCACTGGCGTGTGATGGACCTGAAAGTTCAGGCTAGGAAGGTTTGGAGGCAGAGGTGGCGGGGGTGGTGGTGGTGGTCTGACCCGCCCGCTGGCCCCTTTGTCCGCCACGGCGGAAACCGCTGCCGCGCTGGGATGACTGTTGCGCTGGCCCGTGGCTCTGTTGCGAACGCTGCGGGCGCCCCTTCCTGTGCCACGAAAGGAGCGAAAAGCGGAAGGCAGAGGAGGGCGAACTGCCGAGAGTCCCAAGGACTTGGCCTTAGCCCGTGAGTCCTTAAACTGCTCCAACGCGCTGTCCGCCTTGTCGCCGAAGAGGCGACGGCCATCAAAGGGCATGTCCATAAGGGTGCTTTGGACATCCCCGGAAAATCCAGTGGTTCTCAACCAGGTGTGGCGACGAACCGCCACCATCGTTGCAATGGATCTGCCCAGTGAGTCGGCGGTGTCTAGACCACAACGGATCATGAACTTGGCTGCGTCTCTCCCCTCTGCAACAGCCTGGGCGAGAGCAGGCCGGGCCTCCTCCGGACACTGAGACAGCACGTTCGCCACCGTATCCCACAGGCAGTGGGAATAACGGCCCAAGAGGAATGCGGTGTTCACGTACCGCAGCGCAGAGCTGGTGGAAGAGAAAATCTTCTTCCCAAACTGATCCAGCTTCTTGGATTCCCTATCCGGTGGGGCGGAAGGGAGGGCGGTAGGGGAAGCAGAGGCTTGGACAACCAAGCTCTCGGGGGGGGGTGGGATGTTGGGAAGAGGAAAAGAGGGTCACCCGGAGCCGGGCCACGTTCCTATCCACAGGAGCCCCTGTGGTGAGCCTGGACCAAGTGCCCAAAAGAACGTCCGAAAGGGCTTCATTAAAGGGCAGCAACGGCTCCGCAGAAGTAGCTGCTGGCTGAAGCACCTGTCAGGAGGTTAGTCCTGACGGCCACAGTAGGGAGCTGGAGGTGTAGGGCCTCTGCCGCCCTATGCAACACCACTGCATAACTGGCTCCCTCCTCCGTAGCCACGGTAGGAGGAGACAGCATGCCAAGGTCTGGTGAGGTATCCAGACCACTGGCTTCCCCCAGTTCCTCAGCCCAGTCCTGTTCAGACTCGCAGGCTGCAGCGAGAGGGTCGTCCGACCCCTCCCAGTCCTCCACTTACTCCTCAGGCTGTTCAACAGGCCGAAAATAAGGAGCAGGGACATGGGTGTAGAAATCCCCAAACGGCGTCGAGAACGGCATCGACCAACACCGGACCGACGCTGCGTCCACTTCGGGGCTGAACCGGAGGTAGACGTCGTCCCGAGGAGCGGGCGGCGTCAGGATCGGTGCCGGTGGGGTCGACGTCGGTGGAGGCGTAACGAGGTCAACCGGCGTCGACCGGGATCCAGGCCTGGATCCAAGGGTGTCCTGCGGCGCCGGCGGCGATGAAACGCGAGGACACCCATGCGGGACCGCGGGGCCCGAAGGCGCACCAGCGGGACCCGACGGCCCAAAGAGGCGAGCCATGGCCGACAGGAAGTCCTGTATCTGGGCCGGAGTCGCCGCCGACCCCGGGAAGGGGGGGGGGGGGTAGTCGGGCGGCGACTCCATGGACTCCGCCGGAGCCGCGGGGGTGGCACCACCCGTACCCTCAGCCGTGTCACGCGACCGGCGAGGGGAAGTCTGAGAACTATGACGTTTCTTCGACTTCTTGTGCTTCGCCTTACCTGACCCCGAGTGCGAAGACTTCGATCCCGACGATCGCCGATGGTGACTCCGCGCACGGTCCCTCGACCTCCCTCTGGACCGGGACCTGTCACGGCGCGGAGCCAACTGCCGGGCTTCAAGCAGCTTTCGGGACCGCTCCCGCAAAGACTTCGGAGCCATGGACCGGCAGTCGGGGCACGACTTGGGGTCGTGGTCGCGCCCCAGGCAGAAGAGACACACGCGGTGCGGGTCCGTCACCGACATCATCCGATGACAGTCCTCGCAGGATTTAAAACCGGGCATCCCTAACTGCACCAGGAGTCGATATCGACTTGAAAAAAAAGGTGAGAAAAAGATCTCAAAAAACGTAGTCAAAAAAAGACTAGGGGTACCGCTCTCTCCGGATCTGCGCTTGCTGGCGCGGAAAAAGAAAGAACTGACGTCAGCGCGCGCGGGCGGCGTCCAAGTAGCACCCGCGACGTCATCTCGGCGACCACGACGCCAACGACGGACGCGGAGCCGCACGACGCCCCTACCGACGCGCAGGGGTACTGCTGACGAAAACTTTCCGGATCCAGTCTGATGCCTGGGGATATTCTAAGGTAAGGAATCTATCACTATGTGTTTCTTTCAGATGTTTAAATATATTACTCCATAAACATCTTGCCCCCTCCCCATCTCCGCCATGAGGAGAAGCAAAACTACCTTATCATTTGTAACTCGTTCAGTGAGGCCAGATGACATCATCTTCTGAAGGGTCTTCTCTTTGCTCTGGGCTTGTCGGGCAAGCTTAGCACTGCCATGTCCAAACCGGGCAATGTAATTCTATAAGAAAAAGGTCAGGCAATATTGACAAAGGAGTGATCCTTTTGACACTACACAGTGGGCGAACAGGTCAGTGCAACAAAGCTACAATCCTATGGACTACCACATTATCTACACTTTCTCCAGACTACAGGAATACACACTTCATTTTCACAAATTCCATTATTCTTTATCCCTCACCTGATTCCCTTCCAAGCTCTCCACTTGGGCTATCACAGATCATAGGTCCATGCAAACAACAGTTTTTTGGGGGAAAGAAAAATAAAAATGGAAGCACCAATTGATCAGCTTTTATGTGGTGCACGCAACTAGCAGTATAGGAATAATCTCCATAACGCATTCCCTTATCTTGAAGGTTAGATGACTAGCAGAACAGTTTCTACCCCAGCATGTAGAAATGCCAATGGGCAAGTAGCCACACAAAAGTGAAGGTTTATGAAGTAGACATTTAGAAGCAATTTGTTTAGAGGAACAAATCTGCAAGCACTCAATGCTTCTTTAATAATGCTTTACTTTCATGATCGAACTAGGAACACAAACAGCCAAGTAAACATTTTAAACTCAACTCCACAAAGCATCAAGCGCAGCAAGTAAGCTGTCCTCTCCAAATAGTGTGTGAACTGGTGAGTGAGAATTCTCCCACCCCTGGAGAAAATGTCAGGAAAAAAGGCTCACAACGGTGCCAATTACTGCACAATTACAGACACTAATTAGATACGTTCTTTCAGGTCTGGATCACGGCGTGGCATCTTATCCAGCATTAGAGCAGGAACTTAGAGTTGAGATCATTAGGTAATGCCAGGCTGGTCAGTCCAGCAATGAATCTCACAATAGCACGAAACAAATGCCTGTAACAACTCTGCTGCTTGAAACTGCTCTAGTCACTTCTCTGCACTATGATCTAATGAAATGGTCCAGATAACAATGGCAAGTCGGGATATCTCAAAGCACGAGACCACACAAGCTTCAACAAATGAAGCTTGTGCTGTCTCATAGTTCTGTGAGTGAAACTCACCTGCTGCAGTAGTTCTGCAAACAAAAAATATAAAAAAAGAAAAATGTGGGGTGGGGGTCAGTGCCAAACACAACTTAAGGCCATGCACGGGGTGGTTGCTGCTTGCAGGGGAATTGGGTGCAGGGCCCAAAGAGCCTCACATCTTACATCACTCATGACATGTTAGACGAGATCACCGATTACATCACTGATATCATCCAACGGAAACAACAGTTTGCTATAAACTTTTCATGCTGAAGTTATTCAGCAAGCTACACAGGAGCCCAATTTTCCATAATATCTGTAGTATCAAAGGGCGTATCGTTTCACAACCAGAAAAGCATGAAGCATGTCTGTGAAATCACCCACATTAAGTAGATTTTATGCTTTTTTTTTTTTTTTTTTATTGTTTTTATGTGCGTAAGAAATGTAATGGATCTGTACACATGGAGATCAGCAACATATTAAACCTTGAATATCATTTAAAAGGTCAAGCGGTTCTAAGAACTTTATTTCAAACAACTGCAACCCACAGGTTAGCCACCGCATATGGAGGAAAACTGATTTACAGTCCATGTTGAGCATGTGTATCTACAGCCAGACATGCCTCAAATGGAAATGTTACTTACCCAGTAAGCATCCGTTTGTGGCACGTAGTGCTGTTGATTGACATGCTTAGCATACATCCTCCATCTAATGTTAGACTTGGAAGTGTGCAAGTTATTTTTCTTCGAAGATATCTTTGCAGTCACGAGGTATGGCGGGGACTCCTCTTGCTTGCAATGCGCATGGTCCTCTACTCCACTGTTAGATTGCAATCCACGGAAGTATGCGGGGAGGAGGGTGGGCGCTTGTGAACCTACAGCACTACATGCCACAAACAGATGCTTACTGGGTAAGTAACATTCTCTATTTGGGGCATGTGTGGGTGTAGATAAACATGCTTAGCATAGACTGTCAAGCAGGTTTCCTCCATATGCGGTGGCTTACCTGTGTGGGTTGCAGTTGTTTGAAATAAAGTTCATAGAACCACATTGACTTGTCAGGTCATGACATCTATACAGTAATGTTTTGCACATTAATGCAGTGTGGTCCATGTAGCTGCCTTACATGTCAGCCATGGGTAGATTACCTAAAAATAAAATATAGAAGCTCCCTTTTTACGAGCGGAGTGATCTTTAGGAGGGATAGGTAGATTTGTTTTGGCTTTAGCATAGCAAGTTAGGATACATTTCTACAATCCAAAATGAAATAACTGATTTTGAAATGGCTTTTCCTTTGTGAGGTTTAGAGAACCCAAAAAAGTGTTGTGTTTCCCTAAATGATTGTGTTCTGTCAATATAGTACATAAGAGCTAGAATGATGGTAACTCAGTTTGATCCAAGTGGAACTGGGAAACCACCTTATGGAGGAATTTTGGGTTGTAACATATGACCGTATGAAGTTGGAAAAAAGGTTCTTCTACAGTTAATGCCTGAAGCTCACCGACACGTTTGACTGAGGTGATTGCAATGAGAAATGTAACTTTTCAGGATAGAAACCCGAGAGAGCACGAGTGTAAAAGTTTAAAATGGGGACCCATTAGGGGGCGTGGCTTGGCCAGCCAGCATGGCGAACGTGTGCTGAGCGAGCTCCGTCCAGCCCGCCACTAGTCCTATAAATATCCTGTCCCTCCGATACTGATCAGACCTCCACGTAGAGCCTGCAATCTCGCGGCTTCGGGGACGCTATCCTGAGCCGCTTTTCGACATTTGTTGGGGCTTGTGGCAGCGCAGCAGAGCTTCGGCTGTGACGAGGCCCTCTGGGGGTGCAGCCTGGCTGCCTGACGCAAGACCGGGACATCGCGCCCATACTGCAGGCCGGGGGAGTGCGGCCGCCTGGGTGCAGTCTCGCTGCCGAAGTGAGGAGCGGGGCGCCCCGAAACCGGCCAGACAGACCAGAGCGTCTGGAGGCGAGTCCGCCACCACTCGGTGGCGTGGATTGCTGCGGACGACGGCTGGATCGGGCCACGGAGGTAAGGAGCGGAGCTCACGGGAGGCGGGCCTCGAGCTGCACTCGATACCGAGAGTGGGCCGGCGGTCTCCTGGCCCCGCGAGGCGGACGTGCCTCTCCACATATCCGACGCCCCCACACTCAGCGGTAGAGGCCTGGGGCCACGCGGGGCACGGGGCCTAGACTGGCGCCCCCCGAGTTATCCCCCCCTTCCCCCCCCACACACACATAGCAGCGGGGGTCCGGCGGTGCAATCGGACCGCGAGGAAAGTGGACGAGGAGGCAGTGGGGGGCAGGCGCAGACTTTCTCTTCCTCCCTCCTCTGGCGGCACGGGGCACCCGCCTCGGCTGTCAGTTGGTCCGCGTGGGTGCCCCCTATGACATTGCTGCTGGCTGGACTCGGCGCAGACCGGTGAGGATGTGAGGCCTGGGGCTGCACTATTAGGGACGGCTGCAGTGAAGCGGGAGGCCCGAGTGGGAACCGGCGGATAAGTGCCCCCTGCCTTTGCTTCTGAGCGCCCTTGCAGCGGCGGTCAATCGGGCCGCGCTGTGTGGGGCCATTGGTACTACTCGTCAGCCCCAGGGCTACTTCCTACGTGCTCCTCTTCGGCGGCTGTTTCGGGCCGCGGGGGGCCGCCTTGGAGGGTTCCTCTTTTTGGGCCCCCACTCCTCGTGCTCTTTGGGCTTGTGTAGGGAGCCCCGAAGACGGCCATGACGCGAGATAAGGGTGGCGGTGGCACGTCCAAGCAGGGCCCCATCGGTAAGTTCACTGGCCCGGGCTCAGCGGCGGGGGAGTCTGGAGGCCAGCAAGGGTCCCTGCCGGACAATGCGGCGCTCATGGCCGGCATTACTCAGTCCAGGGACACGCTGGAAGCCAAAATTGGGGCAGTGGGCTCAGATGTCATGCTCCTGCGGCAGGATTTGCGCAATGCGGTATCACGGATTACGGAGGCTGAGACCCGCATCTCCGGAGTGGAGGATGATGTAACCTCGCTCAAGAAAAAGATGGCCGCCATGGAGGCTGCTCAGAGGGGGCTTGCGCTGCGAGTGGAGGATTTCGAGGGACGGGCTCGGCGCAATAATCTTCGATTTGTTGGGTTCCCGGAGGGTTGCGAGGCAGGCAGCATGGAACGCTTCCTCACGCAGAGGCTCGGGAGCTGGCTTCCCCCGGAGACCCTGTCCCGTTGTTTTGTGGTGGAGCGGGCTCACAGGGCACTCATGCAGAAGCCCCAACCTGGGGCCCGCCCACGGCCAGTTATAGCGAAATTCTTGAATTATCTTGATCGTGATGTGATACTGAAACAGGCCCGGATCAAAGAGCCCCTGCTCTACGACAATGTACGCATCCTCATTTTCCCTGATTACACACGGCTGGTGGAGCAGCAGCGGCAATCGTTCCAGGCAGCGAAGGCCCGTCTGAGAGAACTCGAGCTTCCGTACGCTCTCTTGTTTCCTGCCCGACTAAGAGTCGTGTATCGCTCCCGCACCCATTTCTTCGAATCACCGGAAGAGGTCTTCAAATGGACTGATGAGACAGTACGGGTACGAGCCCACACGCCGCCTGGGAGGGAATCCGATTCCTCATCGGGCGAAGCGGGCCGGAGGGGACCCCGATGGCAGCGTAAGGGTACCAGACGATCGCGGTCCCGGCGCCGCTCTCAATCCTGTGGCGCCTCCTCCCGGACGGACAGTCTCTGAGCGGCGGACATCGGCAGACTGATTGATGGGCCTGTGAGGGACGGCTGGGTTCTGAACTACTTAATTCTGATCGGAGAGACTCTGATATGGGCCGGGATCTCCGCTAGGCTCTTGCTAGTGGGAAACTTGCCCAGGAGACATGGGCTGTAAGTTGGGGATCCATTGGTCGGGGTGGCCTGCATCCCCCCGTTGGGGGTTGGGGGTCAGTCCTGCCGCGACAGATGCTTCAGTGTTATTGAGGTATAGGGTGGGGGGTTTGTTGGGTGGGGGTTGTTCAAGTTCATGGATCGCACTTTTACTCATTGTCTGTTGCTCTTCACACATGCACCGAACTGTCTTCCTCCTTGTTCTAGTAGCTGACGCAGTCCCAGATGGCTAGCATACTCACTAGAAGTCAGGCGACCTCGGGCACTCTCCGCATCATTAGCTGGAATGTATGCGGTGCCCTGGACAAGATTAAGCGTGGGGCCATACTCCAGTGGGCTAAACAGGCTGGGGCGGATATACTTATGCTACAGGAAACGCACCTCATGGGAACGAAGGCCCTCTGCTTTCAGCGCTATGGGTTTCAGCAGATATTCCACTCTGGCTTTGCGAGGGGTTCCCGGGGGGTGGCAATTTTGATTCACCGCAGGGTCCCCTATACACACAACAAACAGCCGACAGAGGCGATACTTATTCCTCCAGGACAAGATTGGGGAGGATCCCCTGGTGCTGGGTTGTGTCTATGCTCCTCCCCCGTTGCAATGGGCTCTAGTAGAGCAGCTCATGAATCTTTGGGCAGACATGCCGGATGCCTTATCCGTAGTTGGCGGGGACTGGAATGATGTCATGGACCTGGCCGGGGATCGCTGGGGGCGGTCCGGAGCGTGGTCGTCCCACAAGCCTTTACTCCTTAGCGGCAGGGCTGAACTGGATTGATGTGTGGCGGCACCTCCATAGAATACACCTATCTATCTGCGGTCCACGACTCATACTCCAGACTCGATTATCTTTGTTCCCCGGGAGGCGGTTGGTAGGATGGTGTCGGCAGAGATCCTTCCACGGGGCCTGTCGGATCATTACCCGGTGGCCCTCACGCTCCTACTAGGGCGGATGAAACAACCGTTCAGATGGCGCCTCTCGGCTTGGCACCTACAAAACGACGATTATAGGGAACATATGAGCGAGGCTATCACTCAATACTGGACTGTCAACGTGGGGTCAGTCACTAGGGCCGAGGTATTATGGGAGGCACTGAAACCCACACTGAGGGGGACGGACATTTCCTGGTGCACGGCGGCGCATAGGGCGCGCAAGGAAGAGCTGCTGCAGGTAGAGGCGAACTTAGAGGCCCTCGAACGCACGAGTCGGGAGGCAGGAGGCGGCCAGGCTAGGAGACAACTGCTGATGACCCAACAGAACTATGCCGCCCTCCTGATTGATGAGGCCCGTCAAGCCTGGCTGGCGACGCGCAGCAGGGTATATCAGTGGGGGGACAAATCCAGCAAGATGCTGCATCGACTGTCAGGGGGCGCTTCATTCCCAGGCCCTACCGGGCGACTTGGGTCCGGCGGGTGAATCACTTACAGACCCTCTGGCCCAAGCAGAAAGCTTCGCCACATACTATGCAGATCTGTACGCCCCTAGGGAATGCTTGCATGCCACCACCATAGAGAAATTCATAGCGGATCTCCCGCCCACAGCCCTCTCAGATGAGGTGCGAGACCGGCTGGAGCTGCCTCTGACGGATGAAGAGCTAGGCACGGCCCTGGGTGAACTTAATTCCGGTAGGCGCCGGGGCCCAACGGATTCCCGAGTGAATTCTTTAAACGTTACTTCTTGCAGCTGGGCCCTCATCGGTCTGCGGTGGAGGAGGCACGAGAGCGGGGCTCACTCCCTCCGGACTGGAGACATGCGGAGGTGGTGGTGTTCCATAAGCCGGGCAGGCCCCCGGGGCAACATGCATCATATCGTCCCATCTCCCTCCTGAATGTGGAGGCGAAAATCTTGGCTAAGGCCCTGGCCAATCGTCTTTTGCCATACAACCACCCTGGTCCATCCGGACCAGGCGGGTTTTATGCCCCAGAGGACGACCAGACACAACATCAGGCGGGCGCACGTGGCGGTAGCAGCTATTCGGCAGTTGGGGGAACCGGCGGCGCTTTTATTGGCTGATATGGACAGGGCCGTTTGATTCCCTGAGCTGGGAATACCTATTCGCTTTGCTACGACGACTTAACCTCGGTCCACGATTCCTTTCCTATCTCACACTTCTATATACGGATCTGACAGCGTCGGTGCTGGTGGCCAGTGCAACTTCGTCCACGTTTCCTATCAGGCAGGGTACGCGGCAGGGCTGTCCCCTGTCCCCTTATTTATTTGCTCTGGCCATGGAGCCATTAGCCGCGTGGGTCCGAATTGATGCACAGATACGGGGATTTGAATGGGCTCCGGGACTGTCGGATAGGATTGCACTATATGCGGATGATGTCCTCTTCTTCCTCACGGCCGTGGACAGGACGGGACCGCGGCTGCTGCATATTATGCGAATTTTCGGGGAGACATCTGGACTCTATATGAATCCCCGTAAGTCCACGTTGTGGACTCTGGGAGACCGGACAGGTGTGGGCCCATGGGCCTCCTCGGTTCAGATGGCGGTGGGGGGGCTAAAATACCTAGGCGTGTTCCTGTCGGACGTGCCCGCGGTCTCCTGGGAACGTAACTTGGTCCCGGTGTGGGAACGTGTACGTGCAGACCTCAAGTCCTGGTCCCGTATGCCTCTGTCAATATATAGCAGATCGGCTATATTTAAGATGGTGGCGCTTCCCCGGCTCCTCTACCAGCTACAAAACCACCCCTATCGGATCCTGCCCCGATGGTTCCGGCAAGTGAATGCAGCGCTGGGGCAGTTCTTGTGGGAGGGGAAGGAAGGTGCGGGTGGCCCTGCTAACATGCTTCCTGTCCACTTACTGTGGGGGACTAGCGTCCTCTGACATTCACTCATACTACCAAGCCTCGCATTTGCTGGTCCTCAATGAGTGGTGGTACGGAGATAGGGCAGACCCAGCATATGCGCTTGAGCGGCACCTCATGCGACATCACTCGCTACATACGATTCTTTACTCGGCACTGCTGCGGGGTTCACTGCCGTCGGCCACAAGGGTCGTCTTCCAGATTTGGCGGCAGGCACTGCGACGAATGGGGTGGTGGAACACGTTGACTCGGGAGACTCCCCTCTGGAACAATGGGCACTTACCACAGCTGGCGGCCCTGCAGGGCTTCCGGGGGTGGGACAATATAGGCATCTCCGTTCTGGGCGATGTTATGAGGGGACTGACGCTCAAATCCTTCCAAGACCTTCAGAAAGAATTCCTCATGCCACAGTCCCAGTTCTATCGATATCTTCAATTCAGACACGCCCCGTCCCCTAGCCTGGAGGGTATGGAGTCTCTGCCGGAATTTAGTCCGATGGAGGCAAAAGTTTTTATGGGGGACCTCAGGGACCGCAAAATCTCCCAGATCTATCAAACCCTAGTTACCCATTGCTCCTCCACACTACAGAAACTCCGGGGGGATTGGGAGGGGGATGTAGGCCCGTTGGAAGAAGAGGACTGGACCGAAGCTCTAGCTGCTCCGCGGGGGGCGGCTATAGCAATACGGCTTCGCCTCGTCCAGTTTAAGTATCTACACAGGGTCTATTATACTCAAGTGCGTCTGTGGAGGGCGGGGCTGATAGCTTCTCCTATTTGTCTTCGGTGCAGCCGGGAGGAGGCCACACTTATCACACTGTTTGGCACAGTCTTTCCTTGGATCGTTTTTGGAGGGGGGTATTCACTTGTCTCTCGGAGGTACTGGGGTGGGAGCTCCCCCGCACACCGCAACTGGCTCTGCTACATATTAAGGAGGGGATAGGAGGCAATATTTATAAGCGACACCTGATGCAACTGGGCTTTACTCTAGCGAAGAGGGACATTGCCAGGGCGTGGAAGGCGCCGAGGGCCCCCTCCGTGGCCGCATGGAAGAATGGCCTGGACTTTTGTATGGGTCTGGAGCAACCCATTTTTGTTGCCAGGGGGTGCCCGCGCAAACACTACAAGATCTGGAAACGATGGGTGGATTATCGGGGTCTACTGTTAGAACTAGTGTCAGAGGCAGAGGTTCATTCTCTGTGATAAATTATCTCTACATGTTGGGAGGGTAGGGGTGCCGTGTGGGAGGGGTGCCCGACGTGGGGTACCCTCCGATCTGTTCATTGGCGTTGGCCAGGCTATGAGGACTCAGTGTGATCCGGGGGGGGGAGGGGGGGGGCTGGGGGCGGGAGGGAGTTGGGGAAAAGTTTCGCTTTGTCATTTATGTTTTTTGGTCATTTCCAATTGAAAATGTCAAAGTCCAGGAAAATATCTTTTTGTAATCAGATTGTGCAGTTGCCTCTGGGGTACAGAGCCCTGCAATATATGTGCATTTTGACAAATAAAAATTGTTTTAAAAAAAAAAAAAAAAATGGGGACCCATTAGCCTGGTTAACACAATGTTGAGATTCCAGGAAGGGGTTGGGGTACCCTAGGTGAAATGACTCGCTTGAGGACCTCCAGAAATCTTTTCATTACAGGGATTTTAAATATAAAGGCGTGTTCTCTATTTAACAGATGTGCTGCTACTGCTGCTAGATGTAACCTTATGAAAGTGAAAGCTAATCCAGAGTAAGTGAAGTAAATAGCAGACAATGTCTTGAGGTTTTGCTGTTAAAGAGTCAATTTGTTTTGAATGGCAATAATGAACCAAACGTTTCCACTTTGCCGCATAGCAGGCTCTAGTAGTGGTTCTTCCTGCTTCTTTAGAATATCCATACACTGTTGAGGCAGTTTTAAGTATCCACATTCTAATGCTCCAGGAGCCAGATTGCAAGATTGAAAGATATTGGGTTGGGATGCCTTACTGCTCCCTGGTGTTGAGTCAGAAGGGTTTGCCAGTTTGATGTGGGACTACTGAGAGTTCCAGTCTGAGGGAAGAAACAATGCCTGCTCTGGCCGGAGGTGTTGTCACCTCCTCGAAGCAGGATGGCTAAGTAATCTGCATATCAAGGCAGGAGGCTTCAAAGGCCTCTGCCGCCTTTGATATGCAACTCCGGCTTCCCCCAGACTTGGGAGATGCCACCCCTTGCCAGATGCGCATTTGGCACCAGGACTGGTGGGACAATCAGCTAGTAAGGAATAGTGTTCCTTATCAGGCTAGTGCCACCCCTAAGGTGGAGGAGATGGGAACAAGAAAACTAGAATTTCACCATCTTAGTTTTTGGTGTAATTAGGCTCACTGGGTCTGGGTTATGCCCACTTCCCACAGGAAGTGGTCATATAGGGGCTGTAGTCAACCTTAAGGTAAGTAGCCCATTGGCTACTACCCGTCACTCCTCTTAATGCCCCTAAATTGAGAATTTGGGTGGCACCCCTGATGCCAGGAACTCAGATTAAACAGATCCAATAGAAGCCAAAGAAGAGCTGCCAGAAACTGAAGACTGCTGTGGACTTGGAGCCAACCCCTGCCTGTCGGACCTAGTCTCGACAATTGTGACTAAGTGACTCGTCCTGCAGCTGAGCCTCTACCAAGAACCCAGGCAGACTGCCAGCCCATCGCAAATTGCCAACAATCTCCCTTGGAGTAGAGGAGCTACTCCCCGGAAGGCACCGAAGAAGCAGAGTATGTATGGTTCACCATGTTGCCACTCCCTGGTGGCACCGACGCAGCAGCCGGTCAGTGAGGTCACCGTGCTCCAGAAGGTTAGATCAGTCTCCCCACCAAGCGAAAAGACACCAGGACAACCATAGATGCAAAGCACCAATACACTGGGTACCAGACCCCTTGCAGTAACCAAGGCCTATTTAAGTCCAATCCGGACTCCCAACAGCACCGAGACCGAGCAGCCCTCGAGGGACGTCAGCACCGCAGAGACCCACTTCTTGAGTGGTACAACGGTCCTGATGTTTGCACCCCCCACCTGTGAGTGGTGCATCCGTCATTATGGTTCTCTGTGGAACTGGATCTAGGAACGGCCGTCCTTTTAGACTGCAGAGAGTGGCAAGCTTGACAGCTGAGCAACACTAGATCTTCCAGCTGACCCTCCACTTGAGTTCATTGATGCACTAGGCATTCCTGCAACAGGCGCATATGGAGCCTGGCATAAGGTACTATGGCTATGCATAATGCCTTGGTGCCTAGTAGATACCATGACTGTTCTTACTGTTATCTGCCAAGGAGGCTGAAATTGTAGAATTCGTGTTTGGCAGGATTGAATCCTTGCTCTATTTGGTTAAGCTAATCCTGTCCGAGTTGAGGATGGCTCCGAAGTAAGGTTGTGTTTAAAGAGGTTGTAGGTGGAACTTGACTGTGAAACCTAGTCAAAGTAAGTTTATGGTAGTTTCAGTGTGTTAAAAACAGTTCTGATCTGCATTGATGCACTGACATGGGCAGTCCCAGGTCTGTGTTGCACTGTAAAGTCCATTCCCTGTACGGAGATGGACCACCTTAAGCGTTTGGGATTTTCACCTTTCATTTGCATTAGCCATCTGAGAGGTCTGTGGTCAGATTGGATTAAGAAGTGAGTCCCAAACAGGTAGAAATGTCAGCTTCTTTAAGGACCAAACCACAGCAAAGGCCTCCCTCTCAAAGGCACTACAAAGCTGTTCTCTGGGGAGCAGCCTTCTACTTATAAAAGCAACAGGCTGGTCTTGGCCTTCATCATTGGCCTGGGGTAGGACCGCTCCTATTCCTAGCTTAGAGGCATCAGTCTGCACAATGAACTGCTTGGAGTAGTCTGGAGCCTTTCAGAATAGGTGCGGAGTACATTACCTGTTTCAGGGTGTCGAAAGCCTTTTGGCAGCCAACTGTCCAGTTCACTTTCTTGGGCATCTTCTTGGAGGTAAGTTCAGTGAGCGGGTGTCACAATGGAGCCCTATCCCTTCACAAACCTCCTGTAATACAGATTCAAGCTAAGGAATGCCTTGACTTGGGTCTGAGTTGTGGGAGCCTCCCAGTCCAGAATGGTCCGGATCTTGGGTTGCACTTGGCCTCCTCATACAAGGTGGCCCAAGTAAACAACAGTGTCCTGCGCTATCTGGCATTTGGATGCCATGACAGTCAGGCCTGCAGTTTGCAGAGTCTATAAAACCTTCCCCAGGTGATCAGGTGATCCTGCCAGGAGGAGCAAAAGACAGCAATGTCATCAAGATATGCAGCACTTAAGTTCTCCAACCCAGCAAGGACTTGATTCACCAACCTTTGGAAGATAGCAGGGGCATTCTTCAGACCAAAGGGCATAACAGTGAACTGATAATGCCCATCAGGTGGCAAGAATTAGTTTTTTTCTTCGGCTCCTGAGGCCATGCCAATCTGCCAGTATCCTGCAGTCAAGCCAAAGGTGCTGAGAAATTTGGCTTTCCCTAGTTCATTAATTCATCAGCTCTGGGTAGGGGGTGAGCATCTGTCTCAGTGACAGCACCTCATCTCTTTTTCCACCCTGGGGGTGAGGTTTGGGGATTAAGTCCACTGGGCTGGCTCAATAACCACTAATTTACCCATTTGTGGCCCCGCTTGGATTAAATATCAGATTGAGGACCCCAAACTCCAGTGGCCCCCTTTATCTATGACCACAGTCCTGTGAGTTTGATAAACCTTAGGCTGTGTGGCGTGATATTTATATTATATAGCATCACTATAGACATCTGGAAACTTTGGGCCTTCTTATCTCGAGTGGTTGAGCCATGCATGAATTTTTATGGCTCTGTCCAGATTCTTTGCATGTATGAATACACATTTAGCATACTCTTTACATGTATTCCGTTGTCACTCTAGTTTTAAATTCTCACCCTCCAGGACTACACACTTCTTTTGACACCTGATAATCACTGGTGCTTCTTGTTGGCTTTCCTTTCAATTTTGGTATTTTCAATATCAGGACAATATATTTGAAATCGAAATTGGAAACTTTGGATAATATGATTGGTCACTACAGTTGTTACTCACCTGCTGATTTTAAAGAGAATGACAGTATTTGCATTTAGTAGAACACTTCAGTTGTAGGCGTATATAATATATAGCCTTATGTCAGTCTTGTGTCCTTTTCAGTGAA
Organism: Calotriton arnoldi; assembly: GCA_963921515.1. Taxonomy (NCBI): domain Eukaryota; kingdom Metazoa; phylum Chordata; class Amphibia; order Caudata; family Salamandridae; genus Calotriton; species Calotriton arnoldi. The sequence continues at coordinate 399,191 of CAWUFW010011471.1, forward strand.
AGATGGGACGGCTTCTTGATGAAGGCATTACCGCCGAAACGCGTATAAAGCCATTCACACCATGAGATAAATTGATAATGAACCATGTCTTCATAAAATAATGTTTTCTATTCACAGTCATATGTATCCATTATCTGCAGATTGAATAGTAACAATGTACTTGTTAAAATGTTTTTATGATTGACTTCAAAGAAAGACCATTGTTTAAGCCACTGCATATGTAAATAATCCATCATGATGATTATTTTTCTACAATTTTACACATTGTATTCTAAATAATTTACAAAAGAATTAAAAATATATTTTGTGATATGACAAATGTTCTCCCATTATTACATACATTGATGTTAAATTTCTTTTTGCATCATCTGTCTTTATTGTTGTACACCTACACCTGTCCATTTAGCTTGTTTGTTTAAAAACTTTTTTTGAATTTTTCCCTGCGCCTAGCAAGACATCTTGTTTGCAGGGGCCCCATTTTTTGAAAATGATAACCCCCAACTCCAGCATCTTGCTGATCTCAGCTTTGATGCTCTCCTTAACTTGGTCGGACTGGCGATAAGATTTTGGTTTTGACAGGCAAGCTGTCTCCAATGTCCAACAAATGTCTGAGGGTAAATGTGATGGTACATACTGGGAAAGATTCTATGAAATCAGCCATTTTACCCATCAGTGAAAGAATCAAACGGAGCCAAAATATCAAATGATTTTGATATTTCCAGATTCTCTACAGTTTATAAAATAATTAAATAAGACCTAAAACATGCTTCTAATCTGCATCTTTTGACCAAAGACAACAAAATTGAAAAAAGCAAAACAAAATTTTAGTTACATCCCTAAACAACAAAACTCAAGCAGAATAATGTTAGCCCAGTCTTTCTTGCTGTTACCTTGTATAACAAAGTTACACTGTATTCACTCACCTTTTCCTTTCTTTGAATGGCATTTAGTTTGTGGTTGTGAAGGTGTTTTTCCAGTGTTTATACGTTTACACTGGTGAGGGTTATTTTCCATTCAGAGGAGTTTTATCAGTTAATATTGGTTTAAAACTAAAACAGGATAGACTAGACATAGCTTTAAGCGATCCTAGGCATGTCAAGACTGCTGCTCTAGCCAATTATTTCTTGTAAGAACACCTAGTGTGAATATATTATTCTGTAGTTATTGACATAGGTATCTCAGTTGTCCAGACAGGATAGAAAACATATCGGGATAGAAAACATAACAAATAATCAAGAGCGAGACACAAATTTCTGTCTACTCACTTGTTTTTATATAAATTGAATCATTTATATATATTTTTACACATTTGTAAAAAAGGCTGTCAACACGAAGTGAGGTTTATAAATGATAAGTGAACAAGTGACATTAGTGCTCAGTGCTGGTGCTCAGTGCGTAATATGTACAGTGGGCTTTAAATATGTACATGGGAAAGAATAGGCCAGAATTTTAGGGAACAACAATAACTCTGCTGTGTAATGAATATTCTTAATCACACAGAGCCTTGGTCAATCTGGACCATGCGAGGTCGTCGACGTTTCAACCCAAACTCAGCTCCATTAGGTAGTCAAGGCGGGTCTTCATCAGGACAAAGAACGGGGGTTGGGGGTGACAGCCCACAGAAAACCAGAGTGACTCCTGGTTATTCAAACATCTTTGAGGATCCAAATTAAGTCAAGATTGACCAAGGCTCTGTGTGATTAAGAATATTCATTACACAGCAGAGTTATTGTTGTTCCCTAAAATTCTGGCCTATTCTTTCCCATGTACATATTTAAAGCCCACTGTACATATTACGCACTGAGCACCAGCACTGAGCACTATTGTCACTTGTTCACTTATCATTTATAAACCTCACTTCGTGTTGACAGCCTTTTTTTACAAATGTGTAAAAATATATATAAATGATTCAATTTATATAAAAACAAGTGAGTAGACAGAAATTTGTGTCTCGCTCTTGATTATTTGTTATGTTTTCTATCCTGATATGTTTTCTATCCTGTCTGGACAACTGAGATACCCATGTTAATAACTACAGAATAATATATTAACACTAGGCGTTCTTACAAGAAATAATTGAAAAAAATCCGACAGAACCATTGTTTTTGTTTTCTTATCCATACCCAGGTTCTGAGGGACACAGGGTCACCCCATTATTGTTTAGCTCTAGCCAATTGGGCAAAGCCTGTGGAGGCGATGTCAATTGCACAATCTATAATCTCAGCGAAGTGCGCTCACCATCCTGCAAAATCTTTCTTGCTTCTACCTTCTTGTCATCCGGCACTAAGTTGACAAGGCTGCTGACATCCGACCACATCTGCCAATCATAACGACACATGATCGTTAGAGAGTTGGCTGCTCGAACGGTGATGGCAGACATGAGGGAGAACCTCTCCCCTGGTTTGTCCAAGCTTCTGCCTTCTTTGTCTGGTGGCGTACTGTAGGAAGCTGGCCTGGTATACCACAGAGTCCAGAGATTGCCCAAGAAGTGTACAGAGCTCAATGCAAACCCAGAGTGCTCCATTTGCGGTATTGCAGGAGAGCAGCCTTAGGCCTAACAGAAGAGTGCAAGACATTTGTTGTGCATACAATTGATAGGACTCAAAAGAGATCCACACCAATTTTATAAAAATAAGCTTTGTTTGAATTTTATTTTAAGACCAAGATAGTCGAAAAAAGGTAAGTACATATTTCAGGAAAAATACTTTTGTCTTTTAAAAGTGTTATTTTCAAACAGTTCAAGGTCATCCTATGGAGGAAAACAAGGCGGTTTCATATTATGGAAGGCTTGATATCTTCAAGCCTTCCATAATATGATATGTTGCATTGTTATCACCTACTGACTATAATCAATTAACATAGCATATTTGGATACATTTAACAATCCATAATACCAGATTAAGAGATAGGTTTTCCTTTAAGAGGGGGAGCAAAGGCAACAAAGTTGTTTGCAAAAATCTTTTTTTCTATTAATAGAATACAATAATGCTCTTTTGACATTTAATGTATGTAGCACTCTTTCGGCTACTGAATCAGGTTGAGGAAAGAAAACGGGTAACTCAACTGATTAATTTGAAAAGCAGAGACTACATTTGGGAGGAACTTTGGGTTAGTTCGAAGAACCAATCTCTCTTTATGGAGTTGGAAGAATGGTTCTTCAAATGTTAGTGCCTGAAGCTCACTGACACGTCTAAGTGAAGTGATAGCAATCAAAAAGCAACTTTCCAAGAAAGGAACTGCAGTGGACAATTGTGTAATGGTTCAGAAGGTGGACCCATAAGTCTTGTTAGAACAATATTAAGGTTCCATGCAGGTGGCACTTTTGGTTGTATTACTCTTTTAAGTCTTTCCATAAAGGCTTTAATCACTAGTACTTTGGATAAAGATAAGTGTTGTTTGCTTTGAAGATATGCAGCTATTGCTGCAAGGTGTAGACGTATGGATGTGTAGGCAAGGCCTGCACATTGTAGATGCAATAGATAACAAATGATTGGTTGTATAGAAGCATCTAATGGTTCAAGGGGTTGGTTATTACAATATATAAAAAACAGTTTCCATTTTGCTGCATAGCATGCTCTAGTAGTAGGATTTCTTGCTTCTTTAAAATTTGTCATGCAATCTGGTGGTAAATTTAGGTATCCAAACTCTGACTTCAGGAGCCAAATCGCTAGGTTGAGCTCCCTGGGGTTTAGCTAATTTCTCCATGGTTCCGAGTAAGAAGGTCTGAGGTGAAGCTTTTGATTTGGAACTATGGAGAGTTCTTGAAGTGTGGTGAACCATGGTTGACGGGCCCATATGGGAGCCACTAGACTAAAGGTGAGGGGTGTTTGTCTGAGTCTCCGAACCAGAAATGGAAGAAGAGGGAGAGGCGGAAAAGCGTAAGCAAATATCCCCGACCAATTCATCCATAGGGCTTTGCCTTTGGATAGAGGGTGTGGGAACCTGGAGGAGAGGTTTTGACATTTTGAGTTCTCTGCTGTTGTGAAAAGATCTGTGGAAAACCCCATTTGTGGAAGTATGGGAGGAGAGCTTGGGGGTGGAGTTACCACTCGTGGACTTGTTGCCGCATCCTGCTGAAGTCAGCAAATTTGTTGTCCATTCCTTGAAGGTGTTCTGCTAGCAATTGGATTTTGTGATGTATTGTCCAATGCCAAATGGTCTGAGAGAGGCGTGATAACTGTAGAGTGCGCCCCCACCCTGTTTTTGTACATAGCTGTCATTGTCCGTCTGGACTAAGACAACTTTCTCAATCAGGTGAGGTAGAAATGCTTTGAGAGCTAGGTGAACAGCTAGAAGCTTGAGGTAGTTGATGTGGAGACTTTTGTGTTTGGTGTCCCAGAGACCGTGAACTGTTAAATGTTGTAGATGGGTACCTCACAATGTAAGGGATGCGTCCACTGTAAGCACGACTTGTGGAACCGGATCAATAAAGGGCCACCCTTTTGACAAGTTTTGGGTGTTCCACCACTGCAGAGAGCGATGGGTGCGGCTGTCTACCAACACTAGATCTTTTGGTTAACCCTGTGATTGATTCCATTGGCATGCTAAGCATTCCTGTAGAGGACGCATGTTTAATCTTGCATGAGGTACTATGGCAATGCATGGTGCCATCATCCCTAAAAGTTGCATGAAAGTTCTTACTGTTAGATATTGGTTGCTTTGGAATTGTAGTAGCAGTGTCTGAAGATAGTGAATTCTGGCTGCATTGGGATAGGCTAAACCTGTTTGTGCGTTTAGGATAGCTCCTAGAAAGAGTTGCAGTTGTGATTTTTGCACATTGATTGTGAATCCCAATTGATGAAGATTTATAGTAATTTAAGTGTGGTGTAAACAGTTGAGATGTTTGTTGGCTTTGATGAGCCAATCGTCTAGATATGGGAAGACATGAATTTGTTGCTGTCTTCTTAGATGAGCTGCTACTACTGCTAGACATTTGGTGAATACTCTGGGTGCAGTAGTTAGTCCAAATGGGAGCACTTTGAATTGATAGTGTTTTCTGCTACCACAAATCAGAGGTATTTGCAATGTGCTGGGTGAATAGGGATGTGAAAGTACGCGCCCTTCAAGTCTAGTGCCGACAGTCGCTTTGTTGTAAGAGGGGAAGCACTTGTTGAAGTGTAACCATATGGAAGTGTTCTGACAGTGTGTATAAGTTTAGAGGTCTGAGAGCGAATATTGGTCGTAGACGAACCATACTTTTTTGGGATTAGGAAGTAAAGTGAGTAAAACCCTGACCCTTGGTGTTGTATTGGAACTGGTTCTATAGCTCCTTTTGTTAGGAGAGCTTGTACCTCTTGTTTGAGCAGTTATTGGTGCTCTAGAGAGAGTTTGTGAATGAGGAGGAGGATATTGGAATAATTGCTGGTGGTGGTGCTGGTGAGCTCCAAGCAATAACCATGTTGGATAATGTCCAACACCCATTTGTCTGAAGTTATGGACTGCCAAATGGGAAGAAATTGATGAAGCCTTCCCCCGACAAGTGTATGATGATGGGGGGGAATTGTTATGAAGTCACTGTTTGTTGGGAAATGTAGAGGTACGTGTTGGGGTACCTCTATCTCTGCCTTTAAAATTGTTCCCTCTATAACCGCCTTTGTAAAATCCTCTAGAGGGGGAGAATTGATTTTGTGTTTAATAGGAAGAGGTGTTGGCATCTGTGCAGGTACTTTTGGAGCCTCCCATATAAAATTAGAGGTGAAAGGAGCCTCTGTTAGAGTGACTGTGGTGCCCCCATAGATTTTGCTACTTCTGTATCTTTCTTCATTTTTTCAAGTAATTAATCCACTTGAGGACCAAAAAGATGTTCCTTGTCGAACGGGGCATTTAGAATTGTTTGTTGTACTTCTGGTTTAAAACCAGAGATTCGTAACCATGCGCGTCTTCCGAGGAGAATAAAAGTGTTGACTAATGCACACCTGATAGGGGAATTGGAAATTAATTTTTGTTCCTGTACTAGTACCTGCCCTCTTTTTCTGTGCTCCTCTGGGAGATATTGGAGTAAGTCTTCCATTTCGCCCCAGTGGGCCCCATCATATCTAGCCAAAAGACCTTGTGTATTGGCTATATGACCGTGGTTGGCTAATTGGCAGCCACTCTTTTACCCGAGGCATCTATTAGCTTGGACTCTTTGTCCGGAGGTGGTGCATCCCCTGTAGTTCGTGAATTTGCTTTTTTACGAGCATTGGATACAACCAAGGAATCTAAAGGAAGTTGGCTCTTAATAAAAATTGGGTCAGATGGTTGGGGTTTATATTTTTTATCCACCCTAGGTGTTCTGATATATGCCCTCACTGGGTCTTTAAAAATGTCCTTAGCATGCCTCATCATACCTTTTAAAATAGGTAATGATTGTGTTGTCCTATGTGTGGTCCCTAATGTTTCAAATAAGAAATCTTCTAAAGATACCTTGTGTAAAGTAACTCCATGGTATGTAGCTGCCCTGGCAATTAACTCCTGATATGATGTCGCAATCTTCTTGCTTGTGCTCCGGAGACAAGCAAAACTTAGACTTGGTGATGGTCGTTGCGCGGTTATTTGGAATGGCACAGAGGGCAGAATTGGAACTGAGTCTATTACATCGGCAGATTTACTTGATGTTGGTCTCTCGAGTGAAAGTGAAAGAAACAGGATAGGCCTGAAGGACGCGGTTGGAGCTTTATTGATCCAACTGTGATAGTTTTCCGATTTTCGACAGACGGAGGATGGGAAAATGCGTTCAAAACAATACCGACGAGGGTACAGTGGGTTGCAACCGAAGGGATCCCGACGAACGGTCTCGAACTGGAGCACAGCAAACCACGTCCGAACCAGATGGCGGAAAGAACACACTAACAATGGAGTCGATGCCCATGAGCACCATCACCGAAAGGAGGAGTCGCCTTGCCACGTGACCTGAAAAGACTTCTTAGAAGAAAAACTGCTTGCAAACATCCAGACCAAACACTAGATGGCAGGAGTATGCAAAGCATGTGTATCTAGAGCACACATGCCTCGAACACTAAGTTTAAGAAAATTAACTCTCAGGAAAAATGAGTAAAGCTCACTGAAGATTCTTTTAACACACAACCAGCAGTAGAATTCTAGAAGTATGGTGACCTCTAGGAGAGGTGAAACTTCGAGCACTTTCACCTCACTGACAGGAGTGTGTATATTTTCCAGCTATATGAAAGTGTTTATAAACTCTATTCATAAGCTTTTATATAGAAAACATATGTGCCTATTGCCTGTATAACACCATAGGTATCCTCAAGCAAATTAAACATGTGAATCAATGAAAGATCCGAGGCTGGAGAGCTGGGATTGCACAACGTCATCAGTATGTATGTAGCCTCTGGGTAACAAAAATCAGGGCAGCCTTCAGTATCTCACACTGCCATCCACACGTTGCCCCAGATATGAAGGCAAAACACACAAGTTATAGATACGGGAAAGACCTTCAATTGAGGAGGGATGAGGTAAAGGTCTGTTTCCCTGAACATAAAATATCACTACAACAGAGATAAGGGGGGGGGCAGTAACCATCCTCACTCAGAAAACGGTACTCTTTGGTACTCCCCTGACCTCAGAGTACCTCTTGGATGTAGAACAAAGCCAGAAAGAATATAATTCTCTTCCAGTGGGCTTGTATGACTGTTTACTTCTTTGAAGGAAGCCAGAAAAACATTAAGAGATGGGAGATCCGGTCTTTCAAGTTGTGCAAAGTAGGTTTGTCCCAAAACAAGATCACACATGTTGTGAATGCATTATAGCAGATTTTTGTATTAATCAAAATACATGGTGCACCCAGATGAGGGATTTTGGAAGGGTAGTATACTGCAGCAGGAATGGAGTTTAAAAACCCCAAAAAAAAAGTAAATGGAGCCTCTTCATTGAATAGCAGGAGGTAGTTCACACTCTAAGCCAATGCTCTTAGGGGTTTTATCTGATAAGACAGACATCCTCAAATGCGCTCTACATCAGGAGGCAGACTTGACAGAAAGTACCACAGATACAGTGCAAAAGGTGTAATTTCAGAAATGTTTGTGGTTTTAGACAAGTTACTTCTATCCAATAAACTGCTTCAAAGCTCCAACTACGATCTTGAGGGCAGAAAAGGAGAAAATAAATCGACTGATAATGCATTAATTTCTGAAACAGCCAAAGTGCATTTTTAAGCGGCCCAATTTTTGAGTTCAGCAATGTAATACTATGGAAGAAAGAACAAGTTCTGCAAACATGTACAGTAAGGAAAATGCTACTTACCAGTATGCATCTGTTCTTGGCATGTAGAGCTGTAGAGCTGTATACTTTAGCATAGATCGACATCTGGTGTTGGGCTCGGATGTTTGCACTTTGTTTTTGTTCGAAGAAGTCGTTGTAGTCACGAGATAGGCGACTCCTCCTTATGGTGATAGTGCGCATGGGCATCGACTCCATCTTCAGATTGTTTTTCGCCATAAAGGGTGATGATGGAGTTAGTAAGAGAATAGAAAAGGATGTCCATGTAATGTATCTAACTAAGATAATACTGCAACAGATAAAAGGTACCCGGGGAGGTGGTTGGGCGTATACAACTCTACAGCTCTACATGCCAAGAACAGATGCATACTGGTAAGTAGCATTTTCCGTTCGAGGCATACGAGCTGTAGATTGTATACTTTAGCATAGACTATACAGCAGTTTTCCTCCCTAGCGATGGCAGCCTGTATCTGTTGCAGTGGTTTGAAAAAGTGTTCTTAGTACAGCCTGGCCCACAGTAGCTTGTTGTTTTGCTTGCACATCTACACAATAGCGTTTAGTGAAAGTATGTGGTGTAGACCAAGTTGCTGCTTTGCAAATGTCATCTAAGGGAATGTTCCCTAAGAATGCCATAGAAGCCCCTAGTTTGCGTGTGGAATGAGCTCTAGGGGGAATAGTTAATGTGCGTTTAGCTTTAAGATAGCATATTTGGATGCATTTAACAATTCACCTTGCAATTCCAGTTTTTGAGATGGGATTGCCTTTGTGAGGTGTGGAGAAAGCTACAAAGAGCTGTTTTGTGTTTCTAAAGGGCTTCGTTCTTTCGATGTAGTAGAGTATTGCTCTTTTAACGTCTAGCGTGTGGAGAGCGCGTTCTGCCACGGAGTCTGGTTGAGGGAAAAAAACTGGAAGTTCTACCGACGGATTAAGGTGGAAGGCAGATACTACTTTAGGCAGAAATTTTGGGCTAGGCCTAAGAACCACTTTACTATGGTGTATTTGTAAAAATGGTTCTTGTATGGTTAATGCCTGGAGTTCACTAACTCTCCTAAGAGATGTGATAGCTATGAGGAAGGCTACTTTCCAAGTAAGGAACTGTAACTCGCATTTGTGTAGAGGTTCGAATGGGGGACCCATGAGTCTGGTAAGGACTATATTGAGATTCCATACAGGGGAAGGTGGAGCTCTGGGTGGAATTATTCTTTTAAGTCCTTCCATAAACACTTTGATAGCTGGTACTCTAAACAAAGACAAATGTCTGTTTTGGAGGTAAGCAGCGATTGCAGCCAGATGTAACCGTATAGAGGTGTATGCTAGGTTACATTGTTGTAGATGCAAAAGATAACAGATCATGTTTTGGATGAATGCATCTAGCGGATCGATTTTGTTGTTTGTACAGTAAATGACAAATCATTTCCACTTTGCCGCATAGCATGCTCTAGTGGTAGGACGTCTGGCCTCTTTAATGATATTCATGCAGTCTGGCGGGAGATTGAGGTAGCCAAACTCTAGGACTTCAGGTGCCAGATCGCAAGATTGAGTTGATTGGGATCTGGATGCCTTATGTCTCCATGGTTCTGAGTGAGGAACCTGGGGGAGAGGTGCAGCTTTTGATGAGGCACTACTGAGAGTTCCAACAGGGTTGTGAACCATGGTTGGCGTGCCCATGTTGGAGCAACTAAAATCATTGTGAGGGAGTATTGTTTGAGCTTGCGAACCACTAATGGAATGAGTGGGAGAGGCGGAAAAGCATATGCAAATTTTCCTGACCAGTTCATCCATAGCGCATTGCCTTTGGACAATGGGTGTGGATATCTGGAGGCGAAGCTTGGGCATTTTGGTGTGTGGCGAACAGATCTATATGTGGATGACCCCCCATGTGAAAGAATGGAAGGAGAACTTGAGGATGAAATTCCCATTTGTGGATCTGCTGTGTTTGACGACTGAGCAGATCCGCGATCTGATTGTGTACTCCCGGGAGATGTTGTGCGAGGAGGTATATGTTTTGAGGAATAGCCCATCTCCATATGCTTTGCGCTAGTCGTGAAAGCTGAAGAGTGTGTCCCCCCCTGTTTTTGTATGTAGTACATTGCTGTCATGTCTGTACGTACCAAGACAGCTTTGCCTACTAGCAAGAGTTGAAAAGACTTTAGTGATAGAAAGATTGCCAGTAACTCCAGGTGATTTATGTGGAGTTGTTTTTGTTGATGGGTCCATATGCCTTTAACAGTTTGGTTTTGGAGATGAGCTCCCCAGCCGGTGAGCGATGAGTCTGTTGTTAGCACTATCTGTGGAACCGGGTCTAGGAACGGCCGTCCTTTGGACATGTCCTTTGGACATGTTCCACCACTGCAGAGAGCGATGTGTGCGGCTGTCCACCAACACCAGATCTGACAACTGACCTTGAGCCTGGTTCCACTGATGTGCCAAACATTCCTGTAATGGCCGCATCTGGAGTCTTGCATAAGGGACGATGAGGATGCAAGAGGCCATCATTCCGATTAACTGCATAAAGACTCGAACTGGTAATGTGTTGAGGCTGAAATTGGGATATTAGAGCCTGCATGGTGCGGATCCTGACTGGATTGGGGTATGCTAGGGCTTTTGAGGTGTCCAGAGTGGCTCCTAGATACTGTTGTATTTTGGATGGTTGAAGGTGAGACTTGGTGAGGTTTACTGTGAACGCCAAGTCGTGAAGCAATTGGATGGTTTGGTGCGTGTGTTGTACACAAGTGTTGTGAGACTTGGCTTTTATGAGCCAGTCGTCCAAATAAGGAAACACGTGGATGTGTTGTCTTCGTAAATGAGCTGCCACCACTGCGAGGCATTTGGTGAAGACTCTGGGTGCTGTGGTCACTCCGAATGGGAGGACTTTGAACTGATAGTGTTGACCGTCTACTATGAACCTGAGGTATTTTTTGTGAGAGGGATGAATAGGAATATGAAAGTAGGCGTCCTTTAGATCCAGAGTGGAGGGGAAGTCGCCTTGTTGAAGTAGTGGGAGCACCTGGAGAGTGACCATGTGGAAGTGGTCTGATTGAATGTAGAGGTTTAGGGGTCTGAGGTCCAGTATTGGCCTGAGAGAGCCGTCCTTTTTTGGGATTAGAAAATAGAGCGAGTAAACCCCAGTGCCCTGATGATGTAAGGGGACTGGTTCTATTGCGTTTTTTTGAAAGAGAGAATCTCTTGTTTTAGAGGGGTTAAATGTTCCGTGGACATTGGACGGTGTTTGGGAGGGATGTGTGGGGGATTGGAGGAGAGTTCCAGGCAGTAACCATACTGGATAATTTGTCTTACCCACTGTGATAGACGTCCCCCGACAGGTGTGGAGTGGTCGGGGGGGAAGTGGAGGGAAGTCACTGTTTGGTGGTAGGGGAAGTGCGGATGTTGTTACCGCGTCCTCTTCCCTTATTGTTGTTGCCCCTGTATCCACCCCTAAAATATCCTTTGGAAAAGGAACTTTGATTGGGGCTTTTAAAAGATGAGGAAGGCTGCTCTGATGTATTGATTTTGGAGCCACCCCTGTAAAAGGAGCGACAAAAAGAACCTCTATGAGAAGGTGATTGCAAAGCCCTCATAGATTTTGCAGTCTCTATCTTTTTTCATCTTTTTCTAAAGATGTGTCGACTGTAGGCCCAAAGAGATGTTCTTGGTCGAAAGGCTGGTTAAGAATACTGGTTTGCACTTCTTGTTTGAAACCGGATATCCGGAGCCAAGCGTGCCTGCGTAGCAAAACGCTGGTATTAACGGCACGAGATGCAGTATCAGCGGCATCAAGAGCACATTTAATGGATGTATTCGTAATTAGTTTGCCTTCTTGTATCAGGTCATTTGCCTTGTCCTTATATTGGTCAGGGAGATGCTGGATAAGCTTCTCAAGCTCATCATAGTGAGCTCTGTCATATCTTGCCAGCAAAGCTTGGGTGTTGGCAATTCTCCAATAATTTGCAGCTTGTGACGCAATCCGTTTTCCGGAAGCGTCTAAAAGTTTGATTCCTTATCAGGAGGTGGGGCGTCGCCTGTAGTTTGTGAATTGGCCCTTTTACGTGCATTAGACACCACAAGGGAGTCTAAAGGGACCTGACCCTTGATGTAAATTGGGTCGTTGGGCGCTGCCTTATATTTTTTATCTATTCTAGGGTTAAGAAACCTGGTCCTGACGGGGTCTTTAAATACTTCTGGTGCATGTTTAAGTAAGCCCTTCAACATTGGTAGGGTGTGTGTGTGTGGACTTTTGTGGCTGAGCGAAAGTTTCTAATAGGAAGTCCTCCTCTAAGGGGTCCGAGTGTAATTGTACCCCGTGATATTGTGCAGCCCTGGTGATTAGTTGCGCAAACCCCATGTTGTCATCTGGAGGGGATGGGCGAGAAGGATATAGGTCCGGGTCATTTTGTAGATCCGGATCAGTATTATAATCCTGCCGGGAATCTAGATCTTGTGGGATGGTATGTGAGTCGTCATCATCCCTTTGTGGATTTGTGTTCCCATCCCCACCCCCATAATCACTATCCTCATCAAGTGGTGGAGGTGAAATTGAGGGTTGTGGGGAATGTACAGGAGAAATTAATAGATTGGGATCAGTAGGAGGAGGAGATGGTGGGGGAGGTGGAAGAGGTGGAGAGGTATTAGTGCCTATATTTCTTTTTAGGAGGAACTGGAGAATCTTGTGAATAGTCCGGTTTCCTTTTAGGTGTGGAAGTAATACAACCAGTCTCTGGGTCAATATGTATTGTTTTCTGCTTTGGATCTGGAAGATCTGGTACAGAAGGGTGTTTGGATCCAGTGTCTTTTTTCGGAGCGGAAGATTTATGGTGCGTATGTTCCTTTGCCTTATGAGGAGTTTTATCCTGTTTAGGCTTAGGTGTAGTAGTTTTCGGTTCGGGGACGTTTTTCGGCTCCGAAGACTTTGGTTTAGGCTGCTTCGGCTCCGAAGGCTTATCTTTTGGCTGTTTCGGCGCCGAGGCTTTCGGCGTCGAAGAGGTTTTCGGTGCCAGTGGTGGCACATTTATGTGTTTGGGCTTCGGTGCCGAAGGTGTTTTCTCGGTACCGGAGTGTGGTTGGCTCGAGCCCGAGCCGGAAGGCTTGTCTTTTGGTTTCATAGCCGGGCCAAAGGGCGGGGCGTCTGAAATATTTGGTCGGTGTGGACCTAGGCCCGAGGGCGAAGGTGTTACCGGAGCCTCTTGTGTAGGAGTGGGTAGGACAGGGGTCTCGGTACACACGGCCCGCTGAGCTGGAGTGACTGCATCGTCGACATCGGCCTCGGAGACTGAGATCTGTTCTTCCTCGGCTCCTTGTTCTGGAAGGGTATCGGGACCTGGTTCAAAGATGTCCGGAATTGAAGCGCTTCCCCGTACATTTCGTGGCGTCGAGCCAGACGATCACGGATGGTTTTCTTGGACCTGAAAGATAATCAGGCCTCGCAGGTGTTCTCTTCATGCTCCGGAGAGAGGCAAAGATTACACACCTGGTGTAGGTCAGAGTGTGGGAACTTAGCACCACACTGGGGACATTTTTTAAAGGGAGTCTGTTCCATCGACGTCTAACGTGGTGGGCGCGGGTAGGCCCAACGGCCCGCGTTGAAGTCTAGGTCGAGTAGCTTGATTGTAGAAGATGCGCGTCGAAAGGGAAACGCAATCGAGACAATACCGTCGAGAGGCAAGTGATTGCGCGTCGAAGGGGGTTTCGATAACGACACCGACCCGGAGCGCAGCAATTCACATCCGAACCCGATGGCAGAAAAAAAACAATCTGAAGATGGAGTCGATGCCCATGCGCACTATCACCATAAGGAGGAGTCTCCTATCTCGTGACTACAAAGACGTCTTCCAAGACAAAAACAAAGTGCAAACATCCGAGCCCAACACCAGATGGCGATCTATGCTAAAGTATACAATCTACAGCTCATATGCCTCGAACATCGACTTACACAACCAATCTCCAGGGAGTTAAGGTGAGTGGTGGGCAAGTTCCAAGGCAGCACCAACAGTACACCACCAGCGGCACAAGGGAAGACTGGTGCAAAACAGCATCTGGAGCCCAATAGGTTTCCATGGGGATCGGTCACTATAAAAAAAGGCTGCAGGTTCCGGCTCAGAAGGTAGTCGGGGTTAACCAACAGACGGCTGCAAGGCTTGCGATGCTCGGGGCTGTAGGGACACCTGGGGTCCTCTTCTCCATAGCCCGGAGGCGACAGATGCAAAGGTGTCTTTAGGTGTCTGGTTTCGCTTACCGGGAGTAGTCACAGTCTAGGGGGCCAGCATGCAGAGGCTGCTGGTGACGCCCGGGAGTCCACGAGTAGGAGAAACCACGATGGGCTAGGGCTCTTAAGGGCTGGGAAACCTTGTTGGCACCAGTGGTCTACTTCAACTCAGGCCAGAGGCGACGGGTGCAGTGGTGACTTCGTGCATCGGGTTTTGGAGGTTCCAGAGGCCTCGGAGTCTTTTCTTTTGGAGATTCTGCAGGACACAAGGAACAGTTCTGCTGTTCTTTGGGAGGTCATGGTCTTTATTGAAAAGGAAGGCAGTCCTCCCATTTTTTTCGAGGCACAGCGCAGGATCAACAGAGAACGGCAGACAGGACAGTAGGGCTGGGGACAAGTCAGGTGCTCTCTTCAGTCTTCTGCTTTTGCGGCTCTTCGTGTTCTTCTTCGTAGGTCATCAGGTCATGCTTCTCTGGTGCCAGGGACTTACCGAAATACTGAATTTAGGGGTGTCAGGGGAGTTTAGGATAGTAGCCAATGGGCTACTGACCCTTGGGGTCATTAAGATCCATATATGACCACTTCCTGTGGGAAGTGGCAATAACCCGGTCCCAGAATTCCCATGTATGCCATCACAAAGATGGCTACTTCTAAAAAATCGTATCCACCTCACAGCAGCCCACCTTAAGGGTGGTACTAGCCTGGAGGTGGCACGCCTACCTGACTAGCTAATCTTCCCGCCAGGACAGGTGCCAAGGAGGCTCTGGACAGTGGAGGGGGGGGGGGGGGGGTTCCCCTCCTTTGAGGGGAGCCAGATTCGCATTCCAAAGGCGGAATCTTTGAAGGTCGGCGGCCCAAGGAGGCTAATCAGTAGGTCATCCTGTGGGAGGTGGTGTTACACCCTCAGCCCGGACAGGCTTTTTTCTGGGTCTCCTGACAGCAAAGGATCTCACCTTAGGAGGTCAGAAAAGCATTTTGGGCGGCAGGCTGGCTGAAACCAGTCAGCAAGCAAACCAGAGGCCTCAGGTTTTCAGGGGGCGCCTCTCAGGTTTTCAGGGGGCACCTCTGAGGTGCCCTCTGGGTGCATGACACTGGCATCAGTGTGGGTTTACAAATACGAGATGTTGGATACCAAACATCCCTATTTTCAGTGAAGACATCATGTAGCTTGGGAACTCGTTTTCACCAGTGTCCAGCACATGCTTTAAAATGGTTTCCCTGGTCACTTGCACTGGCAGTAATTAAACTTACCAGCACAGGGGCATATCTGCGCGTGGAGGTATGCCTTCAAATGTAGTACCAAGCACCCTGCCGTAGGGCTGTCAGGCCTGCTGTAAGGAAGATTTACAAGTATCCCACTCCGTGGTAGTGGACATGGCACACAGGGATGTGTGTCGTGTCTTCACTTTTGTCTACACCAGGATGCAGCCTGCAATGGCAATTGTGAACGTGCTTGGGGTGGCACAATTTGTGCTGCAGCTCAGTGTCCTTTTAAGTATCTCAGGCCTCAAGTACCAGGGTACCCTTTACTAGGACTTGGATGCTAAAGGTTTTGCCAATTGGGAAACAATTGTACAGTTTTGGGAAAGTGCTCTGGCACTGGGGACCTAGTTACCAGGAACCCAGTGCACTTTCAATCAAAATCACATCATTTACCAGGCAAAAAGTGGGGGTGACCATGTCAAAAGCGGCACCTTCCTACAGAAAGGAATCCAAGCAGATACTATTTACTAAGATTTTATTACTTTATCAGCTTTGCTCTAGAAAACAGTTATTGCATCTGTAGACCTTACAACACAGACTTATCTATGTCAATCTATATTTTCTCTGCCTCCACTTACCTTCATGTGTGAGATTTGGTCCTGTTCCCAATTGAAACGTTTCATTTGATTCTCCTCCAACTCCAGTCGAGTCTTCACATACTGATCGTAATTTCCCTGTATGACAGATAACAAAAGCCCATGAGCTTAACTGTAAAATAACAGTCAGTACAAAAGTGAATTTCATCCAGATAAACGTGAGATACTCCTTTAGTCTTCATAAGGACACAGGGTCATTGATCCATTGGTTATATATAAAAAGAAATAAATGTCACTAGAGAGGGAAAAAAAAACCTCCGAGATACTGATGGTCAGCTTCAGGGGGAAGTTATAGTTTAAAAAGGCACTGCTGCAGATTCTGGAGCTTTAATTTCTTTTCTCCAACCCGGAAATGAGAGCCAAGGATGTGGCTGAATTTCACATGCCTGACAATCCTCCTTCCCAAACATGGGAATACTTTTATGGACTGCCTAGCCCAGTCCTAAAATCTAAGACAACATTTTTTTCCCTGCAGAAGCAATTGGTAAACTAAACTTTTGTGACACCATGTCACTGCGTTTGTGAAATTTATAGAAGACTATATTCTCTTTCTATGGTCACCATCTTGTGGAAACCTTTTCACACTGGTCTAGTGTCAGTGTGGGAGTTAATGTGCCACCCCCCCCTCCCCCAACAGTATTTAATGGCACCACTTGCGTGTCTGCACATCAGTAGCACCAAAAGCAAGTTAGTCTATGCCCTGGTAGCGTCAAGTGCCCATTATGCTGCCCCAAACATTGGTTCAATGATCCATCTCTATCACCTTCCATTCTGTCCTTCCCTTTACTTTACACCAGTTATGCTCCAACATGCCCTAATGCAGAATTCTATTTGGGAGACCTCTCCTTAAGATACAATTTTGTCTCTGCCCAACCAAGTGTTTTGCATAAATTGCCGGATTGTTCAGAGTTGCTCATTAATTTCTCCTCAGACTTTAATACATGTATTTCAAGGCACATAATCTGCACTATCCATCCATCATTTAAAATGTGAATTAATAACGCCGTCCCTAAAGAGCTAGGCACTGGACTTACAAGTCTTAGAATAGTAAGTTATCTGTCCCAGATTTTGCCTTGGCAGTTCCTTCAATGTACCCATCACTTAATCATACCCACTTATATCGCACTGGGGCTAGGTTAGCTGTCATTTGTAACCAATCCACTGTATTTTGATTTGATTGCATGAACCCCTTTGCACATGCTGAGCTCAAAGCAATGCATTATCCTTGGCCTTTTCTTCTGTCTAGTGGAGTATCGCTCGCCTGCACTGCGTCATGCTTCATCCCAGACTTTAGTTATTCAACTCATTTACTTCTTCAACAATCTCGGCCTCCTATTACTGGTAACTGTAGGACGCTGGCTCTGTGCACACTATACCAAAATGAGGTATAGTGTGCACAGAGTCCAGTGGAACCCCAAAGGTAGGCAGAGGTAAAAGTAGAAAGCACCTTACTCTCCATTTGTGGTAGTGTGAGCGAGCAGAAAGGCTTTATCAGAGGGTAGTGTTAAGCATTTGTTGTACACATCTAATCAGCAAATGATGTCACACACTCAAAGACTGAACTCTGACCAATTTTGTTTGTATAAAAAAATATTAAGTTATTTTATTTCTAGAACCAAACCTAGCCTGGCACAGGTAAGTGAAATGAATGCTTTGCAAAATATTATTTACTGTTTACAAGTGAATGCAAGTTCAAATGCAGTTGTTTGAAATACAGGTAAGTCAAGGTATTGAAATACTGTACAGATTACTTTTCAGTCACTTTTTAGATTAGTTTTTGAGTTACTTTTTCTACTCAGTGTGATATGCCTAGATATCACACTGGGACATTTCTTAGAGCAAAGGTAAGCAAAATCAGTTTTGCACAATTGTAATTTTTCAGGTTTCCATACAAATTAACTCCACACTTAGAACATTTCAATGGAGTCCTACGGAGAGAAATTAAGTTATCGGTTACCAGGTAAGTACTCAGTCTTTGGAGTTGGGTTTCTGGAGTTAGAACAAGGGTTCCCCCAGGGTCAAGGATGCACTCTTGTTACACCCTCAGTGGCACTAGGGCGGCCGGGTGCAGAGTGCGGAGGCCCAATGTTATCCAATGGGGGATAAGGGGCCTCCGGCTGGTGGCTGCTTACGAGCAGGCCACTGGGTTGTGGGAGCAAAGCTCCTGGTGTTAGGCTCAAGGCAAAGGGGGATCCTGTTCAGCACAAAAAGAGCACCCGCAGCGGCGGCTGGGTGCAGGGTGCTGGTTTGGCGTCAGGTGCCTTGTTGATTTCAATGGGGATTCTCCTGTTTCAACAAAGACAGCAGGCTCTGGGACGAAGATCTTCTGGAGGTGACCACCGGTTGGAGAGGTAAGTTGGGATGCCTGGGGATGCAGGGACAGTCTGTTGGGCCACCCAAGGCCGGGGGGCTTCGGGTGCAGGGGTGCCTTTAGGTGTCGGGTTTCTCTTACCAGCTCCGGTCGCAGTCGGGGGGGAATCCTCCAGAAAGAGGCTGCAGGCTTCGCTGGGAGATTCGAGGCAGGTCAGAGATCACCAGCTCTCGGGTCAGAATCTCAGGAGACCTCCCCGTGGTGTTGGGCCACTCGAACTCGGCCTGTGGGCGATGGGTGCAGAGTCGCTGATTTGGCCAGAGCCAAGGTCTGTGGGTGAACAAATCCGGTGTTCATGGGAAAGTCTTTTCTGCGGAAGGCAGGGCAGGTCCTCAGGGTTCTTGAGGTTGCTGGCTGCAGGACACACCGGAGTTTCGCTTCTGAAGGTTCGAGGTGGGGACAGGACGGTAGGGCTGGGGCCAAGTCAGTGGGAGTCGTCCTCTTCTTCGCTTCACCACGGCTGTTCGGTCCTTCTTTTCTTCTTGTTCGTTTGTCTGAGGAGGCAAGGTTCGGGGGTGCCCCTAAATACTACCTAAATACTAGATTTAGGGGTGTTACAGGTAAGTAAAGGTTGGGACCAATGGGTCCTTTCCTTGGGGTGGGTACAGCCCTATTATGCCACCCTCCAGTGGGAGGGGGGCATATGCCTCACTCTGGCTGGCTGGGTCCCCCCATCTTCAAGATGGCGGGGACTGAGTTGTGCTTCTCCTCGCCTCCCCCACCTGAGGGGTGGGGTTGGCAAAGGTGGGCACACCTCCCTTCCTCACTTGGTTTTCCCGCCCAAAGTGGGGGTCAGAACAGGTGGGGACCAGTTACTGGAAGCAGCAAAAGGCCTTGGGAAGCTCACAAAGGCGGTAAGCCTTTGAAGCTTCCCCTTCGTGGACCCTGCCCATCCTGGGGGAGGAGTCTTGGCACCCCTCCCAGGATGTACATCGTTTCAGACCCTCGAGAGCAGCAGGCTCTCGACCCAGGGTTCCAGAAACATGTCTGGTGGTGGCAGCTGGTGAGCAGGGATGTGTGCCATGTCGACTTCACTTTGTTCTGCACCAAAACACGCAGCCTTCCCTGGTCACAGTGCCCTGGGTACCTGTGGTACCATTTACGAGGGGCTGACCTGTGGCCAGAAAGTGCCAACTGGGTCTTGTTTTTAATGCAGTTTTAGGGAACTAACATAGGCACTGGGTACCTGTTTGGCAGGAGCCCAGGGCACACTCAGTCAAAGTACATCAGCAGTTTAGCAAAAAGTGGGGGCAACATGCAAAAGGAGGGCACCTTCTTACAGTAACTAATTTGTGGTTAGTCACTCCTTTCATAATTCAGCTAGTTCTACTGAATCTTACTCAGTCCTTGGACTCACTCAATTAGGTCCCACTCATATTGTAGATTTCATAACAAAACTCAATCCTGGCATCTGTTACTCATGCTTCCTTCCTTTTTTTCCGTCCTTTAATTTGCTTTGATCACTCTGATTTCTCCTCCACCGTATTGAATCATTGTCCCTCCCCCTTGATACCTCTATGGGTGTAACAGTCTCAATGCAATTCTTGGGTCAGAAACTCTGGACTTCTCCATCCATCAAAACCAAATTCCCACAGACAACTCATCTGGTTTACTCAGGGACTCCAAGATCTTAAATTACAATGAAAAGGGGTTAAAGATCTTGGAGTAAAGACAATTCCTCTGCCAATCGCTCTGCCTATCGAGCTATTCTAAAGACATTCCAAAAGCTAGTTAAATAAATCTATATGTTTTGTTTTCTAAGCAACTTGAATACTCGTGCCCCTTACAACTTACACTTTTTCAAAAATTATTAATTCGCTTGTTGATCCTCACAGTTGCCCTCTGCAAGATTTGTCTCAATTCTTTTCACGACAAATTTAATATCAGTCTCTCTCATTTGAATCAACTTTGCCCCCATGCTCCGCTTGCACTGACTGGACAGCCCATTTCTCAGTTCTTACACCACTTTTACTGAAGTCCCCATCTCAACTACTTTCAGGCATTAAATCCTGTTCTCCTGATCTCTGCCAGGCGCACAGGTTTCATTTTTTTTCTCTAACATTATTAGTCCTATCCTTAAGGACCTTGGCAACCTTTCACTATCTAGCACCACTATCCCTCTTGCTTGGAAACAGGATCTTATGGTACCATTGTTGAAAAAACCTTCAGGCGACCAACATTTTTAGTAACGCCCATCCTCTCACTCCTTCCATTGGCAATCAAAATTCTTAAGAAAGATATCAACCATTACGTAGCTTCATTTTTTGAAGGCAACGGTTTACTCTTCTTACCATTCTTGCCAATCTGACTTTTGCCCCCTTTCAAAGTACTTAATATGCCTTGGTGTCCATTCTTGACAAATTCCGGCCCATTGTGGACCAAGCCTGCTCAGCCATAAAAATCGGTCATTAGCCATCTATCTTCCTTCTATTAGGTCTTCTCGTCTTTCGCTCATGCACTCAAGGCTCCTTTTAGTAAGACAGTGCCACATGTACGTAACTCTTGAAGTTGCGCTCATTAGGTCCTACAGGTTTTCCTTCAGGGAATATGCAGACAACACTCAACTACTTAGGGGACTATACTGTGAGAAAGTGCCCTCTTTCTGCATGGTTGCCCCCAATTTTTGCTGAATTGCTGATGTGCTTTGACCGAGTGTGCCCTGGGCTCCTGCTAACCAGAGCCTATGTTCTTTCCCTAAAACTGCATTGAAGCCTTAACCCAATTGGCATCTCTGGCCACAGGTCAGCCCCTGGTAAATGGTACCACAGGTACCCAGGGCACTGGTACCAGAGAAGGCCTCTAAGGGCTGCAGCACTTATTGTGCCACCCTTAGTAGAGGTCCTGTACCTTCACACTCTCACACTGCCTTTGCAGGCTGCGTGTTTTGGTGCAGAACAAAGTGAAGAGTCGACATGGCACACATCCCTGTGTCAAGAACAAAAACAGGGGAACCCTACTCACTACGGAACCAGGGTAGGCAAGATGCTTTCAGAAACAAGGGTTCCTGTGGACTAATATCTATTTTGATATTAATACTTTGCGTAATAGCAATGTAAAGGGTTAATGTGCTGTCAGAAGGCAAAGAACCACCAATACCAATGATTGAATATATCACATTAGATTTTATAGTATAGAACGGAGGAAGCAGTATATACAATATCAAAAAATAAGCCAAAATTAAATAAATTGTGCGTAGTGTCCCAGTGAAAACAGGAACCTCAAATAACAGTGCTAAATTGTGACAGTATTTTTTACAAGGTTTCCATAATTCTTTAAAAGTCGACCATTGTGTATATACAGAATGTGCAGCAGCTATATACAATGATATGCGCTTGTTAATGGTTCGCTTTTGCGTTGTGTCAACGACGTTTCGACCCTCTGTGCGGTATAGGGTCTCATCAGGACCTAGGGTTGTAGGGACATCTACGGAAAAAAAGGGTTGAAGTGGTATCAGCATAGGGCCCAGTTAATGGCACAGATGCGACTGAAAGGAGAAAGATTGTGGTGTGAATACCTGGTAGTTTCGCGCAGCCACGTGAGAAGTGTGTGCCAACCGTGAGTGAAAGGAATAGAAAAAAAGGTACTTACAATGGGACCCAGCCGGGTACTAATTGTGGAAGAAGGAAAAAAAGAGGATTGGATTAGAACCTAGAAATGTCTCATCTTAAAAATTCCTCAGATGGCATGTAGAAGCGCTTTCCCCAATTGTGAGAGGAAAGAAGGGGCTGCTTGTCAAGTATAGCACAGCGTTTCAGTTGGCGAATAATACACTATAGCATAGGATGGCTAATAGTGTAACGGGGGAACTCTAGGAAAAAGAGGAGGAACTTATTAGCTTATGTCTTCCAAAATCAGAAATACCCCAATTATGTAAAGAGGGGTAATCTTTACCTGAAACGCAATATTAATGGGCTATGGAGCTCCCGTTTCATCAGATACGACGAAAAGATACTTCGTTATTACAGCGCTCTGTTGGTGATCATTCCCCAGGGTGCTGCCATCATTGTTATTGGTATTTTCAAGGCGAGTCCTGTAGGGAACAGGAATCGTGGGTAAATACCAGTTGTGCGCCAATGTACTGAATGTTTACAAAAAACGGGCCCTGTATTAGTCAGAGACCGTGGATATTCTGTGCACGTGAAAGCGGTTCGGCCAGAGAACGCTTTACCTTAGAAAACAGAGTTCCTCAAGAGAGCGGGACGGTCCACCGCGTGGTTTCACAAAGCCGCCCGAGTCAGCTTTGCCCAGGATCTAATGACAACGAGCGCCTTGTGACAGACCTCTAAATAGAGCAGGATCCCGCCGAAACCGGAATGGACCACAGGCATCATTGTCGAGTGCCGCGAGGTGGTACCATCCGGTTTTCGGTGACCAAGAGTAAAAAAATAGAAGAAAGACCTGATATTAAGATAAGAAAGAAAAAAGAGTAAATCAGATTAGAAGAAAGAAGAGTGTGGCCCAAAACGGGCTTGCGGGTCCAGGGTATATAATACCGGCAAAGCAGTTGTTTGGTTGTGTTTGCGATATTAAAGGCTGAATGCAATGATGTTTTTTGTAATTTTTAGCGACGCGTGTACCCAATTGTGTGGTAGTGACACGGGTGCAAGTGGCAATAAAAATGCGATCTTGTTTGTTGAATGGAAAACAGTGAGACAATTTCTCAGATCGGATACCGCATATTAACTTTGAAACAGACATTAGTACGTTTGTCATAAGGATCACATACCTAGGATAGTGGTGTGTAAGGGCAACGTTTTGGCCACAAATGCGACAATGTAGTAGTGTAGAGGTGTATATACAGCATTATAGCATGGCCCACATGGGTACATAAATAGTAGCGGTGCGATCCGGTTTCACACTCCATTATCCACATTATCTATTGAACACGACTGGTCACTTGTACATATATCATATCTATTTTGGAACTTAGCAGTGTTACCACGCCAGAGAGACAATCACATATGATCATATTTATAATTTGGACAACGGCGATAAAGTATATTATTTTTCTGTTTAGAGTGTAACAAGTATAGCAGTAAAAACCAGGGAATAGTGGGTTTGCTATATCCAGGAAAACATTGGTGTGTCTAACCACAAGTATTGGCACATGGTATGATATTTACAAAAAATCAATCAGATGATGCGAGCCAGAATATCTGTGACACATTTAACAGGGGTCAGGCAATGGTAACACCCAAGCTATATGTTGGCCACGGGGTCTGCTGGAGCAAACTTGGTCATATGTTTACGTATTTGCAGGTGTCAAAGCCAATTGTGAGGTTGCCTGTATGTAGGTATCCAGGTGTACTTGGGTATAAATTACTGTGTCAATGTGGTCACATAACCTCGCCATTCTTCAACAGAGTTGAGGCCCTCCTCTATGGAGTTAATTCTCTCTATCCAGCGACATTCAAGTCGTTGTAGGATTTGAGAGATGTCTCCACCCCTCTCCGGGATGCTGGCCATATCAATTACTTGCCACTTGATGTCATCTGCGATGTGATTTTTCTCATCAAAATGGGAAACCAGGGGGGCATTGGCTACCGATCTGCGTATCCGACTCCTGTGTTGTCCAATTCTGGCTTTCACTGGTTGCTGGGTTTGTCCGATATATGGGAGGCCACACGAGCACCATATGCAATATACAACGTTACGTGTGTTACAATTGGAAAAGAATTCCAATGTATGCTTGACATTTGCATGTTCAAATGTTTTGGTGTTGGATGTGGAAGGACATGAAACAGTTCCCACATTTATGGTGCCCATTGATTTCTGGTAGACCCCATGCTGAGTGTAGTGTTTTGGGTCTGCTCATGTTTGTCTCTGTAGATGATCTAACCAAGTGGTCTTTTATGTTTTTGCCCCGTTTGTAAGCAAACATGGGTATATCAATGCTTGGGTCAATACTTTTGATGATATCCCAATTTGTGGTTATAAGGTTACGGACTTTACTCGTGTGTGTGCCAAATGTGGTAACACAGATGAGTCTGTCTACTGACGGTTTTTCTTTGGTTTTAAGGAGTTCCTCCCTGGGGCAAAACCAGGCACGTTTCAATGATTTTCTCACCAATTTATTGGGGTAGACTCTGGTGACTAGCTTGGCTTTCAATATTTCTGCTTCACGCATGTAGTCTTCTTTGAGGGTACAATTTCTGTATAAGCGCAAAAATTGACCGAAGGGTAGCCCATCTTGTAGGGCACGTGGGTGGTAGCTTCTATTAGATAGAAGAGTATTTCTCTCCGTCGGTTTCCTATGCAGGGAGGTGTATAACATCCCATTGGCATGATTAATGTTCAAATCAAGGAAGGAAATGGACGATCTATGTACAGTAGACGTGAATGTTAAATGTGTTTGGATACTGTTAAGGTACAGAACAAAGTTGTTAAAATCTAACTCACTGCCTGACCAAATGAGAAAAATGTCATCAATGTACCGTTTCCAACATTTAATGTTGGCACGGTACAGATTGGTGACACTTTATGCAAATTTTTGTTCTACATAGTCCATGTATATATTCGCCAAATTGGGCGCAAAAACTGCTCCCATGCTGGTACCAGAGCACTGTTGGTAGTAATTACCACCAGACACAAAGTTTGTTTGTAGTGCAATGCGTAGTAGTGATATGATAAAGGAGGTGGGTACCTGAATTGGCCTAGGTCTTGTCTCTAGTAACATCTCTATTACTTGAATACTTTCCTCCTGGGGTATGTTTGTATATAGTGAGGAAATATCAAGGG
Source organism: Calotriton arnoldi (assembly GCA_963921515.1). Classification (NCBI taxonomy): domain Eukaryota; kingdom Metazoa; phylum Chordata; class Amphibia; order Caudata; family Salamandridae; genus Calotriton; species Calotriton arnoldi. The sequence goes on from CAWUFW010011471.1 coordinate 424,575, forward strand.
TCACTAGCCAGTCAGAGTCAATATCATACGGCATTCCTTCAATCAGGTTGATCATATACATCGTATCTCTCACATACGTTTCCTGGACAGGGACAAAGTCTTTAATAAAATGATCTATGTATCTCCCGATGGGCTCTAAGATGGACCCACATCCAGATAAAATGGGGCGACCTGGAGGATTAGTGGTACTCTTGTGTATCTTTGGTAATGTATACAGGACCGGGGTTCTGGGACACTCTGTATCAAGGAACTCAAACTCCTTTTTGGTGATATATCCTTCACTTAGCCCTTCTGTGGTGAGACGCAGTATGTCATAGAAAATATCTAGTAGTGGGTTGGCACGCAATTTCTTATAGTGCTTTTCTTCTCCAATTTGTTTTAGGATCTCTGTCATAGTCCTTGCGATCCTGAACTACAATCACGCCCCCTTTGTCAGCAGGTTTCAGGATTATGGCACTGTTGGAAATGGCCCTTTTTGCAGGGTTATCCCCAAACTTTTTGCTTTTTCCTCCTATTTTTCCCTGACCTGTTTGTGTTGGTTCTAGGACTCTGGGCACTTTACCACTGCTAATCAATGTTAAAGTGCTTATGCTCGCTGTGTAAATTGTGTTATGGATTGGTGTTTCCATGATTGGATATTTGATTTACCTGTTAGCCCCTAGTAAAGTGCAGTGCGTGTGCCAGGGCATCAAATGCTACCCGGGGGCCTGCAGCACTGGTTGTGCCACCCCCGTGAGTAGCCCTGAAAACGGTAACTCAGACCTGCCATTGCAGAGTCTGCGCGCAGTTTGTAACTGCCATGTCGACTTGGCCAGTGCACACACTGGCCAGTCCCTAACCTTCCCTTTTCTTACATGTCAGGCACCCCTCAGGTAGGCCCAAGGTACACCTGTGGGCAGGGTGCAATGTATGTGAAAGGTAGGACATGCCCCGGTGTGTGTGGCATGTCCTAATAGTGAATTACAGCCAATTTCGTTTTTCACTATTGCAAGGCTACCAGTTACCCATAGGACAGAATGGGAGGTTTGTTAATAACATCTTATGAACATAACTGGCCCAGGGAATTCGGTAAGAAAATGAAGTTTTGTATGCCTGAACTCAGAATCTAAAGATGCCTCTTTTAGTGAAGGTGATTTTTACATTCTGTGTTTGAAAATACCACTTTTGGAAAGTGGGTATTTTCTTGCTCAGTCATCCGTGTGCCTCTGCTGGAATGTGGATTGCATGTCTGGGTTTTGGATGACAGAAGGCTGGGGGAGCAGGAGGGGCGCCAGATGGTCTAGGTAGGTCAGGAAAGGGCTGAAGAGACCTGGGTTACGATGGGGAAAGGGGGAGGAGATTTCCTTGCACCTCAAAGGGCCTGCTCTGCCTCTGACAAATGCTGTCTCCACCTCCTGCCAGGAATTCACACCAGAGAAGGCAGAACTGTCCTGACCGGGCACAGGCCCTCTCTGCGTAAGAGATCAAAGGATTTTTGGACATAAATGCTGGGTCCCAGACCCATGAACTTTAGAACTCATCTGGAACAAGAAGACTGCCAAGAAGAAGAGCCGGAGAAGCTGCGAAAAGGAACGACTGCTTTGCTGGGTGCTTTGCTGGGCTGACCTGCAGTGGCTGCTTCTGTCTTGGGCAGTGAAAGGCCTGGACTGGACTTTCTGCAACCTAATTTGTGAGTCTCTCCAAGGGCTTGAGGTAGAGCTTGCCCCCGTTCACGAAGTCTCAGGAACAGCAAAGACTTCAAGTTCTTCGACCCGCAGCACTGGGGACTGTGTGTTTTGTGCTGCAACCCGAAGAACACCAACTCGACGACGTCTACGACGCCACTGCCGGCTCCATGTCCTGAAGGCACCAGAGGGCACCGCTACAACGCCGCACCGCAACCCTGGTCTCACCAACGACGCCGGTTGACGCCGCCACCGAGCCGCTGCTTGCACCGCGACCTGTGGGCACCGCACTCCGCACCGCCTCGCTTCACGCCGAAGCTTTGGCACCGCAGAGAGCACCGCGACCCTGGTCTCACCGACGACGCCTGTTGACGCCGCCACCGAGCCGCTGCTCGCACCGCGACCTGTGGGCACCGCACTCCGCACCGCCCTGCTTTACGAGGACGCCTTGGCCTTCCTGACGCCGCCACTTCCCGCCGAAATCAACGCCGCTGCTTGCACCGTGGTTCGAGGGCACCGCTCGTAAGTCACACGAAGCACCGCCCTCATCCCACACCGCAGCCTTGGCCCACCGACGCAGGCACCATCGACTCCCGCTCGTCAGCCGACGACCGCTTCAGCCGCGACGACGCCGCTGCTTGCACCGCAACCTGCTAGCACCGTGACGAGCACCACCTTCATCTCGCACCGCGACCCTGGTCTCACCGACGACGCCATCTGACACCGCCACCGAGCCGCTGCTCACACCGCGACCTGGGGGCACCGCACGCCGCACCGCTGCGCACCACAGCACCCGACGCCTGTAGGCGCCAGCGCTCTTGATCCCATCAGAAAGGGGCTCGACCTGCAACGCAAGAGACTTCAAGGGCCCCATCGCCCTGCATTTCTGAAAGGTACTGTTTGCGGGTCTTCCCGACACCGTAGTTGGCCTGCGACCCCGCGGTCAGCCAGAACTGTTTTGGATTTGTGTGTTCACGACGCCGTGGTAGCCCGGACGGAGCTATCCACACAAGGAACTCTTTTTAATCAACGTATTTTTGAACTGTGAACTTTTAAGTATAGTATTGTGGATTTTTATCGTTTTTGGTCTTGTTTTAATTATATAAAAATATTGGATATTTTTCTAAACCGGTGTGTTGTCCTTTTGTAGTGCGAACACTGTATTACTGTTGGTTATGTGCAAATGCTTTACACACTGCCTCTAAGATAAGCCTGGCTGCTCGTGCCAAGCTACCAGGGGGGGGAGCAGGGGTTATTTTAGACGTGTAACTCCCTTATCGTGACTAGAGTGGCGGTTTTTGCCTGGCTTTGGCCCACGCCCTAGCCTACCAAAAAATCCCATTTCTAACAGGAACTATCATTTTTTAGTGCATTAAGTGCCTGACGTTCTTGCAATGTAATGTTATAGGGTATGTACTGTTTAGTAGTTTTTAATTTGTCCAGGGCTTGTAGTACAAGCTTTTCAAAAGCAAGTAGTTCAAGTGGCATCATAGCATTAGTGGGGAAAAAAGGTTGACGGCGGTCGTATGCCTGTCACTGAGTTTTGTGTGATAAGTTCTTTTTCTCTGAAGAACAATTTGAGACGTATCTTTCTAAAGAATTGAAAGATTTCTGCCTTTAAGTTGAAGTTAGTTCTTTCTGTTATCACAAAGGACAAACCCTTGCTCAGGAGTGATATTTCTGAGGATGACATTATGTGATGAGACAGATTGAAAATGGGAATGGTCGACATTTTGTCCACATCTAGCCCTAGTACGGTTGGGGACCCCACTGATGATGTTTCCGCCGTGTTTGTCGTTCCCCTGGGTACCGATACCAAGTCTTGCCTTTGGCTTTCCCTCCTCGGTCTAAAAAAGGCTGGCCTGATCGGTTATCTGGTCTGCTGGGACCTGGTTGGGCGTCACTCATCTGATCCTCCTGAGGATTCAGAAAATGTAATGGGTTGATTTCTCCTGTACCTTCCCCACGTGTTCGGTCTATTATGCTTCCCAATTGTGGATTAATAGTCGTCTCGAAGATAGGGATACGCTCTTTCTTTTGAAAAGTTCTTAAGGTCTTTAGTAACTTTATCCGCTTTTTTCTTCAGTTCAAAGGAATTTAAGTCATCAATGGTTTTGTTCAATTTCTCCAACAATGTTTTGGCCTCTGAGACTCAGTCACCCCCAAGAAGTTCTTTCTCTAATTCCTCAATTTCTTTAAGTTCTGCCTTGGCATGTTCCAGTGCTGTTTCTACACCCAGAACCATCCAGTGGCGTGAACATGTCGTAGAAATATGACTGAAGTACAAGTTACTTACCTTCGGTAACGATGCATCTGGTAGAGACGATTCTAGCCGCAGATTCCTTCACGTAGAATTATCCCCAGGCGTGAGACTGGACCCGGAAAACTGTCTTTGCCCCAGCATCTCTGCGCGCCGGGGGGCGGTACCACGCCACTCCGCCCTGACGTCGTCTGCGGGCATGACGTCAGCGAGGTCACATAAGCCCCACCCCGGCGCGCTGACATCAGTTTTCTTCGGATAACTTTTCCGCGCCACAACGCGGAGCCATCACAAACAACTGTGGAGATTATGGGAACAGTGTGCGAAAAATCAGTGAAAAAGAGAAGAGAGAAACGAAAGGTGCGGAACAGCACCAATTGGAAAAGTGCCAAGCACTAAGGTACCAAAAAGACATAGCAGCGAAAGCCATAGCAGGGAAAGAGCAGAGCACCGCTCTGAGGAACAACCTTGCAAGCTAAGGCGACATCCCCCTGGAGGCAGAACACATGTGAAAAACGCTATAGCAGAAGAGAGAGAGAGAGAATCTGCAATCACAATCCACAACAGTGAAGGGGCAACAAGCCCGGAACGGAGGAGTAACAGCAATTCACCCCCAGACGACACCATCAAGGGGGGGCCGTATCCCCTGAAAGGAACGAAAGGGCCGAGGTACAAGCAAAAAAAAAAAACCCAACGCAGAGAACTGCAAGTAAAAGGGAGAAGAGTAAAAGTAGGCCCCTACACTGGAGAAAAAACCAGAGTGGAGGGATGCAGAAGCACACATGAACCAACCGACCTTGTATCATAAAGGAAGGGGTGGAACAATCAGCAGAACGAAGCATCCTGTCCGGGAGGAGACGAAGCAGACACCCACAGAAGACAAGCCACCCGGAGGGAGGAGAGTGCAGAAAACCAAACTGAAGGTCCTCGCAGAACGGGGAAGGGCGGGTCGTGAAGGAATCTGCGGCTAGAATCGTCTCTACCAGATACATCGTTACCGAAGGTAAGTAACTTGTACATCTGATAGAGACTACTAGCCGCAGATTCCTTAACGTAGAATAGATACCCTAGCCATACCCAGAGGGGAGGAGGACCTGCGAGAGAACCTCCCCAGTAGGAAGAAACACAGGGCCCCAGCAGGGCGGCCCAGCCCTCACCAAGCAGAAGTAAGCAAGAACGAGGCGAAGGGAAGGCCAGGAGAACCCAAGCCCATCCAAGGTACAACCGCCAGAAAACCCCATAGGGGCAGACAGCGCCAGAGGAGCACCAAGGAAGAAAAGAACCACCCCAAACTCCAGGGAGAAGAGGTAGAACCGGAGGCAGAGCCCGCCGCAGGAAAACACAGACACAGCGATAGGGGGCAGCTGAACAGGCATCAGCCTCAAGGCAGCGGACAAGGCAGGAGCGGCTCCACAGCCAAAAAGCGCAGGCGAAGAAGAAAGGCACAGTTGCGCAAAGCCCCAGCAGAACAAGAGGCAGGGGCACAAGGGAACACACCAAGGGCCACGGCGGTGGACCAGAACAAGCAGACATGCGCAGCCAGCGGCTGGCCACACCATGGAGCAGTGCACCCAGAACAAGCCAGGCGAATGCCGAGGACAGCGGCCAGGGAAATCCAGAACAATCCCCAAAGAGGGGCCGTGCCAGAGACACACACCGGCCCACGAAGAGAAGTGGGACCAGCCAGAAGAGAAAGAGGAGAGACACGGACGACGGACCAGCCGGCAACTAGAACACAGGAAAACCAGAAGAAACATAGCCCCCCTGGAACACCAGACAGAGGACCAGGCCGAAACGCCGGACAGGAAGGCGGAAACGCCACAACACGATGCCGTAGACAGTATGCCAGGCTGGTCTAGCGAACACAGAGAATGACAGACGCTGGAGCAGCGCAAGCTGCACCAAGACAAAGGCAAAAGACACTGCACCAGCGGTATACAGTGATGCCAGGAAAGGCAAGGAACCCGAAAAAGGGCAACCATACCTCCCCAGCGCAGGACAGAGCTATATAATAGCTACAAGTACCCCACCTTGGGCATGATACGTCCCAAGGAAAACATGGGAACACCTCTTAGGAAAAAATTCCGCAGCAGAGGACAAGAACATAAAGGACCTGCGGGTAAAACCACAGATGGCTTGCCAATCAGCCAAAAAAAGACACAGAAGGCCCAACCTGAGGACCTATATGGGTTTACCAACCGCCAAAAAACCACAAAAGCCAAAAGGGGGCTGTACCAGCAGCCAACAGTACAGAGGGGCCAACCTAAGGACCCCGAAGGCACGCCAAACCACACGGAAAAGGTGGGATAACGCCTCCCATAAAGCACCAGAGGACCGACAAGCCAAGTTTACGGAGGGGGAGGAGGCCGAAGCCCCGCAAGAAGCTGCTGAATGGCGGAGTCCGCATGGGTGTTAAACAAAAGAACCCTATCAAAAGGCAGGTCAACCAGACTCTCCCTAATATTCTCCGGAAAAACGCCATCCCTCAACCAAGCATGGTGACAGAGAGCTACTGAACTTGCCATAGCGCGGCCGAGAGCATCAGAAACATCTAAGGCTGCACGAAGAATAAACTCGGCCAGCTCCCGGCCATCCAACACATGGGGCCACAGAGCAGCGCGGACACCTTCGGGGGAGGCACCAGACAGAAGGGACTCCACAGAATCCCACAGACTGGAAGTAGCCCTGGCCAACACACAGTGTGTTGAGCGCTCGCAAAGCAGCACTAGAGGAAGCGAAGAGGTTACGCCCCCACGAATCCAACCACCGGGCCTCCCGTGACGGAGGAAACAACACCAAGGGCAAGGAAGGAAAAGCAGTTTGCAGAAGGACCCTGGGTAGAAGGGTGGAAAGAAAGGCAGACTGGATCGTGCGGAGCAGGTCGATGGCGATGGAGGAGCGGCTGAGGCACGGGATCACCCGTGGCAGGACGCCCCCAGAAGAGAAGTATGGAGCGAAGCTTCGAAAGGAAGAAGCAGCTCCCGTCCACCAGAGCCCTGATGGAGAACCTCTAACAAATGGTCCGTAGGGAATGGGGTGCCGGGGTCGCCCATGCGCAAAATGCCAGCGGCGGTGGAAATGGCCCGGACAAAAGCTGCACCCCGCCTCCGTAGGGCGTCGTGGTGGAGAGAGCAATTCCTCCGTGGGCGATGGCTGTAAACTAAGCCGGCCATCCCAGAGTCCAGCTGGAGGAGAAAACGGCCAGCCCCTGAATGGCGGAGGATTCACGGACGAGTGGGGGGCCTGAGGTGCCTCTGGGGAAGGCCAAGATCGCGGGGACGGCGAAGAGCCCTCCCTGGAAGACGCCGGGGAAAAAGCAACGACGCGGCGTCCCGTATCCAGGGAAGAGGAGACAAAAAGGTGACAAGCATCCTGAGAGGAGGGGACCTCTGGAGAAGAGTCGACGACCCGACGCCGACACGGTGCCGTGGAGTCCGCCACAGGCGCCGGTGCTGTGACCAGGGACGCAGAGTCAACCCCCACCACCACTGGCGCCGTAGGAGAATGGGGCGGGGTCAGAGCCGGGGCGGCTAAAGAACGGCGCCGAAAAGCCACCGACTCTACCTCCGACGAGGCAGCCGCCTGCGCGGAGGGCCGAGAGGGACCCGGGGAAGCGCCCCGGCCCCTAGCCAGCACCCGCGGCGCCGCCATGGCCGACAGCCGTCGGCTCCTGAGCGGCGTCGACTTAGCCCCCGACAAGGCCGCCGCCTGCCCAGAGGACCGAGGGGGACTCGGGGACGAACCGCGAGTCCCAGCGACCTCCTGCGACACCACAGGGACCCCCTCGGGGGTTTGCGGCGAGGCAGAGGCGCCGAGGGCCGAAGAGGGGAACCCCGTAGGGCCGCACCTAGACGACACCACACCCCCAAAACCTGGAGCCGAACCCGCCGGGGCCGGAGCCGCCGGCGACTCCGCGGAAGGCCCCGCACGTGGCAAGGGATCCACGGACGTCTCAGGAAGAGGAGGGGCCAAGGAAGCCTGCAGAGCTGCAGCATAGGCCTCCATTTGGGCCCTTGTCGCCCCAACGCCAGGTAGGGTGGCGACGAACGAGGCCGCATGTCCCGAGGAGAACCCGCGCCCTCAGCAGTACGGGGACCAGGCCTCTGGGACAAGCTATAAGACTTACCGGCGGGCGAGCGACGCCCCTGGGACCTCGGTGAAGGACGTTGTCGGAAGCGGCGGTTCTTGGACCCTTCCGCGGGGGACGGACGCGGTAACGACACCGATCTGGACAAACGGGCCGAAAGGAGTTTCATCCGGCGCTCCCGCCGGGACTTCGGCTTCAGATGCTGGCAAGCGTCGCAGTCCGTAGAATCATGGTGCTCACCCAAACACCACATGCAAATAGGGTGAGGGTCCGTCGCCGACATCCGACGCGCACAAGAAGAACAAGTCTTGAAGCCCGAAGGCATTTGCACACTGTTCCACAACGCAAAAGCGTGAAAAGAAGGCCTGAAAACAGGCCAGGGACACGGTTCCGCGTTGCACGCGGAAAAGGAAACTGATGTCAGCGCGCCGGGGTGGGGCTTATGTGACCTCGCTGACGTCACGCCCGCGGACGACGTCAGGGCGGAGTCGCGTGGTACCGCCCCCCGGCGCTCAGAGATGCTGGGGCAAAGAAAGTTTTCCGGGTCCAGTCTCACGCCTGGGGATAATTCTACGTTAAGGAATCTGCGGCTAGTAGTCTCTATCAGATATTGCCTTTAAATTTCGGGTCTTCGCGGAAAATGCCTGGGATGTTCCCAATCTGTAGTCCCAGTGGTATAATCCCTGCCTTAAGGTACTCTGCCAGCATACGAGCATGAAGCTCGGTTCTGACGTGCTTTTTCTTAGCTTTCTCCAATCTATCAAGCAGTTGTTGCCTAGGGCTTATACTTTTACTTGGCTCCGTTGAGAACAAGGACGGTCCACTGATAATTTTAGCAATGTATTCATCAGTATAGAGAGGTGCTTCACCCTCTGACAACATAACCCTTCGGGAAGGGGTAACCCTATATGCTTATAGGGTATCAGGAAAAATCCAGGTAACGGATAGATCCCTCGCGGTGCAGCCACCGCACTATGAGTCAAGACAAAAACAGGGGAACCCTACTCACTACGGAACCAGGGTAGGTAAGATGCTTTCAGAAACAATGGTTCCTGTGGACTAATATTATCTATTTTGATATTAATACTTTGCGTAATAGCAATGTAAAGGGTTAATGTGCTGTCAGAAGGCAAAGAACGAATAGTTTACCTGTCGGTGTAGTTTTACAGCTTGAAGACTTTCTGGATTCACTATGCTGTGCATTATTCCGCCATCTCGTGGTTGGGTCCGGATTCGTAGTCTTTTCTTTCTTTTTGTTTTTTTTATTGTTGGCCCAGGTGGGCGGCGACGCCCCCACCATTTGGTGTCCTCGGTGACGTCGTCGCGCTTCCTGCGGAAGCTCCCACCTTTGGTCGCCATCTTCGGATTCTTTTTTCTTTTGTAGTCTATGTCCTTTTATCCTTCTATTTTTCTTTTGATCCCTCTAAACCTTTTATGTAGTCTAGTTTTACCCTTAACCTCCTATGTTATCTTCCTGGCGGAGGCGGGTGGGATCGCTAGTGAATCCAGAAAGTCTTCAAGCTGCAAAACTACACCGACAGGTAAGAAACTATTCGTTTTGCAGCGTGAATCTTTCTGGATTCACTATGCTGTGCATAGACTTTGTAGCAGTATTGTTATTGGGGTGGTTGGGTGTAAGATGAGCATTGGTTGCTGAAAATGTGCTGTAAGACCTTCTGTCCTACTTGTGCCTCTTTGTTCATCTGGATATCCACACAGTAGTGTTTGGTGAACGTGTGCACGGAAGACCATGTTGCCGCTTGGCAAAAGTCTTGGATAGGTGTGTTCGCTAGGAACGCAACCGTTGCTCCTTTCTTCCTTGTTGAGTGAGCCTGGGCGGCTCCCTCTAATTCTTGTCCTGCCTGCTTGTGGCAGAGTTGTATTGCCTGTGCAATCCATCGTGCTATGGTATTTTTAGTTACTGGTCGTCCCAGGAAACTGCTTGCGAAGGAAACGAAGAGTTGTTTTGTTTTCCTGCACTCCTTTGTCCTTTCTATGTAGTGCATCACTGCCCTTCTGGCGTCCAGCGTGTGTAGCGCCTTTTCTGTGGGCGTTGATGGTTTCTGGAAGAAACTTGGTATCTGTATTGTCTGGTTAATATGGAACCGCAACATCACCTTTGGCAGGAAGTGTGGGTCCGTTCTCATGACAATTCTGTCCTTGTGTATTTGCAAGTAGGGCTCTTGTAGTGTAAGAGCCTGCAGTTCACTGACCCTTCGCAGTGACGTGATAGCCACCAAGAATGCCGTTTTTAGTGTGAGCATGTGCAGTGTGGTCTTGTGTATGGGCTCAAATGGTGATTTCATCAACTGTGTTAGCACAGTGTTGAGGTTCCAGCTTGGGGCTGGCATCCTTTTGGGGGGCTATTCTTTTAGCCCCCTCCAGGAATCTTTTGACCACCTGGGAGGTGAAGAAACTTTTCCCCGCTTCTCCCCTGGTGTAGGCCACTATGGCTGCTAAGTGAACCCTTAGTGACGAGTAGCTCAGCCCGCTGTGTAGTAGGTGCGTTAAGTATTGTAGTACCGTTGATTCTTTTGTGACCTTTCGTTGCAGTCACTCTGTAAGGCACCATAGTGAGAACCTTTTCCACTTTGCAATGTAGCACTTCCTTGTAGTGGGTCTCCTTGCTTCTCTGAGTACGGCCATAGTGCTTGGTGGTAGCTTGAGGTGTGTGAATTCTAGGTCCTCAGGAGCCATGCTGCTAGGCTGAGGCTCTCTGGTTCTGGGTGGAGCACTTTTCCGTCTTGCATTGTCAGGAGGTCTTTCCTTCTGCTGAACCTGTGCGCTGGTTCCTGTGCCATTTCCATTATTTGTGAGAACCATGACTGTCTGGCCCACTGAGGTGCCACCAGTATGAGTGTCATGCTGCTGCTCCTGCATTTGCTGAGTACCTTGTGTAACAGTGGTATCGGGGGGGAAAAGCGTATGCAAATTCGTTCGACCAACTTATCCATAGCGCATTTCCTAGGGACCTTTGGTCCGGTTGTCTGGATGCGTAATGTTGGCATTTTGCATTCTGGGGTGTTGCAAACAGGTCTATCCGTGGTGTACCCCATTTTTGGAACAGCCGCTGCACTTCCTGTTGGTTGAGCTCCCATTCGTGGGATGCCGACGTCTGCCTGCTTCTACATTGTCTATTCCTGGAAGGTGTATCGCCAGTAGGTCTATCCTTAGAGGGATGGCCCATCTCCAAATCTCTTGTGCCAGGCTTGATAGCGGTGCTGACTGTGTTCCACCTTGTTTGTTGATGTAGAACATGGTGGTTGTGTTGTCTGTTTGTATCAGCACTCTGTGGCCGTAAAGCTGCTTCTGAAAGGCTCTTAAGGCTAGGAACACAGTTTTTAGTTCTAGGTAGTTGATGTGTTTCACTGCATCTTGTTGTGACCACAGCCCCCTGACGCGGAGTCTGTCCATGTGCGCGCCCCAGCCCTGCTGTGAGGCGTCTGTTGTGATGGTCACTGTTGGAGTTGGCTGTGTGAATGGCTTCCCCTGTAATATGTTCTCTTCCTTCCACAACGCTATTTCTTGCTGCACTGCGTGTGTGACAACCACTAGATCTTCCCAACTCCCTGTTGCTTGTGACCACTGTTGCTGTATCCATTCCTGGAACGGTCTCATGTGCAGCTTGATATTTGGGACTAGGTGGATGCATGATGCCATCATCCCCATTAGTCTGCTCACCGTCCTCGCTGTCAGAACTTGCCCCTTGCGGTAATGACGTGTTTCCCTCAGGAGCGCTATAGTTCTCTTGTCGCTGGGGAACACTTTGGACTGTGCGCTGTCGATTTTTGCCCCTAAGAATATTTTGATCTGCTGCGGTTCTGTTGACGATTTCTCCCAATGTATTGAGAAACCTAGTCTGGACAGTGTTTGTATGACTTGTTAGATGTGATCTTTGCAGTGTCTGTATGATCCTGCTTTTACAAGCCAGTCGTCGAGGTAGGGGTATACATGTATGCCCTTTCTCCATAGGTGCGCCGCCACTGCTGCTAGGCATTTTGTGAACACCCTTGGTGCGGACTTGAGCCCGAAGGCTAGCACTGTGAACTGGTAGTGATTCTGGCCTATCACGAATCTTAATAGACGTTTGTGTTTGTGGTTGACGGGTATGTGCAGAAATGCGTCTCATGTCTATGGTCGCCATGTAGTCCCCTTTTTGGATTTGGGGTATTACTTCCTGAAGTGACGTCATTTTGAATTTTTGAGTTCTTACGAACTTGTTCAGGAATCTGAGGTCCAGTATTGGCCTTAGTGTTTCGTCTACCTTTGGCACTAGGAAGTACGTTGAGTATACTCCCCTGTTCCTTTCGTTGATTGGAACTGGTTCTATTGCTCTTTTTTTTTTAGCAGCTCCTCTGCTTCTAGACGTAGGAGTGAGAGCTCCTTTGCGGTCAGTGGCCGGTGTCTTGGTTTTCTGCCCGGGGGGTGTTTTTGGAGTTCTATGCAGTATCCGTGCTGTATGATGTTCAGTATCCACTTGTCCGTGGTAATCTCTCTCCATTGTGTGAGGAAGTTTCCTATTCAGCCCCCCACCGGGGTTGTATGCTCGGTGGTTATTTGTTTGCTGTGTGTGTTGCTTATTTTTTCCTTTTGTTGACTTCTCCTCTCCCTTGGTGTTGATAGGGGAGGGTTTGGTTTCTTTGCGGAGTCACTTTGAGGTGGGCTGCTGACCCCCTCTTCGGGACTGTCCCCGTCCGTACCCGCGTCCTCGAAAGGACTGTCCTCTGGGTTGATACTGCCAATTTTGCTGTTGTTGTCCCTGTTGGCTTTGGCCCTGGTTGTTCCCCTGGTATCCTTGTTGGGGAGATTGGTGGGCGCATTGCCTCCTCTACCATTGGGCCGCCTTGAGGGGGTTCCTCTTCTCATCCCCCTGAACTGCATTGCTCCCATGGACCTTGCAGTTTCGTTGTCTTTAAGCTGCGTCAGCTTTTCGTCGACTGGGGCTCCAAACAGTTTCTGGCCGTCGAATGGCGTGTTCAGGATATTGCTTTGTACCTCAGGTTTGAAACCCGAGATCCTGAGCTATGCGGGTCTCCTTTCAGTCACCCCTATCATCATCTGCCTGCTGGAGTTTTCTGCTGCGTCCAAGGCTGATTTTAGGCAAGTGTTTGCGATAGCCTTGCCCTCTTCCACTAGGTGATTAGCCCTTTGTTGGTGTTGTTGTGGCAGGTGTGTTACGAGCTGGCTCATTTCATCCCAATGCTGGTATGCATGCCTGCTGATGAGGGCGTTGGAGTTGGCGATGCGCCAGTGTATGGCTGCGTTCCTCTCCACCTTTCGTCCTGTGAGGTCTATTCGTTTGCTCTCCTTGTCTGGAGGTGGACCTGTGTTAGTGGGTACATTGGCCCTTTTCCTGGCCGTTGCCGTGATAATGGAGTCTGCTGGCCCTGACCCCTGGATGTACGCAGGGTCTTTTGAGGAGTGTTTGTACTTTTTTTCGCTCCTTGGTGTAACAGCCTTGCAGACTGCCGGTTCTTTGAAGGCCTCCCTTCCCTGGTCCAGGACGCTTGGAAGCATGGGTAGGAACTGGGACCTGGTTTGTTGAGGAAGTAGGGTTTCCAAAAGGAAACATGCCTTCGCCTTCTCCTCTTGCATTTCGACGCCATACGTTGCTGCAGCCTTTTGGACGACCACATTGTAGGCTCCAATGTCGTCTGGAGGCGAAGGCCTCGAGGGGTAAGAGTCTACCCCTTCTTCTGGTGAATCTGCGTCGAGGTCTTGCCAGTCTAAGTCTTGTGCTTCCGAGGGCGTCGAGTCCCGGTAAGACTGGAACTCGCCTTCGGCTTCGAAGTAGTCGTCCTCTTCGCCTTGTTCGTCGAGCGGTTCGGGTGTTTTCGGGGGTTTGATATCTTCGGTGTCGCCCTCCCCGAGTGCTTCGCTTGATTGCTTCGACGGAATGGCGTATAGCTTCATTTTTTCGTCGAAGTCTTTTTTCCGTTGCAGGATGCTCGCCATCTCTGCTTCGAGCCTTCTCCTTTTCTTCTCCATCTCGTGGGCCTTTTCGGCATCGATGGCTGAAGCGCTCCTCTTCGCGGTCTCGGACGTAGAGGATGACGCCGGGCCTTCTTTTCTGGGCGTCGAGGCTTCCTTTTCGGAGGTTACCTTCGACGCCCTTGGTTTTTCGGAGGCTTTCGCCGATTGGGAGTCCTTCCCGAAGGATCCGCTCGGCTGTTTGTCCTTGGTTGCTGTTGCTTTCGTCGAGTGTTTCGGCGGCAACGCTCCCTTCGAGGACTTGGCTTCACTTCTGAGAGTGTCGCTCGGGGCCTTAGCTTCACTCTTTCGAGCGTCGCTTGGGTGCTTCGGGGTCGACGTCTCCCTTACCTCCTTCGAAGTTTTCTTGTGGACCGACGACTGAGCAGTCTTCCGGTCCCTCTGCGATGTTGTCTTCCTCTCCACTCGAGAGGCCCAGGTCTCGGAGCGATGGAGGTGCTCCCTGGCCCTGCATGTTGTAGTTAGCCCTTCTTTGCCTCTCTCTCACCCGGAGGGTTTTCGGGGTGAAGGCCGAACACGCGTTACAGTTTTCGCTGATGTGGTCGAGCGGCAAGCAGAGGTTGCAGACTGGGTGCTGGTCCTTCTGGGCGAACTTGTGGTGACAGTTTTGGCAAAACTTAAACGGTGTCTTGTCCATACCCGCGCTCAGGGGGCCCCCTGTGAGCGCATTCTCTGCAGGCGTCGAGATTTTGGTCGTGGACCTTCTACCTCGTCGTCCTTCTCGTCACCTCCTGTACTCGTCTCCTCGTCCGGTGTCTTCAGGAAACGATCCTTTGGTGATTATTGTCAAATTTGAGATTCTTCGTCCAACTTTCTGGAACTTCTCGTCGACGATCCAGACCCCACGGCGGAAAAAAGAATCTGAAGATGGAGACCAAAGGTGGGAGCTTCCGCAGGAAGCGCGACGACGTCACCGAGGACACCAAATGGTGGGGGCGTCGCCGCCCACCTGGGCCAACAACAAAAAAAAAAAAAAAAAAAAAAAAAAGAAAGAAAAGACTACGAATCCGGACCCAACCACGAGATGGCGGAATAATGCACAGCATAGTGAATCCAGAAAGATTCACGCTGCAAAACCACCAATACCAATGATTGAATATATCACATTAGATTTTATAGTATAGAATGGAGGAAGCAGTATATATAATATCAAAAAATAAGCCAAAATTAAATAAACAATTGTGCGTAGTGTCCCAGTGAAAACAGGAACCTTAAATAACAGTGCTAAATTGTGACAGTATTTATTACAAGATTTCCATAATTCTTTAAAAGTCGACCATTGTGTATATACAGAATGTGCAGCAGCTATATACAATGATATGCGCTTGTTAATGGTTCGCTTTTGCGTTGTGTCGACGAAGTTTCGACCCTCTGTGCGGTATAGGATCTCATCAGGACCTAGGGTTGTAGGGACATCTACGGAAAAAAAGGGTTGAAGTGGTATCAGCATAGGGCCCAGTTAATGGCACAGATGCGACTGAAAGGAGAAAGACAGCACATTAACCCTTTACATTGCTATTACGCAAAGTATTAATATCAAAATAGATATAAGCCTACAGGAACCATTGTTTCTGAAAACACATCCGTGTGTGCCATGCCTACAACCCACTGCCCTGGCATAGGTCAGTCACCCCTCTAGCTGGGTGCACTATACCAGTGGAGAGGGTACAGGTGCATGAGCCCTGTACCCCTACAGTGTCTAAGTCCATTCTTAGACATTGTAAGTGCAGTGCTGCCATTAAGAGTATATGGTGCTGGGAGTTTGTCATTACGAACTCCACAGCACCATAATGGCTACACTGAAAACTGAGAAGTTTGGTATCAGACTTCTCAGCACATTAAAACCACACTAATGCCAGAGTGGGATTTAATGAAAAATGCACACAGAGGGCAACGTAGAGATGCCCCCTGAAAACTAACCTACAACTAGTGTCCAGGCTGAGTGGCTGCTTTCAGCTGCCACTACCAGACATGTTTCTGGACCCCTGGGTCGAGAGCCTGCTGCTCTCGGGGGCCTGAAACAATGCACATCCTGGGACGAGGTTGGGCAGAGTTCACGAAGTGGAAGCTTCAAAGGCTTGCCACCTTTGTGAGCTTCCCCAGGCCACTTGCTGCTTTCAGCAAATGGTCCCTACTGGTTCTGACCCCCAATTTGGGCGGGAGAGCCGGGTGGGGGAGGCGAGGTGAAGCACAACTCAGTCCCTGCCATCTTGCAGATGGCGGGGACTGAGCCAACCAGGGAAAGGCTTATACCCCCCTCCCACTGGAGGGTGGCATAATAGGGGGTGTACCCACTCCAGGGAAGGGACCCATTGGTCCCAACCTTTTTACCTACCTGTAACCCCCCTAAATCTAGTATTTAGGGGCTCCCCTGAACCTTGCTTCCTCAGACCAGAAGAAACTACAAGAAAAGAAGGACCGAACAGCTGTGCCAAACCTAACAAGAGGAAGGCGCCCACTGACTTGGCCCCAGCCCTACCGGCCTGTCTCCACCTCGAATCTGCTCCTGTGAAATCCCGGTGTGTCCTGCAGCCAGCAACCTCGAAAATACCAGAGGTCCTGCCTGCCTTCACCCACAAAGACTGTCTCCTGTGAACACCGGATTTGTTCATCTCCAACGTCTGACTCCGGCCGGACACCGCGAATCTGCCCCACTCTGCACCCGCCGTCCACGGCCCGAGCTCGAGTGGGCAAACCACGAGGAGGTCTCCCCACAATCCTGACCCGAGATCCGGCAACCCCTGACCTGCCTCAAACCTCCAGCCGACGAATGTAGGAAGCTGGCTCTGTATATACTATACCAAAGTGAGGTATAGTGTGCACAGAGTCCAGTGGAACCCCAAAGGTAGGCAGAGGTAAAGTTAGATAGCACCTCACTCTCTATTTGTGGTAGTGTGGTCGAGCAGTAAGGCAGTATCAGAGGACAGTGTTAAGCATTTGTTGTACACACTCGGTCAACAAATGAATTCACACAATCAAAGACTGAACTTCAGACCAATTGTTTTTGTATAAAAATATTCTTTTAGTTATTTTATTTTCTAGAACCAAGCAAGCCGGGCACAGGTAAGTGATAAGTACTTTGCAGTAAATATACAGATTGTAACAGTTTGGATTGCAATTGTAAATGTACTTTGATTTGATTACAGTAGTGTTACTGATAATGCAATGCTTTTCAGAATACAGTACATATACTTTGAATGGGATTTTCAGTAAGATTAGAGGTAAGTTACTTTTGAGATTACTTTTCTTACATAGAGTCGTATACCTGTATACTACTCAGGGACATTTCCTGTAAACAGGTAAGTAAAATCGTTTTTGTTAAACAGTACAATTTTAAAGAAGTTCTTTAGGTTTTCAAACTCCACACTTAGAAACTTTTCACAGAAAAACACTCACTGTTATCCTATGGAGGAAAATAGTGTTATCGGTTTTGAGGTAAGTATTTGGTAGTGGGAGTTGAGGTTCTGGAGGTAGACTCAGGGGTCCCCCAGGGTCAAGGATGCACTCTAGTTACACCCTCAGCGGCACTAGGGCAGCCGGGTGCTGAGGCCCAATGTTATCCAATGAGGGATAGGGGGCCTCCGGTTGGTGGCTGCTGGCGAGCAGGCCACAAGGTTGTGGGAGCCAAACTCCTGCTGTTAGGCTCAGGGCAAAAGGGGATCCTGTTTAGCACAAAAAGTGCACCCGCAGGGGCGGCTGGGTGCAGGGTGCTGGTTTGGCGTGGGGTGCCCCGTTTTCAATGGGGATTTTCGGTTTTCAGCTGCAGGCTCAGTCCAGGAAGACTTCCGGGAGAAACCAACAGCTGGGCAGGAAAGTTGGAGGGCTCGGGGACGTAGTTGCACCTAGGGTTCTTTTCTCCAGGGCGCAGGGCGGCTGGATGCAGGGGTGTCTTTTGAGGTCGGATTTCACCTTACTGGGCCACTCGTGGTTGGGGGGTGTCTCCGTCCAGAGGCTGCAGGCGACGTTGGGGAGTCCTGGAGGGGTCAACCCACGGTGGGCTCGGACTCTGGAGTGCTGGGGGACCTCGCTGGGACCGGTGGGCCACTAACTTGGGCCGTAGGCGACAGTTGCAGTGGTGGTTCCAGGAGTGGGGTTTCTTTTTCCTCAGCAGGCTCGGAGGCTTTCTTTGGTGATTCTTCTGACCAGAGCTGCTGTTCACAGGAGATCCGGTCTTTGTTGAAGGAAGTCAGTCCTCCCAGGGGTTCTGGAGGTCGCTGACTGCAGGACAAGACGATTTTTTGGCACAGGATTTCTGGAAACTGCAGACGGGCCGGTAGGGCTGGGGCCAAGTCAGTTGTTCTCTGCAGTCTCCTCTGCTGGGCGTCTTCTTTCGTCCTTTTTCTTCTTAGGTTGCAGGAATCTGCTTTTTTTGGTTCAGGGCTGCCCCCTAAATACTGTATTTAGGGGGCGTTTTAGGGGTCGCGAGGTCAGTAGCCAATGGGCTACTGACCTTAGGGTGACTACACCCTTGGTGTGCTCACCCCACGTGGGGGAGTGAGCACAATCCCTAATCCTGATTGGGGAGTGCCTGCCATCTGCAAGATGGCGGGCACTGAAGAGTGGGCTTCACCTCGCCTCCCCCACCTGAGGGGTGGAGTTGGCAGAGGTGGGCACACCTTCTGGGCTGGCTAGTTTTTCCCGCCTGTCTTCCTGCTGAAAAGGAGGGGAGACAGGAAGGGGGCCTGCTCCTGATAGGAGAGGCTGGGGGTCGCATTACAAAGGCTGCCAGGCCTTTGAATCTCCCCTGCCACAGATGGCTCTTCCTGGCCTGGGGGAGGTGTGAACACCTCCGTCCAGGAAAGGCTTTGTTTCTGGTGTCAGGGAGCGAAGGCTCCCACCCTAGGGGTCCAGAAACATGTCTTGTGGTGGCAGGCTGGTGTGTACCAGTCAGGGAACCCACCAGAGGCTGGTCGTTTTTCAGGGGGCATCTCTAAGATGCCCTCTGTGTGCATTTTTCATTAAATCCCACAGTGGCATCAGTGTGGGTTTAATGTGCTGAGAAGTTAGATACCAAACGTCTCAGTTTTCAGTAAAGCCATTATGGAGCTGTGGAGTTCGTAATGACAAACTCCCAGACCATGTACTCTTAATGGCAGCACTGCATTTACAATGTCTAAGAATGGACAGACACTGTAGGGGTTCCAGGGCTCATGCACCTGTACCCTCACCACTGGTATAGGGCACCCAGCTAAAGGGGTGGCTTACCTATGCCAGGGTAGTGGATTGTAGGCATGGCACACAGGGATGTGTGCCATGTCGACTTCACTTTGTTCTGCACCAAAACACGCAGCCTGCAAAGGCAGTGTGTGAGTGTGAAGGTACAGGACCTCTAAGGGTGGCACAATAAGTGCTGCAGCCCTTAAGAGGCCTTCCCTGGTCACAGTGCAATTAGTACCTATGGCACCTTTTACAAGGGATTTCATGTGGCCAGGGAGTTGCCAATTGGGTTTTGAAACAGTACAGTTTGGGGAAAGAACATAGGCCCTGGGTGTAGGAAGCTGGCTCTGTATATACTATACCAAATGAGGTATAGTGTGCAGAGAGTCCAGTGGAACCCCAAAGGTAGGCAGAGGTAAAAGTAGATTGCACCTTACTCTCTATTTGAGGAAGTGTGGGCGAGCAGTAAGGCTTTATCAGAGGGTAGTGTTAAGCATTTGTTGTACACACTCGGACAGCAAATGATGTCACACACCTCAAAGACTGAACTCAGACCAATTTGTTTGTGTAAAAAATATTATTTAGTTATATTTATTTTCTCGAACCAACCAGACTGGCACAGGTAAGTGTTAATGGTACTTTTCAAGGCAGGCTGAACAATACAAGCAAAATGAATGAAAATGACTTTGCTACAGGTTTGTAAATCTTTTCAATACAGTGGAAATTACTGTTAGGTTACTTTTGATTACTTTTCAGATTACTTTATGGATTACTTTTTCTTCTCAGTGTGATATGCCTAGATAACACACTGGTATAGGAAAAACAAGGGGACATTTCCTAGAGAAAAAGGTAAGTAAAGTAGTTTTTAGTTATTTGCAGTTTTTCAAGTTCTCATACAAAACCAACTCCACACTTAATACAATTTTCACAAGAAAGCAGTCAATGCAGTCCTATGGGAAGAAATGCGGTTCTCGGTTAACAGGTAAGTACTTGGTTGTGGAGGTTGGTATTCTGGGGTAATAACCAGGGTTCACCCAGGGTCGAGGATGCACTCTCAAAGCACCCTCACCGGCACTAGGGCGGCCGGGTGCAGTGTGTTGAGGACCAATGTTGTCCAATGGGGGATACGGGGCCTCCTGTTGGTGGCTGCTCACAAGCAGGCCACAAGGTTGTGGGAGCAAAGCTCCTGGTGTTAGGTTCAGGGCAAAGGGGGATCAGAGTTAGCACCAAGTACACCCGCAGCGGCGCAGGGGCGGCTGGGTGCAGGGTGCTGTTTGACGTCGGGTGCCCTGTTGTTTTCAATGGGGATTCTCTGATTGCAACAAAGACTGCAGGCTCGGGGACGAAGATCTTCTGGAGGTGACCACCGGTTGGGAGAGGTAAGTTGGGATGCTGGGAAACTGTCGGTCAGGCCACCGAAAGACGTGGGACTTCGGGTGCAGGGGTGTCTTTAGGCGTCAGGTTTTTCTTACCAGCTCTGGTCGCAGTCGGGGGGGATCCTCCAGAAAGAGGCTGCAGGCTGCGCTTGGAGATTCCAGGCAGGTCAGAGATCAACAGATCTCAGGTCAGGATAGCCGGGAAGACCTCCTTGTGGTGTTGAGCCACTCGAACTCGGGCCGTAGGCGTCTGGTGCAGAGTGATGCAGACTCGCGGTTTTGGCTAGGGCCAGAGTCTGTGGGTGAGCAAATCCGGTGCTCACGGGAGACAAAGTCTTTGACTTGGAAGGCAGGGCAGGTCCTCGGTGTTCTTGAGGTTGCTGGCTGCAGGACACACCAGGATTTTGCTGGAGCAGGTTCGAGGTGGGGACAGGCCGGTACGGCTGGGATCAAGTCAGTGGGCGTCCTTCTCTTAGTTTCAGCACAGCTTCTTCTGTCCTTCTCTTCTTGTCGATTCTTGTCTGAGGAGGCAAGGATCAGGGTTGCCCCTAAATACTAGATTTAGGGGCATTACAGGTAGGTAAAGGTTGGGACCAACCGGTCCCTTCCTTGGGGTGGGTACACCCCCTATTATGCCACCATCCAGTGGGAGGGGAGCATATGCCTCACTCTGGTTGGCTGGGTCCCCGCATCTGCAAGATGGCGGGGACTGAGAGTTGTGCTTCACCTTGCCTCCCCCACCTGAGGGGTAGGATTGGCAAAGGTGGGCACACCTCCCTTCCTCACTTGGTTTCATCACCAATTTTCCCGTCCAAAGTGGGGATCAGAACCGGTGGGGGCCAGTTGCTGGAAGCAGCTAAGGCCTGGGATAGCACACAAAGGGAGCAAGCCTTTGAAGCTTCCCCTTCGTGGACCCTGCCCATCCAGGGGGGAAGGCTTGGCACCTCGTCCCAGGATGTGCATTGTTTCAGAACCCCGAGAGCAGCAGGCTCTCGACCCAGGGGTCCAGAAACATGTCTGGTGGTGGCAGCTGGCGAGCAGCCACTCAGCCACGACACTAGAGTTAGGTCGTTTTTCAGGGGGCATCTCTTATAAGCCCTCTGAACGCATTTTTCATTAAATCCCACACTGGCATCAGTGTGGGTTTAATGTGCTGAAAAGTTTGATACCAAACTGCCCAGTTTTCAGTAAAGCAATAAGGATGCTGTGGAGTTTGTAATGACAAACTCCCAGCACCATATACTCTTAATGGCAATACTGCACTTACAATGTCTAAGAATTGGCTTAGACACTGTAGGGGTACAGGGCTCATTCACCTGTACCCTCACCACTGGTATAGTGCACCCAACTAGAGGGGTGGCTGACCTATGCCAAGGCAGTGGGTTATAGGCATGGCACACAGGGATGTGTTGTAAGAAACTGGCTCTATATATACTGCACCAAAGTGAGGTACAGTGTGTATAGAGTCCAAGGGTCTCCAGAGGTTTGGCAGAGGTTAAAGTTAGATAGAACCTTACTCTCTAAAGTGGTAGCTTGGTCGAGCAGTAAGGCAGTATCAGAGGACAGTGTAAAGCATTTGATGTACACACTCAGTCAGCAAATGAAACCACACACTCAAGAACTGAACTCTAGGCCAATTGTTTTGTATAAAAAAATATACTGTTTTATTTTAGAACCACAGGTTTGCATAAAAATACTTTCTCAAAATAAGATGCTGTTTGTTGAATACTTTCAATGAATAGACTTTAAATGCAATATTGCACAGGGGTTGCAATAGGCAACACAATACTTGGTATACTATAACATTGAGCTCAATGGGATTTTTAAGTAAACTGTAATAGAATTACTTTACGAACGTTTTTCTTACTCAGGGCTGGATCCTGGATTCAGCCCTGGAGCATTTCCTGTAAACAGTTGAAAGAAATCGTTTGTTACACAGGCGATTTTTAAGGAATATTTGTATGTTGCAAAAATCGACACTTAGAAGAATTTCTGGCAAAAACCAGGCAATGTTATCCTATGGAGGATAATCAAGTTACCGGAAAATCACAGTTGTAATCACTTTTTCTAGTCAGTGCTGGGTACCTAAATACAGCACTGGGATCTCTCCTGAGAACAGGTGAGTAATTTCGATTATTGGTATTCGGACGATTTTTAGTGAATATTTCGAAGTTCCAAAACTCGACACTTAGAAGAATTTCCAAGTGAAAACCAGTCAATGTTACCCTATGGAGAAAATGCAAGTTATCGGCTTTCAGGTAAGTACTCGGCTGGCAGAGTTAAGGTTCTGGGGCAAGACTCAGGGGTCTCCCAGGTTCAGGTTTGTACTGTTGTTACACCCTCAGCGGCACAGGGGCGGCCGGGTGCAGAGAGAGTAGGCCCAACGTTAGCCTATGGCAGGTGGGGGGCCTTTGGTTGGTGGCTGCTGGCAGGCAGGCCACTCGGCTTTGGGAACAAAGCTCATGGTCACTTACTCAGGGCAAGTGGGGAAGTCGAACAGGGTAGTTGGTGCACCCTCAGCAGCACTGGGGCGGCCGGGTGCAGTGGGCTTTTGGGCCGTCGGGCGCCCAATGGATTTCAATGGGAAAGCTGCAAGACGAACAAAGGCTGCAAACTCTGGGACGGTGATTCTTCAGGTGCGACCACCACTTCGAGAGGTAAGTTGGGATGCCTTAGGAGGGGTAGACACCCAGGAGTTGGGCACAGGGGGCTGTGGGGCGCCGGGTGCAGGGGTGTCTTTAGGCGTCGGGAAATCTTACCCTCTGCTGGTCGCGGTTGGAGGGGTCCCTGGTGTTGAGGCTGCAGGCGTCGTCAGGAGCGTCGAGGGGAGTCCTTGGGTGCTGGATTCTTGGTCACAGTCGCCGGGGGGACGTCCTCGTGGTCGTTGTCCACTTTGGCTCGGGCCGGGCTCGGCGTGTGCAGAGTGGGCAGGATCCGCGGTCTCAGGCTGGCCTGGGGTTGCAGACGTTTTGAGCAGAACCACTGCTCGTGGGAGTCACAGTCTTTTAGTTGAACAAGGCAGTCAGGTCCTCCGGGGTTTTTGAGGTTGCTGACCACTGAAGAGGCCGGGGTTTAGCAGGAGCAGGTTCGAGGGTCGACAGGCCGGTAGGGCTGGGGCTAAGTCAGTTGGTGTCGTCCTCTTGTTAGCAGCTGTACGGCTGGTCTTCTTGTTTTTGTTTCGGGATCTAAGGAAGGAAGGTTCAGGGTGCCCCTAAATACTGAATTTAGGGGCGTTACAGGTAGGTAAAGGGCAGGGACCAATGGGTCCCTTCCCTGGGGTGGGTACACCCCCTACTCTGCCACTCTCCAGTGGGAGGGGGGCAGGAGCCTGTCCTTGGTTGGCTGGGTCCCCCCATCCTCAAGATGGCGGGGACTCGAGGTTGTGCTTCACCTCGCCTCCCGTGGAGTTGGCAGAGGTGGGCACACCTCTCTTCCTCACTTTGTTTTCCCCGCCGGGTCTCCCGCCCAAAGGGGGGGGGGGGGGTGGAACCAGTGGGGACCAGTTGCTGAGTAAAGCAAGTGGTCTGGTCTGGAGAGGCTCACAAAGGCGGTATGCCTTTGAAGCTCCTCCTTCGTGAACCCTGCCCATCCTGGGGGAGGAGGCTTGGCACCTCGTCCCAGGATGTGCATTGTTTCAGGCCCCCGAGAGCAGCAAGCTCTCGACCCAGTGGTCCAGAAACATGTCTGGGGGTGGCAGCCTCGGCAACCACTCAGTCAGGTCACTGGGAGTTGGTGGAGTTTCAGGGGGCATCTCTAAGATGCCCTCAGTCGTGCATTTTACATTAAATCCCACACTGGCATCAGTGTGGGTTTAATGTGCTGAGAAGTTTGATACCAAACTTCCCAGTCTTCAGTGTAGCCATCATGGGGCTGTGGAGTTCGTAATGACAAACTCCCAGCACCATAAACTCTTAATGGCAGCACTGCACTTAGTGCCCAGGAATGGACCTGGGTACTGTAGGGGCACAGGGTTCATGCACCTGTACCCTCACCACTGGCATAGGGCACCCAGCTAGAGGGGTGACTGATGTATGCCAGGGCAGTGGTCTGTGGGCATGGCACACAGGGATGTGAGCCATGTCGACTCTTCACTTTGTTCTGCACCAAGACACGCAGCCTGCAAAGGCTGTGTGTGTCAGGGTACATGGCCTCCAAGGGTGGCACAATAAGTGCTGCAGCCCTTGGAGGCCTTCTCTGGTCACAGTGCCCTGGGTACCAGGGGTACCATTTACCAGGGGCCTACCTGTGGCCAGAGATGCCAATTGGGTTTAGGATTCAATGCAGTTTAAGGGAAGGAACACAGGCCCTGGGTACCTGATTGGCAGGAGCCCAGGGCACACTCAGTCAAAGCACATCAACAAAAAGTGGGGGCATACCATGTAAGAAAGAGGGCACTTTCTCACATGTGTTGGCCATTTCAACTCTTCACTTTGTTATGCACCAAAACACGCAGCCTGCAATGGCAGTATGCACGTGTGAAGGTACAGGGCCTCTAAGGTGGTCACAATAAGTGCTGCAGCCCTTAGAGGTCTTCCCTGGTCACAGTGCCCTTGGTACCATTTACAAGGGACTGACCTGTGGCCAATGAGTGCCAATTGGGTTAAGTCTCAATGCAGTTTTAGGTTAAGAACATAGGCCCTGGTAACCTGTTTGGCAGGAACCCAGGGCACACTCAGTCAAAGTACATCATCAGTTTGGCAAAAAGTGGGAGTAACCATGCAAAAAGAGGGCACTTTTCACTGGAAACCTGATTGGCAGGAACCCAGGGCACACACAGTCAAAGTACATCAACATTAGGCAAAAAGTGGGGGGCAGCCATGCAAAAAGGGGCACTTTCCTACACAACTCCACCCCCAAACGAAAGAGGATGAGACTATCCTTTCCCTAGAGAGTCTTCATTGTCTAAGTGGAAGAACCTGGAAAGTCCATCTGCATTGGCATGGGCAGTCCCAGGTCTGTGTTCCACTATAAAGTCAATTCCCTGTAGGGAGATGGACAACCTCAAAAGTTTAGGATTTTCAAATTTCACTTGCATTAGCCATTTGAGAGGACTGTGGTCATTTTGGATTAGGAAGGGAGTACCAAACAAGTATGGTCTCAACTTCTTCAGGGACCAAGCCACAGGAAATGTCTCCCTCTCAATGGCACTCCAACGCTGCTACCTGGGGAGTAACCTCCTGCTTATTAAAGCAACAGGCTGGTCTTGGCTTTAATCATTGGTCTGGGATAGGACCGCTCCCATCCCTAGCTCAGAGGCATCAGTTTGCACAATGAACTGCTTCGTGTAGTTTCGAGCTTTGAAAATTGGTGCTGAGCACATTGCCTCTTTCAGGCTATCAAAGCCTTCTGACAGCTAACTTTCCAGTTTACCTTTTTGGGCATCTTCTTGGAGGAGAGTTCTGTGATGGGTGGCACAATGGATCCATACCCTTTCACAAACCTCCTGTAGTACCCAGTAAAACCAAGGAATGCCCTGACTTGGGTCTGGGTTGTTGGAGCTTCCCAGTCCAGGATGGCCTGGATCTTGGGTTGTAAAGGTTGCACTTGGCCCCCACCAACAATGTGGCCCAAGTATACAACTGTTCCCTGTACTATCTGGCCTTTTGATGCCTTGATAGTTAGGCCTGCAGTTTGCAGGCCTTTTAAAACCTTCCCCAGGTGGATCAGGTGATCCTGCCAGGTGGAGTTACAGACAGCAATATCATCAAGATACGCTGCACTAAAGGCCTCCAGTCCAGCAAGGACTTGGCTCACCAACCTTTGGAAGGTGGCAGGGGCATTCTATAAACCAAAGGGCATAACAGTAAACTGATAATGCCAATCGGGTGTGGAGAATGCCGTTTTCTCTTTGGCTCCTGGGGCAATGCCAATCTGCCAGTATCCTGCAGTTAAGTCAAAGGTACTAAGAAATGTGGCTAAACCCAATTTGTCCATCAACTCATCAGCTATTAGTATGGGGTGAGCATCTGTCTTGGCGACAGAGTTGAGTCCTCTATAGTCCACACAACCTCATTTCTCTCTTTCTACACTGTGGATGAGGTCAACTCCAGCATCTTGCTGACCTCTGCTTTGATGCTCTCCTTAACTTGATCAGACTGTCGATAGATTGTTTTTGACAGGTACACTGTCCCCAGTGTGCACATCACGAGTACACCACTTTTGTCTGACCAAGGGTCAAGGAGAAGAGCTTAGCATACTGCTGTAAGATTTGCTTACAGTCAGCCTGCTGTTGGGCAGCGAGGGTGCCTGAATAAACAACTCCATCGACTGACCCATCTTTAGGCTGTAAGAGAGGTCAGGGAGAGGTTCACTTTCTGTCTCCTGATCCTCATCAGTAGCCATCAGCATGGTTATGTCAGCCCTGTCAAGGAAAAGCTTTAGGGGGTTCACATGGATCACCCTTTTGGGGGTCCTGCTTGTGCCCAGGTCCACCAAGTAGGTGACCTCACTTTTCTTTTCCAAGATGAGTTAAGGGGTACTCCATTTGTCCTGGAGGGCCCTTGGTGCCACAGGCTCTAAAGCCCACACCTTTTGCCCTGGCTGTAATTCCACGAGAAAAAGTCACAAAGAATCCCCCCCTTGGGTAAAAAACACCTATACAACACCACATTCACACGAGAAACCTTATATCACCAACAAGTTAACAGTAAACAAAGGATCCAAGAAATAAACAAATCAAGTTAGTTCTCAATGAATAGTACAAATTTATTAAATTCAGTATACAATAATTAAAAATTCATCTTCAAACTTCACAGTATTTTTCTAACGTTCTTCATAAAACAATAATCAAAGAAGCTTTATCAAGTTAAAAAGGAATTCCACGAGTACGGCTTTTTGGTCATACCAGTACTTCTGGAGCTCCTGGCTGGCCTCAAGATTTTTGGAAGTTTTTTCCATGCACTCTGCCATTCTGGACTTAGGCCTAATACATAGTCCAAAATATCCAGTTTGAGTTCTTAGAGAGGCTTCTACCAACCCTCTTTAACAAGACAGAGTGGTCCCCTAACAGGATGGCCAAACAGAAGTTCAAAGGGGGAAAACCCTACTCCCTTGTGAGGCACCTCCCTGTAGGCGTAAAGCAAGCATGGCAAGAGGACAACCATCTCTGAGTTTTTCAGGGAGCCCTATGATCATGCCCTTCAATGCCTTGTTGAACCTTTCAACAAGATCATTGGTTTGTGGGTGATAGGGTGTAGTAAACTTGTACTGCACTCCACACTCCTTCCACATGTGTTTGAGGTATGCAGATAGGAAGTTTGACCCTCTGTCTGACACCACCTCCTTAGGAAACCCTTCCTTGGTAATGACATCAATGAGGGCCTTGGCTACTGCAGGAGCTGTAGTAGTCCCAGGGGGAATTGCTTCAGGATACCTGGTGGCATGATAAACTACCACCAGTATAATCAGTTTCCTGAGGCTGCAGGTGGTTCAAGTGGACCCACTATGTACACACCTACCCTCTCAAAGGGAACCCCAACCACTGGTAGTGGTCCCCCTGTTTTGCCACTGGCTTGACAGGAGACACAGGAGCTGACAAACTCCTTTACTTTCTGGGACATCTGGGGCCAGTATAAGTGGCTAACTAGCCTTTCCAAGTCTTGGTTTGGCAAGATGCCCAGCTAGGGGGTTGTCATGAGCAAGTGAGTAAAAACTCTGTACATTTGGGGGCGTGGCCAAGCGGTCCGACATGGCGGACGCGCCTTAGGGGAGCTCCCGTAGCCCGTTGTTAATCCTGCAATAATACTGTTCTCGCGCCACAGCTACAGACATACTGACCTTCCGCGGACCTCCGAGAGACTGTGCGACACCCTAAACACCTCTGGGGAGCCCCGGACATTGCCCTAGACGGCCACAGCCGCGGTCTGGCTCGAGCCCGTGAGTCGGCCTGGGCGTGCCTGGCTTCCGGCGTGAGGCGCTCGCCGCCTGGAGGCGGTGTGCGGCCCTGGATCTGGTCGCCTGTGAGTGGCTTCTTTCCCACCCGGGGTCTCGCATCGACTGTGGCCGAGCTATCGGTCCCGCCAGCTTAAGTCTTTGATCCTGTGCCGATCCTGTGCTGGCGAGTCCGGGCCCTGACTGAAGGCGCGCCGAAGTCAGGCCGCCATCTTTACTCTGGCCGAGCGGCGTGCCGGTACTGCCGGAGGGGTCCAGGAATTGTGGCTCCCGCCGCTGCACAGTGCATTCGCATCGGACCACAGAGCCCCCCAGCCCCACCTGCTCGGGTCCGAGCATTTTGGCAGTGCTGTGCAGGCTTGGAGGTCCGATCAGAGACCGGCCTGCCTGTGTGATGTGATGTACAGCGGCTGGGCGCACGCCCCCTTTCCCCCTCGTAGCTGTGTGCCCTGGTGGGGCGTGGGATCATGGAGGGCTCATTTAATTGCCGAGGTGGGGGCTGCCTCCGCATGGGATGTGATTGCGGCCCGCCGAGGCCTGGAGACGCTCCTTGTTTGGCCGCCTGCTACTGCTTAGATTGCCCGCTCGGGCGGTGGATGCCTGGGGGATTCCGGTGTGGCTTGGAGCCGCTGGAGTGAGCCTGGTGCTGACGGCAAATTTTGGGACCCGGCAGGCTTGTCGGGCCGCGTGGCCCACGGTGCCAAATCCTGTTGTGACCTTTGGAGCCCTACTGTGGAACTGGTGCAGGGATATGTGGCGCTGATCTGCGAGGTGGAGTGCCGGTAAATCCAGGGGGGCCTGCCTGGGGCCCGGGAGGAGGAATATACTCGAGTCTTCCTGGGAGTGTGTTGGACCCCAGTTGTCTCCCCTCCATGCAGCTCCTGGACCTGGGCCTGGCACACCATTCCTGCTGTAGTGCTGTTCTGCGTCCCTAGAGCGGGCCGCCATATGAAGTTGGTGTGGCTGTGTCTCACCGTGACTCTACCTTGATCCTGAGGTACACCGGAGCAACCTAAAGTGGAGACATCAGCCCGGCCACGGTTGGGGTTGGGGTGCTGGAGACAGCCATGGGGGGGGGGTCGCCACCTGCAGAGGCAGCCAGGCTAGGTCCTGGTGCAGCTTGTGGGTGTGCGGCCTCCCCCGGTTGCAGCCCCTAGATGCTGGTGGAGGGACTCTGAGGTACCGGCCGTGTGTCGGTGTCACACTGGCTTTCATTCTGCACTAGACATTTATCTTGCGGCGCACCTCTTAGGACCTGTGAAATGGCTAAAGATAAACCCTCCAGGGCCACATCCAAACAATCTACTATGGACTAATGCACTGGAGCCGGTGCCCAGTTATCTTCCCCCCGAGAGCGTGGCGACCACAATCCCTGACAACGCTGCATTATTGGCAGCTATCACGCAGTTCAGGGACACGCCGGAGGCCAAAATTGGCGCGGTTGGATCGGATGTCATGCTCCTTCGCCAGGATCTCCGAAACGCAGTCCAGAGAATAATCGAAACCGAATCTCCACGGCAGAGGTTGGAGTTACCACTCTTCAAAAAAGGATGTCCAACCTGGAGTCGTTGACGCGCGGCCTAGCCGCAAGAGTCGAAGATGCGGAGGGTCGAGCGCGTAGGAATAATCTTCGCTTTGTGGGGTTTCCAGAGGGCTGCGAGAACAATAATGCAACGGAATTCCTGACCAAGTGCCTCACTGACTGGCTTCCTCCCGATTCCCTATCCACATGCTTCATAATTGAACTAGCACATCGTGCCCTGCAGCAGAAGTCGCCTCCCGGGGCACGTCCCCGTCCAATTATTGCCCGTTTCCTTAACTACAAGGACCGAGATGTGATCGTCCAACACGCAAGGCTGAAAGGGGTCCTTACTTATGCCTTCCAGCCCATTAGGATTTTCCCAGACTATACCAAAGTGGTCCAACAGCCCAGACAATCATTCGCTGAGGCCAAAGCCAGTTTGCGTGGCCTGAAGATTCAATACCCCCTCTTGTTTCCAGCTCGCCTGCGTGTCTTATACAAATCTCGGACATATTTCTTCAAGTCATCCGAGGAGGTGATTAGTTGGACGGATGACTCGCTTAGACTGAAACACCATGCTCCCTCTGGAGCTGACTCGGATGCCTCGCCCGGGGACCCCGGCCGAGACCCGCCCAGGATCAGTGGGAAACAGCAACGTCGATCACGCTCCAGGAGGAGATCTCAACATCGCAGTAACTCCCATAGACGGATAACGGAAGGTCAACAATCTCCTACACCTTCATAACTAACGCTGGCAGAACTGTTTGTAAGGACACATTAATCTTGGTGGCTGGTAAATCCGGGCTACACGAATCTGTAAATTTTGGTGGGTTTGTAGACACTTTAATGTACACCACGTTTATTTGGGATCCTTTGGTTGGCAGCGGATTCTTGAGGTATGGGGGGGAGGGGGGGGGGAGGGAGGGGGGGTTGTTTACGTTGTTTTTCATGTCACAATATTCGATGTCATGTGTAGAGTCCAGTCGTATCATACTACCCACATATTGGTCGTTTTATATGTCAGATGCCCGATATGAATGACACCCAGCCGCGGCGACTAAACATTGTTAGTTGGTATGTACGTGGCCTGCTAGATAACATTAAAAGAGGGGCCATACTACGGCAGGCCAAACACTATAATGCGGACATCCTCATGGTACAAGAGATTCATTTACTGAGCAATAAGACACCCTGCCTTGCACACTTTGGATTTGTCCAGACATACCACTCTGGATTCACTGGGGGATCTAGGGGTGTAGCGATATTAATCCATCGCAGAGTGCCATTTGTGCATGATCGGACTTGGTCTGATCTCCAGGGCAGATATATAGTGGCGACAGGCACAGTATATGGTGAACGTCTCACCCTTGTCTGTGTATATGCCGCCCGAACCCCCGTCATGGAACTTAGTGGAGCAATTGACTTCCCTGTGGGAAGAGATTCCACAGGGCCTGACGACAGCTGGGGGTGATTGGAATGATGTTATGTGCCCATCCACCGACTGATGGCGTAGTACGGGGTTGAGTGCAGCTAAGCGCGAGTCGAAACTCCAAACATTGACCCAGGGACTGGGATGGGTTGATACCTAGTGGAAATTACATCAGACTATGCACGAAAACACATACTTTTCTAGCATCCATGACTCCTTTCGCCTCGACTATTTATCTCTGCTCCCCACATTCACAAAATTGAGACATCCGGGATCCTGCCCCGGGGCTCGTCTGACCACTCTCCAGTTACATTACTACTGCACCCGGGTCTCGGGCGCTCCCCACCCCGGTGGCGCCTCTCGTCATGGTTACCACAGGACGATCACTATCATCACCAGATGTATACCGCTATTACTGAATATTTTTCTCATAATGTCGGCACCGTTGATTACGCAGGAACTATCTGGGAGGCCATGAAGCCAACGATAAGGGGTTGGACATTGCCTTTTGTACCGCACGGCGTCCGCAGCGCCGGGAAAAACTTGCCCAGACAGAGGCCCAAATCATTGACTTAGAACGTAGAAGTAGGGCTGCGGATAGTGCCGTGATTCGCTGTCAGCTTTCCATAACACAACAAATGTATGCTAGCAATCTGTTAGATGAGGCTAAGACGTATTGTCTCGCTACGCGTAGCCGGATTTATCAGCGGGGGGACAAATCTAGTGCCCTTCTACATGGTCTATGCCAACAGACGCTCCGGCCTGTGACACTCCCTGAAATCCGTGGCCCAACGGGCGAGGTGCTTACAGACCCCGCTCAATTTGCTACAAGCTTTGCTTATTTTACAGACCTATATGCCCCGCGGGATATCCTCCCCGAGGCCACTATTGACAGATTCCTGGCTGATCTGCCCCCGAAGTCGTTGCCGGACTCTGTGCGGGATGACTTAGACGCCCTGATCTCGACTGAGGAAGTACAGAGTGCCCTCGTGGACATGAGCTCGGGTAAAGCACCGGGCACGAACGTATACCCCTATAAGTTTTTTAAGAAATACTCATCTCAAATAGCCACACATTATTTGTGTGCACTCCACACGGCGGTGGAAGATGGTCGAATGCCGACTGACTGACGTCATGCTGAAATAGTAATTTTCTTAAAACCAGGCCTGCCCCCGGAGCTGCATACCTCATATAGACCGATTTCCCTACTCAATGTCGAGGCAAAATTGCTGGCTAAAATCATTGCAAACCGTATCGTCCCGCACATCACAGCATTAGTTCACCCGGATCAAGCGGGCTTTATGCCCAGCCTGGCCACCAGGCATAACATCTGTCGTGCACACAGCGCTATCGCCTCCGTTGACCGACTGAACGAGCCGGCAGCGGTTCTTCTTGCCGATATTGACAAGGCCTTTGATTCCCTTAGCTGGACCTATCTCTTTGCACTCCTGCACCACCTTAACTTGGGCCCCCCACTTCTTAAATATATTCGCCTCCTATACACGGACATTACCGCGTCGGTACGGATTACTGACTCAGTCTTGCAGCTGTTTTGTATCGGAAGGGGCACCAGGCAGGGATGCCTTCTATCTCCCTATCTTTTTGCACTCGCCATGGAGCCACTTGCGGCGTGGGTAATGTAGGAACGTGGAATCTGACTGCATGGTTGCCCCCACTTTTTTCCTGGTGTTTTGCTGGTTTTCGACTTAGTTTGGCTGGGATCCTGCTATTCAGGACCCCAGCCTATCTGCTTTCCCCCTTAAATTGATTGCATGTACTTTAGGTACACTCCAGATTGGATTCTGGGGTAACCTTATAAGTCCCTAGTATATGGTATACTGTGTACCCAGGGCATAGGTACCCCAGGGGCTGCAGCATGTATTATGCCACCCCTGAGAGGCCACCCAAACTGACACAACAGGTCTGCTACAGCAACCTGTGTAAGGTGGTGTATCCACCCCTTACTGAGATATAGGTTCCCTATATCTCTCCATATCACTGCACGTGTAAACCTATCAGTCACCCCTATGGCAGGCCTTAACAATCCTGAAGGCAGGGTGCTGGGTTTCATGTGAGAGGGTGCCCATGCATGAGCAGGGCCCCTCTGCAGCTTTCGGAATCTTCATTCCGGGGTGGTTTGCGATGCAGCCAAACCATATACTCTTAAGTGCATTATAACCTCGCGGTAAATGCTAACTTGAGAATGGCTGCATGGAAACATGTCGTGTTTGGTGTCAAACACCTTGGAATCATACCTCCAGTAACTGGGGTGGGAGGTATGATTCCACCCTACTAGAGGGAGAAATATGGCACCACCGGTACACCCGGTACCAGCTTAACAGAACCCTAACATCACAAAATGGATGCTGCAGCCACAGACACGAGTCTGCCCTCCTGCTGCTGGACGAAACTCCGGCAGGGGAGGCCTGGACAATAGGTTTCCTGTCACATGGAGGTGTGACCACCTCCCAGACAGGCTTTAGTGTATTGGGGCTGGGTGGGTGCACTTAAAGAGTGCTTTGAAGTCTGCACTGGGGGCACATTTGGTGTCCCTGTGCATAGTCCAGCTCAAACCGGTTGCAGGGGCTACCAGCCCCTGCTCTGGTGCGAAACTGGACAAAGGAAATGGGTGTAGCCACCCCTCTTTCCTGACCCTCCCATAGGTGGGTCCCCAGAGTTTGTCCCACCCTTTCCTTGGATATAAAGTAGGAACCCCTGACTACAGAACTTTAGATTTACCTGGACGAAACTCTGATACAGAATCCCAGAACTTCAACTATCTACACGACGTTGGATGACCGAAGAATCTCCCTTGGAGTAAAGGAGTTACTCCCGTGCTTGGCAAGCACCAAAGACGCAACTGACCAGTTGGCATCTCCGAAGCTCCTGCGGACTCCGAAGAATATTGCCACACAGGAGGTGGGTTCCTGAGGTCTCTGAGGTCGATCTGTGCCCACAGCAAGTCTGAGGCCCGTATCCCTCGTGGAGACCGTGCAACCCGAACCCCTGGACACCGCGACCATTTGTAGAAGCATCAGCTTCGAGGCGACCTCTGAAGCTGAGCTTTGGGTTACTTGTAGCCCTGACCCCGAGCAGCAATTCCACCGAAGATCGCCAGCCTACACTCCACGAGTGTTCCGTGAGCTGGCCCTTTGTGTTTTTTCTCGAGGTCCCTTCGCGATCCCTGGTCCGTCGACTGGTGGGACCCTGTGAAGGCAACACTAAGATTTATTGGGCTACCCTGGTTGCTCCAGACGTGCCCTGACTCTCCATCGCTTGGGGAGTCAACCGAACCTTGCTGGTCCGCACCAAAGCATCTCTACTCTTCCTGCGTGGGTCGCTGTTGCCAAGGCTTGTTGTGTTCAATCCGAGCACCGACACCCCAGCACTCGACATCCTTCGTGGGACAGCTCGAATCCGGCTCCTGGTCGTCCTCGACGTCTCCTGGACCCCGTGGCTGCGGAGTCAAGCTTCACCTCTTCGCACACCCGACATCGGTGGGCATTTGATTGCTCCGCTCCTGGTCACTGGCTAGTGACCCAGACTCTGTCCCCTCTGCTTTCAGGTTCTTCACATCTTCGATCCAGGCTTGGATCATCCCGGACACTTTTCTTCTTCACGGCAGCAGCACTTTGTAGCAGATCGCCATTGAAATCAACGACGATTCCCGACACCATTTGCCACCTATGCACCCGGCTTCCCTGGGTGAGGTAACATGAGTACTACTGTGCTCCCGTGGGTGTTGGCCCTAGAACCCCTTAAGTCTAAAGGGGTTTGCTCAAAGTCCTCTCCTAAGTGTCCTTTTGCTTTAAAATTCCAACCGCGACTTTCCTCATAGAATCCTACGGCGCTCGCGGCTGTGTTCACACTGCACACGTCCCCCGTGGGTCTCCTGTGTCACTACCTTGGGTGGTTCCTTGGGGTCCCAGCGATTCTACGTGCTCTAGGCACTGTGTCTAGTCAAGTCGTGGTTCTTATACCACTTTCTTAAATATGGTTTGGTCCCCCTGGGGCCCATTGTATATTGTGCTATTTACTGTCGTTTTAATACTGTGATATTGTGTATCTTGGACTCTAATCTCATAAAGAGATTAGTAGTGAGTGTTTAGAAATAAATACATATATTTTATATATACCTGGTGTGGTTCTCCTTTCATTTGGTCATTCAAGAGGTTATAATCTGGTAAACCAAGCTGCTTTACACTCCTTCAAGACTTAGCCTGAAGGCTGCTCTCCATAGCTACCACTAGGATAGCTTTCAATAAAGGTTGTCTTTAAACCCATCATCAATAAGGGTCGTTTGGACTGGTGCATGGTGCCCACTATAACTAGTGGACAGCATATGCCAGGCCAACTTCTCACAGGTAAGAATAGACACCAAGTTACAGGGCTTCAAGTGGTCGCGGGAGGTCTCCGATCGTATAGCGCTGTACGCTGACAATGTCCTATTCTTTCTCACACGCCCCAATAGATCCGGCCTACGCTTGCTTCGAATCATGCAAATCTTTGGCGAGAACTCTGGTCTATACATGAACACCCACAAATCGAATCTATGGCCTTTGCGCGGAGGCAATCTGCTCGGGACTTGGACACATGAGGTTACGGTAGTCCCGGATGGCTTCAAATATCTTGGGGTGTTTTTGTCCGCATCACAACCTGCCCCCTGGAATAAGAATCTGGCCCCTCGGTTGACCCATTCAAAGAGCAGGTGCGTGTTTGGTCTCATATGCCCTTATTATTCGGCAGGTCGGCTATTTTTAAAAAGGTTTCGCTACCCAGTCTTCTTTATCGACTTCAAAACCATCCCTACCCAATTCTGCATACATGGTTTCGGCAGCTAAACACTGTACTTAGTCACTTCCTTGGGAGGGGGGGTGGAGGGGGGGAGGCGCTCGGCACGTGTTGCACCGAGAACATGCTTCTAGTACACATACTGCGGGGTATTGCGACTCCGGACATTCAGGCGTATCATGCGGTGTCTCATCTCCTCCTCTTAAATGACTGGTGGTTTGGGGATCGACGTGACCCTGCCTACGCCGTCGAGCATTGGTTAATGGACTCAAGTCTCTACACACAATTCTTTATTCTAGTGCGACACTTAAGCCGCTACCACCCGCAACTCGGACGGTCTTTGTGGTATGGCGACAAGCGCTGCGTAGGATGGGGTGGTGGGGCAAACTTACGAAGGAGACTCCTCTTTGGCGCAATGGCCTTTTACCTCAATTGGCTGACCTACAGGGCTGCGTGGGATGGGATTCTATTGGCATTTCAACAGTTGGCACCGTCCTCCGTGGTCAGACCTTGAAGTCATTCCAGCAGCTACAAACCGAATTTCAAATGCCTAGATACCAATTTTATAAATATTTACAATTTCGCCATGCGTTCTCCCCGTACCTTGCACAACAAGACGGCATTCCCGACCTTAATCCTTTTGAGGCCAAGGTATTTCTTGGCGAGATGGGCCCACACAAGATCGCAGCGCTATATCGCACATTGGTTACTAATATTCATACTGCACTCACTAAGACCAGAGAGGCTTGGCAGAAAGATTTAGGTCCACTCGAAGATTGGATTGAGGCTCTAGAGTCCCCGCGCGGGGCGGCCATTGCTGCGCGCCTTCACCTCATACAATTTAAATATCGTGTGTATTTTACTCGCTATAGGCTCTGGCGGGCCGGGATGATCACGTCCCCCATCTGTCTCCGCTGCGGAGTCACCGAGGGCACCTTTCTCCACACGATTTGGGAATGTACTGCTCTATTGCTGTTTTGGCGGGGGGTACGGACCTGTCTCTCTGAGGTATTGGGGTGGGATATTCCCCAGTCACCGCGTCTGACTTTGCTGCACATTATGGAGGGCATTGGTGGTAACAGATACAAGAGACACATGCTATTTCTGGGGCTCACTCTCGCTAAGCGCGATATTGCTAAAGCTTGGAAGGCGACCTCACCGCCATGGGTTGGGGCCTGGAAACAAGGCCTTGATTTTTCCATGGGGTTAGAAACACCAATTTTCTTGGCACTGGGATGTCCCCAGAAACACCCGAAGATTTGGAAGCGGTGGGCGATTATCGTGGTCTGCATCTTCAACCTATCCCCTCTGCGATACGTAATGAAGAGTTGCCATAATGACCGAATGCTGGGTATTTATTTTATGTATGATTATATTTGTACTTACATGTTACGATTGGAGACTTTATACAACAATCCCTATATGGACTCTGTGACATTGATGTTTCTAGTTGCTAATGTTTATATGCGGTTAATTCAGTTTATTGCATATTCCCTCCTGCGACAATTGTATATTGTAAACGTTGACATCTATAATCACTGCTACGATATGCATTCAAATGCTGCCCGGGGACCACCTGGGCATATTGTGTGTCAACAATAAAAATTTGTGGGGGGGGGGGGAAAAAAACCTCTGCACATTTGAGGCACTACCACTCTCCTAGTGGCACCAGGGTTGGGGTCTCTGGCCTCAGTATACAGGAGTCCCTCCTCCCAATATACTCTGTGGGTACCACTGACATCTCCCTTTTACTGTGCAGCAGCTTGCTGCCTCAGGCTTTTGAGAGTTGGACAGGTTTGCTGTCCAAGGCACAGCTGTTCCCTAGTGGGTCCCCCTGAGCCTAACAGCTCAACCTGGTAAGGTTCAAGTTCCATGGGCTCAGTTCCATCTGGGGCTGGCAAGTCCTCTCCCTGAGGAGAGGGGTCCTGAATCTTTTGCTGTTCAGAAGATGGTTTCCCAGTCTTCTTACCTTTCCTCTTGGAAGGTTGGGCCATTCTTTTAGGCTCCAACACTTCTTTTTCACCCTGTTTTTGGCTCTGTGCTCTAGTCATGACACAATCTCAGGGATGTCCAGCATTGCTGTATGGGTTTTCAATTCTACCTCATCCCATGCTAAGGTCTCCTGGTTGTTTCCAAGCAGACAGAAGTTTTAGAGAGACCACTACCGGTTTCAGGCCAGTAACCCCCCACCCCCCCTGCCCCAGTCTAATGTTACCAAAGCCATGGCATGGTTAGTAGTAACACTGTCAGCGTTGGTGACTGGATAAGACTTTTCAATCAGGTATTGCTCTGGGGAAACCAGTGTGTGTGTCTCACCATGGTGACACTGGCACCTGCATCCCTCAGGGCTTCTATCCTAGTCCCATATATCCAGGGGTATTGTAAATACTTCTTTAAGTTGGGAGACCACACAGCATAAGTAGCAAACTCAACTTCACCCTCTGTGACTAGAACTGCTTCAGTGTGAACCCAGATTTGCTCCGGGCACACTGTTGATCCCATCTGGAGATTGGCTACACCAGTACTAAATGGAGGACTAGTTAAGTGTCCCAACTTCTTACAGTTGAAACACCAGGCCTTCTGGGAATAAAAGTTCTTCCCTTTGTACCCATCATTGGACTGGGAAGAGTTTTGGGACCCACCCCCCTGAACAGGTTTTTGGGGCCCTTTAGAAAACTCTGGCTTTTTGTCTTTGGGGTTCTCACCACCTTTCCCTGGGGAGGTTTGGTAACGCCTTTCTTTTGGTCACCCCCAGTGGCTGTTTTTGTTACCCTAGTCTTGGCCCCGTGGTCTGCCTTCTTTCCCAATTCTTGGGGAGAAATTAGACCTAGGTCTACCAGATGTTGATGCAACTTCTCATTAGTGCAATTAATCAAAATACGTTCTTTCATAAAAAGATTGTAAAGTCCATTTAAATAATGCACATTATTTCCAGTTAACCATCCATCTAGTGTCTTAACCGAGTAGTCTATATAGTCAATCCAGGACTGGTTTTGTGAGGCCCCCCCCCCCTGAATCAAATACTATATTCCTCAGTTGTGAGCGCAAAGCCCTCAGAGTGTTCTTCATGAGGTCATAAGACCTAGCATCTGCACCTGTAAGGGTCAGGAGTCTGTCCCTGCAGTTACCAGTGAACAGTTCGCAAAGGAGTGCCCCCAAGCGTGACTTCCTCACTTTTCTCATATCACAAGCACTCTCAAAAGCTGTGAACCATTTGGTGATGTCATCACCTTGCTCACATTTGGGGACAATCCCTTTGGGGATTTTGGGATCATAAGATTGCTCTCTGTCCCCAATTATTAAGACTGAGATTTGTGCTTTACCTCTCCTCCCCCACCTGAGGGGTGGGGTTGGCAAAGGTGGGCACACCCCCGATTCTCCCACCCAAAGTGGGGGTCAGAGCCGGTGGAGGCTAGTTGCTGGGAGTAGCAAATGGCTGGGGCAGCTTACAAAGGCGGCAAGTCTTTGAAGCATCCCCTTCGTGGACCCTGCCCATTCTGGGGGAGGAGGCTTGGCACCTCGACCCAGGATGTGCATTGTTTCAGGACCCCGAGAGCAGCAGGCTCTCGACCCAGGGGGCCAGAAACAGGTCTGGTGGTGGCAGCTGGCAAGCAGCCACTCAGCCAGGACACTAGAGTTAGATCATCTTGAAAATGCCCCGAGTGCATTTTTCATTAAATCCCACACTGGCATCAGTGGGTTTAATGTGCAGAGATGTTTGATATTAAACCAGTTTTCAATAAAGCCATTATGGAGCTGTGGAGTTTGTAATGAGAAACTCCCAGACTATATACTCTTTATGGCATTACTGCACTTACAACGTCTAAGAATTGACTTAGACACTGTAGGAGTACAGGGCTCATGCACCTGTACCCTAACCACTAGTATAGTGCACCCAGCTAAAGGGGTGGCTTACCTATGCCAGGGCAGTGGATTGTAGGCATGGCACACAGGTATGTGTGCCATGTCGACTCTTCACCTTGCTCTGCACCAAAACACGCAGCCTGCAATGGCAGAATGCGTGTGTAAAGGTACAGGGCCTCTAAGGTTGTCACAATAAGTGCTGCAGCCCTTAGAGGCATTCCCTTGTCACAGTGCCCTTGGTACTTATAGTACCTTTTACAAGGGACTTTCGTGTGGCCAGAGAGTTGCCAATAGGGGTTTGCAACAGTACAGTTTAGGGAAAGAACATAGGCCCTGGGTACCTGGTTGGCAGGAACCCAGAGGACACAGAGTCAAAGTACATCAACATTAGGCAAAAAGTGGGGGGTAACCATGCAAAAAGGGGCACTTTCCTACAAATCCCAAAGTGCTCTATTCGGCGGAATTGTGGTCGAGCAGCCTTAGGCTTAACACAGAGGAGAGCAAGACATTTGCGAAATACACACAATGATTAATAACTGACAACATGATTCAAGAAGGGGATCCACACCAATTTATAAAAATACCAAGTACCTTTATATAGGATTTGGCAGCAGAGAAAAATCATTTAGGTAAGCAAGTTTTAAAATAGAAGTTCTTTTCAGTGCAAAAAGTGGACACTTAGGTTAACATTGCAGAACTCAAAAGTTGAAGGAAGAACAAGTTCTGCAAACCGGTACAGTACAGTACATCGACTTACCACATCAGCGTCGGGAGCCTAATAGGTTTCCATGGGAATCGGTTACAGTAAAAAGAGGCTGCAGGTTCTGGCTAGCAAGCCAGTTGGGCTCAACCAGCAAGTGGGCTCAGGTCTTGTGATGCTTGGGGGGGGGGGAGCGGGCAGAGGGACACCTTTGGTCCTCTTCAAGGCCCAGGGGCGACTGGTGCAGGGTTGCCCTTTGGCGTAGAGTTTTTCCTTACCGGAGCAGCTGCGGTTGAAGGGGACTGCGTTCAGAGGCTGCAGGCGACGTTGGGGAGTCCAGGAGGGGTGAAACCACGATGGACGCTAGCTCTGGAGGGCTTGGGAACCTTGTTAGCACCGGTGGCCCACTTAAACTCAGGTCGGAGGAGACTGGAGCAGTGGTGGCTTCGGGTGTTGGGGTTTGGCAGTTCCTGAGCCCCCCCCCCCGTCTTCTCTTGGAGATTCTTTTGAATAGGTGCGCAGTTCACGAGAGGTCTGGAGTCTTTTTCGAAGGCAGGCAGTCCTCCAAAAGTTTCTGGAGTCACAACTGCAGGACGAGTCGACTTATGCGCAGTTTGACAAGAGTTGCAGACAGACCGGCAGGGTTGGTACCAGGACAGCTGCTTCTTCTCTCTTCTGAGCTTTTTTAGCTCTTCGGTGTCCTCTCTCCTCTTAAGTCGCCAGGATCTGCTCCTCTTGTGCCAGGGAGTGCAGGGTAGTAGCCAATAGGCTACTGACCTCTGGGGTCAGTATATGACCACTTCCTGTGGGAAGTGGGCATAACCCCGTCCCTCAAGTATACTTCACAAAGATGGCTAATTCTGAAAAATCGTGTCCACCTCACACTAGCCCACTTTAGAGGTGGTACTAGTCTGGAGGTGGCAAGCCTACATACCTAGCTAATTTTCCTGCCTGTCCAGGTGCCAAGGGTGGCTTTGGACAAAGTGTCTGCTTCCTCTCCTGTGAGAGGGAGCAAGATTCTCATTTCCAAGGTGGCAGCCCTTTGAGGCTTGTCGCCCA
The DNA here is from genome assembly GCA_963921515.1 of Calotriton arnoldi. Classification (NCBI taxonomy): domain Eukaryota; kingdom Metazoa; phylum Chordata; class Amphibia; order Caudata; family Salamandridae; genus Calotriton; species Calotriton arnoldi. Next base: position 466,365 of record CAWUFW010011471.1, read on the forward strand.
AGGAAGGCTAATCAGCAGGTCATCCTGTGGGAGGGGTGTTACACCCTCTTCCAGGATAGACTTTTGTTCTGGGTCTCCTGAGAGTAAAAGGCTCTCACCCTCCAAGGTCAGAACAGCGTTTCAGGTGGCAGGCTGGCAGAGACAAGTCAGAGGCCACACCAGAGGCTGGTAGGTTACCCGGGGGCACATCTAAGGTGCCCTCTGGTTGCATGTATTGGGAAAGCCATCACTGGAATCAGTGTGGGTAGACCAATATAAGATGTTTGATACCAAACATTCCTATCTTCAGTGAAGCCATCATGTAGCTGGGGAACTCGTTTTTACCAGTGCCCAGCACAGGTTTTAAAATGGCTTCCTTGGTCGCTTGTACTTGCAGTAATCGGACTGATAAGCACTGGGGCATATGTGCTCATGCAGGTATGCCCTCACATGTAGTACTAAGCACCCTGCCTTAGGGCTGTCAGGCCTGCTGTAGGGGTGACTTACAAGTATTACATGTAGTGCTAAGGACGGTACACAGGGATGCATGACATGTTGTGTTTTCACTTTTGTCTACACCAAGACATCAGTCTTGCATGTGCTTGGCGAGGGGTCCCTTAGGGTGGCACAATTCGTGCTGCAGCCCTTAGGGACCCTCTTCAGTACCTCAGGCCCAGGGTATCATTTACTAGGGACTTACAGAGGGTGCTAAACGTTTTGCCAATTGGGGTAACAATTGCACATTTGTAGTGAAAGAACACTGATACTGGAGAGCTGGTTAGCAGGAACAGAGTACATTTCAGTCAAAGTTGCACCAAATACCAGGCAAAAAGAGTGTGTGTGTGTGGGGGGGGGTTTACTGCAACAAAAACGCAGTATCCTACACCTTTCAATCTTGGCTTAAATCCTACTCAGACTGAAAGTTGTGGTACACTTTTGATGTGGAGAGGTTTACATTATTTCGATGTAAAGAGGTTTACATTATTTGGAAAAAACTAAAAATAACCATAAGGGCAAACGTTTTTGTTATTTAAGAAGCGGTATGTACTCCACTTTCTTCCAAACAGTCATTACTTAGATGGATAGGCAAGGCAATAACTTTATTTCGTTCGTTGAACCATAAAAGTACAGCTACAAGTATTAAAACATATAAAGATGCAATCTATGCTGTTTGAATTAAAATCAGATCAAACGAATGAAATAAATTTACAAGTATTAGACCTTTGGTGTTTGCAACGTACCTGCTGTGGCAACCCTGTCAAACCTCAGCAAAAAGTCCTGTGATGTGGACTAGAAAAGTTCATTGTGCCATTTGCAGAGACAGGGCTGGTCACAAATTATTTTTGCCTTCGGCCAGCATATAACACGAGATAGACAGATTAAAATGCCTAATCATTTTTCCGACAGTGTGCCATAAAACACAGTTAAAATACACAATTGAATAAAATTATTAGGAGCGAAGGTGCTTTTGGTTAGATGCACAGAGTTATAAAACAAGTCTCAAATCGTATCAAAATTATTTTACAACATAAGTCATAACCGTATGTTCAGTACACTCTGGCCTCCTCTAGTATTCAAAGTGCTGTACAATCAGGGAGGGCACAGAGCCTCAAGATGCATAGGCTCTTGAAGTTTCACTTGCTACGAAAAGGCCAAAAGACTTTTACCTAGGTAAAAGAGGGCCCACTTTAAAAGGGGTAAAGCAACTAAAGCTGCTGTGAAGAGCGAAGTCTCCATTCCAGTTTGTAATCCTGACACATTGAGATTTGGCCATACACTTCATAAGCCTTGTTTGGACTCCAGGACAGATACAATGGTGGGTCAGGTTTCACCATGCAAATTGTTTGCTAAAGGTTTTGTGTGGTACTCGCAGTGCTTTAAAGGTTGGTTTGGCCCACTAGTCTTTATCGAGGTTGGACAAGAATTTTGGAAAACAGCAGATATTACCCTCCAATTGGATTACCATGGATGGATTACCTCCAAGGATCAGGTTTCATTTAATATAAGTGTTCTGGACTTCCCTCAAGCAGTAAAGAATATTCTGTGTTTAGGATTATCAGTGAAGAAGCAGGACATTTTATGAATCACAAAATACAGTTTCAGGGAACTCTTTTTTACACTGATCCCGTCCAGTCTCAATAAGGAGGCCCCACTACGCCTTTCTTTCGACCTAGTTTATAGGAAGTCAATCTAGTTTATTGTAGTTTATAGCAAAGGCTTACAAGCCTACAGGGCCAGTCAAACACATCTATGGTTTTACCAGAGATGTAACTGACAGTATAAAGGTAACAGACCTGTCAAAAAAACTCTTGTTTTATAGAGGCCACAACATGTCTACGGTAAAACTCAGGGCAGCCTGGATACACACTCAAGTTCTAAACTCTACCAGAAGGGGCAAAAAAACACTTGCTTCATGATTTCAGAAGCAAACATGCAGAGATCAAAAAGTGAGTTAGCTGTAGTGTATTTTACCACATTCTAAGCTGATTCACTTTGTGTAGCCGATATCACCAATTTGCAATTTACTAAGGTCATCATGATCAGGAAACTGATTACATACAGGGTTTAATGACCCATAGCTAAATGTCCTTTTCCAAGATGCTACCGCTAATTTTCTCAAATAAATCATTTCCAGTGGGCCTTCCCAACCAGCACCCCTCCATCAGCTGTTACCATTCCCTATCCCAAAACATCACTCCTCCACCTGTACCCTGCTCATATTTTGGCATCCAACAGACTCCCCATGCATGCCTTACACACTCACAGTGTAGTATTTCAGCTTGCGGTTGTGCATGTGAATGATGTTTGTGCAAACTCCATTCAAGAAGTCCTGGGAGTGGGAGATGAGGACCAGGATACGCTTGAACCTAAGAGAGGAAACAGTACATTATGCAAAGAAACGACAACAACCTAAATAAAGAAAGTGTGCAAGAGTAAACAACAACAACTGCAGGAACAATTCTTATGTGGATACAAAATCTGCTCCTACAACCAGGAACCAAAAAACCTGCTTTGCTCACCACAAACACTTGCTTTTTACCTTGTCACCGCATCGCTCTACTGCAGGCACAAATGATTTACACGATTTAAAAGTCTCCATAGTATACAAAACATAAGATGATTATACTTACGAGCGAAGTTCCTCTTCAAGCCACACACATGCATCCAGATCTAGGTGATTTGTTGGTTCATCCAACAGCAACATGAATGGACGGATGAAAAGGGCCCTGCAGGAGACATTGGCACTAATTATGACTGTAGTGAGATGTTACAGTAATCAAGCAAAATGCAGGTACGTACACTATATAAAAAAAAAAAAAAGATCCAGCTAAAATACCTCCAATCATGATGCAAACCGTTAGCATTGTCTAACTTTCCAAGCTAGTTGCACATAGCGAGAAATAGCTAAAAACTCATTTCAGGTGGCATCAGATTTAAAGGAGCACCATGCAAAACCCAATCCAATATCTCCATCAAAGGCACTAGTCAATTGAACCTTAGATTCAGGTAGAGGGCGAAACAGTAAAAACAGGAGTCTGACTCTTCCACCAATGGGGAGTATTCGACCCGACATGCTTCCAATGAGCATTTGGAAGTAAATGCAGCCAGTGGTAAAGAAAAATAATCTGAATTTTATGTACAATGACTTGGCCCTCCAGGGTTCCACCTCATCTAAATGTTTCAAATATGGTATTAAATTTGACGCAAAAAACGCTTTAATTATTTCACTTAACCGAGCATTCTTATGCAATTCAACTGAAATAAAATATCAGAACTACAGCTTTACTAAGGTTTGGATGGAATATAGCCTATTAGCACAGGATGAGTCCATAGATGGGACAAGCACAGACATTCCACCATAGTTTTAATATTAAATCAGATTACAAAATATGAGAAAAGACCCTACCCAACACACTGATAATGGTGCCAGCATTGGTGCACCCAGATCAATATTGATTTATATCACAGCAGAATACGTTCCTTGAACTTAGGAGCCCGTTTCTCATTATACACTGTATTCCAAAAGATGACCTGGTGCCCTGGCTAGCTTTGTTTGATACTGAAAAGCATATTGTTATATGGCCATTAGGGTCATTGTCGACATTGCTAAGTTAGCATGAGCTTTTGCTGCCATGATGCTGCTTTTGCGCACGTTACTACAGGACTTTATTTTTGCAAGACTCTGTTAATGCCTTTCACATGAGAACTGTCTGCTTTTCACGTTTTCTGCAGAGTTCCTGGAGTTTAGTCTGAACACGATGTGCAAGGTCGATAAACAATGCCCCTTGTTATTCTGTTCTGGTCAGCCCCTAGCACCTAGACATAACATGCTAAACACAGCTGCAATGCTGGAGACTAGTGCTTTGATATTACGAGGATGCATGTTTTAAAACACTTGGAGAGAGCCTTTCCATGGAGAAGAGCTATGCTGTCCCTATGATGTAAACCTTATATCGAGGTTTTAAGGTATGGGGTCTGCAGTCAAAGCCCAGAGATCTTTTATATAAATAAACTTCTTCCAGTCAAGGGGAGGGTGGTTAGGCCTTATAGTCCTTTTTCCACTGTCTTTATATAATGACTTCCCCCTTTGTACTCTATGGAATTGTAACAATGCTAATTGTTCCGAGTTTATGCATTTTGCTGCTGGTAGTGGCTCGTATACTGTATTGTAGAGCACGATAGTTAAAATAAACATTTTGAACTATTACAGTGACTCTGCCAATTCTTATTCTGGACAAGTATGAGTGAGCGAGCGAAAGGGTATGCCTTGCTACGGCGATTCCTGAGAGAGTCGGGAGTGTTGTGTTCTGTGTTGTCTAATCATTTGTAGCTTCGCGATTTTGGAGGAGAACGAATGAGACACTATAGCTAGTCGGTTTGGGGATTTTGGGTACCAAGGTGATAGGTTGGTACCCCCCCTATTCACCGAGGTCCTGTTTTCCTGCGCATAGTTCGGTGTAGGTGCAGAATCTCCGCAACATGGCGTCGCCAACGTTTGGTCTGGTTCTTATCTGCGAGACTCTTGAGTAGTGCTTGTGCTTGTCCACAATCCCCTCACTTCTGTTTCCGGAGACAGCTGTGACGGTGTTGCCTCCTATATTGTGATATATGTTATAGGTTTTTCAAGCTTGAATTTTAACCCTTTGTTGCGCTGCCACGCATAGGTTGTTATTCTCTCTTATTCATTATGGCAGTTGCCATAACAGCTCCTAACCGTGCACCACTCAGGGCTTATTTAAATCAGTACGGGGTACCTGATGCAGGTGTTGAGCTCATCTTTGTTGTAGAGGCGGATCCAGCCTTCCGCTTTGAGGTATTTTATTCTTGGGTCACCTTTCCGGCAGTCGAGGGAGCAGACAATCTGTTTCACGAATATACTGCCACCGCGATTCCGCGGGAATATAGACCATATAGGACTCTTGAGGTTCCGCTCACAGCTTGGCAACACCAAATTTGGTTTAATGGCGCCCTTCCTCACCCAATAATGCCGGTCCGTTTAGGCCCTTTGTCGATAGACGGGGCCACATGGCCCGTTTTGGCTGGGTATACCCCACACCCACATTATCTGACAACTGCAACGCTTGCAGAACTCCGCGTATTACATACTTCTTTGATACGTGTGCATAGAGCTGTTATACAGTTCATGTTGCGCAACTTTCAGGTGGGACCACCTGGCGTTGCTGCACAACCCGCCGGACCTGGTGGTGTAACCATCAGTCCTCTTATGGTTGATTCAGTGATGGGCAAACGTCCGCAATACAAGGATGAGTTCCCTTATTGGCTAGCGGAAAAATTTGGACAACTGGAGGCTGTTTTTCCAAATACCACTCCTGTGGAGAAACACAGGATCTTAACTATAAGTTTGCATAAAGACTTAATTTCCGAATTAGCGGATTGTAACACCTGGGGCAAGGTGTTTGCAGCGGTATATTCGAAGTGTTTCGGCACTCCCTCCATGACCGTACTCCCTTCCGTGATAAAACGTGTTCAAGATGAACACGGAGCCGAAACGGCTGTAGAGTTGGGAATGAGACTGGTGGGGGTGTTCGACGTGGTTGCTGACATGATCCTTGCTAATGTCAGGGGTGATGCTGTAAGCTTTCAAGTGGCAAACTGCTTGGAGGCTGTTGCAGACGCAGACAAGCCGCGCAAATTACCAAAGATTATTGCACAGGCTTATAAAACCATAGGCCGCAATAGTCTGGGAGTTAAGCCTTTTACTCAAACGCAGACTCAATCTCAAGTTCAACAAAAAGCCCAGACTGATAAAGACGGGCGCCCGTTCTTTCCTTAAAAAGAACTAGAAAAATAAGAAACAGGGGCAGCATCAGCAGAAGCAAGGTTAGCGTGCTGGTTCACCGAAACCAGAGTCTTCTGAGCGTACTTATGACTTGCGCGACCGCGCGAAAATTAAGACTCCTGATAGATTTCAGGTCCCTGATCAGCGCTCTCCTCGTTCTTTACAGGATACATCGGACTCTCACGCCGGTGGTGGGGAGCGCCAGGATCGTGGCAAAGGTCTGACCAGGGGTGTGAAATTTAATAAAATATCTACTTGTCTATGGGGCAGGTTGCTTCATAAATCTACTTGTCCTGTAACAAAATCAACTTGTCCCTTTTGTGCCATGTAATGTGGCGACAAATTGTGGCAGCAATCTCATTATATAGGAGCTCTGCAATAGCCTCTCTGATTATGCCAGGGCTCCTTCCATAGTAGGGTTTGAATACTAGCAATTCCCTTATGTTGCCACGTTTCCGCAGATCTACATACTGAAGGTAATGGGTAAGCAATAGTTCCAGGGTTGAAATGTCCTTTTGAGTCTGTGCAAACCTACTATCTTGAATGTTTTAAGGGTTTTCACCAACTCTTCTCTAATCTTTTCCCAAACTGAGAAAGGAAATTTACTCCTGACAATGGCAGACATAAAACTTCTTCCAGGGTTGGGAAAAAAGTGGTTGGAGGGCAAGTGAACTTGCAAACACTCAGATTTTCGCATTAGCAAATCTACACCTGCATATTTCCTCATGCTAAAATGCAGTTCACAAATATTTTCAAGGAGTACAATTTCTTGGCCTACTTCTGTAAAGTTTTGTGAATTCACGAAAGCCATATATCTGCACTTAATGCAAGGACATGGGTGCACCCTTGAGACTTTATTTAATAATTGGGCCCCTAATTAGGTCTGGTATTAACCATGACCATTTGTGTTTATTAAAATTGTGTGTCTCTCCGTCTGTCAGCTAGTTTCACTGTGAGCGACAGCATTCTGTTCTTTCACAAGGAGAACATCGACACACACTCTTTGTTCAGTACCAGGAACTACTGTGGCAATGTGTGCTCTTTGAGACCAAAAACTATTTTTGCTTTTGCCAATGTTGGTTATAGTGGTGAGGGCCCGGTAGCTCCCACACCAATAAGGTTTTACAAAAACCATGCCAAAACAAGTCACGGATTGACAAAACCAAGAGGCTGACCAATGATTTCAGACCTACTGGCTTTACCAATGCTTGTTTATTTTTGTTTCCCATAATCTTATTAAAACTGGTTACACTGAATTTCCATTATGAATATTTTGGGGAAATACTAGCAACACATTTTATTAAATGATGCTACAAAGAAATGGTAACTAAAATGTTACAGTAGTTTAGCAAAATGTTTACATTTTTTTGTGAACATTTTATTTTGAAAGCAAAGAATCATCAATCTTGCTTTCAAGCTTCTGCAAATATTTGCATCTAATCAGAGCATTCTGGGAGCATTATACATAGCCTCATATTGCTAAACATTGAAAACGTATGTACACATTTTTATACTGGAACCACTGTCAGTAGTGCAGTCTGAGCTTACAACATTTAATTAGAGCGCTCACCCTAATAAAGGCTTTGCATTATTGAACCATAAAAACAAGTTTGAACAGCATTAACATATGGGCACAAATATTACCTTAACTGCAGGCAATGCCTTTCCCTGATCAATAATAATGTAAACTAGCAGCTAAAGGGTTTGTGCTGTAGAGGATTGCACCTACTTGTCCCAAGGACAAAATACACATGAAAACTTGTTGCCCTTAAACCCAAACAATATGTCCCGGGCGTCGGGCTATAGGAATTCCACATCCCTGTGACCACTCAACAGGGACGAGATCAACCTAGACAGTTTGACGTTAAAGCCAAACAAGAGGACCTGCCTCGTTTTCGACCCCCGTATCAGAAGAAAAAAGTTGCCGCTTTCACAGCGAGATATGCCTCAGAAGGTGAGAACGCGACTCCTGTACTGGACATGGGCAGTGACTCTGCTCGACAGCGCAGCGGAGGTTACCATAGTGCGGGAGGCACTGCGTCCCTGCCTGGAGGCAACAGCAACTGATACATTCATTACAGTAGAAACAGCAGATACCCGGGTTGCCCCCCCAGATAGACTGAGATTATTTTCTAAATTGAAGGTGATTATACTGCGTCCAATAAAAGCGGTTTTCTGGGAGAATCTAACCTCCTCATATGACAGATTGGCCTCCACCCTTTGTGTTAGCCGCTTCTAAAGGGGAGGACGTGATACTTCAGAGTTTTTCGCGTTACGTCCCGGAGGAGCATGCAAAGGCTTTCGCAGCTGAGTGGGCTTTGGCCCTTGCCCCGGCGGTGTACCGTTATCAGGTGGGTTGGGATATTGATTCACCAGCTCATGAAGGAAAATGCTACTTACCAGTATGCATCTGTTCTTGGCATGTAGAGCTGCAGATCCTCACACTTTGCATTAGATCGCCATCTGGTGTTGGGCTCGGATGCTTGCACTTTGTTGTGGTCTTCGAAGAAGTCTTTTGTAGTCATGTGATAGGTGACTCCTCCTTTGGACGATAGTGCGCATGGGCATAGACTCCATCCTCAGATTGTTTTTCGCCATAATGGGGAGTGATGGAGTTAGTAGAAAAGTAAAAAGGATGTCCATGTGTGTATATCTAAGTAAGATAGGACTGGAACACATACAGGTCCCGGGGAGGTGGGTGGGCGTGTGAGGATCTGCAGCTCTACATGCCAAGAACAGATGCATACTGGTAAGTAGCATTTTCCATTTGAGGCATGTGAGCTGCAGAGCTCACACTTCGCATAGACTGTACAGCAGTATCTCCCTTAGCGGTGGTCACCTGTATGCGTTGCAGTAGTTTGAAAAAGTGTTCTAAGGACAGCTTGGCCCACAGAAGCTTGTTGCTTGGCTTGCACATCAACACAATAGTGTTTAGTGAAGGTGTGTGTTGTAGACCATGTGGCTGCCTTACATATGTCTTCTAGGGGAATGTTCCCTAAGAATGCCATGGAAACCCCTAGTTTGCGTGTTGAGTGCGCTCTAGGGGGAATTGATAATGTGCGTTTGGCTTTCTGGTAGCATATTTGGATACATTTAACGATCCACCTTGCAATCCCAGCTTTTGAGATGGGGTTACCTTTATGTGGTGGAGAGAAAGCTACGAACAATTGTTTTGTTTTGCGAAATGACTTGGTTCTGTCAATGTAATACATTAGGGCTCTTTTGACATCTAGGGTGTGGAGAGCTCTTTCTGCTACGGAATCCGGGTTTTGAAAAAACACGGGTAGTTCTACAGATTGGTTAAGGTGGAAAGGAGAAATGACTTCAGGAAGGAATTTTGGGTTTGTCCTGAGAACTATTTTGTTATGATGTATTTGTAATAAGGGCTCTTGTATAGTTAAAGCCTGGATCTCACTCACCCTCCTGAGAGAGGTGATTGCAATTAGGAACGCTACTTTCCATGTAAGGAATTGAAGTTCACATTTATGCAGGGGTTCAAATGGTGGTCCCATGAGCCTAGTAAGTACTATGTTAAGATTCCACACTGGGGAAGGTGGTAATCTGGGAGGTATGATCCGTTTATGGCCTTCCATAAAGGCTTTAAGAGTGATAAGTGTTGCCTGTTTTGTAAGTAAGCAGCAAGGGCTGCTAGATGCAGACGTATGGATGAGTATGCAAGATTACATCTTTGCAAATGTAGTAAGTAGCAAATGATGTTTTGCGTGGAGGCCTGTAATGGCTGGATATCATTGTTAGTGCAGTAAATAGCGAATCTTTTCCATTTTGCTGCATAGCAAACTCTGGTGGTAGGGCGTCTAGCCTCTTTAATGATGTTCATACAGTCTGGTGGTAGGTTAAGGTAACCGAATTCTAGGACTTCAGGAGCCAGATCGCAAGGTTCAGTTGAGATGGATCTGGGTGCCTTATCTCTCCATGGCTCTGCGTTAGCAGTGATGGGGAGAGGTGTAGTTTTGATATGGGACTACTGATAGTTCCAGCAGTGTGGTGAACCACGGTTGGCGTGCCCATGTGGGAGCTACTAGGATCATTTTTAGAGACTGTTGTCGGAGCTTGCGTACCACAAGTGGAATGAGTGGGAGTGGTGGAAAAGCGTACGCAAATCTGCCGGACCAATTCATCCATATCGCATTGTCCTTGGACTGCGGGTGTGGAAACCTGGCGGCGAAGGTTGGGCATTTTGCGTTGGTGTGTGGCGAACAGATCTATGTCTGGCTGGCCCCACATGTGGAAAAAAGGTAGAAGAACTTGTGGATGTAGTTCCCATTCGTGAATCTGTTGTGTCTGTCGACTTAACAGATCGGCAATCTGATTGTGAACTCCTGGTAGGTGTTCGGCTAGAAGGTATATGTTTTGTGGAATGGCCCACCTCCAAATGTTCTGTGCCAGTTGGGACAGTTGTGGAGAGTGTGTCCCCCCTGTTTTTGTATGTAATACATGGCCGTGATGTTGTCTGTTCGGATCAGGACGGCTTTGTTTTGTACGTGGAGTTGAAAGGATTTGAGAGCTAGGAATATAGCTAGTAACTCTAGATGATTGATGTGGAGCAGCTTTTGTTGCGTGGTCCACTTGCCTTGTGTTGCATGACCTAACAGGTGTGCTCCCCATCCTGTGAGTGATGCGTCCGTTGTCAGTACTATTTGTGGAACAGGCTCCAGGAACGGCCGCCCTTTGGACACATTTTTTGTGTTCCACCACTGCAGAGAGCGATGTGTGCGGCTGTCCACCAACACCAGATCTGTAAGTTGTCCGTGAGCCTGATTCCATTGGTGTGCTAGACACTCTTGTAGGGGACGCATTTGAAGTTTTGCATGAGGTACGATGAAAATGCAAGATGCCATCATGCCGATTAGTTGCATGAACACTCTGGCTGGGAGAGAGTGTTGGATTTGAAACTTGGTGATGAGGGCTTGTATACTGGCTATCCTGGCTGGGCTGGGATAAGCTAGAGCCGTTGAAGTGTTTATTGTGGCTCCCAGATATTGATGTATATGGGAGGGCTGGAGGTGCGACTTGGTGTAGTTGATTGTGAACCCCAAGTTGTGTAGTGTTTGAATAGTCTGATGAGTGTGTTGGACACACTGGTTGAATGATCTGGCTTTTATGAGCCAGTCGTCCAGGTATGGGAAGACATGCATTTGCTGTCTTCGTAGGTGTGCTGCTACTACTGCAAGGCATTTGGTAAACACCCTTGGAGCAGTGGTGACTCCGAATGGAAGGACTTTGAACTGGTAGTGTTGTCCATCGAGTACGAACCTTAGATACTTTGTGAGCAGGATGTATGGGAATGTGGAAGTAGGCGTCCTTGAGGTCTAGTGTGGCAAGGAAGTCTTCTTGTTGTAGTAAGGGAAGCACTTGTAGGAGAGTGATCATGTGAAAATGATCCGAATGTATATACTGATTGAGGGGTCTGAGGTCTAGAATAGGCCTTAGGGTCCCATCCTTTTTGGGGATTAGGAAATACAGGGAGTAAACCCCTGTTCCCTGGTGTAGTAGAGGGACTGGCTCTATGGCGTGCTTTTGAAGCAGCGAAAGAACTTCTTGCTTTAAAAGTGTAAGATGGTCTGCGGACATTGGACGCTGCTTGGGTGGTATGTTTGGGGGGGCAGCTGTAAGTTCTAGGCAGTAACCACATTGGATAATTTGTCTCACCCACCTGTCTGTTGTAATGGAGTTCCAGACAGGTAGGAACTGTGCTAGTCGTCCCCCGACAGGAGTGGAATGGTCGGGGGGGAAGTGGAGGGAAGTCACTGTTTAGCAGCGGGGGAGGTACGGGTGTTGGTGCTACCTCGGCCTCTCCCTTTACTGTTGTTCCCTCGGTAACCACCTCTAAAGTATCCTCTATTGGGGGATGTTTGGGTGGTATTTCTGAAAGAAGAGGAACTGTCTGTGTTGGTGTTTCTAGAGGCTCCTCTGTAGAAGGAGCGACGAAAGGAGCCACATTGTTGTGGAGACTGCAACGCTACCATTGATTTGGCAGTTTGTGTCCTTTTTCATTTTCTCAAGGGCAGTGTCTACAGCCGGACCAAAGAGTTGGTTATGATTGAACGGCTGGTTTAAAATGGTGGTTTGAACCTCCGGCTTGAAGCCTGAAATGCGTAACCATGCATGCCTTCTAATGAGTACGCTGGTGTTGACAGACCTAGCAGCAGTATCAGCTGCATCAAGGGCACACTTAATGGACGCATTGGAGATTAGTTTGCCCTCCTGAATTAGATCATTTGCCTGCGTTTTGTACTGGTCAGGTAAGTGTTGTAATAGGGTTTCTAGTTGGTCATAGTGGGCCCTATCATATCTGGCCAGCAGTGCCTGGGTGTTGGCTGTGCGCCAGTGATAGATGGCCTGCGCAGCTACTCGTTTGCCAGATGCGTCTAGCAATTTTGACTCCTTATCAGGGGGCGGAGCGTCCCCTGAAGTTTGAGAATTAGCTCGTTTACGAGCATTGGATACTACTAAGGAGTCAAGAGGGAGCTGGCCTTTAATGTAAGCAGGGTCGTCAGGGGCAGGTCTATATTTTGTCGATCCTAGGGTTAAGAATTCTGGCCCGTACAGGATCTTTAAATATGTCAGGAGCATGCTTGATGACTCCTTTAATCATGGGTAACGTCTGTACAGTTCTCCGAGACTGTTCAAAAGTATCTAGGAGGAAATCTTCCTCTGGTGCGTTTGTGTGCATATGTACCCCATGAAAAACAGCAGCCCTGTGAATGAGTTGCCCAAAACCAATGTTATTATCTTGGGAAGATGGTTTTGTTGGGTATGGTGGAGGGCTTGGGAGGTCTGGGAGATCTATTGGATCGTTGTAGCCCCTATCATCCTGTGGTGGGTCATCTGGGTCAGTGAATGCGTCATCAGGGTCACCACCGTCCCCCATGTCATCTTGATAGTCATGTAGTGGAGAGGTTACAGGCTGAGGCGGTGTAACAGGGATGTGGAGAGGAGGGGTGTTAGAGGGAAGGACAGGGGAAGAAGGAGGCATAGGTGAAGTAGCACAGTCCTTTTCCACAGGAACAGACTTGTGGCGTGGCACAGTAATGATATGTCCAGTTTTGGGGTTAATGTGGATTTTGGCTTGTTTAGGATCAACAGGATCCGGATGAAAAAGCTCCTCCTCCTGGAGATTTGGCTTCGGCGCAGACTTTTTCGGTTCCGAGCGAGGTGATGGCTGTTTTGTGTGCTCTTTGGCCTTAGGTGTGGAAGAGTCTTTAGTCTTGGGAATCGGCTCCGAAAGCTTTGGCTTAGGGGCTGTGTCGTGGAGTCTCGGTTTCGACGCCGACTTATCCACATGCTTGGATGTGTTGGAGGCGGGTTTTGGAATCGAGGTGGATTTCGGAGCAGAGTGTTCCTTTGGTTTCGGCGCCGAAGGTGCCGGTGGAACTAATACATGCGGCTTGGTCGGTGCCGAGGTACTGGAAGGCTTGAGTCTTTTCTTCGGCGCCGGGCCCGAAGGCGGGGCGTCCAAAGCATGTTTTCGGTCGCGACTGGGGCCAACAGGCGAAGTCTTGACCGGTGCCTTCTGCTTCGGTGGGGGGGTTGGGGTAGGGGCAGTAGTACTCACTCGTTGCCCAGGAGTGATGGAATCGTCTGAGTCTTCTGCCTCCGACACGATCAGTAGACCTTCGGAATCCTCCTCAGGGACATCGGGGCCCTCGTCGAAGATGTCGACAGGTTCTGGAGCGGATCTCTGCGCCATAACGTGCCTTCGAGCTCGACGATCCCGAATGGTTTTCTTGGAGCGGAAGGAGGCGCAAGCTGGACAGGTAGCCTCGTTGTGGTCGGGCGAGAGGCACAGGTTACAGACCTCGTGATGGTCACTGTGGGGGAACTTTGCTCCACACTAGGGGCATTTCCGGAAGGGCGTCCTTTCCATTAGCAGTAGGCCTCACGGCATCGATGGGCCCAGCGTCCCGCGTTGACGGCTGGAAAGGGAATCGATGAAGAGGCGCGTCGAGATTTCGATGTCGATAGAAGTTGTTGAAAGTTTTGATGATGGAAAACGGTTGAAAGTAGAGTTTCGAACCGGAGCACGAAAGTTGCATCCGAACCCAATGGCGGAAAAAAACAATCGGAGGATGGAGTCGATGCCCATGCGCACTATCGTCCAAAGGAGGAGTCACCTATCACAGGACTACAAAAGACTTCTTCGAAGACAACAAAGTGCAAGCATCCGAGCCCAACACCAGATGGCGATCTAATGCAAAGTGTGAGCTCTGCAGCTCACATGCCTCGAACATACCTTTACGATCTATGCCACAGCCGCAATATCCAATCAGACGTGAAGCTAAGGCTCACGTTTGTGACATTCTAACAGAGTATCAAGGAGTGATTGAATCATGTACATCACCGATGAATAATCCTCTTTACGGTATCAAAACCTGACGGTTCATATCGCATTGTATTGGATTACCGAAATTTAAATAGTCATTGTCGCACTTATGCAGTGCAAAACACACACAGCTCTGTGCTGGTGAACAATCTTGTTCGTAAGAAATACAAAACTACACTGGACATTTCCAATGGTTTCTACAGTCATAATCTCGCACCCGAGAGCCGTGATTTGACAGCATTTACCGCCGTCGGAAATCAGCAAAATTTACGCGTTTGCCTATGGGGTATAAAAACAGCCCCGGGGCATTTGCTGCACATGTTGTGTCTTTATTGCACGACATATCCAGATGCGTTCTCGTACGTTGATGATATTTATCTGACGGAGGATGAACTTATGCCGCATCTTGTCCGAGTCGACCGAATCATTTTGTCGTTTGACTATGGATACCAGTTCAATTTTGCAAAATCGCACAGCGCTCATTTGGCGGTACTCTTTTTGGGCTCTGAGCTCAATAATGAAGGAAAGGGGCTAGCCCCCCACTTCTTGGAGAAATGTGCACAATTGCAACCCCCTTCTACACTGAAAAAGCTTCAGTCTTTGCTGGGATTTTTGAATTTCGGGAGGACATACATTCCCGATTATGCCCTGCGTATCAAACCGCTTTATGCGTTGATACAACCAACGTATTCTTCTGCCAGCTGGCTTCCGGAACATACTTCTATCCTACATTCTTTGCAATCTGACATGCTTGCAACTAACGACTTGTTGACGCACGATAACACCACGAACCTGGTGATACGTATAGTACCAGGAGCGGTGGGTTTCACTTACTTGACGTTCAATGAGGGAGACAGTACCTATTGCATACAAATCACATTTGCACACTGCAGCTGAAATGCGTTTTTCAAATGTTGAAAAAAAATTGACAGCGGTCCAGATGGCGGTTCTGAAAGAACGCTCACTGGCGCACGGTAAACGCATTCTTATGGTCACGCCCTTCCCTGCTTTGGAGGCCGTGACTAAGGCAAGTGTTCCTAACTGCAAGGTACTACATCCCCATTGGATACAATGGGCTACTTCTTTGACATCAGATATCACTTTTATCTTTGACCCTGCACTTCAGACACAGGGGTTTTATAGTATGAACATGTTCATCCTCCTCCGTTGTCGTTGCTTCCTTTACATGAGTACGAATGTATCATTTACACCGATGGCTTGGCTCAACCGGCCAACGGCTCCAAACACGCTTATTCAGCGGCTTGCGCAATTGTTGCTGGATCAATTGTCAATGGAGAATTTAAGTCTTCCATAGTGCATACTGAGGCACTTGGAGACTGTACGGCACAATTGGCGGAGCTGCGTGCTCTTGTTCTCGAGTTTGCTGATCCTAATGTGAATACTCATTGTGTGCGATTCTTACTACTGTGTCCAGTCTTTTAATGACAACTTGTTCTTTTGGTCTCAAAATGACTATTGAGACTCTAAAGGCAGCGCACTTAAAGCATAAAACGCTTTGGGTTCGACTGGCAGACCTTAAACAACGTCTGCCCCTCACACGTATACATACTCTTGGCCATCAGCGTGTGGGAGCACATGCTCTTGGTAATTCTTTGGCTGACGAAGCGGCCAAATCTGCAGTAGCCACGTGTTCGGTAGCAGCAGTTACAAGGTCCATGACTAAAATAGATAATGATATTCTGGCAGCAGTAGCTGCTACGAGGGAGGGAACTGCTTATCCTCAGGGTTTCCCTTCAAAATACTCTTATCATATATCTCCTGAACAAGTTCCTTATGCTAAGATTCCTTCAGTTGGGGATCGGCTGATTCCAAACTTGGACCGCAGACTTGCTCGGATCAAAGCCGCACACGAGGGCATGGCTTCTGCTCATGCCGGTGTGTCAGCGACAGTCTCGATTTTGCAGCAATGTTATTGGTGGTGTGGTTTATATAAACAGATCCGTAAAAATATACTCTCGTGACATTTGTCAACAAATTAAACCGTCTACGGTCACACGCCCACCTCGAACACAGCTATGTATTTCTAATCAACCGTTTGGCTGTGTAGATCTTGATCACTGCGGTCCTTTTTCTTCTGATACTGCGTATAAATATATATTTGTTGCAGTTGATTCGTGCACTAGATTCCTTTGGGTTTGGCCACAACGCAGTGCTGACGCTCGAAATGTCATCAGGGATTTGGGTGTCTTTGTCGGGATGTTTGCATGTGGCACCTTCCATTCGGACCAAGGTCCAGCGTTCGCCTCTAAGGCGTACAAGGACGCGATGAAGTCAATGGGGGTGCTGGTGCAGTTTTCTTAATTTGGGGTGGAGAATGGGGATTTTTCTTTTGCTCCAGGGGTCAGACCTATCTGCCAGTACCCAGATGTGAGATCAAAGGAACTGAGATATTTGGCTGCCCCTAACCTGTCAATCAGTTCATCTGCTCTAGGGATTGGGTATTCATCAGTTTTTGTCACAGCATTGAGGCCCCTATAGTCCACACAAAACCTAATTTCTTTCCCTCTACCCTTGGAGTGAGGTTCGGCGACTAAGACAACCGGGCCAGCACCGGGACTCTGAGGGTTCAATGACATCCAATTCCAGCATCTTGCTTCAGCTTGGATGCTCTCTGACATTATCAAACTGCCTGTACATTTTGTTTTTGACTGGTAGGCTGTCACAAATGTCCACGTCATGGGTACACCAGCTAGTCTGACCAGGGGTCAGAAAGAAGAGCTCAGCATACTGACTTAGGAATTGCCTGCAGTCAGTTTGCTGTTGGTCAGTGAGGATGTCTGAAAAGACCACTCCATCAACAGACCCATCTTGGGGATTGCTGGAGAGGAGTTCAGGGAGAGGCACACTTTCCGTTTCCTGTCCCTCATCTGCGACCATGAGAATGGTCATGTCAACTCTGTCATAACAGGGCTTGAGGCGGTTGACAACTTTGCTTTTTTGGGGCGTTTCAAACTGCCAAGGTCCACCAGATAGGTGACCACCCCTTTTCTTCAAGGACAGCGTAGAGTCCACTGCACTTGTCTTGGAGGGCCCTAGAGGCCACAGGCTCCAATACCCATACCTTCTTCCCTGGTTTCAATACTACCAGAGCAGCCTTTTGGTCATACCACTGCTTTTGAAGCTCTTGGCTGGCCTCAAGGTTTTGGCTTGCTTTCTTCATGTATTCAGCCATCATTGAACAAAGGCCAAGCTTAAAGTCCACTATGTCTTGTTTTGGTTCTTTGAGAGGCTTCTCCCATTCTTCTCTTACAAAACTCAGGGGACCACTAACAGGGTGCCCAAACAAAAGTTCAAAGTGTGAGAACCCCACTCCCTTCTGTGGCGCTTCCCTGTAGGTAAAAAGCAGGCATGGAAGTAGGTCATCCAACCTACTTCTGAGTTTCAGGGAGTCTACCCATCAGGCCTTTCAATGTCTCGTTGAATCTCTCCACCAGGCCATTCGTTTGTGGCTGGTATGGTGTGGTGAAACTGTAATTCACTCCACACTCCTCCCACATGTGTTTTAAGTACGCAGACATGACGTTTGTACCTCTGTTTGATACTACCTCCTTCGGAAAACCAACCCTGGTAAAGACACCAAGAAGGGCTTTTGCCACCACTGAGGCAGTGGTGGCCCTCGAGGGAATAGCTTCAGGGTACCTGGTGGCATGATACACTACCACCAGAATGTATTTGTTCCCTGAAGCTATTGGAGGGTCTAGGGGGCCAACAATGTCGTACCCCTACCCTTTTAAAGGGTACCCCAACCACTGGAAGTGGATTTAAGGGGGCCTTCCGGTGGCCGCCTGCCTTGCCACTGGCTTGTCAGGCAACACAGGACTGGCAAAAGTCCTTCACCTTCTGAGACATCCCTGGCCAGTAGACATGATTAACAATGTATTTTTATAGCATATATCTCCGCACTTTAATGCAAATTTCGTAGGGTTCTAATAAGTGTGAGTTTTCCAATCGATATATTCCCACCCTACGTCCAAATTTTAATCTCTTTTATGAAGATGCTATGTTTTTAACTGTCAGTTAACTCTGTTTATAGAACATAATAAGGCATTGCATGTGTTGGCGAATCCACCTTTTGCACTTTGATGGTCGTAATGACCGAATAAAGTTTTTTGACTGACTAATCTACTCCAAGTTTTATCCTGACCAAGGTGTCCAGCTAAGGGGATATCATGGCCCAAAGTAAGGAGAAAATCTCTAAAACTGAGGCACTAACATCCTCCTGGTTGCACCAGGGTTGTGGTCTCTGGCCACAGTGTATAGGAGCCCATCCTCCCAATAGACCCTGTGGGTGCCAGTGTTTTCACCCTTTTCCTGTGCAGCAGCTTGCTGCCTCAGGCTTTCAAGAGTGAGACAGATTTCTGGGACCTTACACAGATCCGTTCTAGAGGGTCCCCCTGGGCCCAGGAGATCTGCCGTGTAAGGCCCAACCTCTTCAGGCTCAGTTCCCTCTGAGAATAACAAGTCCTCTTCCTGGGAAGAGGGTTTCTGACTTGGTACCTGCTAGAAGCTGGTCCCCACAGTCTTCCTGTCCTTTCTCTTGGAGGGCTGGCCCATTCGTCCAGGATCCAGCACCTCTTTTTCACCCATACCTCTGCTCTGTGCTCTGGTAGTACCACAATCCCATCCTGAGAACCTACCATGCTGACATGGATCCTCAGTTCGACTTCAGCCCAAGGGGAAGTATCCAAATCATTTCCAAGCAGAAAATTTACAGGGGCAGTTGGGGACACAACTACCACTTTTTGTCCAATTAATCATGACACCAAGCCATGTTGGGACCCTGGTACCCACCATTAGACTGAAGAGACCATGCCCCCCCCCCCCATGAGCAGGTTCTTGGGGGCATGTAGAAGACTCGATTATTTTTAGGGCTACCCTCTTTCCCTTGGGGAGGGGAGGGGTGGGGTGGGGGGGTTGGCCTCTTTCTTTTGGTCTACCCCATCAATGTTACTTCTGGTGACCCTTGTTTTGACCCAGTGGTCTGCCTTCTTGCCCATCTCTAGAGAAGAAAGTGGACCTAGGTCTACCAGGAATTGATGTAGTTTCTCTTGGTGACAATTACTTGAAAGGTGTTCCTTCAGAACCAAACTATACAACTCTTCAAAATCATGTACATTGTTACCATTTAACCAACCTCCTAGTGTTTTCGCTGTGTAACCTTGTAGGAAGCTGGCTCTGTATATACTATACCAAAGTGAGGTATAGTGTGCACAGAGTCCAGTGGATCCCCAAAGGTAGGCAGAGGTAAAGTTAGAGAGCACCTCACTCTCTATTTGTGGTAGTGTGGTCGAGCAGTTAGGCAGTATCAGAGGACAGTGTTAAGCATTTGTTGTACACACAGTCAGCAAATGAATTCACACACTTAAAGACTGAACTTCAGACCAATTGTTTTTGTATAAAAATATTCTTTTAGTTATTTTATTTTCTAGAACCAAGCAAGCTTGGCACAGGTAAGCAATAAATACTTTACAGTAGAAATGCACTTGAAATACAGTTTGAATGATAATTGTATATGCACTTTGGTTTGATTTACAGTATGGATGCAGAGAAATGCAATACTTAGTAAATGCAGTACATAGACTTGAATAGGCTTTTTTAGTAAAATAGCAGGTAAGTAACTTTTGAGATTACTAGGCTTACGCAGAATAGTATACCTAGATACTACTCTGGGACATTTCCTGAAAACAGGCAAGTAAAATCGTTTTTGTTAGATTATGCAATTTTAAAGAATTTCTTTAGTTTCTCAAACTCCATACTTAGAAACCTTTTCACAGAAAAACAGTCAATGTTATCCTATGGAGGAAAATAGTGTTATCGGTTTTGAGTTAAGTATTTGGTAGTGGGAGTTGAGGTTCTGGGGGTAGACTCGGGGGTCCCCCAGGGTCAAGGATGCACTCTAGTTACACCCTCAGCGGCACTAGGGCGGCCGGGTGCAGAGTGCTGAGGCCCAACGTTATCCAATGGGGGATAGGGGGCCTCCTGTTGGTGGCTGCTGGCAAGCAGGCCACTTGGTTGTGGGAGCAAAGCTCCTGGACTTTAGCTCAGGGCAAATGGGGAAACAAAGTAGCACCAAAGGTGCACCCTCAGCGGCACTAGGGCGGTGCAGGGTGCTGTTTCGACGTCGGGCGCCCTGTTTACAATGGGGAACATCCGGTTTGCAAAGGCACCGCAGGCTTGGGGACGAAGGTCTTCTGGGTGTGACCACCACCTCGAGAGGTAAGTTGGGAAGTTAGGGGTTGGTTAGGCACCGTCGGTTTGAGCACACAAGGCCGTGGGGCGTCGGGTGCAGGGGTGCCTTTTGGGGTCGGATCTTCTTACCAGCTCCTGGTCGCGGTTGGGGGGGGACCTTCTGGATTTAGGCTGCAGGCGTCGGCTGGAGGCTTGAGGCAGGTCAGGGGTTGCCGGATCTCGGGTCAGGATCGCCGGGGGGACCTCCTCGTGGTGTTTGCTCACTCGAGCTCGGGCCGTGGACGGCAGGAGCAGAGTGGGGCGGATTCGCGGTGTCCGGCCGGAGCCAGAGGTTGCAGATGAACAAATGCGGTGTTCACAGGAGACAAAGTCTTTGTAGTTGAAGGCAGGCAGGCAGGTCCCGCCGGGGTTTTCGAGGTTGCTGGCTGCAGGACACACCGGGATTTCGCAAGACCAGGTTCGAGGGGCCAAGTCAGTGGGCGTCTTCCTCTTGTTAGCTGCTGCACGGCTGTTCGGTCCTTCTTGTTGCAGGTTTTTGTCTGAGGAAGCAAGGTTCAGGGGTGCCCCTAAATACTAGATTTAGGGGCGTTACAGGTAGGTAAAAGGCAGGGACCAATGGGACTCTTCCCTGGGGGGTGTACACTCCCTATTATGCCACCCTCCAGTGGGAGGAGGGTGTGAGCCTGTCCCTGGTTGGCTGAGTCCCCCCCCCATCTGCAAGATGGCGGGGACTGAGAGTTGTGCTTCGCCTCCCCCACCTGAGGAGTGGAGTTGGCACACCTCTCTTCCTCACTTGTTTTTCCCGCCGGTTCTCCTGCCCAAAGTGGGGGTCAGAACCAGTGGGGACCAGTTGCTGAAAGCAGCAAGTGGGCTGGGGAAGCTCACAAAGGCGGCAAGCCTTTGAAGCTTCCCCTTCGTGAACCCTGCCCATCCTAGGGGAGGAGGCTTGGCATCTCGTCCCAGGATGTGCATTGTTTCAGGCCCCAGAGAGCAGCAGGCTCTTGACCCAGGGGCCCAGAAACATGTCTGGTGGTGGCAGCTGAACGCAGCCACTCAGCCTGGACACTAGTGGTAGGTCGTTTTAAGGGGGCATCTCTAAGATGCCCTGTGTGTGCATTTTTCATTAAATCCCACACTGGCATCAGTGTGGGTTTAATGTGCTGAAAAGTTTGATACAAAACTTCTCAGTTTTCAGTGTAGCCAATATGGTGCTGTGGAGTTCGTAATGACAAACTCCCAGCACCATATACTCTTAATGGCAGCACTGCACTTACAATGTCTAAGAATGGCCTTAGACACTGTAGGGGTACAGGGCTCATGCACCTGTACCCTCACCGCTGGTATAGTGCACCCAGCTAGAGGGGTGACTGATCTATGCCAGGGCAGTGGGTTGTAGGCATGGCACACAGGGATGGGTGCCATGTCGACTTCACTTTGTTCTGCACCGAAACACGCAGCCTGCAAAGGCAGTGTGTGTAAAGGTACAGGGCCTCTAAGGGTGGCACAATAAGTGCTGCAGGCCTTAGAGGTCTTCCCTGGTCACAGTGCCCTGGGTACCTGTGGTACCATTTACCAGGGGCTGACCTGTGGCCATTGATGCCAATTGGGTTAGTTTTGGGGAAAGAACACAGGCCCTGGGAACCTGATTGGCAGGGACCCAGGGCACATGTTATGTTATGTTATTGTGTCTTATAAAGCGCGACAGCTGCCCCAGCAAAGGGGCGTCCCGGCGCTAATGTAGGAAAGACTGACATAGCAACAGAGCAGGCACGAACTAAGATGAAGGGAAGAGAAAAGTCTTAATGGCCTTGCTAAATTCTAAGTAATTATTGAGGCCACGAATCTGCACAGGGAGTGTGTTCCAAAGAGTGGCAGCTCTGTAGCGAAAGGAGCAGCCGCCGGCACGAGCTCTACGTATCCGGGGAACCACCACCAAGTGCTGGCCCTGTGAGCGGAGAAGCCGTGGTGGGGCATATGGCGAAAGGAGATTGGCCAGAATAGAAGGGGTGGCCAGTTTCAAAACCTTAAAGGAAGTACATAAGGTTTTAAATTCGATACGCCTGGCCACCGGTAACCAATGAAGGCGGCGGATGGCGTTGAACACAGAGCAAGACTTACGCAGGCCTAAAAGGGTTCTAGCTGCTGCATTCTGTGCCCTTTGCAACCTCACAACCTCCGCCTTATTGGACCCTAGATAGAGGGAACAGGCATAATCAAGTCTGGACAAAACCGTCGCCTGAATGATGACCTGACGCGTAGACGCGTCAAAGAAGCCCAGCAATGGTCCGAGCCCTCGTAAAAGTCCAAAACAGGTCCCTGCTGTTTTTGGTTTGGACTCGATAGTTTAAGGATGAGTCCAACCAAACCCCTAGATTTTTTACAGCTTGTTTGGGGAGGGGGCTTGCCCAAGCTGGCTGGCCACCAGAGATCATTCCACAGACCATGGTCCCTACCTACTAACAGTACCTCTGACTTGTTGGAATTCAGTTGGAGGCAGTTGTCAGTCATCCACTCGGCCACTGCCGCAAGGTCGCCCCGAAACTTAAGGGCGTCCCGCTCGG
Source organism: Calotriton arnoldi (assembly GCA_963921515.1). Lineage (NCBI taxonomy): Eukaryota > Metazoa > Chordata > Amphibia > Caudata > Salamandridae > Calotriton > Calotriton arnoldi. The sequence continues at coordinate 489,760 of CAWUFW010011471.1, forward strand.
TGTTATTAGAGAGTGCCACCACCAACTGCGTATCGTCAGCGTAGGAGACCATGGTCAAACCCCTGCTAATGGCTACTGCAGCCAGAGGTTGAACATAGATGTTAAACAGGGGACTGAGGGAGGAGCCCTGTGGCACCCCTTGTTTAACAGGATATTCGCCAGAAGCAAACGGGGGAGCTGTTACCAAAAATGACCTCTCATGGAGAAATGAGGCAAGCCACTCCAGTGCCAAATCCGTAATTCCTACCTCCTCAAGGCGTCTCAACAGTATGTCGTGAGACACAGTATAAAACGCGGCGCTCAAGTCCAACAGGATCAGCGCCGACGTTTGCCCCTCATCCATTGCTGACCAAAGATGTTCTGTCACGGCCAGGAGAGCTGACTCCGTGCTGTGACCTGGCCTAAAGCCGTTCTGGGAGGGGTCCAGTAGGTTATTCAAGGCCAGAAAATCAGACAGAAGGGAGTTCACATATGCTTCTGTGATCTTTGCCGTCCAGGGAAGCAGAGAGATGGGGCGGTAATTTTCTGATTTGGCTGGGTCAAGCGCAGGTTTTTTAAGTAATGGAATTACCTTGGCCTGTTTCCAAGCCCTGGGCACCGTAGCTGTACTGAGGGACCCATTTATCACCTGATTCAAGGAAGATAAGATTGTCGGCAATACTTTCTTGAATTGATCTGGTTTAAGCGGGTCGACGGGGATCCAGACTTGATCCTACTACAGAATGCTAACAGCTGATCGACCGGGATCTGCAGAAAGGTGTGACAATCACGTGCCACCGGCACATTACCATGTGTGATCGGGAAGGATCTGTAGATGTCATCCACCTTTTTAACAAAAAAGGTGTCCAGATCCTCGCACTGCTTGTTAGACTTGATGGTCGACCCAACGGTGGTTTGCTGGGATTGCAGACTGGCAAGTATTGAGAACGTGCTCTTAGAAGGATTAGCACTCTCGCGGATTCGGTTGGGGAAAAAAACTGCTTGTGCCTGATATATGGCCTTGTGATACATCAACTAAAAGTGCATCAGTAGTCTGGCAAAAAGTGGGGGGGGGGGGGGGGGAGGGGGGTTACTGCAACAGAAACCCACTTTCCTACAAACCTACAAAATCTACCCAGGATTGGCCTTGGGTTTTCTTGGCCTCCCTGAATCTGATCTTCTACTTCTCAGTGCTGAATCCAAAGCCCTCAATCAGGGTACCCTTCGTGAGTTCATAGGATGGAGCTCCTTTCTCATTGCGTGTCAGAAGTCAATCCCTGCACTTTCCTGAGAACATTTCACACAGGATAGCACTCCACACCTTCCTGTGGACCGGTCTACCAAGACAGGCTCCCTCAAATGCAATCAAAGTATTTAGGGGATCCCTTTGGGGATTTTGGAGTCAATAGAGTCTACCTCCTTATTTATTATTTTGCTGCCACCAGAGATGGGTCCTAGGCCCAACTTAGCTCTTACTTTTTCTATGGCCAAGAGTCTAGCCTCAAAGGATATCCTCATCGCCAGTTTCTGAAGATCTGCATCTTCAGGATCCACCTCATCTGGGACACTACCGGGGGGGGGTCAGTCCCAGTGGTATTAGCAACTGAGGGGGTTGTGATGGAGTCAGGGTCCTCCTCCACCGCCACCTCCTCTTCCCCATTGGATTGGGGGAAGTTTGACTTGCCAGGGCCTTGTCATTATCTGACAGCAGCTGCTGGAGTTGAGCTTTTGTGGGTTTAGGACCCATGGAGAGTTTCCACACTATGCACTAATCTTCAAGTTGAGAAACTTTTAGATGTGCATAGGGACCCAGGTTTAGCTCCTGGCTGGTCCTTGCAGTATCAGTCATGGTGTTTAAATTAAGTGGGGTCTTATTAGAGGTTTACAGTTGAAGTTTCTAAACAGTGGGGGACTTAACCAAGGCCCTAACACTATTTTTGATAAATTGGGGAAGGGGGGGGTGGCAAATCGAAGAATCGATAAAAAATTCAATCTAAAGACAATTTTGGATTTCCTGAAGTGAAAACGATTACTAATCAAGTGGTACAACAAATGTCAAAGTTTTGTACCCCACTACTGCACCACCAATGTAGGAAGCTGGCTCTGTATGCTATTGCCACTAGGTGGTTATACCGTGCATAGAGTCCAGGGGTTACCCAAAAGTGTAAAGGGATCAATGTAAAACCCAAAGTGCTCTATTAGTGGTAGTACGGGCGAGCAGCCTTAGGCCGAACACAGAGGAGTGCAAGACATTTATTGCACAGCATTGACCAATAATGGACCCACGACTCAAGAAGGAGAGGGAGACCATGTTTAGAAAAATATGGTTTGTTTCTATTTCATTTTAAGACCAAGATCTTCATAATAAGGAGAGTACGTTTTTTAATAAAAATACTTTTCACTTTGAAAAATCGACACTTAGAAACGTTTCAGACCAGTTCAATGTTATCCTACGGGGAAACAATATTGCAGTTAAACAGGTAACTAAGACACTTACAATTCCAGACTTCGGGATCAAAGCTCAGCAAGGGTCAAGTGAGTACCAAAACTGCACCACCAGGCACAGGGGTGGCCGAGTGCAGAGGTTGGAGTTCTGCCCAATGCTTTTCAATGGAGACTAGGGTGCCTGGAGCCACACTGCTGGCAGGTAGGTAAATCAGTTGCAGGGGCCAAGCTTTGGGGGTTAGCACAAGCATGGTGGTGGCCACAAAGCAGCACTAGTGGCACGGTGCAAAATCAGCTATGGGAGCCCAATGCTTTTCAAATGGGTTTCTCTTTTGGCAAACAGGCTGCAGGAGTGGCATTGGAGGTTGCAGGAGGGAGACCAATGACAGCAGAGGCAAATTGGGATGTAGGGGGTCATAGGGGCGCTCGGTTCAGCTCACCAAGGCCTAGGAGCTTCGGGTGCAGGGGTGCCTTTAGACATCTGAATCTTCTTACTGGCGCTGGTGGTGGTCAGGGGAAGCCTCTGGATTGACACTGCTGGCGCCACCGTAGGTCAGCCAATGCTGGACACGGGGTCAGGATCGCTGGGGAGACTTCCCTGCAGAGGCGAGCCATTCAGACTCGGGCCATGGGCATCAGGTGCAGAGTGAGGAGACACGGATCCACCTGGATCCGGGATCCTTGGAGTAGGCTTCTTTGGGACAGGTCTGCTGTCCACGGGAAATTGGAGTCTTTTTCGAAGGCAGCAGTCCTCCCAGGATTTTTAGAGGTTACTGCCTGCAAGACAGGTTGCAGGTTTGCAGAAGCTGGAGACAGGCCAGTAGGGCGCCAAGGCAGTCAGCATCTTCAGTCTTCTCTGCAGGGATGTCTTATTACTTCTTAGGTAGTTGCAGATCTAGTTGCTAGGTCAGGGGAGCCACCTAAATACTAAATTTAGGTGCTTTTAGGGGAGGAACAGGTAGGGCCAATGGGCACCTTACCTGGGGTGACTACACCCTCCATTATGCCACCCTCCTGTGGGAGGGGACATAGGCCTTGCCCTGATTGGAGGGGTCTCCCCATCTTTAAGATGGCGGGGATTGAAAGATGTGCTTCACCTCGCCTCCCCCACCTTAGGGGTAGAGTTGACAGAGGTGGGCACCCCTCCGATTCTATGTTTTCCCACCGGCTTTCCCGCCCAAGGTGGGGGTGTAAACAGGGGCTGCCATCTGCAGCTAGCAGCAGAGGCGGGGGGAGGGGGAGATTACAAAGGCGGCAGGCCTTTGAAGCTTCCCCCCGCGTTGGCTCACCCCGACTGGTCTCCCTGAAATGCATTGGGCTCCAGACGCCGGTTTGCACCCTGCTCCTGGCCGCCCTCGTGCCATTGGTGGTGTACTATTGGTGCTACCATGGACCTTGCCCACCACTCGCCATAACTCCTGGAGATTAGTCGATGTACTGTACTCGTTTGCAGAACTTGTTCTTCCTTCCATAGGATAACATCGCAGAATTCAGAAATTGCACGGTGTCCAATTTTTTTAAGTGAAAAGAATTTATATTTAAAAACTTACTTACCTGAAAGATTTTTCTCTGATGCCTAATCATATATAAAGATACTTGCTATTTTTATATGTTGGTGGGGATCTCCTTCTTTAGTCGTGTTGTCTTTTTTTAATCATTGCGTGTATTTGCAAATGACTTGCTCTCCTCTGTTAAGCCTAAGGCTGCACGAACACACTACCCCCTAATAGAGCACTTTGGGATTGCATAGCAAGCCCCTGTACACTCATAAGGGCACCCCGGACTCTTTACACAGTATATCAACTTATTGATATATCACATAAAGAGCCAGCTTCCTACATGCTGGTATTATAGTCTCACACTTGGAAAATGTTCGGGTGCTAGCTTCAGGCCAAAGAGTAAACTTAATACTGGTAATTTGACCCCCCCCCACCCACCTTGAAACTCAAGAACTTCCTGGCTATTGGGATATGGAGTTATGCATCCTGGAGGTCGACCGCACACATCCAATGCCCTGCTTTCTGATATAGGGAATATTTGACGCTGTGCTAGCAAATGGAATTTTGCTTTTTGTCTAGCTGTTAACTAGTTTCAGGTATGGGATAGGCCTGATCTTTTCCTTCATACCTTTTTTCCCAGACCAGAAAGTATATGGAATAAATCCCTTTCCTCTGCATGCCAGAGGGGCCTGTTCTCCTTTCACAATTTTGCAGTGAAGTCAGCGTTTTTACTCCTGTTGCCATATACTTGGGGAGCTCATTAAAACAATGATCTTGAAAGTACACTTAATTTTGAATAGGAATATCGAAACTGTCAGGCCTTGAGAAATAGAAGGTTCCTCGAAACACGTGTTGGCTGTATATGTACTGATTTTGTGAGAGAGATACCAATTGAGATAATACAACTTCATCAAATAAAGAATTCATTGAAAATGGAACACAAATGTGGGACAATTAATTATGCTATGAACCTTCTTGAGAATACCATGAACGTCATACATGCCATTAAGGTACTGATGCAGGAGGTAAGAGGGTGCCAGACTACTGATACTTTTCTATCATCCTACTGGAAGTTGCTCTGTAAGAAGATCGATGTTGCAGGTCTTGACATAGCCTTGTAGTTGAATGCCTCCAAGAAAAATGGTGTGATGTCAACCATTCAGAGTGCCTCTTTGTTGAGTGGATTGACACTTTATATCCATCGCTCGATCCATACTTCGATAAGGTTCTTCTACCCTTCGCTGTTGAGTTCTACTCCATAGTTTTTACACTCCCTAGATCTCCTTCTCCAGAAGTCTTTTGGAGAGGGGATGAAGTCCTCTCGAAAAGAATGGTTTAAGATCATAGATTCTAGCCTAGAAGAACTTAGTGTTCAGACATCCTGCTCCCACAGTCGGAATAAAAGAACAGAATCTGAACTAACTGCTAGTGCAAAGAATGCTGGGATTGGGAAGCTGCAAGATTCTTTTTTTTTAACCACTTTATTTTGATTTTTAGAAGTTGCTTGGTTCTTAAATGAACAGCATACTATTTCCGTTCAGATTCTAAATTGTGTGTATCTAGTACATTTTTGCAGAAAAGGACCTCTTTTCGTATGATAAATTCACCCCCCCAGGTTTTTGTTTGGGTGGGGGTGCTGCCGTTTTTTTAAATCTAGTGCACTGTGCCCTGATTTTCAGGCCCGATGCACGTGCTATGACCCCAACGTACGTGTACAATTGGGTAACACTCAAAAGGCTCATTAACTTCCTTCTAAGTCCCTACTATGTGGTACAAGGGGTACCTTGGGCTACTAAGTTAAAATGTCACTAGTGCACGGCAGCACTTAATTGAGCCACAACTACAGTGACAAAGTGAAAACGAGACCTTAGGCCTGCCTCTGCAGCCTCGCCGGGCAGCTTTAAACCGGTCAACTCAACATCGCAGCATAAACCCTTTTGCCAGGAGAAAACCTTCAGTTTTAATGTTAGTACGTTACCTCAATGGAAGGCCCGGGCAGCACACCAGATGGTATGCTGAATATTAAAAAGGGGATGTTCTTTTGTGTTAAACATCTCCTGACAGTGAAAACACGAAATTGCCATTTTCACAGTAGCATGGCCGGTGGTCCCATTGCCAACAGGAAGTTTCACTGGTGCTAACTTCAATTTGCGATCAAAGATATTACTCAAAGGTATGCCATTAAATTGTTACATTAAACCAGACTCATTTCATGAGATCGGCTTTAAGAGAGAACGTTTAATGAAAAGGCGACGTTAGAAAGACACCACTTTGTTGTCCAAACCTTTGGTAGCCTTTCCTGTTTATCCACAGCAGTTGTTAACCGAGACATCATGCTGACCCACCCCACGCAAGGAAGTGTGATGCACTCCCAGGAACAAGGAACAAAAAAACTGCACAAGGGCAGAAGTGTGACCTTCTCCAACAGGATGACTTCCGGGCGGGAGTCACAAATGGCCCAGCTTCAAAAGCCTTGCGCCTCAGTGAAGCAAAATGGGATCACACCTTTGCTTGCCCGCTCCTTTGTGTAAGCAGACAGGCTGACAGAAGGAGTAAACCTGTTGCAGAACAGGTTTTCCTATACAAGTGGCTCATTAGGCTAATAGGAAAAGAAGGCCTTTGCCATCTTGATTAGGGTAGAGAGGGGTATCCTGGGATTGTTTGAGAGCCATGTAAAGTGGGAAGGGTAGCCTCGTGGGAACTACTACCCCATTGGCTAGTAGGTCATCCCCTCCCTCAAACTGGAAAATGACAAAAAACTGGCACTCCAGACCCAAAGTTCTCAGATCACTACTGGACTGAAAGAAGACAGAACAAGGACTGCCCCCCTGCTTCCTAGACTGAGTAAAGACAGGCTGCACCAAAAACTGGACTGCACCCAAGGGATCCGCAATGAAGACTATCTGCTGGGCACACTCATGGGAAAAAGCTCTACTGGTGTCCGGATGGAAGAAGTTAATCCAAGGGATTGGTGGCTGGCCTCCTGTTAGGATTCAGGACCACCAAAAGCTGAGAAGCTGTATCCATCAAAAGCCCAGCTGCCAGAACACTTACCTGCCACTGGATGACTAGGTGCCTGTTGGGGAGAAAGTCCAGACCTTCCTGAAGTGCCCCCAAGCTTGTGGGTCCCAAAGACAAAGTAGACTTTTGTCCCCCAAAGAAAATAATTTGCTTACCTGTAATTGACCGTTGAATCGGTTGTAACTGGAGACCAGTGGCAACTGGACCTGCACAGGACTCCCCCATTGCAGCATGGACCTAGAGTCTTGAGGTCAGAGACAGCCCCTGAAGTTAGTAGACCTCCATGGTGGCCCCAAGAAAACTCAACATCTCATCAGAATCCTCAGCATCCCTTCATCCCCAGGATCAGGACCATGTTTTGCGGATTAAAGTACACACAAGTGCCCTAAGACTGCTGACTGATAGGTAAACTGTCACCCTGGAGCTGAGTGGCCCCTGTGACTGGCCCCAGCCATTGTAGCTAGTCCAAGAAGACTCTGCCAGGTGTTCTAGCCCATTGACTAACAGCTTGCAATGATTTATTGCATCCAATACGTAAAGTATTTTACTTACCTTTTTAAAAATCAAAACCCCAGTTCCCCTCAATAAATTGTCGCTTTGGTGTATAATCTAAGATAAAAAGCCACTATTTTTTAAAAATTAGAGTTAGATTTCTCTTTTGCGTTCTCTTACTTATTAACTGCTTTGGTACTCCTAAATGCTTAACGCTTGTTTCTTTGACTAAGCCTGACTGCTCTGTGCCATGGGTTCCCAGGACTGAGCTAAGGATTTTTATTAAAGAAAATAAGTGGAGCCAAAAAAGATTGTGACATTATTACATTCGGAGGGCTCACAACCACACTACATAATTAATTTTCCTACAATTTTGCTTTACTTTTCAAGTTTTTGTGGTCTTTCCATTAGGGATGTGCTGCAGTGTAGCTTTTAATAATGTTTTCACTAGAGTGGTTCCTTAAACAACCCAAACAATTTCTGGAAACATTTTCCTATAATAGACAATGAGGCAGTCATTTCCATTTTATATTGACAGACAAATGTTTCCCCAAACTAGGCATGAGGGGGCATTGTATTGCTGAGAACTCCAATTTAAGAAATAGAATATTCTTAATCACCCATGATTCAACCATCAGCAAGCGCTCCAGATCTAAGGAGGATCATGTACTAAGACTGCCATCGCCGAGCACTATATTGCTGGAGGACATCCTAATGAATCCCAGTCAATAGTATGCAACTCAACCCTGAGAGACTGATATTCTAATTGCCCACACAGAACATTAAGCAATTCGAACACTGAACTGAGCCTTCCACAATCAGCAAGTGTCCCACATTCTTCACAAGGTTAGGTTATCTACAGACCCTGCCATAAGCTAGCATCCCAAAACATAGGGAAAAGGGGCTTTTAGACTACCCTACTCAAAGTATTTTGAAATATCAGGTCAAACTGGAAAATCTAATAAAATGACAAATGCACAAACAAAAGCTGTGCAATTAAATTACTATGTCCCTACCCCTGAAGCCACTAGACAATAGAACTCCCAGCAAAGGGCAACACACAGATTAGTTGCGGGCTTTGGAACGGACAAACGGGATTAGTACACAGCTCTGAAAGTCAGACAAATAAGGAAGCACAGAGGCAGTCTTAGATGGAGTCCGACCCAAGTGCAGAGTTCCTAAATAGTCATGAATGTTCTATTATAAGACAGGGATCCTTATCGGAGTTCAATGCTCAGACAAGGCTAGGATTCCTGGTAGGAAAGTTTGGAATAGCACTATTTCTCTGAATATATATGTTCACAATGATGTGCCCAATAACCAATTAGCAAGATAATAAATAGCACATTTACGGGAGCACACTCCAAGCTACTAAGTTAAAGTATGTACCTTTGAAATTCAAGAGGCATATCCTAAACTACTGCAACTCTAAAGGCTTGCTGAGAGAGTACACACCTAGAGTAACTTGCAATTGAGCAAAGTAAGCTGCACATCTCCCAGAACCTATCTGCAGTGGATTCAGGAACAATGCATCCATTTTTCAAACAGGTACTGGTCCTCAATTTGGCCCCTCTAGAAGGAGACCGCTCAATTTAGGTATCCTATTCTACATTGGACTTTGTGCGCACACTGCATGCACGAGATCACAGTGTGACTCCTTACCTGGCAAGGGCCACTCTCATCCTCCAGCCTCCACTGAAGTCCTTCAGTTTCTTTCTCTGCATAGCAGGGGTGAAGCCCAACCCATGTAGGATCCTTGCAGCTCGCACTTCAGCCTTGGCAGCATCCAGTTCTTCCAGGCGCTCATACAACTCCATAAGCTTTTCACATTCAGCTGCAGAAAACAGAAGAAGAGGGGTGAGGTGACACCGGCGTTAACCTGCAAAGAGCAGACTTGGGGTCAACTCTAAAACTGTGAACTGACTAGCAGAGGGAAGATAAGTGGCGCTAAGAACAACCAACTGCAAAGGCTTCATCCAGGCAGCGGAACTAATACACTTAAACATGCTTAAACATAAATCACAGCAGAAATAAGACATTCAGCCCGAGGAAGGCAAAAAAAGAGCCCACTTGCAGCACAGGAATAAGACCATAACGAAGGCGATCCTCCTGAGCAAAGTAGGATCGCCACCTATGTTCCCTGAAGGCTGCGCATGCAGCCTTTCTACTTCAAGCGCTCAGAATTTCTCAGAGTGCGCTCGTCGTTCCCAGAATTAATAGAGATTCAATGGTGTGAATACTCCACTTTTCTCTTTTCGTGCCAGTTACACCAGGAGGCCCAGCAAATGCATCTGTGACAAAAGGGGGTGTTTTTCATTTAAGTTCGGAGCATTTTATGAGGCGGGCAACAGGCAGTGTGAAATGAACATGTGTGATTGTGTTTCACACGGCAAAGAGAGGGCGAGTATGTAGAATTACTGCCAGAGCTGCTGACTTTGGAACTGGGAAAACATGTTCCAGTCTGATGCTCAGGTAAAGCGCTCCAATACTTTCTGTTTGGGTTTGCTACATGAAACTGCAAACAAAAAAATGACTTTCAGTAGGTGTCTCAGTTCAGTTTAAAAACTCACTTTTAATAAGGTGTTGATAACCAGCCCCCTGGTATCGCAGAAAAGTTGAAACCTATTCAATAGTCGCTGTAACCTCACTGGGGTCTTTGACACCAGTAGGGTATCATCTGCAAGCAAAAGGGTCGGTACCTTATCGCCCCCCAAGGTTGGTGCATCTGCTGGGTCTTCGTGCAGGAAGCTAAACACTCAATTCATATAAAGGGAGAATAGTGTGGGAGCCAGAACACAGCCCTGTCGGACTCCCCTGCTGACAGGAATACAATCAGTCAACTGTCCCTGCGCCCCCCCAACCTGATCTGTGCGCAAGTCTCTTCGTGTAGCCGAACTACAAGATTGAGAATAAACATGGGATGCCCATGTTTTTGAGTGCCAACCATAGTTTGCTCCTAGGGACTAAGTCAAAGGCAGTTTTTAAGTCGATAAACGCTAAGTATAGGCTGCCCTTGCCAATCACCACCACTTTCCAGTAGATGAGGAGGAGCCGAAATGCCTGATTGATGGTCCCCGTCCTAGCCCTGAAACCAGCCTGAAACTGCGATAAGATGGCATTATCGTCTGCCCACAGCTGGATCCTCTGCAGCAGAACTCTGCTGAAGACCTTCTGCAGGGCATCAATCAGGCTTATGGGCCTGTAATTTGAGTGGTCATCTCTGGCTCCTTTTTTATAGATCGGGACCACCTCTGCTCCTTTCCAAGACCCGGGGACTGGGGCGCCATTAGCTATTGCATTTGTCAGAAGAATGTAGCGGGCCCAATTTGGAATATCGGCTAAGGACAGGTCTCCCGGTATGCCGTCTGCCAACTGCGGCCTCCATTTCACCCAAGGAAAAAAGCTCATCATCTGAGGGGTGCCCGTCAAACTCAGACACCTCCGCTGGGGGAAAGTCCTCCGGAGTTGAATAGAGCTTCCGGAAGTGGTCATACCATTCTTGGCCAGTAGTATGGTTAGGTGGCGAGGGTGATCCTGACTTGCTGCCCCAGGTAACTAAAGACCAGAATGACTCTGCGTCCTTTGCTGCACTTGCTTCCTTAAGTTGTTGCCAGCGGGATTCGTCCCATGCTAACTTCGCCAAATGCAAGGTGGCCTTATAACGCTTCCTGGCGGTTCTGATCAGAGGGCAATTCTTATCTTTGATTGCTGCAGCCAAGAGGGTTCGCTCGTGTCTACAATCCTTTGTGTACCACGAGTGAACCCTCTTGGCGACAAATTGGGCTTAGGGTCTGATCTAGGAACTGTAAAGTGCACATTAAGTTGGTCGAAGAAGCAGGAGTGAACCGTAGCTACATCAGCCAATCCGCTTCCGCTGGCAATCACGGACTAGAGCTCTAGTGTGCCTACTGCCAGGTCATGCTGTATGCCGAAGATCTTATTTCCTTGCAAGGCCACCTTCTGCCATTTTAAAGATCTGTTATTAGAGGGGAGGATTTCCCTTGTGAGGGTCGGAGGTGGGTTACTCTTGGGGTAGTATGGAGCTTCCCACAGAGGGTTCATACTTAGAGAGGATTGTGATCACTCTCTGTGGTGGTGCCCACACTCATATAGATTAGGTCTCCCCAGGGCCTCACATCGAGGAGGATGTAATCGATGCGAGACGGGCAGCTGGCTCTGTTGTACGTGTTCGCGCCCTGCCTATCCGAGGAAGTTCTGCCATTTACTGCCCTCAGGCCAAACTCGGCATTAAGGTAGAGTGCCGTCTGTGTCCATTTTTTGACTGGGGGTAAATTTATAGTGGGGACAGCCCATTTGGTGTCATCATCCTCGGAGCCTAACAGGTCTTCTTTGTCAAGTGGTTCGAAGGTGCTGTTAAGATCACCCGCTACTATCACTTTAGAGTATGCTAAGCATCTAGCTAAGCTCTCTTCCAACAAGGTGATAGTGCGTGAGGGTCTACCCCCTTTAGTCCCTCTCATATAAACATTGAACAAGTCAATATGAACTCCCCCCCTGGGTCCCCCGATGACTACCCCCAGGATATCTGGGCTGGAACGTGGATAGAGGGTGATCCGACAGCCTAGAGCGATGCTCACCCAGATAATCAAGCCCCCTGCCGGGCGCCCTCGCCCTACTGTCGTTGCTGGTGAGCAGAAGTATGCAAAACCCGATTTAAATATGGGAACCAAGCTCCAAGTCTCCTGAAAAATGCAAATGTCATATCCCTCAATTAGATCGTACCAATGAGGGAGTGACATTTTGCCGTTTAGTCCAGCCACATTCCATGATATTACCCTGAGCTGTCAACAGGGGTCTGGGCTAGGGGACAATACATCATTTAGATTAGGAGGACAATGGCTAATAGGAGCCTGGGGTGGAGCTTGAGAGCTGGGTCTTGTGCAAGAATCCGCACCCACCAGCCCACTAGGGTCAGTGGGGGCGTTGCACATACCCACTTCTACTAAGGGCCTGTATTCCCTTGGATAGGACACCCTCTGCCAATCCCTAGTCAGACCCTCCAGGATTTCGCGATTTCACAGTTTGCCGCGAAATCGGCACTTTTGTAAAAAATGCTGCGATTTTTACACAAGTGCCCGCGAAAATGAAGGAATGCAGGGAAAAGGTTTTTTACATTTCTATGATAATTCTTCACTTGTCAATATCCTCTCTTCTGCAGCTGTGGCTGCTGACCAAAGAAATATTTGTATTGTAGCCAATCACCCCTTGTTGAAATATTTATATTTTAAATATTTATTTTTTAAAGGGATCCACAAGGCCTATGGATTTGTAATGCTTTCCTATGGCATTAATAGTAGTTTTAGCAGTAGAAGCGTTCTGACCATGACACCGGGTTGCATTTATTTTTCAACATTACATGTAATGTAACGAACATTAATTGGCTAAAAGGATGTTACCATAGGTAGATAATTTCAGGTATGATGCGAGGTATGAAAAGGTTTGCCCAAGACTGGGGCAGGTGAACATGAAGGCAAGGCATAGTCTGGGAAATATTTATCCCCGCTAGTGAGTGCGGCTGCGCACACTATGCAAGCACAGTATCACGGGCATTCGAAGGGGGTTCAGGGGTGCTGAAGCAAGGTAACCTTCCTGAAGAGAAAGGAAGAGAGCAGGTGGTGGAGTGACGGAGACACATAATAAACATTGCGGGTGCCAGCAGCCGATCTCTCATTCCTAAGCAGGGAGATAACACGTACACCATCAATCCATGCATCACAAAACTTCTACAGCAGTTTTAAGATGAACTCAAGAGATTTATGAGCTGCTAACATGGGCCAAGCAAACATTCAACGTCAGCCCATATACTCAAACTTCATGTTATAGCAAAGTTGTACTGCAATAAATCACGGAAAAAGGCTGTTATTTTTTTCAAGTATATTTATTTCTTGCTAACAATATACGTAAAAGCTAAAATAGAAAGCCCTTTTTAATAAACCTTTCAAATTCAGAAGTTGCTTTAATATATGAAAGTATGGGTTGTCTCAACGCATCAAGATATATTTTAAATACAGGCACATTGGACATGGCAGGTGAGGGAGTAACATGGCCAACTAGAGCATGGGCGTCAATTCACTAAAATACATGGGGTAGTGGGAAGGGACATCACAGGAAATTACATCACATCAGGGCCTATTTCAAAGTGGAATACTCTGATAAAACAGTTTCCATTGTTTTAAAGCTGAAAACAAATGATTATGAGTAAAATAAAGTGCCGCAAAAATGCCGCTAAATTTCCATATTTGTGCCGCTAAATTTCCATATTTGTGCCGCTAAATTTGCTAATCCATGCCGCAATATCCTGGGAGGTCTGCTCAGTGTTTGGGTTGCTGTCTTCATAAGTGAGTGGAATAGTACATGACCCAAGATGCTGATTGACTTCCTGCGGGAGTCAATCATTAGCTTCTAAGCTAGAGCCACTCGCTATTTCGACCAAGTGGTTGGGGTGCAAATAACTTATGATCAAAGGGTATAGAACGCTTGAACTGGATTGAAGAGGCGTCAGGGGAGCAGGTTCGATATTCCAGGGCAAGGAGGTTTTCAGCCAAATCTGTCCCTTTAAGGGTAAGTTCAATGCAACTTAATGACTGAGCAGGAAAAATACACCTCTGTGCCCTGATAATGTCGTCACGAATCACGGAACGACAGCCCCTGACATGATTAACCCAGTGAATCGCTTTGTTGGTCAAAGAATCTTCCCCTCTTGCCCTTTCCTTTTGTCAAATTTCAGGACATTGACCATGTAGATTTTCTGGGTGATTGGCAAGTATGGGATAGTTGGTTGAGTCCGGGCATAGCATGGCAGTGGTTGTCCCTGGGATAGGGAGGTGTTTCTAGTCCCAGGGTGATTAGGGAAACCATGCGCTACCAATGGATTAGGAGAGTAGGTGGCTCGATTGACAGTGGGTTCAGATGATGCTAGGGTGTGAGGAACGATGGTGGGGTGAGGCTGGGTGGGCCCATGGGAGGCAGTATCCCTTCCACGGATAACTGCCTGGTGGGGTATATAATGATTGCGCGTGAGTAGTGTGTGAGCTCCTGGCACAGATTTAGCATGCAGTTGGGAGGGTGAGCCATTCTGCAACAATGACTTGACTAAGATGTTGAGACCCTCAATCAGATCTCATGGTCCCTATTTCAGCCCTGAGCGTATTAATGAGCTGGTGTGTGTTCTGGGGTTCTGGGTGTGATGCAGATGTGGTCGCATCAGTAGGGTCAGGGGACTGCTGGGGGGGTGTTTTCCTTGGGATCGTCAGACAGGTCCAAAAGAGGGGTGAACCCGTTTGAACAAGAGATAATGGGTTCTAGCTGTGGCGTAGTGTTACTAGAAGTACCATGAGAATTTGTGGGGGGAGAATGGGCCCTCGCTGTATGGGATAATGCCTCCAAGTTGTGTAAAGGAGTCCCCTTTGGGAGTGACTTTTTGAACATTGCTGGAATGGCAGGTGGGCGACTGGGGCTAATAATTCTAGGAGAGGATTGGCCAGAAGGGGTGCGTGAGGGAGTAACTGGTTCAGCTTCTAAAATGCCTTCGCACTCGCTAATCAGGCTATCAATACGGTCAATACCATCTAGAACACAGTTACTTCCTGGGTGTTTCAGCGATTTTCAGACTTTTTTCCCCTTTCCCCGTTTATCCACCACCAGGACCCTCCATAGTTTTTCTCTTCCCCATCTCTCTACATCCACGGGTGCGCAAGCCAAAGTAAATGAAAACCAGCTGTGATCTATCCCCTTACCAGCAGTTAATAAGGTATTACAGCAGAGCAATGATGATGCAGACGCCTGGCTCGACAAAAAGCCTACGTGATCACACGATCAATGAGTTTTAACTCAGTAGCTGAGTAGTGAAGGGTTAAAACAGGATGGAGGGGATTTGCTCTCCAAGCGGCGCCAAGCAAGGAATGCCTAAAAAACTGCCCCACGCGGCTGGAGCCGCTGTTGATACGGGGGAAAGGGAGAAAGGGACTATCTCAAGGAAATGTCTGGTTTTACAGAAATAAGTTCCCAATACTGGAAAAAAGTAGGAGGCAGGCGACCAGCGTCAACAATCCATAGCAATATCATATAGTGAGTCAGCAGACAGTCCAGACTTGCTTGTAGTCAGTGGAGTACAGGTCCAGACTTTGCCCAACACCAGCAGATTGGAAGAGAGAAGGAGAAAGGGCACAGTACCTCAGGTATCCAGTGTCGGCCTGCAGTGTGCTGTAAATAGCCAGGTGTAAGGAGGTGGCCCTGCCCTGCCTCTTCCGGGCAAGGACGGGCCCGCCCTTGGCCCGGCGCGGCCCGCGTCGTGGGCGATTGCAAGCGCTTTTATAGCGCGATCCCTCCCTCCAGGGAGCAAAGGCTTCTGGGACCTGTAGTCCCCCAGCGAGGTAACGGGCAGCAGGAGGCTGGCCAGTTTGCCTCCACTGCGCCCTGTCTCCCCCATCTGTCCCGGGCCAGCAAGACTCTCCTTCCCCAGCTTCGGGCCGCTCTCGCTCAATGAGAAGCTAAATCCTTCAGCACACCATCTGATGTACCAAGGTCAGGGCTGGTAGAAATATTCTGCAAGGGAGCACCAAATTATCCAGCAGAGTTGACTAAATTATGCGGCAAGAAAATGTAAATCATGCAGCAAATGTGGTCTTTTTTTATTGTATTACTTCATTGTTTTGTCATTTTTATACATGATAAAACTGTCTATGCACAGATTTTACCTCATTACTCCAGTTTAATAACCAAATGCAGAAATCAACTGAAAGATGACCAGTTAACATTTGCTAAGGGCCTTCCCCTGCGTGCAAACAGGTGGCCACATTTTAAGTAACCTTAGATCCGTTTGACCTAGAAACAAACATTTTTTTTTGTCAAAATCTGCAGATTATGCAGCAGATGATTGATTATGTAGCAAGTACAGCAAATCCATATTTATAAGAAAAAAGCCCCTGCCGCAGAAACAAATAATTCTAGTGGCCCGACTACCGTGAAATTATTCCACATTTACATTTTTGAATTTTGAAAACAGCTTACCATATTCTTACCTGATCTGTGCTGCATGATTGACATGGCACATATTTTCAAGGCTTGGCTTGTGCATGGGCTCTTAGAAGCTAGAGCCAACACTTAGCTTAGCTGTCCCTGTTAATTTGTTGGCTCGCCCACCTGTACCTTGCAACATAGAGCCACAGGAATTATGCAGCGGGAGAGGACCAAATTATGCGTCAGGGTTGAATTATTTGGCAAGAAAATTCAAATTATGTGGAATATTTTGTGATGGTATTTATATTATTTTGGCATTTTCACACATGCCAACACTGTCTGGGCAAATATTGAACCTCATTAGAGCCAATTTAACAGCCAATACAACAATTAGCAACAGAAAGGGGATCAGTTAACCTTTGCGAAGGCTCTTCCACTTTGCAGCAATAAAGGTAGTCACGGTTTTGGGTTTAAAATCTGCAGATTATACAGTAGATGATGGATTGTGTGGCACATGTGGCAAATCCAAAGATATGCAGAGAAGACCACAACCTTGCGTAATTCCAGTGGCCCCGACCTTAGTACAAGGGTGTGAGAGTTCTGTCAAGCATAGGTTTTGTACTGGAAGGGGATCCTTCTAGTGGCAAAAATATCCTTTACGACTTGTCCCACTGAATGTGTGCAGCACAGTGAAACATGCATACAAAGTTTGAAAAATATGGAGACTTAAAATTTGCTCCACTGTTATGGCTGCCTCAAGGAGACAATATTTTTGGTTCATATCGCTGTCTAACCACTGGCAATTACTCGGGCTAGCACTCCAAACCATCATTCTTTTGCCCAACAAGCTAACTCAGTTCGGACCCAGCCATATGGAAATCAGTCTGGACTCTGCTACAATAGGAAGAGTCTAGCCAAACTGCCAGGCCAAGTTCTCCCTGAACCAGAACACAGGCAGCCAAGGACTGCCCTGATTTTGCTACGAATTGTGTGAAGTGTCTCCCTGGGTTTAGCTGTGTTTGGTCTCTTCCTCTGGGAGGGGTTGGGGGAAGAGGCATTCAAACAGAAGGAAACCGGTCCCAGGCAGCCACTGGTAAAACCCAAAACAGAGGATACAGTGGAGCAGAAGCCAAACATTCATTCACTGGGTTGTGCAGGAGCTTGTCATATGGTAGAAAAGAGGACAAGGAGACCGAGTGGAAGCTGATGGATGAGGTGAAAAGGCAGCAGAAATAAAGAAAAACAGACGGGTGAGATTAAATAGGAGGTGGAAAGAATGAGGTTGGAAGGAGGTGGTCAACTGTGGAGGCAAGATATTAAGGAGGGAAAGAATAGCAGGGTGAGATTGTGATATGAAGTAGAGAGAATAAAGGAAGAGGAGAGACAGCGTTAGAAAATGAACAAGGAGATAGTAAAGACAAAATGGAAAGAAAGATGGGAGAGTAGAGAAAAAGAAAAGTAGTATGGGGATTAGAAAGAAAGAAAAAGGTACCAATAGGAAAGGAGAAAAATACAAAGATGGAGAGGAAAGAAGATTTGGGAGTGCGAAAGAGGAGATGTGAGTGTAGAGAGAAAAGGAGGCATATATGGAGAGAATAAGCTATGGGAGCAAGCTAGAAAAGGAACACATGAATAAGCAAGATATGGAGGGAAAAGAAAGGGGAGTTAAATGTAGAAAGGAAAATAAAAAAGGAAGGAAAGGAA
This sequence comes from Calotriton arnoldi, assembly GCA_963921515.1. NCBI lineage: Eukaryota > Metazoa > Chordata > Amphibia > Caudata > Salamandridae > Calotriton > Calotriton arnoldi. The sequence goes on from CAWUFW010011471.1 coordinate 507,879, forward strand.
TAAGGAAGAAAAGGACAATGAAACAACCAAAAGGGGCTAGGCAGACCAAGAGGTGACAAAGAAGGAGGTCAGAGACAAGAAGAGGAATGAGGTGGGTGAGAGAGAAGCATATTTAAGATATAGATTTTATAGAGTAAGGTTGGAATGAAAGTGAACAGGGAGATTATAGGGAGTCTGTTGGAGAGAGAATAGGAGGAGGTAGATTGAAGAGAGGAGATGGCATAAGGGAGAAGTGGAGCAGAACAGAAATAGAGAAAGAAAAGTGGGGAGGGTAAGGAGGATCAAGGAGAAGAAAAAACTAAAAAAAAAAAAGAGGAAGGAGATGAGGACAAGCAAGAGATTGGGTGGTAGTGGATAGGGATAAATAAAGGTGCAAGGAAGAGATAAGAGCAACATGGAGATATCAATAGAGAGGAATTGTAGGTAGAACAATTAGGGCACAAGATGCTGTGGCACCCATGGACAGGGGTGCGAGGAGCCTACTGTGCACCTGTAATGGGTGTCTTTAATACCAACTAAGAGGTAAGGGGAGCATTTTTTCTCTCGTTTGCATTAGAGCCCATGGCATCCTTCCTAAGGTGCTAATTTCGGTAGCTTGTATACCGCACGTGCTTGCATATTAATTTGTTACTCTTCTTCAGCGCACACAGCCTAGGCTGTAGTTCACGGAGCAACTTTATTGGCAAACAGAGGAAAAAAATTTGAGGGAACATTGATCACCACTATGGTCCGCTATGATCTATTAATCTACATCGCTAACAGGCCAAAAAAGCCATGAGGAAGCACTTATTTCCTTGTTGCTTGTGTTAGAAGTATCTCTTCCTCAAAGCACAGCTGGATGAAAAATTACAGATATTAAAAGAAATAATTACCTAGAAATACTGAAGAATGACAACTGCTAAACGATGGAATCAAAGGAATCCAAATTTAACAAGATGGCGTGCAAAATAATCTAAAACCATCTTTTCAAAACACAACTTTTCATTTGTTGCAATTCAATGTAGCATAAGATTTTTCAATATGTTTTAGTAGTAAACATACAGACACCAAGAAGCAGGAGACACAGAGGCAGTGTTACTCTGTCTTAAAGTAACCTATGGAAATTCGGAGCAACTGCCAGAATACTGCACTGATCCAACTGGATGTATCTGCTTTCTAGGATACCACAGACCACACGTTCCTTGAATTCCTTGGCCAAGAGTTGGGAGTCTGAGGCAAGGCTCTCAACTAGATGCTTTGATTGCTTACGAAAATACAACAAAACCTAATCCTTGACCAATCTGTGCTTAAGGATAGGCATCCAGAGTGCAGGATTACTCAGAAGCTGCCCAGTTTCTTTGGCAGGGAGAATTGAGCACCATGATGTCTATCATCAGATGTATGCCGATGGCACCATCAATGAGCCATCAAGTTCTGGCTGTGAAAGAAATTACTCTTCTGAATACTGATTGAATGGAGATTGATACTGCCAGCAAAACCATCCATAAATTTGTTTTGCCACCCAATTTCCTCCACTTCCTAAAATCAATAAAACAAAGTAGAATCTGGGTCCCGCTCAATCCCCAACTTTCAACCACTCTGCGAGTCACAGCAGCAACAAATGTAGCCACACCTCCAATGTTTTTAACATACCTAACTCTGCCCCTTATCAAGGACCATCTATTAATTCTTATTGAGAAAAACAGTCGCTCAACTGCCTTAGGTTTAAATCAACTGAAAGAAAACGATAACTGATGGAGCATTAAAAAAAAGCAGATACAGATACATTACCAATGCAGCTTACTGGTAAAATAGAATCTGTAGTGACCTTGTTAGTTACTTACCTGCACTTCCATACACTAACATGTTTGAATCATTCTTGGTCGTCAGAATGGGAATCCATGGTAGATTTAAATAGCAGCAAACAGTATTAAAACTGCCACAGCCTGAACAGTGTTTGTTTAGAAGCATATCCACCCCATTTTAACTCTTTAGCTGCTAAGTTTTTTCCCCAGAATGCTAAGCCATTTGTTGGCTATTTGGGGTAGTTGACACTTAGCTTCCATAACTTTTTTCCACATAAAGGTACCCACGCCGAATTTGCCTCCTCCTCCCCCAAACATCCTGGGGATTCCAAAAGTACAGAGGGTTTCTGGATTCCCATGGAGAAGACTGAGAAAATAGCCAAAATAGAACAAAACCTTGGGTTTTGAAGAAAAATAGGGAAAAAAAATGCTCCACAAAAAAAGTTTCTGGTTTTTTCCACCTAAAAGTCATTAACGAATGATGTGCCTGGCTAAAGTCACAATTTTCCTGGCTTTCAGGAACATACAGAGCCGAATCAAAAATACTATATATTTTGTTTTTTTACTACAGTATTGCCATTTTTCAAAGTATCATCCCATTTTTCCTAATGTTTGTGCTTTCAACCTACTTCAAAGTTTGTGAAGGAAATCAGGGTGAAACCCATGGGTGATCCCGGGAAAATCTCTTAAAAAAGACAAAATTCTAAATTCAGCAAGGGGTCATTGGTGCAGATCCCTCAAGATTTTCCCACAGAAACTAACTTGAAATAAATATTAAACGAGAGTAGGAAAAAAACTGCCATTTGCGACAAACTTAACTGCAACTTCTGATCACGATGGCAGATTTACAAAACCAATATACCACTACATCCGCTAGGTGCTTCTGGTTGTGGGATATACAGGGTTTGTAGGTTCTTCAAGAACCCGATGTACACAGAGCCAACAACTGAACTGCACTTTACAATGGTTTTTCATTGTGTATCGGGTATATAGCAAATCATATGGTAAAATATAAAGAGTGAAAAATGGTTCGGAAAGAAAACTATGTATTTCTGAAATAAACACCAGATACAGAGTTAATGAGCAGTGGTTATTTGTACATCTGCGGGTACCCATACTACCGGGTGATTCAGAAGGCAATTATCAAAATGACGTCTTTCTTACACACTGCGCCTTACATTTGGAAGGCACAAATGCAGAGAAATACAATTGGTAATACAAAATGGTGTACTATCCACGTGTCTCAAGATATAAATGGTACCTCACTTCAGTGGGTAGGCCAAGTGCATGACAGGAAATAGCCCTAAACACAACATAGACCTCACATTTTTTCCACTGAAAACTGACCTTTTTTTCTTTAATGCGGGCAGCTGTGGATTTTGGTCCCTGGCTTAGCATCCACCCTAAGGAAACCGGGCAAACCTGTACATTTCTGAAATCTAGATACCTTGGGGAATCCAGGGTGGGGTGGCTTGTCTGGCTCTGAAAAGGTGTTCTTACCCAGAAGTCCTTGTAAACCGCAAACTTTGAAGAAAAAAAACATTTCTCACATTTCTGTGATGGAAAGTTCTGGAATCTGCAGGGAGACAATTTTCCTACCAACTACCATTCCTCCAAGTCTCCCGATAAAAATGGTACATCACTTGTGTGGGTAGGCCTACTTTCCACAAGAGGAAAGGCCCCAAAATATAATGTGGAGAGAACATTTCAGGTCACAAAAATAATCAGATTTGGCAATGGGGTTAGCAGTGGTTTTTTGGCCAGGTATCGATGGCCACCTAGGGAAACCTACCAAACTCAGACATTTCTGAAAGCTAAACACCCAGGTGAGTCTAAAGTAGTATGCCTCACGTGGATTCCATAAAGTTCTCTTACCCACAAAGTCCTGCAAACCTTACTTAAACTTGCACATTTTCCTTGCATTTCTGCGACAGACTTCTGGAATCTACAAAATCCCTACCACCCAGTATTCTCCCACTTGTCTCAATGAAAAGCCTACCTCACTTGGGTGACTGGGCCTAGTGCACGCGACGGGAACGCATCAAACCAAGGTCAGTGAGAGTCTTATGCAAGGACTCATTGACCCTGGTTTGATTTGTGCCTGTCAAGGACTCGAACCAGAGGGATTTTCTACCTATTGTGCCGGGACGTGCTGGAACTATCCTTTACACCCGAGTCCTGGGGCTGAGGACAGCTCCAGAACTTCCAAAGCACCCAAATGGTTAAGCAATCGGAACGGTCGCTAAGGAGGTGGAAGTGCCAGTTCTCGTACTCCCCCTAGATGCCACCATAGCTCAGATCACAGCTCAAAGTGCAAGAGGAGTATATAATAAAAGCTGTACCAGGGAGGAGAGAGGGTCACATGTGAAAATATAAAAGGATTCCAATGTTGGAGAACTGGAAGTTCATGTAAGTAACTAATTTCTCCAAAATTGGATCTTTCATATATTCATATGCTTGAATGAGAATAGTAAGCAGTGCACATTATAAACTGAGCCACTGGAATTATGCGGCAGCAGAGGGCAACATTATGGGGCAGGGTTCAGTAAAATATATGGCAAGAAAAGGCAAATTATGTGGCATAACACGCCACATTTTGTAATATTACTTCGTTATTTCTAAACTTGGGAACACTGTATGGGCATCGGTTGCACATCATTAGTACTAGTTTAACACCCAAATATAGCAGTAAGCAACAGAAAGGTGACCAGTCCAGCTTTGCAAAGGACCTTCGACTGTGCAGCAACACGAGTCGCTGAATTTTTAGTATCATTTGAACCGTTCGAGCTAGAAACACATTTTTTTGTTAAAATCTGCAGATGTGGCAAATGCAGCTTATCTATAATTATGCAAAAATTGTCGCAATCGCATAATTTCTGTGGCCCCAGTTATAAAATATAACAAAAGCAGGAAGAAGTCTCGCCATTATCGAAAGAGGTTCCAGAGGACTGCATGTGCCACTGCTACATTCGCTTCTGCTACCACGTCATTGAAGTAGTGCTTGGTGAACGTGTGCCTGCTCTTCCAGGTGGTTATATGCCAGTGCATTAGTGGTTATCATGCTGCGATATGATTTACTGTTCATGAACTAAGACATCTAAGCAATAATACGGCCTGAATCATACATACGCTTATCAGAAACATTTATAATTGAAGGAACTGCAGTGCGTGATTGGTGATGAATTTATACATCTAGGTTTGGCCATGAGGAAGAGGTATAAGACTGTCAGTGTTGCGAAACATGTGTTGACAAGTTTTTGTTTCTGGGTTGCAAGTGCATGAATTAAAATAAATGGTCCATGACAATTAAAACTATTAGCTTGTTCCTTTTATAGGATAAAAATCAATGTTATTGATTTTCATACAAATGAACTCAAAACATGAAAACAGACAATGCTTAACCTCACCTGCATCCATCAGCCGGTGAGAAAAAAAAAGGAACAGGAATGAGTAACAACTGGGAAAGGAAGGTGAGTGAGGTAACTGATTGAATTCAAATGTCCTTGGAGAGGTTGGGGGGGGCAAGGAAGGAAGATGGGAATGCTTATCAATCACTGTTATCCCCAAACATAGGTTAAGCAAAGAGACTATCCAGTCTGATTAGGGGGTCGCCGCTGTGAGACTGAGCACTTGCAGGTACGCCAGGCATGCCAACTCCCGGAAGCTCTGCGCCAGGAACCCAAGGTATGGACCCCAGGTTTTCTTCAATAGTGGAAGCTTATGTTCAACCAAAGCAGTAGGCTTTTCCATGCCAAGAAGGTCCCATAGTCTATATAGCCAGTTTGTGTGTGGGCACCAACTCTGTGACCCATTTCGACAGGATGACCCATTTGGCTGCACAGCGGGCAAGAGTGAGGGCTTTTCCTTGTCGACCTAAGTAGGTAAGCAGAGAATTGGGGAGACCCAATAAAATATAACTGGGAAATTGGGGTCTCTCAATATCGTACATTTCATCAAGGTCTGCAAGGATGTTGGCCCAGTAGCGATGCAGTTTAGGGCAATGCCATAAGAGGTGAGACAATGTGCCTGTTTGGACACAATTACCCCAGCACCTTGCTTCCACTTGGAAGTTCTTGCTGGCGTATAATACCAATAATGTGTGATTTTGATTAAGGTTTCTTTCCCAGAAGCACTACAGTCTGAGGTGCGAGCACGATATAAAATATCCAACCATTCCATTACAGAAAACGGGCGTTCACACTCCAATTCCCAGCACAAGTGGGTTGGTGACTTACTAAAATTGGGGAAGGTGTTAAGAAAGGCATAAATATCAGAGAAGAGACTTTTGTCAATCAACAAAACTTTATTTGCATTAAGAATGCATAAAGGTACATAGAATATCATACAAAACCAGTTGAATATACATTAAATTCACCTTTAAAATCATCCAATCTGTAACTTGATAAATAAGAAAAATAAGAAGATTTTAGATAAAACAAGCCTAATCACACAGAGCTAAAATCAAATGCTTCTTGAGAAATTTTCACATATACCATAATAATTATTAAAAACATATATCAAAGTGCTAAATGTGCTTAGCCGTTCCCCACTTTTCACACCATCTGGGGCTGTCTATCCAGACTAGGGGACCTCTAGGTCAGATAGCTGTAAAGTAGATGCCTTTCTGGTTTTTATGGCCACTTGCAGAAATTATGCTATTACAAGACACACATAAGGCGTTTCCAATTGTTGGAAAACGACGAGCGCTGAAGTGCGGTTGGATAAACTAAACTTTTGCAATAAAGGGACAATATATCTTTCCCATAAAAAACAAAAAAAACAAAAAAAAGAAAGGATATGAGAGGTAGTTTGTTTAGATAATGCATCACATGGGCAAGCTGGAAGGCCAGCTAACGAATATATATTGGCCGGATAACCCAGAATTAGAGGGCTGTAATTTAGGCGTAACCTAGTCAGCAGGTAGCAATGGTGGGGGTTCACAATGAAGGAGAGGTAAGAGGCGGCCCAGGGCAAGACAGGCGGTACAGCTGGATATAAAAGTGTGTTTTGCCACAATTAGCTAGGAAAATATCTTTCAATTTTGATTTCGGGAAGGTTGCACAGCAAGTAGGATTTTCGTAAAGGCGTACCAAGCCCAAGGAGACAAAACTCTGTCTCACGTATGTAAGCCAGGGAATGACTCTGCATGATCAAGATTCATAGCATCCCTTATGATATATTAGTTAAGTGGCACCTCTTCTCTTTTCCATATTGAAAGCCACAACAATAGCAGGGCTATTTTGATACTATCGCTAATGTATGGCAGGCCTAATTCCTTATGTGCAATAAAATTTGGGCACGAACCCGGGACAGAGAGTAGCCTTTTGGCAAAGTGGTCTTCTATTATTTGTATGGGTTCAATATGTGCAGCGCCCCATAGGTCACTATAGATATGGTTTTTCTTAAGTAAATTTTAATCATTGCCTGGATGGGCCTAATTCCTAGGTTTTTTGCAAATTTGAAAAGAGCGGCTATGCTTTTCGCTAAGTTATTTGCTCCGTTTGATACCATCTCTGCATTTGAGGTGGTCATTGAACAGGATGCCTTAGTAGGCAAATTTGTCAACATATTCTATAGTATTGCCCTCGATGTGAAACCTTCTCGCTTTTGTCTTGCCACCACCCATCCTCAGGATAAAAGATTGTTTTATTTACATGCAAATCCATTGTGGTGGGCGAGAAGCCACTTCTCAAAGCTCGTGAGGGGTCTGCCTGCGAAAGGGCATACTAGAGGATGAGTTACCCAGTGTTTAATGGCAACATAGCGCCAGTATTCAGTGACGGATAGGCCATAGTTTGTTTTTAATTGAGTAAAAGTCGAGCAGGCCTTGTAAGTCAAATAGATCCCCTATCCTTTTATAGTTAGCTTTTTGCCAAGAGTAAAACGTTGAGCCGTGTAGTGCAGGTGGGAAGACTGGATTCCAGATTATGGGTGTGAGCGGTAAAATAGGCGTGGATAGTTTTTTGCCTAATCGAAGCCTGTCCCATGTCCCAGTAGTCGCCCTCACCACTGGGGAGATGCATACCCCCGGCAGGCGGTGTTTGAGTAACCAGTGTATTTTCCATATGTGTATGCCGGCGGTTGCTTGGTCTATATAAACACAAATGCTTCTTCGTGCTCGGTCACTTCCATTCCGCCATATATCTAAACTGCGCCACCCGACAGTGGCGCACCAAATTAGAGGATACCCAACCCCCCCATCCATCACTGGCAGCTAGGAGTGTTTCCTAGCCAGGCACTCTTGCTTGCCATCCCAGAAAAATGTTTCGATAAGCTGTTGGAATCTCTCTAGGAAATGTGGAGGGGGTTGCAGATGGAGCATTTGCATTAAACCTAGAATCTTTGTGAGTAGGGGCATCTTGATGGCTGCTATCCTACCTAGCCACGATATGGGGCCCCTTGCCAGGATTGAACTCTAGAGCAGGTGGTAGCCGGCAGGGATGCAAAGTTGCGCTTCGCCGTTTTATCTGTGGTGGAAAACAGTTGGATACATAAGCATTGGACCCCGCTGAGTTGCCCAGGGCAAGTGGAAAAGGTACTCCAGCGGAGTTAGCTTAGAGTGACAGTGAAATTAAGGGCCTGAGATTTTCGCACATTAATCTTTAAGCCAGACACTTTGCCAAATGCCTCGAGCTCCTGCAGCAGCGGAGGCAGGAAGTATGGGGTTGAGTGACGGGCACAAGGAGGTCATCCGCGTAGAGGGCCAGTTTGTGCACCTAGCCTCTCAGTTATTCCCTCAATTTGAGGATGCACGCGGATCCGCTCTGCAAGGGGCCCCATATTAAGGGGGCGTGGCTAACAGGGCCAAGATGGCAGACACGTCCTAGTGAAGCTCCGCGCTGCAGCCCCATTATCCGGCATCAATTCTTGACAACTCTATAGCTACAGACAAAATGCAAACTGTCATGTTCCCGAGGTTGCCCTGCGCCCGCTGGTGTCCCTGAAAGCAGAGTACTGTCGGGGCCTGACAGGGGCTCTTTGCCACGTGGGAACTGCACAGCAGCCACCGCAGAGCTTGGTCGACCGGGCCTCCATTGAGATCGTGCCTGTCCCTGGGGCGGGGGCCGCTGCCTGGAGCGGGAGTGCGGTAAGTGGGGGCGCATTGGGGCGGTGGGTCCCGGCAGCTCCGGGAAGATAGGCGGCCCGCCTGCTGCTGCAAGTGACCTGCTGGGTTGCCACTGTGGAAACTTTAGCCCCTACTGCCTCGCATATGCTGCATCTGGACTACAACAGGGAACCGCAGCCTCGTGTTGACATCAGGCCCCCTCCATTTCCATACATCCCTTACAGCAAGTGAGCACTACGAGGCCATCCGCGGCCTGTAGCACCCTTTGCCGCTGCCTGGAAGCTATGACCACCGCGAAAGACCCGGGGTGGGCCAGGCTGCACACCGAGCTCCTGGACTCGGACCACCGACGTATGCTGCGGGGGGAACCTGGTGTGCAAGGCTTGGCCGCGACTGTGTCGGGGCCGGCATCTTGCTGCTTTGAACCGGAGCGACGGCCAGTGCTCATACTGTTTCTTCAGCATTTGCGCCACAGTTGGCTACCCGATTGCAGCGCCTGGTGGTGGGCCTGTTTGAGGCGACCCAGGACTCGAACCGTGGCGGGGCCAACTCGTTGCACTGCAGTGAACTACAACGGGCTCCACGGGATCATTGATTGCCCAGCGAGCTGGTGCTGACTTCCCAGCGGCCTGTTGGGGGGCCATCAGTGGAGACTGGGGTCGCGGCCTGCACTTAAGCCGTTTTCTACCTGCAGTGCCCCCTTACTTCCTGATCACTCTCCACAACTTGCTTTGGTGCCTTGTTGCTGAGCCCTTATATTGCCTGCTGCCCAGGCCTATCCATTTCTGCACACCCCACGAGACACCTTGTTCAACACCCTTCTTCCGTTGCCAGACTTTGGGGATCTCTCCTGGTGCCCGGGCTGCGACACCCTGGGGAGTGATTGGATGTCAGGAAGCGGGCCCTGAGGACAATGCTGCTGCCCCAGAACAGATACCTCAACAAGTTCCATAAGGGAGAACCTAAAAGGCACCACGCATGCGTGGATACTCACATTTCTGGGGCTGTACGTGGTGCGGCACCACTGCCACAGCTGGCGCGCACAAGCGGCCCCTAACTGCAACAGCTCTTCCTGCACTCTGCAGCCAAACGCACCACCCTGGTGCCTTCCTGGGCTTCACGTGCTGCTACGCCCCATCGCACGCTAAGGTGCATGCAAGAGGGCCCTGTTTGATGGTACGATAGACTTTCCCACACACCCAGCCTCTCCGTGCCAGCGCATTTACTAGAGACACTTTCAGTCCTTGTAGAGCGGCCTCCATCGCGCTGCCGCTGAAAGCCCCCGGTCATTGGGTGTGGGCAGTGAGGGGGCATCTCTATATGTGAGGGTGCCTGAGACACTGGTTGCCCATGGGTCGCCCCCGCTATGGTACGACACCAAAACACCCATCAGCTATGGAACGGCCATCGGGAGAACCAGCGTCAATGGGCCCACTGGACTCTGTGTCCCTGGGCACTAAAAACTTGACACTGTTACAGGCGATGGAGAAGACTGAAGCAAATCTCGAAGAGACATCACTTGAAAACAGAATTGATAAGATTATGGCAGACTTCACCTTATTACACAGAGATGATCGCAAACTGGCAAAGCGTATACTATTTAACACACGCTAGCGGAGTTCTAATCGACAACGTGAGAATCGGCATCCAATTGCACATCTTGCTAGACAATTTTTACACACTGGAATACAGAGCTGAAGATTCAGAGGGCAGAGCCAAAAGAAATAATATACGTGTTGTTGGTCTCCCGGATGGTGTGGAGGGTCTTGACGCAGTGGTTTACACTGAGACATGGAACCGCACCTCGCTCCCGGCTGTGGAGCTCCCCCCCCTTTGCACTGTTGAGCGAGCTCACGGTGTCTCACCTCGCCACACACCGCATGGAGCCAACCCCAGGCCTTATCTGTTCCATCTGCTTAACTACAGGGACCGTGACTCCATCTAACGTGAGACGCAGACGCTGCAGGACATACGAGCGGTCAACGCCTATCATGTTCTTTCCCAACTATACTATGGCAGTCCAGCGTCAGAGAATTTCCTTTCTTGCGGTCAAGCGGCGTCTCCCTGAACTGGACATATGCTATTCCCTCCTATTCCCCGCTCGGCTCCGCGTGACAGCAGAAGGGTCCACACACTGACGCTGCAGAGGAGACATTGGATGGAGTCCACCAGACTCACGACAACACGTCCTCCACCTAAAGCGTCAGCGCAACCTGGAGGCGCGGCAGGAGCCTACCATCGCAGGCATCGACGCCGGGATCGCTTCTCTTCAGAGCCTGGATCTGCACCGAACTTGGCGCAGGTAACCTTGAAGCGAAAACCAGCCTTGCAGATGGCATTCACGATGCAGGACCAAGTAAAAGATCGGATCCAGATGCCAGTTCTATGAAATCCTTTAGTGACAACCGCTCCTCCAATACATGGCACTCTGGAACTGACGCATTGGCCCCACCTGCAGTCGCGCCCCAGACTGCGCACGACATACGATTCATTGATGACTATCGCTCACATAACTCAACCAGATTTATTTTAACTTCTTATTCTTGCATTCTATTGTTCTTGTGTACGATAAACTTTCTTAAATTACAGCTGGGCTGACCCGGTCCCCGGAGGACGCACCACCCATCATAGTACGCAGGTAGATCCTGTAACGTGATACACTGTTCTGTGAAAACGTATCACCTTAGTTGATGTCTCTACATCCTGCGAGAAGGGGCATTACACTCTGCTTTCGTATCGTCCCCCAGCGCTTTCTCAAGCCAGCATGTTGGGCCTTCGAAATGCCTTTTGCGTTTGGGCAGATATCGGTTGTTCCTCTGCTCGAATGAGGTTACCCATTTTGCTTTTTTTTCTTTCCCCAGTTGTGAAGGATCGCCTGGGACTCTCCGGCTCCCTGTCCGCTCTCACCCGCAGGTGCTACTAACTACTGTGGGACCCTCTCCTCTCCCCCCCCGTTACCTAGTTGCACACGGGGTTTTGCTGCAATGCTGTATAAATGCTTTACACTTGTTCCTCTGTGTAAGCCTTGCCTCTCAGTGCCAGGGCTATCCAGGGTTGACCTAAGGGTTTGACAGACTAAGCAGAAGGGTCCCGAATGGATTGGTAAGTGTAGAACACGGTGAGGATGCACAACCACACCATATAATACCCCCCATTTCCTCACAACATGTGTGCCAACACAGTAGTGGCAGCTTTGCCCCTGGTAGACTGGACATGCACCATTTCAGGTGGTTGCTTCTTTGCCAGTGCGTAGCAGACTTTCATACAAAGCACAATCCACAGGGAGATGGTGCCCTTTAAAACAGCCTCTCTTCTTTGCCCTGGCAAACCAATAGAAGAGCTGATCGTCCACCTGGTGGGGTTTGCTGGTGCGATCAGTGTTTAGGGTCTAGGCGATGGAGTATCTCCTCCTCTTTGGAGGAAATGAGCAGGGGTGTTGAAAACAGGCAAGTGATACTCTTGCCAACATGGAAGGGGAAACTACTTTCAGAAAGGAAAGAGGCACACGTTCTGAGGATTAGCATGTCTGGAAAAAACGTGGTATAAGCTTGAAAAAGAGTGTGCGCCACCTCCGGATGCAGATGCCATTCATGGTCCAACGGGCACCACCGGCTTAGCTCATCCAGAGCACATCAGGTGCTAAACAACAAGGAAAATGTCCTGGCTTTCTAGCCATGTCTAGAGACACAGCCTCTTGACACAATGTCCACAACACCACCCCACCCAGTTTGTCGCAATGCAAAATGGCGGTGGTGCTGTCCATGAACACCTGAACCCTTTGATGAATGGTACAAAGGCATTCAGTGCCAGACAGATCGCTCTCATCTCCAATAAACTATTATGGAGACTCCGCCGGAGACCAGAGTGCTCTGCTCTCCACCTCCCCCAGATGGCTTACCCAATCCAGAAGTGACATCTGTCACCACTGTGAGATCAGGGTGGGGAAGGGAGAGGGGTCCGCCACTGACCCAATCGCAGTTTGTCAGACACCACTGCAGATCTTTTGCTCAGATATCTGGACATGGTCGAAGAGATTCCCTTGGCGCCGCACCTACTGGGAATTCGGGTCCCACTGCAGACCCCGCATATGCCAGACGGCATGTTTTACCAGCAGAAGGCCATGAGGCACAGCAGCCTCAGTAAGTCTTGATGAAATCCAGACTAGAGGATGAATCGGTTATAGCCTGAATATCCTGGACTCGCCACTCCAGAGGATAGGCCCGAAACTGCACTGTGTCCAGAATAGCTCCGATGAAAGAGAGAGAGACTGTGAGAGTGAGGTGCGACTTCAGCAAGTTTACAGAAAACCCAAGCGAATACAGGAGATCTGGCATTTGTCTGGAGGAGGGAGACCAATGACTGGGGCGAGCCCACTTTCAGCCAGTCGTCGAGGTAGATGAAAGAGGACGTAGCCTAACGGCTAGGGCGGTCGATCTCAAATCTAGGGAACCGGGTTGGAGTTTCGGCAAGGACGCTCAACATCCTGTGATTCTGGGCAAATCACTTAATCTCCCCGTGCCTAACAAAAAAATTAATGTGTCTTTGTGTAACGCAACTGGTGCTCATGTGAAGCGCTCGGATACCTTCGGGTCAAGTTCGCACTATTTAAAACTACAAAAAAAAAAAAAAACATAACCTAAGGAGATTTGTGGCAACCACTGCCATCACCCTAGTGAACACCTAGGGGCGCTGGTGAGGCTAAAAAGGGAGCACTGCGAACTGATAATGCACTTGCCCACCGTAAACAGCAGGTAACACCCGCGGGCAGGCAGGATGGGGATTTGGAAGGATGTGTCCTGTAGTCCAACGCTACCAGTCTCTAGGTTCGAGGGCAGACAGAACCTAAGCCAACGTGAGAATTCTGAACATCTTTCTGCAGGAAGTAAGTGAGGTGGCACTGGTTGAAAATCAGTACTAGAAAGTAGCAACCACACCTTCTCTCTGGCAGGGGACCGTCTCAAGGGCCCTCTTTTCCAAAAGGTGGTAAAATGAGATGGCCCTCCGTCAGTTGTTCTTGAGATGGTGTTTAATGCTTGGAAAGGGTGGAGGGGGTTGTCAACAAATGGTAGGGAGCACCCCTTCTGCACTATCTGAAACACCCACCGGTCCGAGCAATGCTGGACAGTGGGACAGGTGATGTTGGATCCTGCCTCCTACAGGGTGCGAGTGTCAAGTGGAGGGCATCTAAAGAAGCTTGGAGGCTGGGGCGGCCGGAGGTGCGGGGGACAGGGCAGCTCACTGGGTACAGATCCACGATGTCTTTGGGCTCGAGGCCCCTTCATCAAAAGGACTGGGCTGGCTGTTGTACCAGGTAGGGCTTTTATTGTGGACACCCAAAATTGCCCCTTCTGCGGCAAGGACGAAAGGACTGTTGCGGCCAGGTCGAGAATAAGAGGCCCAAAGATAGAGTGATGGGCCTGCTCTCGCAAAAGCGCTTCAGCACTGCATGGGCCTTCTCGCCACAGGAAATGCCTCTTTTTGTAAGGGCACTCCCACGTTTTGGACTGATGCTGCTGGTTTTGAGAGTGCAAGGAGGACTGCTAACCAGACCGTAGTGCCTGTGCCCTTACCCGTAAACTGGTATGTCAAATTGGCTCTTATCCAATTGGCTAAGCTAACTTACCTGAAAGTCCATAATAAATAGTACCCAGGGCATCTAAGTTAGAGGGTCAACCAGGGACTGCAGCACTGGTTGTGCAACCCTAGAAGTAAGACGAGTAAAAGACTCCCCCCAACCAGTCATTTGTAGGCTGGAAGAGCAGTTTAAACTGCTAGCCCGAATGCCATTTAAAGTAACGGCAAACCCAGACTTCCTCGTGGCATATGTGTAAGTCACCCCTATGGCAGGTCTATCGAGTCCTAAGGCAGGGTGCAACATATCCCCCAGTCAGAACATGTCATTTTACATGTCCTGAGAGTAAAAACACAAAACTGTTGTTTTTACTGTGGCAAAGATTTGTCATCCAATTGGCAAGTACAGAGTTACACGCTGACCCCGTCAGCTGTGTTAACTCTGGAACAGTGTGCCCGAAGTTGGTCAACAAAGGTATCAAACAACTTGTTACATTAGGCAAGACTTGACCCTCAGCTCGAAATTAATGCAACAAGTTGCAGTGTGCAACCTTTAGTTAAGTTGCAACTTTGTTGCATTTAGTCCCCTGTGCCCATACTGGCTGCACATGGGGTCCTGTTGCTGAGACAGCTTTCTGCCCTTCTGGGGAGAAGTGCTACCAACTCACAGGAAAGGATACAATAACTGCTCTGAAAGGAGGTGGCACCTCCCTCCTGCAGGAAGCCAAATGTGTGTTGGCCCAAAAGGTGAGCTTCGAAGGAGAAGCTGCCTTGGAAGGGCAAATGGGTAACATTTAGGAGAGGGGCTGCTCCATTGTTCAGGCTGGCACTTGGGACAGAACAGGGGAAGCCAGTTGCCAAACTGGTTTTCCAGTTTTCTGACTGGCTCCTCACTGCAGCTGGCCATCTAAAGTGACTCCAAGTGCATTATGTTCTTTCCAGAATATCTGGGCCCTTGTTGGAAGTGGATACAACCAATTTGTCTGAATCTTGGGGTGACCCGATATTTAGTTCCTTAGAGGATTCTGAAAAGCGACATACAGCTTCATGATGGAGTCTGATTAGCATTCCGGATATTCTTGTACTATTTTTACTTACGTAGAAACCTACTGACATCAGAACGCGTTCTGTACATTGCGCTTTTGCACATCTCTACAACATACATAGCACTGGCACTTTCAAACACTGTACTATACATACTGTATTTGATTTTATTACAATATGACTGCTTTTATATTTGTGATGTACATGTATTGTATATTTATATAGCGCAAACTGTCACCCTACGGGTATCCAGGCGCTGTCACATAGCAGAGGAATTAATCGGTCTACAGTGCTTCTCAAACTTAAGGAGTGATATTATCATTCCTGGGGAAGAGCCATGTTTTCAGATTCTTTCTGAAACAAAGCAGGGTGTCAGCTTGTCTGATCTTCTGTGGGAGTTCGTTCCATAGGCGGGAGGCCGTATTGCTAAAAGCCCTTCCTCCCATCCTGGATTTTTTAAATCTAGTGGTGGTGACCAGATTGGCACCAGAGGATCGAAGGGATCTAGTCGGTTTGTACCATGTGAATCTATCCTGCATAGGAAGGGGACCCGAGCCATGTGCCGCTCTATACACTATGCATAGAGATTTAAAACTCACTCTGTCCTTAACTGGTAGCCAGTGTAGTTCTCTTAGAGCCAGCGTAGTAGAAGCCCTGCGTTGCCTTCCTAATGCCAGCTTAGCTGCCATGGACTGGACTCACTGCAATCCCTGCAAGATATATTGCGGGGCTCCTAAATATAGGGAGTTGCAGTAGTCCAGTCTGCTCAGGATGGCACTCCTTACTACCAAGGGTCTAGTTTCCTCTGGCAGTAAGGGGAGGATCTTCCGCAGTGCCTTTAGTAGGGCAAAGCAGACACTGGTTGTTTTATTGTATCCATTACAAGTATTAGGACTGAAATATAATTTCATAAAACAAAAATAAAGCTTTTTATGCATGGAGATTGTTCTTACACTTTGATGGGTTTTGGATAACCAAATAAAGTATTCCTGAACTGACTCCAAGTAACCGCATTACAACTAGCACAAACTTTTAAGTGAAAAAGTATGCTGAATTAGCCAATGCTTATTCGCGGTTGACTGAAATGCTTTGATTTACTATACCTTGTAAATTCTATAACCAGTGGAAACCTCTAGTGGATCTTTTTTACTGTGGTGTCTAAAAATACAGGTCTATTTTTAGGATTTCTTTGGTCTTGCCGATTTCTTCAATTGTTTCGATACGGTTTGAATGTTTTACATATGGCCCTTTGTGTAAGCCTTGCTCCTCAGAGCCACAGCTACCCAGAGTAGAGCCAAAGGTTTGACAAACAAAACCTAAGGGTCCTAAAGGGATTGGTAAGTATTACACGGTGAGCGGCGGAGACGGGCCAGGCAACAAGATGGGAGCTCTATAGACAGCCTCTGCCGGCCGTAATCAACATCCGCCATGTATCCTGCCTCCAAGGGCACAATTTCCAGTTCCGCCCATTTATGCCCACACTAGATCTCTGGGGATTGATTTGGACTGGCTGTGATTCATAGGGTGACAGAGCGGAGCAGTGGCACCTGACTCCGGTTGGACCTAGAGGCGCTCAGGGGCGACAGAGCTGACGTGTTGCAGAGTGCGGCCACCCAAGGAATAGCTCGGGGAGTGCCTGCCTGGTTGACGGATGCTGATGCACACAGAGGGCATCTTAGAGATGCCCCCTGAAAAAACGACCTAACACTAGTGTCCAGGCTGAGTGGCTGCTCACTAGCTGCCACCACTAGACATGTTTCTGGACCCCTGGGTCGAGAGCCTGCTGCTCTGGGGGGGGGGGGTCTGAAACAATGCACATCCTGGGACGAGGTGCCATGCCTCCCCCCCCGGATGGGCAGGGTCCACGAAGGGGAAGCTTCAAAGGCTTGCCGCCTTTGTGAGCTTCCCCAGGCCTTTTGCTGCTTCAAGCAACTGGCCCCCACCGGTTGTGACCCCCACTTTGGGCAGGAGAATCGGCAGGAAAACCAAGTGAGGTGCCCACCTTTGCCAACCCCACCCCTCAGGTGGGGTAGGCGAGGTGAAGCACAACTCTGTCCCCACCATCTTGCAGATGGGGGGACCCAGCCAACCAGAGTGAAGCATACGCCCCCCTCCCACTGGCGGGTGGCATAATAGGGGGTGTACCCACCCCCAAGGAAGGGACCCATTGGTCCCAACCTTTACTTACCTGTTACACCCTTAAATCTAGTATTTAGGGGCACCCCTGAACCTTGACTCCTCAGACAAGAACCGACCAGAAGAAAAAGAAGGACCGAAGAGCCGTGCTGAAGCTAAGAAGAGGACGACGCCCACTGACTTGGCCCCAGCCCTACCGGCCTGTCCCCACCTCGAACCTGGAGAAGCGAAATCCCGGTGTGTCCTGCAGCCACCAACCTCAAGATCCCGGAGGACCTGCCCTGCCTTCCAGAGAAAAGACTGTCTCCAGTGAGCACCGGATTTGTTCACCCACAGGTTCTGGCTCCAGCCAAATCCGCGAGTCTGCACCACTCTGCACCCAACGTCTACGGCCCGAGTTAGAGTGGCCCAACACAACGAGGAGGTCTCCCCGGCGATCCTGACCTGAGATCTGGTGATCTCTGACTTGCCTCGACCCTCTCCCCGACGCCTGCAGTCTCTTTCTGGAGGATTCCCCCCCCCCCGACAGCAACCGGAGCTGGTAAGAAAACCAGACGCCTAAAGACACCCCTGCACCCGAAGTCCCACGGCCTTGGGTGGCCCAAACGATGGTGTCCCAACATGCCCAGGCACCCCAACTTACCTCTCCCAACCGGTGGTCACCTCCAGAAGATCTTCGTCCCTGACCTGCAGTCTTTGTCAAAACCGGAGAATACCCATTGAAACCAACAGGGCACCCGATGCCAAAACAGCACCGTGCACCCAGCCGCCCCTGCGGGTGTACTTTAGGTGCCAACTCAGATCCCCCTTTGCCCTGAGCCTAACACCAGGAGATTTGCTCCCACAACCCTGTGGCCTGCTCGTGAGCAGCCACCAACCGGAGGCCCCCTATCCCCCATTGGATAGCATTGGGCCTCAGCACTCTGCACCCGGCCGCCCTAGTGTCGCTGAGGGTGCTTTGAGAATGCATCCTTGACCCTGGGGGAACCCTTGTTCTAACCCCAGAAACTCAGCCCCAAAGACAGAGTACTTACCTGTTAACCGATAACTTCATTTCTCTCCTTAGGAATACATTCACTGTTTTCCCTTGAAAAATGTTCTAAGTGTGGAGTTGATTTGTATGAAAACCTGAAAAACTACAACTGTGCAAAACTGATTTTACTTACCTTTTCTCTAGGAAATGTCCCAGTGTGATATCTAGGCATATCACTACGAGTAGAAAAAGTAACTTAAAAAGTAATCTGAAAAGTAACTGAAAAGTAATTTCGACATTGTAACTTACCTGTATTTCAATCAACTGCATCCAATTGTAAAACACTGCATAAGATTTTGCAAAGCATTTATTTCGCTTACCTGTGCCAGGCTTGGCTTGGTTCTAGAAATAAAATAACTTAATATTTTTATACAAACAAAATTGGTCTGAGTTCAGTCTTTGAGTGTGTGACATTATTTGCTGATTGAGTGTGTACAACAAATGCTTAACACTACCCTCTGATAAAGCCTTACTGCTCGCCCACACTACCACAAATAGCGAGTAAGGTGCTATCTACTTTTAACTCTGCCTACCTTCGGGGTTCCACTGGACTGTACACCATATACCTCATTTTGGTGTAGTATATACAGAGCCAGCTTCCTACATGCACACCATCGGACGTCAAAAGACTGAATTTTGTTGGTCCCACTCACCCACTTCCTCTTGCTTTTGGTGACCCAGAGGAACGCACCTCATTGCCGGAGATCTTTGCAACCTATTGAGGTTAACCGCAGGCTAGACCTCATGCCTCCTGCTGTCACCATCAGATCGTTCATTATTGCACAACTACGCAGCTCCCATGTCCACATTGCGATTACTAGTAACGCACAAGATCAACATACTCTGCCATCATGGGGAAACAAGACACGTCAGTCGAAACTTACTTTTGAGGTCAAAAAACATACATGCAAGACAGGCGAGCCAGGACACAGTACAGGACGAATGGATCGACAATCCAAGGGAAGCAGACTGACACGATGAAGAAATAAAAGAAATCATTGTAGATGTCAAGTCCAGCCTGCCATCGATGCCAAGCTGGACCTCACGGCGAGCCGCCTGGCCTGCATGAAGGAGAGGGTCGATAAAGATAGGATTGACCACCTGGAGGCTAGGGTCTTAGAGGTGGTTGATTGGCAGGCTACGACCAGCTAACATCTACACATGAATAAAGTTTTAGAACTCATTAAAGCAAAGAACGAAGACCTGGAAACCCGCTCAAGGCGCAACAATCTCCAAATAACTGGTGTCCCAGAATCCACCAATATAGATAGAATGGAAAACTACGTGGAGGCCATGCTTCGTGAGCTCTTCAGGACTTTTCTGTCCCCAGTATTTATCGTTGAAAGAGACCATCGCACTCTGGCACCTAGACCTCCCTCCCCACCCCCCAGTTCCACACCTAGGACTATAGTAGCTCGCCTGCTCAACTAATAGATCAAGGTACTCCACCAGGCCCGAGAACAGAGGGATGTATACCATCAGAGAAAAACACTCTCCTTTTAACTGGAGTTCACCCCCTTGGTGCAGGCGGCATGCAGAAAGTTCCTCCCTGCCCAAATATTTACTGCAAAAACAGATTACTTACAACCTTCTATACCCCACCAAACGAAGTATCCAACACGTAGGTAAAATGCACCACTTAACTGATCTAAAAGCAGCTCTCAAATTCACTAGAATTTTGAATGAAAGACTGGATGGGCCCGGGCATCACCACGCGCCAGACAAGATGATATAGACTGTATCGAATGAGGAGGCACGGTCTCCAGAAGACAGGTTTGTGTCACGGTCTCTTCGGCTGATCGCCGGCAACAGCTCTGATTCTGACCTTCAATGTACTGTCTCCTGTTGGGCAGCCAGGCTGATTGACGTTTTTCCTCCTACCACCTGCAAGCCCTTGGAAATCCTCACGGGGCACATTTGCCCTTCGGCCACCCATCTAGCTCAGATTCGGCAGTTTGTCTGACTCTACTCCCCTTGCGAGGAGGATTCCTAAACACGATGTTTCTTATGGGAAATTGGTTCGGGAGGAGGGTGGGTTCCAGGTTTGCCAAGTTTGGAGGCGGAAGTTGGCAGGGGTAGGTAGACATGTTAATGTTCTTGTTTGTTTCTTTTGTTTTTTCATCAAGCAGACCTTACTCCTGCTATCTGGTATTAGAGCATTAACTGTGCCGATTATCCCCTATACACTTCCTACTCCAACACATTCTTCACACCTTGGGCAGTCACACACTTTTCCTCACTCTAAGGTGGTAACACACAACTCTGAGGCCTTGCAGACATTATTTCTAACCCTATTCCCTAAGCACCATGACGGTCTTTATTAGATATATCCCAAGTTAGAGCCTTGTTAGGTCCCCAGGCAAGACGCATAGCCATAGTTTTCCAAGAATTCCGAATCTTCAACCAGTTTATCATTTTTATACCAAACGTTCATGTTTAATCCATAAGTTTCCATATTTGCTCAATTTTTATCTCCATATTTTACATATGCCCATCCAGGCTTTTCAAAGCAGCACAAAGTGGGGGGTTCAATATACCTCATAGCACAGTGTTAAGTATCCAATGCATTTAGGGATAACTCCCTTCCTCAGGGGTAACTACAATGCAAGATGTAAAAAAAAAAAAAATAGAACCCATCAGTATGAACAATAATTAATAATGAACCGAATAACTAAATAAAAACATAAGTACCGCATCTTACGTTCTCCTAATAAAATCTAAGCTTGACTAGAACACCAGAAGTGCAACCCTACCTGAAAGTACCCATTCAAAACCTTCCACACCAATGTAATTTCAGTGACAAGTCCCATTACAAACAAGCCAAGAGTATGCACTAAACTCCCCCAGACATTAAAACAGGATAAAACGCAATGTGACCTTATCCACGTTTTAAATAAACATCTCCCATATCCGTGAAACCCATGTTAACTACTAACAAAATTACATGCTTTCAAGTAAAAAGCTCATCTAAAAATAACCAATAAAATCTGTGTAACCAAATGTGCTTACCTAATCTGCAATACAAAATTCACTCCTGTCTCGTACCAAGAACAGTTCATCTACACCACATTCTTAAGAACCGAGGCCCGTTTTTTAACCTCCTTATGGCATGCTGTTCATAAATCAACCGCTGACATGCGGCACACCTCGTAAATATTTCTAAATGAACCCAGGTGTCAACCCGTGTCTTTCAATCTCCTGTGCCAATTATTTTCACGTACCTTAGCCAGCTCCTTCTGTTGAAAGGAACAAAAACAAACATGCAGCATATGCATATTTATAGTATTTTGTTTATTTTTCTTTCTTTCAACAGAAGGGGCTGGCTAAGGTACGTGAACGGGCCTCGGTCCTTAAAAATGTGGTGTAGATGGACTGTTCTTGGTACGAGACATGAGTGAATTTTGTATTACAGATTAGGTAAGCATATTTGGTTACACTGTCAGATTGTATTGGTTATTTTTAGATGAGCTTTTTACTTGAAACTGCTTGCTAATAGTCTCCTTGTGCTTCTGTCCATTATAGTGCACCCGGACCAATCTGGCTTCGTCCTGGGTTGATCTACATCACACCACTTGCGAACTCTATTTGCAGTTCTCAACAGTATGGAACCCAGCCTACCTGCAGTTGCTGCACTGCTAGATGCCACAAAAGTATTTGATTCACTAGAGTGGACATACTTCTTTCTTCTCCCCTGATTAGGTATCAGCCCCAAAATTGTGCGACTTATCCAGTTGTTATAAACGTCCCCAACAGCCAGACTCCTCCTTAATGGTATGCTATCAGATCCGTTCCATGTAACAAGAGGCACGCGCCAGGGATGCCCTTTATCTCCTATCCTATTTGCAATAGCAATGGAGCCACTGGCGGACCGAATGCGGCAACACCATGCGCATCGTAACTTAAGTTTCACGGTACATACTCTTAATATCCATGTATGTGGATGAGGTTGCACTTTACATCCGAAACACACAAACAAACCTCGATCCCATTATACGAGAAGTCCTATGATTCGACGACCATTCAGGTATTCACATCAACTGGGCGAAGTCCACGTTATTTCCACTTACCGATGCAGCCCTTCAGGTTGCCTCGGAATTTCCATTGAAATGGGCGCTGGAGCCAGTGCGCTATTTGGTGGTTTGGCTCAGTAGGGATGTTGAGGTACTCTGAGGGGTAAACTACAGAAGAGCAATGACCTGGCTTGAAGTGAAAATCCTGACATGGAACAGACTACCCTTGTCCCGGACAGGACGCTTGGCAATAGCCAAAATGATAGTACTACCCAAATTCTTGTATTTATTCAATAATATTCCTATGCCACGCACTACTTTATTCTTCAAGCATTTGTGTTCCAATTTGATATCCCTAGCATGGGCTGGCAAACAATCTCGAATCGCATGGGAAACACTTACACTTCCATTTTGTCAATACACCAGATTTACTACTTTATGGATGCAAGCTCAATATTTACATTCCTGGTTGTACCTCACAAGACTTCAACCCAACACAGCAGTGGAGACAAATGCCGCCTCTCCCTGGCAGTTGACTACTGCACTCCTATCTGGGGGTCCTGTTAGATGATAAGATGAAATGGGAGCCATTAAAATATAGGAAGAAAGGAGATTTTGTGCGAGCCAATGCTGCAATTTTTAACTTTGCCTCAAGACTAGGAAAGAGACTGATTGGGGCTCTATTGCAGATTTACTGGGCAAAGTGCATTGCCAAGGTGTCTTATGGTAGTGAAATCTGGGGATACACTGCCCATGAGGAATTACAAACAGTTGAAAATAGTTTTTTGAGACGTCTCTTAAGTGTGCTTCCGGGAACCTCAACCTTAGCGGTACATGAAGAGCTAGGTGTGGCTTATCTCTCGGACCTGCTGGCCTTTCACCCACTTTTCCTGTGGTTAAACATCTGTCTTAGACAGGGTACAACTTTAAATAAACTGATCCTGAAGGATTGTATGGCCCTCGACCATGCCCACCGCATCCCTTAGCTTAATTATATTAAGGGATGTTTCTCTAGTTTGGGAAGAGCAGACTTATTTTCCAACCCAGAATCTGTGAACAGGAATGATCTGGGGTGGGCAAAGGAGTCCTTTTTTAGTCAGCGGACCTCAGATAGGGAAGACCGGGAGCTAAAGAAGCCTAGTGTATGCAGATTTGTCATCTTGAAAACTGTGCAAACTATTGAACCATATCTCCTGGGACCTCTAAATGGTTACCATCGCTTTTTATTGACCAGGTTTCGTTTTGATCGCTCATCTCTCATTGGCGCAGCCACGTGGGTGAAGTAGGGGTCAGAGACTAATGTCCTGTAGCTGCGACAGTAAGTCTCCACAGGACATGCTCCACTTTACAATGTTCTGTAGCTATTATAAGGTACCCCGGAAGGTTTTTATTATCCCCTTTTTGAAAAAGTTTAAGTTCAGGCAGGTTCACCCTGCTTTTACTTTTTTTTTTTTTTTTACAAATGTTATCTGGCAATACTGTTTAATGTTCTTGGTTTTCAAAAATCTGCTGGTAGGCTACAAGCCAGATGTGATTAACCGTCTGAGGTATACAAGAGATGGTGGAGTTGTGTCCATGGATGTATCGTTACCCTGTACTCAGTCTTTGTTTAGCCTTTTTATTCTTTATAACAAAATATATACACTCAATTCATTTAGATCTTATTTTTATGTACTGCATTTGATGTTATTTGGCAGACTCGTTTTATGATAGACTTTTTTGTATATTCTGTTCTATTTGACTTTTATGCAAAAACTAAATAAAGTGAATTGACTGGACTACTGCACTTTATCAGTGCTATAAACCCCCACACAGGGAGATGGACACGGTGGAGTGCGGCAGTGGGGGTGGGACGGTATACGCCGCCGGGCTAAGATTACCATTTTATACGCTCCACCTATCCCATTAGAGTGCAGCCCATGGCCTAATGGCTAGAGCGGTAGACCTCGAAGCTGGGGACCAGGTTCGAGTCTCGGCAGGGACGCTCAACATCTTGTGATTTTATGGCAAATCACTTAATCTCCACGTGCTTAACAAAATGAATGTGTAGGTCTGTAAGGCAACTGGTGCTCATGTAAAGAGTAAATATCATAGGAGGGAAGGAGAAGCAACAAGTGATTTTAAAATTACTCATTCTTATGAGGATACCTCTTTAATCAGAGATTGCCCCCAGGTGGAGGAAATAAGACCCAATGATGATGCTACCAACTACGATTAAGTCAGTGGCAAATCATATACAATGGACCGAAAATCACTGTTGAGGGTCCTACAGCATTTTACTATTGCGATTACTACATAACACACGGTCCCACACCCTTTTTGATATTTTGTCCCTCATATAAACAGCTCTGATACCTTAGGGAAGTTTGTGCTATATAAAAGATGCCAAACTTTCGAGATTAAAAAAAAACACACCACTGCCTGCCCTTCAGGCGGAATCCGCTAGAGTGCGTGCACGTCAGAAGAAATTGTTCACCTACGCGGACTTATACCCGGAAGGCCACTTTATTCCGTGCTTTGCCCCTAACAATACTCAGACCTACCATATTAGATGCCATGCTTTACCATCAGATGCATGCCACAGGTAGGACTCTCAATGACACCTTCCCTGAGCCACCACAACAGCTGCACGCCCATGAACATCTGCAAACTACACCTTCCCTCGTAAATTAATCACCAGACTATATAACATTATGCACAACAGCCCCCATTTGTATCCAAACTGCTCGTGCATTATTGGAGCGATTCCCCCATCACGGACGAACAATGGAAATTCTGCTGTGCACAAACAGCTGCCCTCTCGTCCAACTGTAAACTGCGGCTTATTCACAAAGTTTCTTCATCTGTGTGACGAGGTGGGACCACTGACGGAGAGACTCCCCGAAGAGGTGGCCTGGTGGTCAACAACATCCCTCTCCCCCCCTCGTCTCCCCTCCTCAGGATGAGTGGAGCATGCATCCTCTTTCCCCGCTGGACTCCTCGGGGATATATGGTGAGGGCGCCTTTAAGTGGGATATCCCGGACGACGAGACTCCACCCCCGACGGACGTCATAACGTGCAGCGCGATAAGAAGAGGAGGTTCCCGGAAGACCGTGTGGAATGTCACCGGTGAGACGGAAGGAGCCGAGGAGCAGAGCAGCGCGTATTTCGGAGGGAACGAGGCGTGCAAGGACGAGTCGCCCAGGACAGCAGACCCTGAGGGAGCCACGGAGGTGCCAGGAGGCCAACGACAACACGAGTCGCCCGGCCACGTTCCTGGAGGAGCGTGGCTTTCAAAGGTACGGGAACGTTTCGCGGGTTGGGCAGGGAGGAGGGACCGGCGCAAGGAAACATAGCCAGACCTCGCTCTCTTACAACCCGCTACACCCTACCCTGAACACAATCACTCACCTTAGCTTAGAGGACGTGTGTCACAGAGTGCGGTGTCCCTTCACTCCCCTACCTATGGGCCCCGTATCATTCACTTTCTAAATCCCGATTCTTGTTTTCCCCTTCTTGATCCACCGCAACGGAGGCTTCAAGCCCCCGTACACCGAGGCGGAGAGAGGAGGAGCGGACGACATCCCGAACAGGATACCAATCCCGCCGGAGGAGCGAGGAAGAGTCCCGTCTCCCACTGAACCCCCTCTCTAGAAGAAGACGTGTACTTGGAAAAATAAAGCCTTCCCTCACACGACCTGTCTCTCCACCAGTTTGTTCCCACCCGTTACAAGTGGTGTCAGAAGTGGGATCTATACCGGCATCCATCAGTATCCCTATGATGGACACGCTTATCCAACACATCGTCAAAGGCCAGGAGAAGCTGGAATGGGCCATGGAGAGGCACATGGCGTCGGCCCAAGCCGACAGAGACCTATTTAAGGACTCCATTGCAGCCCAAATGGACGGGATACAGAAACTCGCAAAAGAGCCCAGCATATCCACACCAAGGGACAGCAGGGGAACATCCCATGGACCATCGGGGATTTCTCTGCAAAAATACGTGGCCGGGGAAGACCCGGACGCATTTTTGCTGAATTTTGAACGCGCTGCACGCGCTTGTGGGTGGCCAGAGGAGAAATGGCCTTTCTTTCTGGCCCCCTTGCTGACTGGGGAAGCCCAGTCAGCGTACCAAGTTGCCAACGCAAAGGGGGTAACCCCCTACCCCGATATAAAAGATATTATATTGGACCATCTAGGCCTGGACGCGGAGGCCTATAGGGTTCGCTTCCGTAGAGAGAGGGGCATGCCGGGGGAGAACCCCAAAACCATGTTCTTTCGTCTAAAAATGGCAGCAGACAAGTGGCTGAGACCCGAGACAAGCACGAAGGAAGACATCTTGATCCGCATATACATGGAGCAGTT
The DNA here is from genome assembly GCA_963921515.1 of Calotriton arnoldi. Taxonomy (NCBI): domain Eukaryota; kingdom Metazoa; phylum Chordata; class Amphibia; order Caudata; family Salamandridae; genus Calotriton; species Calotriton arnoldi. The sequence goes on from CAWUFW010011471.1 coordinate 534,868, forward strand.
CCTAGAGGCCCTCCCATATGGTACCCAGAGGTGGCTGAGAACACCCGCACCTCACCCCGGAACAAGCCATCGAGATGGCCACCACGTTCTCACGAGCCCAACCCCGGAATCTCGTATGGGACAGCGAGAAAACCAACAGACCCAACACCGCGAAACCGGACAAGAAACTACGTGCAGTGGCGGAACTTCCCCGAACCAAACCTGGGAGAATGGACTATGCCCCGCTTAGAGGACCACAGTGCTTTGAGTGTGGCGATTGGGGCCACATAGCCAGACTGTGTCCCAAGCGTAGGGTCCAAGACGAACCGATGGAAGTGGGCTACCTCCCAAGATCCATACTATACACTGCCGAGATGGGGACAGCATTTCATGTGAGTGTACAGGTGAATGGGAGGAGGGCAAGAGCACTCTTAGATTCAGGGTGTAGACAGTCGGTGATACAGAAAGCCCTGGTAACCCCCTCCCAGTATGTCCCGGAGGTAATGGTGCACATCAGGTGTGTTCACGGGGACGTAAGACCCTACCCCTTGGCGTCAGTAACACTCACCCCCCAAACGGGATGCCATGCACAGTCCGGGTGGGAGTGATAGAAGGGTTACCCGAAGACCTGTTGTTGGGGACGGATAACCCCGATTTCATGCAGTTGTTTACCGCTAAAATACAGGAGGGGGGAGCCGTACAGGGCATAGAGAGACACATGACCCTACCCCTGCCTGCCCTCACGTCCCCCGAGCCTTGGTTGCTAGACAGGAGATTCCGATTCGCCCAAGCTAACGACCCCACATTATTTAATGCATGGGAAGCTGCACATGCCACCCTGGACGACCAGTCACCCTCATTTCCCCACTTCCTGATCAAGGACGGGTTGTTGTACAGGAAGGAGACGTCGACGGCCCCGAACAATTACTGGTGCCCATGGCATTTAGGGGACAGATACTTTTCTTCTCCCACTCCCACCTCACAGCAGAACATACGGGGCGGAGAAGACGACCCAAACCGTGCTACGACATTTCTTTTGGCCCGGAGTCTACAAAGACATCAAGATCCATTGCCAGACATGTGAAGAGTGCCAAAAGAAGAACACCCAGCGTCCGCCTGCCGTCCCCCTACAGCCCATTTCGGTGGTGGGGAACCCTCACGAGAGGATCGGGATGGATCCGATAGGCCCCCTACCCCAAACACAAAAAGGGAACCAATATGCATTAGTGGTCGTGGACTACGCCACGAGGTTTCCAGAGGCCTATCCCCTCAGAGCCCCAACGTCTCGAAACATCGCAGACAAGCTGCTGGAACTCTTCTCGAGGGTGGGTTTTCCCGGGAAATCCTTACGGACCAGGGAACGCCTTTCGTATCACGACTGATGAAGGAGGTCTGTCAAGTATTAGATCTACGGCACATACGAACCTCAGTGTACCATCCTCAAACGGACGGCCTGGTCGAGAGGTACAACCGGACGCTGAAGACCACCCTGATAAAGATGTTGGCCGTTGAAGGAAAGGACTGGGACCGGCTGTTACCTTTGGCTCTTTACGTGCTCAGAGCCCAGGTCCAGAGCAGTTTGGGGTGTTAGTCTTTCGAACTCCTGTACGGACGACAACCGAGGTCCCTACTAGAAATGACCAAGGAAGCCTGGGAGCGGGAGACTGCAGAGGAGAACAAAGGCGTACTGGAGTATACCCAGCAGCTAAAGTCCAAGTTGTGGAAACTGAGAGACCTGGCCTACACTCATCTGGAGAGGAGCCAAGAAAGACAAAAGACCTATTACGACAGAGGAAAGAAGTGGAGGAGGCTGTCAGTAGGTGACTGGACCCTGGTGTTACTTCCATCGTCCACAAAGAAGTTTCAGTCAGAGTGGCTGGGTCCCTATAAGGTTGTGGGGGTCCTCGGACCAACGACGTACCAACTACAGATAACATCGAAGCGGAAGCAGTCATATCATATAAACTTGTTAAAGAAGTGGCTGGGACCACCGCCGAAAACAGCACACCTGACGCTTCCCACCGATGCAACAGAAGGAACCACACTCCACCAACTCGTGATCAATGAGGACCTGTTGGAAGAAGAAAGGACCGATCTACACAAATCGTTACTCCCCTTTTCGCATCTCTTTTCAGACATCCCTGGTCGGACGACTCTCACGGAACATCGTATAGTAACGCCTCCTGGGAAAATAAAACTACGGCCATATCGGATACCAGCAGCAAAGCGGGCAGCTGTCAAGAGAGAGATACAGGACATAATCCGTCTGGGAGTAATACGTCCCTCCGTGAGTGACTGGTCATCGCCTATAGTGATGGTACCGAAGCCGGATGGCTCAACTCGCTTCTGCATGGACTTCAGGGCCCTGAACGCCATCTCCGCCTTTGATGCGTATCCCATCCCCCGAATCGATGAGCTCATCGAAAAGCTGGGGGACGCCAGGTACATCACGACGTTGGATTTGACAAAGGGATACTGGCAGGTGCCCCTGAGGGAGGAAGATCGAAGGAAAACAGCATTCGCTACCGAGGAGGGGCTGTACGAATTCAACGTCCTACCCTTTGGGCTACACGGGGCACCTGCTACGTTTCAGCGGTTGATGAATACGGTACTCCTGAACCACCACTCTTTCTGTTCGGCGTACCTGGACGACATCGTGATCTTTAGCGGAACGTGGGAAGAACATCTACGGCACCTAAAGACCATCCTCCTAGCTTTAGAACTAGCTGGCCTACACGTCAACGCAAAAAAATCCAGGGTGGCCTATCAGAAGGTGAGGTACCTCGGGTACTGTCTGGGTCACGGCATGATAGCTCCCCAAGCAGAAAAAGGTACGAGCCATAGCCGACACCCCTTTTCCTGCCACCAAAAGCGACCTACGTGCTTTTCTAGGCTTGCTAGGTTACTATCGCCGGTTTATACCCCAATTCTCTGAAGTAGCAGCCCCCCTGACTGACATACTGCGTAAAAATGTAGGGGCCCAACAACTACTCAGTCCCACCCCTGAGATGCTAGACGCCTTTCAATCCCTCAAACGCACCATCACAACAGGTCCAGTGCTAGTGTCCCCCGATTTTGCCAAACCGTTTATCCTGCATACGGATGCCTCTCACTAAGGGTTGGGGGCGGTACTGTCCCAATTATCCGCGGACGGGGTAGACCATCCTGTCCTGTATATTAGCCGAAAGCTGTTTCCAAGAGAGGTCAAATATCCCACTATAGAAAAGGAGTGCTTGGCGGCGAAATGGGCTATAGACAAGCTCCGCTACTACCTCGAGGGCCGACCATTCACTCTGAACACAGATCATGCCCCGTTGCAGTGGATGTGCCGGAACAAGTCCCAAAACCCCAGAATATTGCGCTGGTTCCTGACATTGCAACCCTTCTCCTTTGAAGTACGACACCGGAAAGGAAAGGACAACGGGAGTGCGGACTTCTTGTCCAGGGAGTTACCTCTCCCCGAGCGGGAGATTCCTAGGGGGGGGGGGGGGGGTGTGTGTGACGAGGTGGGACCACTGACGGAGAGACTCCCCGAAGAGGTGGCCTGGTGGTCAACAACATCCCTCTCCCCCCCTCTTGTCTCCCCTCCTCAGGATGAGTGGAGCATGCGTCCTCTTTCCCCGCTGGACTCCTCGGGGATATATGGTGAGGGCGCCTTTAATTGGGATATCCCGGACGACGAGACTCCGCCCCCGACGGACGTCATAACGTGCAGCGCGATAAGAAGAGGAGGTTCCCGGAAGACCGTGTGGAATGTCACCGGTGAGACGGAAGGAGCCGAGGAGCAGAGCAGCGCGTATTTCGGAGGGAACGAGGCGTGCAAGGACGAGTCGCCCAGGACAGCAGACCCTGAGGGAGCCACGGAGGTGCCAGGAGGCCAACGACAACACGAGTCGCCCGGCCACGTTCCTGGAGGAGCGTGGCCTACAAAGGTACGGGAACGTTTCGCGGGTTGGGCAGGGAGGAGGGACCGGCGCAAGGAAACATAGCCAGACCTCGCTCTTACAACCCGCTACACCCTACCCTGAACACAATCACTCACCTTAGCTTAGAGGACGTGTGTCACAGAGTGCGGTGTCCCTTCACTCCCCTACCTATGGGCCCCGTATCATTCACTTTCTAAATCCCGATTCTTGTTTTCCGCTTCTTGATGATCCACCGCAACGGAGTCTTCAAGCCCCCGTACACCGAGGCGGAGAGAGGAGGAGCGGACGACATCCCGACCAGGATACCAATCCCGCCGGAGGAGCGAGGAAGAGTCCCGTCTCCCACTGAACCCCCTCTCTAGAAGAAGACGTGTACTTGGAAAAATAAAGCCTTCCCTCACACGACCTGTCTCTCCACCCGTTTGTTCCCACCCGTTACAATCAGTTATATCGTACACCGATACAAATGCAAAAAATGGGGATTGCAAACAAAGCGTGCTGCAAGAGGTGCATGGCTCCACAAGCCACTTTTATACACCTTGCTTAGATGTGCCCCCTGGTTATGGAATACTGGCAAAATGTAATTCCAACTCTGCAGCAGATTCTGGGGCAGACAATTCCTCAAACCCCGTTAATATCCCTCATGGGCTATGTGAAGACCTCCGGCACAATGCCTGCCGTTTAATGGCTATGGTCCTACTGCTGGCGAAAAGCAGTGTTGCTATGCACTGGGGACGGAAAACGGTGCACGAAGTCAAATCCTGGCTACAAAATGAGACCTACTGTCAGGAACAACTTGCTAATTACTGGGAACAAATGCCTCTAACATCTCTTTCCAACGATATTTGGGAACCGCTACTACTGTGTTTACATTTACAGGAATCTACTGCTGAACAGCCAAACACAACAAACTCCTCTTCAGATACCAAAGGCTTGAAGCCCGGACTGATACCCTCCCTGTGAACAAGTATACGCTCTCTCCTGTTATGTCCTTCCTTTTTATATACATACGCGAGCTTCTGGTCTGGTCTACCTCGGCACGACATGACCCCTCGAGTGATAAATGACTGCTGTTCCCTGCTGAATAATTTCGAACATTCACTTAATCATTTATGCAATTTGGGATGCTTAACTGCATTATCACCCTTTCTCTGTTTTATCCCACCCCATTTTTTGTATCTCCTTTCCTTTGGATTTTGATGTGGTTTCTTGCTATATGTAATGGATGATATTATCAATGTTTTACCATTGTATGGATATTGAAGATGCGAAAACCTTTATGCCGTGTTTGTCAAAATAAAGTATTTATGATGATACTATTATCTGTTATGTCTATTCTATGGTTTCTTTTTGCCTCATTATAAAAGCCAATAAAAAAAAAAAAACTCTAGATATATATATTATAATTACACAGTGATGTCTCACAGACACATTATATAATACAACCCATTTCCTCACACGGAACCTCATTAAAGGGCAAGTCAATCAGTGATAACCAAACATCCCCCGAAAACCCAGTGGACCGTGACGACGAAGCGCCAATGTGGAAGCTATGGCCCTACCAAGGGAGTCAGTGGTATCCAGTCCACATCGTATGGCGAATTTAGGCACATCCCTGCCATCCAGTGAAGTCCGGTTGAAGATGGCACGACCCTCCTCAGGCAGTACGGCAACAGCTGCATGACCGAATCCCACAATGCTTGGAAATAATGGCCCAAGAAGCATGCTGTGTTCACAGACAATGCAAGGCTGGTGGAAGAAAAGATGCGCTTCCCGAAGTTATCCAGCCTTTTGGATTCCTTAACCAGTGGTGTTCAAGGGAAAGTGCTTGGGTTGATTTTGGTCATGGAGGCATGGACGAGCAGGCTCTCCGCCGAAGGTTGCTGGGAAAGAAGACTGTCTCCTAGGGCTGGACGATGCAGTTGGGCAATCATGCGGTGCACAAGAGCCCCTGTGCAAGGTTTAGACCAAGCCCCCAGAAGAGTTTGGTGAGGGCTTCATTAAAGGGCAGCAATGGTTCAGGAGCACCTGCCCCAAACTGAGGCACCTCGGTCAAGACAACTGACTTGACCTCGACAGCAAGAAACTGTAGGCCAAGGACCTCTGCACCCCTGCGCAACACTGTGGCAAAAGATTTGCTTCCCCCCCAAAGCTTGGCCAAGAAAGGAAAGAGTGTTTAGTCACTGGCATAGTTGGATTTTATTCAACACTAGTCAGCAAAAGATCTTTTGGATGCAGTCTATCAGACTAATTGGTCTGTAGCTTGCCGCAAACTAGTCACCCTTTCTATAGATCAGTATGACTAAGGCACCCTTCCAAAAGTCTGGGGTTGGAGCTCCTTTAACTATGACTGTAGCAAGAGCTAAGATGTATTTAGACCAGCTTTATCTATCGTGGGCAAATATGTCTGCTGGTATGCCATCAGGCACTGCAGCCCTGCCACTAATAATGGCGTCAAGCGAAGCAGTAGCATCACATAAGTGAAACACTGGGCTCGCAGAGGAAGGAGTGTCCTGTACTAAATAAAGGCAGTGGAGTATTTGATGCTACATTTCCACCAGAGTACAGGTTTGAGAAAAATTCAGACCAGACTTGCAGTGATATGCAATTAGATGGAGGTGGCACTAAACCATTGCCACCCCAAGTAACCAGAACTCTGTGGAGTCTTTAACAAGACAAGCTGCTTTTAGGTCCTACCACCTCTGCTTGCCCCAGTCCCTTTTGGCTATAACCGAGCTCAATGTATAGGCCTTTCTAGACTTGCGAATTTGATCAATATCCTTCAATTTGATTGACAGCGCCAAGATTATTAGATTCTGTCTGCAATCCTTATTAAACCAGGCAGCTGGGTTATTTATACACTTTTTGGTATTGGGCACTGGGGCAGTGAAATAGGACAGAATGCGTTTAAAAAAGCTAAGATGTAAAGATAGTAATGCGACCCCCAAAACTGGACAATTATCAAACTCAGCTAAGATTGCTTGTAGATCGAAACTTATAGCAGACAAAACGTCTGTGATGACAACTAGACGGCCCCACTTACAGTGGCGCATATCATTTGTAGGTTCAATGTTCCCCATAAGGGGTAGCAAAAAGGGATCAGGGAGAAGATGGACAGGCACTGCAAAAGGCGATTATGGTAAGACCCAGGGAATTGTGGTTACTTTCCAGACGCTCCATAATGACCATATCGGCGAACAGTGACCAAAGTCTTAGGTCAACTAAGATATAGTTAATATGGCTCACGTGGTCAGGTCTGTTTTAAGTATGGGGCCCCTTGGCATCAGATCTTGTCCGTTAACTGCTCTAACTCCCAGCTCTAGGGACAGGGCTTTTAGCTGTAATGCAGCCTTGTTGCACCTTTTTATGGGGGCTAAGTCCAACAAGGGAATAGCCAATCAACTTCACGCACAGGAGACCCAGACGCCATACAGCAAGAATTGCACGGGCGCCAAGATGACTGTCATTTACCCAATGGTATTTGAGCCAAATAAGTGTGGAATAGAGTGAAGCGAGTTCCTGATTTCTCATCAATAACTCAATGCTATCAAGATTTTAGTTTCTAAATGAATGTCTTTCAGCACGGAGGATGTTGTCACGAATAACTAAACAACATCCTCTTGTGTGACTAATCCAATGAATAGCTTTGTTTATTATAGATGCGTCCCCTTCATACTTTTCATAGGAAGACTTTTCTGGCACGTTAACCATGAAAATAGAAATATGGTAAAAAGAGAGCATACCACTGTAATTCGAAACAGACTGAAATGCATTGCAAACTGAGTCATTTGTGCGCGGATTCCCCCAACGGCTCAGGGACTACAAAAGTAACACCTTGGTTGATTTGCTGAGCAGATGCTGGGTGTCTCCACAATTTGGGGCCATTGAATATTTCAGGCCTCCTGGAGCACCGTACCAGAGTTTTGTTTTGGCTGACACAAGTAGCTTGGAGTAGTCTTGGTTTGGGATAACCCAACAAGGGTCCAGGTGTATACTCGGAGGGTCGGGATTTGAGAGTTACTAGCATCCTTTGATATTGTAGTTGGTTCAAGGTGTTAGATAAACGTATTATCAAGAGTTTTAAATCTTCCACCTCTACCCTCAATTCATTGATTTGAAATATTAAATTCAGCAGTGTTGCCAACAGGAGGGGGCAGCAAGACGGGGACATCTAAAGATCCAGTAGGAACTTCAGAATTTGTTTGATCACCCGGTAGATCAGTCAACGTTTTTTTTTTTTTTTTAAACGGTTGTTACAAGGTAAGGTATCTATTGAACGAGGTAAACATGGGTGCTGAACGGTGTCCTGCTCTCTCACACTAGCTTGGACTGGTTCTACTGGTGAGTGAAGTGCCTTGGAAGTTATTTTCCTGGACGTTTTGGAATTAAAATAGCTAGTAAGTATTTTGGGGTTGTTTTCTCGGGGTACCTACTTGGGCGTCTTGAGACGCAGAGTCTTCCCCTATGATTGATTCCATCTCTTCAATTAGAAGGGATATTTCACTCAGAGTGAAATTGTTTGAGAGCTTAGAGGCATTGCTATGCTTTGCTGTACATTTTACAAGGTCAGAAGTCTTGCATTTCCCCACTGTAACAAGGCAAAAAAAGAATACCGCATGGTGCTATAAAATGTAAGGCAATAACAATTGGACAGTATAGTGAATACAAATAAAATTAACTCGATGACAAGAGAAATGTTAGGGCATCAAAACAATAAAAAAACGGAACTGTTTGCCACTTCACAATAACCAAACCTCAGGGTCAAAAAGTAAAAAAACACAATAAGAAAAAAGGCACAGTCTGGGCTTTAAACTCAAAGCTTGTAGCTAGAAAGTCTCCCCACAAAGAACACAGGAATTATACTTCAATAAAAACTCTGTAGTGATTAGGATAGGCCAAAGTAACTAACAGCATGGGCAGCAACCAGACAATTAAAGAATGAACTAGCTTTGTGCAGTCCAAGTAAACCAAGCGGGGTGGCCCAGCCTCCTCCGGTCCCCCCCTCAGTCTTAGTCACCCCCACACCTCCCTACAAAAATGATGCAACAGCTGAACCTCCTGGCGCTAGGGGAGATGAAAATGAAATTCCCTGCCAACTTGAGTCTGTGGGAGCCAGTAACCCACGTAGGCAGCTTCCGGGTCCCAGGCAGCAGAAGGAGCTTTATAGTGCGTTGCCAGAGCCACCATCCCCCCCCCCCCCCCACCACCACCACCACCACCCCCACCCCTCCTCCAAACACCATGCAGCAGCTGTGCCTGCACTAAGAGATGGAACATGGAGTCCCCTGCAAACGTGTGGGCCTGTGGGACAAATAACACTCTAGTGGACAGCTTTGGGGTACCAGGCAGTGGGACAGCAGTTTGTGTGCAATATAGTTTTATCAGTAAAACTGCTGTACGTCTGTGCAAATTTAGTGGCAATTTCAATGGAAATGTGCTGTCTGTAAATCACAGTGCTCTACCACAAGATGCATTAGTTACATTAAATAAAAAAAATTAAAGCACAACCAGACTCTTCTCATGTCCATTAAAGCTAGGCAGGTCATAAAAGTTTGTTCTAAAAAGTTTGTGAAGCACCCATATAATGCATGCTTAGTGAGGTCGTCTGGCTCCTGTCACTCATGATCATTCCTTCTGATCTGGCTCCGATTTCATTCAATTTTCTGTGATGTCAGGTCAATGGTCATGTACTGTAATTTCCAGAGGTCATCAATACGCTAATTAGGAAGTTAGAATACTGGAAAAAAAACACTTTTTGGGCCACAGAATGTTTGCAAGTATACACTGGCATACACTACGCTGCCTTTGGAGTCATATCTTTGGGAGAATCAAACGACGAGACAGATTTAAACAAAACGAGGAGGAACATCGGCTCTAGGGCTTTAGGACTGGTTATGTTTTTTGGGAAGAGAATTTATGTCTTAAGGCTGACAGCGATTATTCTGAAGAAACTACACATAATCTAGGTATTTTTATTTTAGGATGGTTCCCGCAGTTGTTTGGCAAACTACAAGTGTCCTGGGTATTTTCTATTGCTTTCTCATTTTCCAATCTCCAATGCAAATGGCTGGGTTTATGTGCTATCAATTTTTAGAGCAATACAGAGACGTAATTTGATCTGTTAAGGGGTCTCCCTGCACATTGAAGCTTTTCAAAACACCCAATTCACCCTGTTGGTGCCCACTTCTCTCAACTATGCTACTGTGGCAGGCATGTGCGCTTTAAGTGGAACAAGTATTGAAAGTCAAGGAGAGTGAGGGAGCAGAGAACCTGTCATCCAGTAGGCAGAAAAGGGAGGCTTGTAACTGCAAATGAGACATGGACATCTGGGCACACAAGAAGGGACTGAAGAGAGGTTTGCAGTGGGAATAAATCTGATGCAGCTTAAAGTGGGTTGTTGAAGGATTTGTGCCAATAAATTGAGAAACAATCCACGATCTGCAACTTGCAAACATTCTGTAGGTTCCACCCACTACAGAAACAGATTTTACCTTTTCCCAAGCTCTAGAAAAACAGACATTATTTCTGCAGGTTTGCAGATATTTTGCAAAGATTTGGACTACTTGTATGTATGAATGACTAAGAATGGACACTAAATTCAAAACAGCCCTGCCCCAGGTGCTCAAACGCACACCAGTGCACAAAACTTACCATCCTCATGCGCCAGACGTTCAGCCTCTTTCTCTAGCATGTTCCTCTCATGGTCGACCTCCATAACACAATGCAAAGCAGTTTTTTCCGTTGGAGGCATCTCACGTGTAAGATGATAGATGTCGATGTGATCCGGAATAGGCACTTCACGCTTCCCAATGGCAGACAGAAGCATTGATTTTCCTACAAGAAACATGGGAATATGGGTCTCAACCTCGCAAGTTTTGCTGATGCCATTTAACTGGGTCCCCTAATGACTAGCCACAAAAGCGAGGTGAGGAAGCAGAGGATAGGCAGAGAAGCTGTGCAAAAGAGTACAGGATAGAAAGAAAAAAAAGTGAGGAAAGCGGAGGATGGACTAGACATGTGGACGAGACAGAGGTAAAATGTACATGAACAGGAAGGTAGAGCCGTGTGACTTGAGTGAATGGCTGTATCACTAATTGGCTCCACAATCGAAACCTTACTGATCCGTCACCTCTCCAGTGACCTTCTCTGCATCACTGCAGATAGGACAAGCTATTTTAGAAATGTCTACGTGAGTAGCGCACATTTCCATTTTTTAGATGTCTGCTTACGAAGAGATCACTTACTACTGTTATGGGCCCTCCTCAAAATAGTGCACATCTCATGTCCTGTGTTGCTACCGCTTCATGCGCTGCAAATGCAGACACTGCTCTGCACAAAGTCATGTAGGCACCTGTGTGGTCAGGTGCCTAGATTTGGCAAGTACACTGTAGAAATGCAGCGTCTACTCCTGGGGGAATCAAGGTATTGCATGGCACAGTTGTAGGGAAATAAATTTTGCAGGTTCACTCCCACTTTTTTGATGACCTTAAGTACTTGTGTAATGACTGAGCACTGGGGCTCTGACATCCAGTGCCAAGTGTATGAGCTCTACCCCCTAAGAGAGTGTACCATTGGGTACAAATTAGCAATCTCTAATTGGTAGGGTTAACTTACATGTAAGGCCCTAGTAAAATGTACTTGGAGTATTATGGGCATCTACGTTAAGGTGCCTTTAGTAGACTGCAGCATTATTTGTGCTTACCTAGGTGTTTAGACTTAAATCAGGATAAGGGCACCACCCTGGTTACTCGTGTAAAACACTAGAAATGGTTTCCACATTAACAACACTGCATAAATTAATGCTTTCAAACAAAAGCTCTTACGTCCCTGAAATTAGACTACATGAAAAACAGATGTCTTTAGGGGACGTTAAAGAGCATCAGGTAAGAGTTAAAACTATAGCTACTACTAGGGAAGAACTTGTCCTCCTCAGTCATAACCAAACTTCTTTTCTTATGAACAGGATACTAAAGACAGTAAAGATATGAATGTTCTCACATTCAGGCGATTATTTCCCCGAAAGAGCAATTTCTACTGAAAGATGCAGATAAAAATAGAAGCCTTATTATTATTATTAATTAGCATTTATAGAGCGCATGGCTACCCAAAGGCATCCCAGCGCTGGCGGCAATTAGGGCTAATAAGGGAAGGCTAGCAGGTACTCTTCTGGAATAGCCATGTTTTAAGACCCTTCCGGAAAGAGAGGTGGGTAGTTTCATGGCGGAGATTAAGAGGGAGGGAGTTCCACAGTCCAGCTATGTTATATGAAAAGGAGCGGCCTCCACTCCGCTGCCTGTTGATTTTAGGAGTACAGGCTAGATTTAAATTCTCCGAGCGAAGAGATTTCCTGGGGAGGTAGGCGGTGATCAAATGCTGATTGATTCTGGGGCCTGTGCCCATAAGGGACTTATGAGCAGTACATAAGGCTTTAAAGGAGATTCTTTCGTTTATTGGTAGCCAGTGAAGGGCTTTCAGACTGGGGCTAGCTGACTGCCTGCTACTGCAGCCTGTCAGAAGTCGTGCTGCGCAGTTCTGGGCCACCTGGAGTTTCCTTAGGGTGGACTTTGGGGCTCCCAGATACAATGAATTACAGTAGTCCAGCCGCGAAAGAATCAGGGCCTGGACTACTATTTTCTTCGCTTCAGTGGGTAATAGGGGGAGGACCTTCCGTAGTTTCCTAAGGATGCCGTGACACGCCCCAGTCACTGCCACTGCCTGCTGGTCAAATTTAAGTGAGTCATCCAGCCACACACCGAGGCTCTTGATCTTGGACTTCGGAATTGGAGGGGCACCCAGGCACTGAGGCCATGATAGTGTGGGAGTTGGCTTGGCAGTGTTGCCCACATACATGATTTCTGTTTTTTCTCCATTCAGTTTAAGGCAGGAGTGTTGCATCCAGGTGGCTACTTTTCCTAGGCAGAGCTCCAGGTCTGCAGGGTCAGTCCGTGGATGATTATAGATATTATGACTGTATACACTGCTTCCACCTTGCAAAATATGTCGTTTGGGACAAAGAAAATCTGTTACCCTCTGGACACCTAGCATTGGAAATGTGCGAAAGCATGCAAATGACATCTGGGCATGCTTCTGCTTGCATGTGTAGGCACACACAATTTTTGATACAAAAGTTACATGGACCATCCAGTCCTCAAAAGTAATAAAGCTCCAGGGTCGGATTGATTTACCCGCTACTTGTATAAACTTTGCAAACAAATTAGTGCCACAACCAAGGACCATGTCGTCTTGCCCCAAACTGGTTCCTTCAGGACTCTGCGTGTGAAGCATATATTTTTAAGCTACACAAACCAGGGAAAGACTTCATATATTATGCCCATTCTAGGCTAATTGCACTCATCAGTATGGAAGCAAAGCTCTTCATAAAGACCTTGGCTCCTGAAGCTGAAAGTCTACTTATCGATTGAACACACTTTAATCATCTGAATTCTTGTTAGGGGGGGGGGGGGTCACACTCATGGCAATGTAAGGGGAATGAAGCATCTAGTAAAAATGGTAGAAAAGGGAAAAAGGGGGGGGGGGGGAAAAAGCTAACTATATTGATTGGTGACTTTTGATGCTGGAGAGGTCATCAGCCAACTGGACTTTTTACATAGGCATCGCAGTGTTTAATTCCTGGGTGGTAGCCAACTAGGTTATTACAAATGTGAGAAGAAATTCAATTACCATCCCTATGAGGGTGGCAGGGGTTCGAGGTTATGCTTTGTGGGAGCACTATAAAGGGCTGCCCATCTTAACACCGAGCCCCCCCCCTCCCATCCCCATTTCAGCAGAGTTAAGTTAGTTTAAGCTAGTGTCAAAATTATACAGGTAAACACTAAACTGACTCTGGATCCCAAAGAGTTGCCTTAGGAAATATAGGGATGGTCCTTTAAATGGGCTGACAGGTTTTTTTTTTTTTAACTTGGGGTGAAATTAATAACTCTGATTGCCACGCTACAAAGCAAATTTCCCCATCTCATCTAACTGCCATTTGGAAAGATTTTCTAAGAAGTCAGCCCTCTACCAGTCAGTTCTGTTAGGCCTTGCACCAACTTTTACTTCAATTCTAGGCTTTCTGATTGAAGTGGGCAAGAACATCTTTGATTAAATTCAGTCTGGCTGTACTTTTGAAGTGGGAGGTAAGAAATCCAAACTTCCCCTCAAGGTAATAAAGAAATGTAAATTTCTAGGTGGCCTCTGATTACCCAACTTTAAGCCATATTACCAAAAACCCTAGCTCCAGTTTAGTAGCGTTGCACTGTTTCTAGTTTACCTGACCCCAAGTAAACTACATTTAATTTTTTTATTAACGGCAGCGTAGTCCAAAAATGCATCAAATAAAAATATGGACCAAGCATAGACTGGAAAGGACAAATGATTTTCCTTTGTTCGCTAAATTCCTAAGGGCAGGTAACTCCTACCTTAGCACCTTGAAAGGTAGGACGTGGAATACATGCAATAAGCCAATCCCTTCACTCGAAACATTAATTTGCTTCTCTGTACAACATAGGGAGCGAGTAAACTGGGGCACTTCAGCAGTTGCAGAGGCTGTCGAATAATCACAGTAAATTCTACAAGAGTAAAAAACTAATCCATGCAAACATAATTTTGGTACAAAGAAACGAGAGACTGCACTGCCTGCAGTTGTGACCTTTTGAACTCCTCTCCCGCTATAAAGCACAAAGTTTATTGGCTCTGGACTAGTCAAGTGGCACGATCTTGACAATTTGGCTACCCTGATGACGGCCTCAAATGGATGTCCATGAGCCCACAGGATATACTGGGGTTATTCATTTGCGTTAATTGGAGGTTATCACTGGGAGTATTGGGAACATACACAACAGGGTGATGAACCTCAAGCTCATGTATAATTGGTATTACACCGCAGTTAAACTGCACAATATCCATCCCCACACCAATTCTTAATGCGGAGTATTGTTCAGGATCAATCACACATCTTGTTAGGACTCCTCAAATAGTCTAGACTTTAGAAATAAGTGCTTAGCATCAAGTCCAATATAGATTACCCATCTACAAAAAAGTGAAATTGGCTCCAAGGCCTCTTATTCTGGCGACACTACTGTAGCCTTTACTCTACCGTGGCTCTGGTTTTTGGCAGTTAAGATGGTTGTAGCAGAGTTGTGTAAGAAAGAATGACCATATTTCCTTCCAGTCAAAGGGACAATTCTCTAACATTCTCACCACGGAACAATTTACTTCTAATTTACTCAGCGAAAGCACCACATTTAATTGAGTTTAGAAACTGATCGAACATATGACTCTTTGCATTCGGGTCCATTCAATCAGTGATCTTGAGTGTATTAAATCTATTTCATCAACAAAAGTGTTTGATTTGTCAGGAGTTATCAGCATTTCTCTGCAACTTGGGGATGTCTCCAGCTTTCTAGGGGAAATTAGGCCCTGCACAAAACGATAGATTCAAGAGGGATTTATAATGGAACTAACTGTTTTGGGAGGCAGGGGGAATGTTAAACGGAAAGCACTCCTCTGGGTGTTTGTTAATAGGCGCACATATATTGGTTAACTTGTGGAACGCCAGAAAACATACTGCTTTGTGAAGTTTAATAAAATGGCTGCTTAGAGCTGAAAAATTATGAGCAAAGAAGTGACCCATAGAGGAAGGAGACTTCTAGGAGCAGACTAGTATGGAAAATGAGACCGGGAGATAAAGTTGCAAGAATTATAAGATCAATCAATAAATGGCAGCCTTGCTCGAGTCAAGTTATCACCTTCCATTCTTTGTCCTCAAACCCCAGCCCGTGTCTCCCACTTGTCCAAAAAGACTACTCCACCTGCCAAGGTACTTCACCTTCAAATGGCCTCTCCTGGCTTCGCATTACGCTCTAAACTACATTCCATTCACCATGGTGCATGCAACTTCAGCCTTTTTCACATTTCTCTTTCCCTCTACGTCTGCCTCTTTATGTCAAAGGCCATTGGTCCCACCTCGTTTTCCAAATTCCCCTCAAAAACGCTACTGCCACTAAAGGTCCTACCCTCCTTTAAACAGACTCCTCTCTTACCTACTCCATTAAGCCCAATAAGCCCATAGCGTCGGCCAGAGTTTAGTTCTAGTCTTGTGTCTGTGAGGAGCTCTTGTCCATGGAAAGTCAGTGACAGGTTAATGATGTGGACATCAGTGCTGTTTGGGTGGGAGGACAGCACACCAGTCACCGCTCGAGCTGCAGCTTTTTTCAACTCAAACTCTTCCAGTTCCTTGGTCATCTCATCAACCTCTATAAAAGAGAAAAGTTAGGGAGGGATAAGAGGCAAGGTTGTCCAACAAGCAGGGCGCAAATAATATGTTAGCAACAGGCCATACACAGAAGTCACTTGCCACTGTGCATAACAGTCACAAGAAGCACAAAACGCCTCTTTATACACATTTCCTATCCCTCACGAACACCCCTCCCCCGATACACTTTATACACAAGCAAACTACAACATGGGGAAAAAGAAGTGGTCCATGAGAGAGTTGAGGCGTTTGAGAAGACAGAATGGGGAGAGAAGCAGAGTAGAAAGGAGAGGAAATACAAAGAAGTCGTCCGGGAGAGAAGAGGATGTGAAATGATAGCAGAAAGGTTGGGAGACGACAAAAAGGTAAGTATGAGGACAGAAGGAGCCCAGGACAAAGCGAATGACAGGAAGGAGGGTGAGAAGTATGTGGAGGAAAGACTGAGTAGAGAATGAAAAATGGGGAAGAGAATAAAGGAAGGAAAAGATAGGAAAATTAATGTGAAGAAATTTAGAAAGAGGAAATTGATAAAAAAATATGAGCAGCACTAAAAATGAAGAAAGGAGATTGGAAAAACTTAAATTAGCCTGGTAAACATGAGGTGTGTAAAATTAGATTGAGAAGAGGACTAAAGACTGAAAAAGTCCAGAGGGAAAAAAAAGGGGGTGGGGAGAATTAACTTTTTTGCACTTTAAGGAAAATCAATACTATGTTTGCGATAGTTTCTTTATAGGCGTTAACAAGCTATTGTTAAATACTATTTAAAGACAATGACAAAAAATCCTTTACACAAATGTACACTACGTTCCAGACAGGCAGGACAACAAAGTTCCCAGCCGGGAGAATCCACACACTCTCTCCCAGTGTAAGCCTAGTTACATGGGGCTCACACTAGTGAGCTGAGCCCAACAGTTCTAGTCCATGAGATATTTTCAACTCCACCTAGGCAGCATGGGTATGAACTCATGTAACAGTCAAAATCCGGTGAGGTTATAGTATATTCTGGGCTTAAGTCCTGCCCTGAGATGTCCTACATATTCAACATCCCTGTCTTTACCACAATCAGGGCTAGTGTTGGCGTTTTAAGTTAATATTAAATTCCTAAAAGTACGTTATTTAATACGGAATTCAATAAACTGTGTCCTCACCAAACGCACAATATCTGCCATAACCAAGATTCCTTCACACACCATAGGACGGCACAGCCTCAAATAAGTATTCCCAAAGCAATTAGTCTCACCTAGATTTTCTGTTCCATTGCTCTGCTCACACTTCTCCTCCAGCTCACCCCCCTCATCCTCGTTTCTCTTGGGACGTTGGCGAGCTTTGGCTGCTTCCTTTTTCTTCGCAGCCTTTTTCTTGGCCAGGTCGGAGGGCATGGCAGCGAAGTCTTTGTTTTGGAACCTGCCAGATGTAATGCGAGCGCTGTAAAGACAAATGCAGAATAAAAGGTGAGGGAATTCCAAGAGTGCGAAGCAGTAGAACATTTGACAGACTAAAGATAAAGTGGGGGCGAAAAAAAAATATATACATGTATATAAATATATATATATATATATATATCTATATCTCAAATAGAGAGTAAGAGACAGGAGGGAGGACATAAAGTAACTAGTAATCGCCAACACTAAAGTTGGAAAGAAAAGAATACATAACAAGCTATCTGAACCAGTTTTGTTTTTGCCATGACATCGATAAGGAAACACCTCCTTCAATTTGATCTCAGGCTATTGTGAAGTGCACTTTACAATCAGCGTTCCTAGTAGAAGTACTACTTTTTTTTACAGCGGAAGAATAGGCGGGGAGACAAGATAAAGATAAGTGACGGACGGTAGAGGAACACTGTAAAAGAGGGAAGGAAGGGCGTTCGGTAAATTTAGATGCTGAAGCAAGGGATTGCCCTGGGGTTGATGATCCTACAGAGGTAATATGGCGGTGAAAGTTCAGTACTGATAAGGGGGGGTTAAAAGAGAGGGTGGGTGGTAGTAAGAGAATATGGGATAATGGGTAGGACAGAGAGGTGGTGATACTGGGGGAGTGGGGGCGGGGTATGTGAAACGTTGGCGATGATTAGTGTACGAAATGAGGGTGATGGCAGGCAGAAAAACAATGCCAATAATGGGGGACTGCGTATGAGGAACAGGCATTCGTTAGCCTCCAAGAACAGCCTTTATGGTCCTGCTTCGTTTTACTTACCCGAATTTCCCTCCGCGATGAACACATAACCCTGAGTGACCTAGCTTCTCTTACCTGCCACAGTTTTACCCTTAACAACCACCTCCCTTTCCCAGCGCTCTGTTCACTCTCCTCACCTCCACTTCGCTGTTCTTCTCCAAAAGGAACAAGCAGCAGCACCGGCCCGCGTGCCACCGGCTAGCCAACCAATCGGGGCTGACCTTATTGCAAGGCGTTGAGCCCACAACCGTCCTCGCTTCCCCACGGCGCTCTGGGAAATGGAGTTCAAGTGTCTCACAGACCGGGACGTGACGAGGTCTTGTCCGTATTACTAGACATCCCGGAATAGATATCTGAAAATGTCGACATTGTGGGGCATCGCCGCTTAACTAAAGAGCATTATACACTGGACCGTTCAGTTATTTAGATGGTGATTTCAGCCAGTACTCCGACGAGGCAGTCTGACAGCTCTGCAGTGTTTAGTACATTGTAAACGTGTAGTACAGTGACTTATTGTAATGATTGAACATATTGTAATTGCATTTATATAGCACTTGCTATTCCTGATAAGGCGTTTAATGCTTTATTGCGGGTAGCATTTTACTCCATAGCCCAAAGAGAGAGGCTGTGGTGTAACGGCCAGAGCTGGCGACCTTGCAGATGGGGAACCAGATTCGAGTCTCGGCGTTGGCTCAGCATCCTGTGATTCTGGGCAAATCATTTGATCTTCCTGTGCCTACACGTGAATGTGTCCTTGTGTAACATAACTGGTGCTCATGTAAAGCGCTCCAATACCTTCTGGTCGATCTCGCGCTATATAAAACTGCAAAAAAAACAAGCATTTGCAATGCAAATTGGTCTCGCATTTGTGAGAGTTAGAGATATTGGCATTGTAAATGACAATGTATTTTACTTATGTGTTTTGGAGTGGAGTAGATGTATGTAGTGTGGATTGGAATTATGTGGGTTGGATTGGACTTGTTAGTTGTCGAATTGTGTGTGGAGTGGATTTGTGTAGCGGAATTATGTGGCATGATGTGCAGTGGAAATATGTGGACAGTAATTATATGGTATTGGATGTACTGGAATAATGTGGAGTGAGATTGTGTGTCATAGACTGTAATTATGTGGAATGGCATTTTGTTTTGTGGAGTTAAATTATGTGGTGGGCTGTTGAATTTTGTGGCATGATGTGGAATTCTGTGGTGTGGATTGGATGTATGTGGTGTTGAATTATGTGGTATGAAATGGAAATGTGTAGAGTTGAATTGTGTGGCATGGAAGTGTGTGGCGTTGAGCGAAATTATGTTGATTGGAATTATGTGGCATGGTGCGGAGTGTACTTGTGTGGATTGTGTTACCAAGTTTAAAAATGATGAAACATAAGTACAAAAAAATGCGGCCTTTCATTGCACACACATTTCCAAAACCGTATAATATTCAAAGACTTGTCCAAATATCAAAATGAAAACATGCAG
The DNA here is from genome assembly GCA_963921515.1 of Calotriton arnoldi. Lineage (NCBI taxonomy): Eukaryota > Metazoa > Chordata > Amphibia > Caudata > Salamandridae > Calotriton > Calotriton arnoldi. The sequence goes on from CAWUFW010011471.1 coordinate 554,679, forward strand.
AGTCAACGCCCAGCGACATTCGTGTTCATGAAATGACGGGGTACAGCATGGATCCTTATAAAATGGTAGCTCGTGTAGCTCGTGGTCCCTGTTCTACTGTGTCTTCAAAAGCCAAACTCAGGGGGGCTTCCTTGAGCTTACAAAGGTAGAGGGCAGGTTATGGGGAGAGGGTTCTGCCCAGAGAGAATATTCTTTAGACACTTTGAGAAGGAATAGATGGAGTCTAAGCACAAAGATGGAGGAAGACACGTTGGCACACACAGAGGTGAGATAAGAGAGACTAAGAGAAGACAGCTTGGTGCTTAAACTGCAGCCCCAGACCAGCGGGTGGAAGACACAGTGCTGGCTGAATGTGAGGAAGGTGGGACAGGTGTGGGTGCTGGAGTGAGAGTGAAAGGTGTGGGCTGGGCGCCTTCTCCCATAGACCACCCGAAGCCAATGTACACAGTCCCAACTGGTGAGACGTGTGTTCACAACCCCGAGGAAAAGCACTCTGCCCCTGCCCGACAAGGAGACAGCAGCCTTCCCCCAGCTACTATGTTTGATACAGCTTTTATTTGGAGGCGCACTTAAAATGAAGCTAGCATTTGCAAATGCACAGAATTAAAAACCTTAAATATTTAACATGTATTGTTTACAAAGAGAGATGTTATGAACATACATTTGTACTGTCTCTAAGAGAGATAAAAATAGGGCACAACGTCTGTGATATTGTTGTGATAAGAAAAATATATGGAGATAGAGGGAAACAGAAGGACAGAAGGGGAACTTCTTTTGAATTCTTTACTGTTTTATTAAAATCAAAATGAAAAGAAGTATGAGTATATCTTGGTGATTTGGTGCAACAACATCGACAATCACACAAACTAGATCTAAACCTCGATTTGACCTATTTTCTTAATCGTTATTATGACACAAGTTCTGGTGGTGCTTTTTAAGGATTAGGTGAAAATCCATTGGCATTTAATTTACCAATGCAATATGCCATATACGCTTTTATCAGACTGACAGCCAGGACAAATATAAAATGGCAGGCAATTATAGAAAACTCAAAATATAGGGACATTACAATTAGGTGAAAGCAATGACATAATGCCATTATAAACTGTAATACTTACATTTTGGGCCCAAATCTGAAAAGCAGGCCTACTTGTCAAATAAAGGTGACAACAAATTGCAGACATTGTCACGAGAAGTCTACTATGTCTCGTATAATTAGGGGAGAAAGTACCTATTTACATTTGCTGAGAAAATGTAATTTTTTTTGTGTGTAAAGTGAACAGATGACCGGTTAAATCAAGCAAGGGCATCAACCACTCAAGAAAGTGGGCAGAGAATTAAAGAAAACTGAAATGGCTAATCTGAAGAAAATCAATAGATGTTGAGCAGAGCACCCAAGGGAAAGGAAAAGTCAAATTTTTGATGTTAACTAATAATAATCACGCCACACGTAAAGTTATTTGGATCACGAACCATGTCTGACACCACATCACGTATCCAACTTATGACGTAGACCAACTTTCTAGACGCAAAAGGTATATGAACATGGGTGCAAAAGTGTAAAAACGTTCAGACTGAAAGGACATTTATCAAACACCTCAACATGATGTTTAAGCAACAGGGCACTTGCCTTGTATTTTCAAATTTATCATTGTCCAATGCAGATGCCTTTGCAGAATGTATAGTTACAATTCAGAATGAGCAAAGGTGCCTTGCGATTGGCATTTGTCATTCTGAGCTGCAGTGAACACATTGGGGGTTATTGCAATCTTCAAGGAGAAGGAGTGGGAATGGGCTGCCCCCCCTTCTTGCGACTCACAATGCATTGCACACTTTGTGAATGTTCCTACAGTTGTCAAGCATCGAGTGGCTATTCAATGAAAAGTACCGGAAATACCTCAGGGTTGTAAAAAGGACTGCCTTTGACAAGGCCATTAATACTTACAGAAACATAGTGCTGCACCACCAGGTGGCCAGTTAAAACACTTGGCTTCTGCCAAATATGAAATCTACAGTGGTTACTGCCGATCATTCAGACATGCCATAACACTGAAAGAATCGTTGTGCTCAAATATGTTGCAAACCCCGTGTCATGTAGCTCAAGTGAGCCAACTGGATGCATGTGTTTGGCAAGGCCAAGTAGCCTGTTTAAATCACTGACAGAATGAATGGGTCCCAAAATAGAAGAACATAATGAACCTCTGGATGGAAGGCACAGAGGAAATTGGAAAGACTACATGAGCTCAGCCAAACAAAAAAGGGTTTACCATCCAAACCATGGATTCAAGGACGACAGTAGTTCTACTTGCACACCAGTACTCCGATTGCCCTGGGCATCGCTAAATGTACACGTGTTATATGAAACCAACGAGAGGCATGAGCATTCAATGAACATCTACTAAAACCCCTATTCTGAGTGCCATGTAATTCCCTGTGGGATACGAAAGCCGTGGTAAGCCCCAGAAAGCCAACCAGCTAGAACCTGATGACATTTCCCAGTGGGTAACCAGCTGGAAATGGAGAACTACATCAGTAATCGGCAGTAGTAACACTGATTCCAGTAATTCCCCTATTGTATGCGGCTCCCTTAGCTGCCACTCAGAATGCCACGGTACTCCAACATCCAGGAATTACCAATGTCTGTGACATCAGTACTTCCATGACTAACTAACAGTGCAGTATTTCGGGACTCCTCAGAATGGGGACCCACGTGATGTCATTAAAGGGAAAGTGATTTGAGCCTTGGCAGAAGAGTAGCCACCCAAGTACATCCTCTGAAGGCAGCAGCAATAGCTCTGGGACATAGGCCATGTAGTCCCAGCTAGTGAAACGTGTCCACAACTCAGAGAAAACACTCTCTCCCTGCCCAACAGAGAGGAGAGAGCAGCTTTCCCCCGGGTAATATTTCAGACAGCTTTTATTTAGAGATAGTGCTTAATCTGCAGTCCCAGACCAGTGGATCAAATACACAGTGCTGGCTGAATGTGAGGAAGGCAGAACAGGTGTGGGTGCTGGAGTGAGAGGGAAAGGTGTAGGCTGAGTGCCTTCTCACTCACGTACAGCACCCGAAGCCTGTGTGCGCAGTCCCAGATGGTGAAACGTGTGTTCACAGCCCAGAGGAAAGCACTCTGCCCCTGCCCGACAGCGATTACAAAGCAGCTTTCCCCCAGCTATGTTTGACACAGCTTTTGTTTAGAGGGGGAAATTAAATTTAAACAGGCATTTGTAAATGCACTGTCTTTGATAAAGTGATGAAGAGCCTACCAGCGAGGCATCCCCTCCATGCTTTATGGAATAGCCGGAGTCTGAGGAATTTGTAAATTGCACTCTGCTGGCTGTTAAATTGAGGGTTAGTCGAGCCGTGTTACACTGCACCAATATATGGCATGAACAACAGCACCAGAGCTCACTGAAAACGCCAGCATGCACTGGAATGCTGGTTATATCAACGTGCGGTGAGAAAGCGCTTGGCATGATGGGATATGTAGTCCCTGCAACTCATGCTATTTGTGCACTTAGAGCAGTTCAAAGGGAAAAAAGAACTACTTGTTCCGGGATTCAGCGGAACAGCCATTTCTTTCTGTGACTGGTGAAAAGACAGGAGCCGCAGGGAGAACATGACAACGGGGAGATCAATATGAATTTTATGGAATAAACACACAGCCACGCAGGGATAGGTGGGGGTGGGCATGTAGCACATGGGAGGAGGTGGGAGATGTGGCAGGAGAAGTGAGGGAAGGGAGAGCAGGAAACAAAGAAATAAAATAGTCCCCGAAATGAGTGTAACTATACAGTAGTTGGTCCCTACTCCTGTGGGAGGAAACCAAAGACAAAAGAAGGACAAGAGATAGGATTGACCACTAGCAAACAAGTATTTTTAAATGACACTGAAACAGACAAATGAAAGCAGTCGGTGGACTCTAAGCCCACATATAAGTATATATATATAAGTATATACTAAAGTATATTGTCACGGGTTGCACTCAGGAAGGTACTATTCAGGAGAGGATACTCAAAGGAGGCTCTATAGACCGTATTCTTTTTCTTTCTCCGTTTTATTTGGGACACACAGAATTGGTAACACTTGGTTTAGCTTGACGTTGAGTCCTGGTTTAGGAGGTATTCCTGCCTTCACCGAGGGTCCGGAGATGCACACCGGGGACCACGGATCTCCGTTGTTGTCCCAGAAAGTAAAGAACAAAACAAAACAAAAAAACTCCAGTTCAGTATGAGGGACCGAAAGAACTTCTTAGACTCTGGGTAGGGGTTGTGAGGGAGTATCACCACTTGCCACCACCTTGTGCAGCCAAGCTTGGGTTTTAGGTAGAGAGACGGTGTCCTCCCTTTACGATGTTCCCTTCCCTGCCCAGTGCCCTGAGAACCCCCGTAGCCGGAATCGTACCTTGTCCAGCCACGCTCCTCCTGGAGAGTGGAGGGGCGACGCGTGGTCTCGTTGGCCTCCTGGCGTCTCTTTGTCCTCCTGGACGTTGCCTTGGGCTTCCTCTTCCTCAGACGTCCAGGGTCTCGTCCACAGGATCGGCGTGGGCTCCGTTTCTTTGCGTCCTCCGGTCTTCGCGTTCGCTTCCTCTCTCTGAAGCGCGTTCTCCTCCCCTTTGCTTACGCTGCTCTCTTTTGATAGGGCTGTCGGAGAAGACATCATCCGGTACGTCCTACGGGGCTGCTCCCCGAGGACACTCAGTGAAGAATTAAAGGGACACTCCGTAGCCTGTGTGTGGAGCAACAGTATTTCAGTCTCATCACTTAAGGGGGAGTAAGGCACCACCTCTCCCAGTCCATCCTCAGCCCCATGACATATATACAAGAGGTCTCGAAAGCTCGACCTACAAAAGAGTTAGTGGTTAATCCAGTAACTATTAATTATTGTGGATCTGTTGGTTATTGCATACATGCCATTAGATCCGATTGAGGCGGAAGCCTCCCGGTTTTGAAGCCAAAAATTGCTTTATTTTTTCTGTCTCCCGCTTGAAATTGCCTCTCCTGTAATAGAAGTCAATGGGAGAAATACATTCTCCCGATTATTATTTTTTTTGTTCAAATACTGTCACGGGGCCTCTGACTTTCCACCGAATAGCCACCGCGACGATAACGAGGAAGACCCCTTACCTGCTCATGCCATGCCCTTTCTTCTGTTGCAGCTGGAACGTTCGTCCACGGTTCCTCCCTTACCAGTGAAATATTATCGCTGATCCTTTAAGGAAGGAAGCTTCCTGGACTTCACCTCCTCCCATACGGATTTCGTCAGTTCCGCCTTGCCACCAACCACAACCGAGGACCAAGAGACGGCAAGTTTAAATGCCGGAAACACTGCAGGACTGGGTGTGGTTACGTCAGGACTCGAGAGAACGTCTACCGGACCGACGAAGGAGAATCACCTAGCTGAAGAACCCGGTGACGGGCGTCGAGAGGAAGACTCTGTTACAAGAAACGTCACAAACCGTAGCTCCAACTCAACCCCGGGAGAGAGGACAGCGGTACCCGCAGCAGCCCTGAGGAGCAAAGAGCCCAGGCAAAGGAACCACGTACAAGCCAGCCACATTCCAGGAGGAGCGTGGCTTGAAGAGGTATGAAACCGCTTAAGGGGTTTAGGTGGGAGGCGGGTATCCAACGCCACATAAGTAACCTTAGGGGAGAGGCAAGAGAGACGGAGCACTCCCTCTGATAAACCCCCTGACACTGTTGAAGGGTTATATTGAATAAGGTGCAAGCAACCCGTCACTACCCTCCCTAACATTCCCTTTGTCCAACAAAAAGGCCATTTATTCTGGTTTCTCTTTCTCTCTCCTGAGAAAAGAAGATTCCAGGTGGAGACCTTGCAGCCCCGACCAGAGTGAAGGAGCAAGACAGGCGATCCTTGTGCATATGGATTTTGAAACCCGGATACTCTAGACTATGAAATAAAAACAGTGAAAAGAAAGAAAGTATCTGAGAAACCTTGTTATTTCATCATAATTCCCTACAAATACTCTTCATTGAATTTATTACACAAAATACCAACATAAGGACAGTGGCAAAACTCAAATAAGTAAAAGAGTGCAGTGCGTTCTTCGCTGACAAACAATTGGCATTGGGAATTATGCAATCAGTTAAGGCACATATACGGGGTGTACAGAAAGAAGAGGGGAATGGTAAAAACAGCATCAATCAATCAATCAATCATGTCACTTATAAAGCGCACTACATACCCGCGAGGGTCTCAAGGCGCTGGGGGAAGAGGTGGGTGGTGCTGCTACTGATCGAAGAGCCAGGTCTTGAGGAGTCTTCTGAAGGCCAGTAGGTCTTGGGTCTGTCGGAGGTTGGTGGGGAGGGTGTTCCAGGTCTTGGCGGCGAGGTGGGAGAAGGATCTGCCGCCGGCGGTCGTTTTCCGGATGCGGGGGACTGTGGCGAGGGCGAGGCTGGTCGAGCGGAGCTGGCGGGTGGGGGTGTAGAAGCTGAGTCGTCTGTTGAGGTAGGCTGGTCCGGAGTTGTGGAGTGCTTTGTGTGCGTGGGTGAGGAGCTTGAAGGTTATCCTCTTGTTGACAGGGAGCCAGTGCAGGTCTCTCAGGTGGGGTGTGATGTGGCTGCGTCGGGGGATGTCGAGGATAAGACGTGCAGAGGCGTTCTGGATGCGTTGCAGCCGTCTCAGGAGCTTAGCCGTCGTTCCTGCGTAGAGGGCGTTTCCGTAGTCCAGCCTGCTGGTGACGAGGGCCTGGGTGACTGTTTTTCTTGTTTCGGTGGGGATCCACTTGAAGATCCTGCGGAGCATTCGGAGGATGTTGAAGCAGGATGAGGAAACGGCGTTGACCTGCTTAGTCATGGAGAGGGTGGGGTCGAGGATGACCCCTAGGTTGCGTACGTGGTCGGTGGGTGGCGGGGCTGTTCCCAGTGATGTTGGCCACCAGGAGTCGTCCCAGGCTGAAGGGTTGGAACCAAGGATGAGGACCTCCGTCTTGTCCGAGTTCAGCTTCAGCATAGGTCTTACACCTAAGGTTAGATTATACTCGTATTCATATATTCATGTACATATACATAGGCATATGCAAATATTCATATAGTCATTGTATTGTATTGTAATTGCATTTATATAGCGCTTACTACCCCTGATGAGGCGTCAAAGCGATTTTTCGCTGAGTAGCACGCTACTCCAGAACCCATAAAGGATTAGTGGTGAAATTAGTACAGTGAAATATGAAACTAATTTGAGCTGTGGATATGTTTGTCTATTATTTGGATTGAGAAGGATAGTGGAGGGATAGAGGAGGGAAAAGGTTTGCAATTTATATAGTGCTTTCCAGCCCCGATGAGGCGTCAAAGCACTTCTAGGCGAGCAGCACGCTACTCCGGAACCAAAAAGCATTCGTGGTGAATTAGTCTGGGGGAATATGAAATTTGGGTGGTGGACATGGTAGTCTGTTATATGGATTGAAAAGGATATTGGAAAGATGGAAGAGAAAAGGGTTTGCATTTATATAGCGCTTGCTACCCCTTCGGCGGGTAGCACGCTACTCAAGAACCCAAACAGGATTAGTGGGGAATTAGTATAGGGATTGTGTTTTTTTTGGGGGGGGGGAGTTCATAGCAGTAGGAGGGGGTTTGGGATGAGTAAAGGGGGTGTAGGGAGAAGAGTCAGAGGGAAGGGTTTAGAAAGGCTTTTTTGGGAGATCTGAATAGCAGGGGCGGTGCGTCCATTGGGGCGTTGGGGCGTAGCCCCCCCGCCCGCAGCTCCCTCGGAGTCTTTGAACCTAAGTAAACTGAATCAGTTTACTTAAGTTCAAAGACACCGAGGGAGAACTGACAATCATGTCAGTCAGCATGACGTCGGACCGCCCACCCCTTCAGAGTCTGAAGGGGGTGGGCGGTCCTGCGTCATGTTGACTGACATGATTGTCAGAGGGACCAGGGGCAGCAGGCAGCACTGCAGCACAAGTGCGCATGAGTGGGGAAGGGCACCGAATTTTCACGCCGTGCCCAGTCATGCGCACTTGTGTTTGCACTGGCTTGCGCATGCCCATTAGGAGAGCGAGGGTTGAGCAAAGGCTCAAACCTCAGTCTCCTAATGGGCAGGCGGGCGAGAGGTAACCGTGCCCTAAGCCAATCCTGGCGCTGCCAGCAGCGCCAGGATTGGCTGAGAGGGGCTACAGGCGCAAACGGAGTCGGAGTCCCGAGGCGGCGCGGACGGCGGACCTGAGGTAGGATTTTCTATTTTTAGTTCAAAAATCCCCGGGCCCCCGGCACACCCCCCCTTCATTCACAGAGTTATGGGACAGTCTCCAGCAGTGGAAGCTTGCTGCACAGACCCACAGCAGATCCAGCAGCACTGGCTCCCCTCACTCAGATGTGACTCGTGAGGGGCACAGCCGGCGGCAGGACAAGCGTCCTTCATTCACAGAGTTATGTGGTGTGACAGTCTCCAGCAGTGGAAGCTTGCTGCACAGACCCACAACAGATCCAGCAGCACTGGCTCCCCTCACTCAGATGTGACTCGTGAGCGGCACAGCCGGCGGCAGGACAAGCGTCCTTCATTCGCAGAGTTATGTGGTGTTAGTCTCCAGCAGTGGAAGCTTGCTGCACAGATCCACAGCAGATCCAGCAGCACTGGCTCCCCTCACTCAGATGTGAATCATGAGCGGCACAGCCGGCGGCAGGACAAGCGTCTTTCATTCGCAGAGTTATGTGGTGTCAGTCTCCAGCAGTGGAAGCTTGCTGCACAAACCCACAACAGATCCAGCAGCACTGGCTCCCCTCACTCAGATGTGAATCATGTGCGGCACAGCCGGCGGCAGGACAAGCGTCCTTCATTCGCAGAGTTATGTGGTGGGACAGTCTCCAGCAGTGGAAGCTTGCCACACAGACCCACAGCAGATCCAGCTGCACTGGTTTTCCTCATACTAGAAACAGTGACAAACGTTCCTCACACACAGAGGCACAGCAGAAGTGCAAACGTGCTCACAAGTTCAGAGCAAGAACAGAAGGGGAGCCGTGCATGGTTGGCTCACAAACAGAGAAAAGGCTAATCACACTCATCAGCACAGCAAGCTTCCCCCACACAAACAGAGCAGGGATTGCATGGCGTTGCGACAGCAGTACACTTATCCCTCATGCAAGCAGCACAGATGTGACACAGACTGCGGCAGGACAAACTTCCTTCACACTCAGAGACCCGTACAAGCTCTCCTCAAATACATATACATCATGGAACATAGGGGCAGCAGTGCAAGCTTCCCCCACACAAACAGAGCAGGGATTCCATGGGTGTGGTGACAGTAGTACAAGTATCCTTCATGCATGCAGCACAGATATGACACAGACTGCAGTAGGACAAACTTCCTTCACACTCAGAGAACAGTACAAGCTCTCCTCATATACATATACATCATGGAGCATTGGGCAGCAGAGCAAGCTTCCATCACACAAACAGAGCAGGGCTTCCATGGGCGTGGCAGCAGCAGTATACATATCTCTCATTCATGCAGCCCAGATATGACACAGAGTGAGGCAGGGCAAGCTTTCTTCACATGCAGAAACCCGTACAAGCTCTCCTCAAAAAAAGGAGCTAAAGCCATCCACTCCCTGCAGGGCTGGATGGAGGGGAGGGAGTGCAGAGCGGGGTGGGTGTAGCACATCAGTGAGCGGAGCGGTAAGGGACCTTGTTAAAGCGGATGAAAAAAGAAACATAAGGGACACAGAGTTATGAGGAAAGGACTCTGCAAATCTTGGATAAGGCGGACATGGATATAAACGCGTGGATGTGACGAAAAGGATCTTGTTCGAAATAAATGGTTCTTCTGACAGTTTCTCCAAGCGGCTGAGGATGGAGCAAAATGATGATAACGCGTGAGTAAAAATATGCTATTTTCTTTTTTTTGTTTAAATGCAATTACCTGGCTTAAAATATACGTTCCTGCGTAACCTCAGTTGGTGAAGCCTCCTCTTTCAGTGTTCTGTTTATAGCATACGAACGCTGCTCAGTGGACTGAGTGCTTGCTGTAGAGATCAATGAATGGTGAACTGAAGACTGGTGGTACCAGTGAGGTAGATCACTGGGTTGAGATCCTGCTTCAGAGATGTTTGGATGCAGAGCTGGGGCAGCACTTCAACTTTTGATGCGTAATAAAATTAATGCTTTAACTATCTTATCTATTAGCGCGTCGACCCCTACGCTTGCGAGTGGGCTATAAAAGAGTCCGAATTAGTATTATTGCAGGCGCCTTTGCGCCTTTGCTTCTGAAACTGTCACTAGAGCAGATGTTGCTTAAAATGCTATGCTTTATTTCTTTTCGGTGTCTTTTGTGTAAGAAACTTCTCTACTTAAAAAAACGCAGAACTCTTCAAATTAGTGTTGAGAGTTCCAGTGCCATAAGCAATGAACATCAGTTCACCAAAATGACGGTGGCAGAGGGAGTGACAGCATCTATCTGATGACGTCACAGGGTTGACGACATTTCCCAACTTTAGCATCTCCCCATGTGTTGCTGATGGTACTAAGGGCAGGTGAAGGTCGGAGCCATAGCTACAGAAAGTAAACAGTCTTCTTAGAGCCTTGTTTACTCTCTCTCCCTGCTGCTGCCTTTATGCCCACGTGTAGCAAGGGCACTGCACTTCCTGTCCTTCTGGGATAATGGCTAAGGTCCATGCCACGAGCCCACCATCGTGACTTTTTGGGAATATGTAGTTTTATAACTGAATCTAACCGCTACCTAACTAAAGTAACTCGCCATCTGACGCCTCGCCTGAAACAAAAAATTCGTTCAAGCTGAAAAACAATGAAAATAAATAAACAGCTAATAAAAGTAAAATAAACAAATAAAACAATCAATAAAGTAAACAGATAGCGCACAGCATAATAAAGTATGGAGTGCCACCGGCGTTGACTTTTTCCCTATCTCCAGCTTGTGCACAACGCTGACAAGGGATGCAGGTGCTGTGTGCATGCAGAGATGGCTGGCCTACAGATATGTGTAAGTCATTATCGAGGAGAGGAGACGTCGAGCCATACAGAGGTACAGCAGAGTTCTTTTGTGGTAAATCATTTCAGGTCCTCCTTGTCATGGATAGAGCTAATGGTAGAGTATGTTCCCTCCCACCCTGTAGCCTAACAATCGACTGCCTCTGCCCCAGCCCTATCGGCCATTCAGGTGCACCAGCCTCTCAGAAAATGTAATAATTTCCACGTAGGCCACTTTTCTTCCTTGAAAGGTAGCCCAACCAATACTGTGTTGCCTTCAATTGCTAAATTCTACTGAAAGACATTGGCCCGCTCATGAAAAACGACATTATACCCCCTTTAAATACCCGTTTATTTACTTTACTGAGCCCGTCTTAATATTCCGGAGGTCTGAGAGCTTCGGACATTCAGTGAAGATCAGTGATCACTCCCTCTCTTGCCTTCATTCTTTCCCCTGGTTCTTTAGAGAGGGCTCTGTTCCCTGCTTGTGCTGTGCCAGGTGGGGATCTCAAGCTGGGCTGGAGCCCCTCTGAAGAATGCCAGAAGAGGGGGCGGGGGCCTTTCAGCCTGGCTGCCTGCCTGAGGACACTTCTATTCAGCTGCCGCAAAGCTTTAATTGCATCAGCCTGCCGGAACGGGCACGTTTGTGTGCAGTCACTTACGCCATGGTAATGAGGCATTAGCTGAATGTGCGGCCCTCTATGTGGCTGGCATGAGCAGGCAGTCGCCAAGGTGGCCTGGCTGACTCAGCAGTGAATACAGAGTGGATAGAGAGATTTTCCATGCTTTAGTTTTGAGCTTAAAAAATAAATTGAAAATATCCGATGCCCTCAGCAACCCTGTACCAGCCGCACAATTGCAAAAGTGATTCCAGACCCTCCAAGCCACTCCCTTCGGAGTTTACTGTCTCACTCTTCACCACGTGCCGCTGATGAGCGATTAATGCAGTGCTCATGTAAATGGGCTGTTCTGCATCTTGCTCAGCAGGTTAAAGTTCCTGTAGCAGAGTTCTGCTTGTTGACAAGAATAATACTATAAGAGACTTTTCTGGCGTTTTTTCGTTCGTGGACAACACTGACAGCACTTGGGTGTCTGGTGGGGTCACTGTCTGATACTGGATTAAAGATTCACTATTCGGTGCAGCTACATTTAATTGGACCACAAATTAAGTTGCGCAGGAGTTTGGACTTCTGGCCTTTGAAGAGAAAATTGCCTCAGAAAATGTTACCTTCTGTTGGGCAAGGCATTGTTCCAGCAATTAAAATAGTTTCCTCCAATGTCCTTGACATTACCGTAAAGTTTGTAGAAATGCAATACTTATCATGTTTTATTATTTCCTTATTAATAATGTTTATCTCATGAACACAGAGGCTTGACTGTAGGTGCTCTCAGAATGGTTGGTTTTTCCTAAGCCTATTGTTGACTGAACATTACGTGCTCTTGGCCATAGTACTTAGTGTGTACATCTTATCTTAAGCAACATTTCAGCACTCCTTGTTTTGGAATACCTTCTACTCTATTTAAAGGTATTTTCTGTATTCCTGGTATGAATGGCTCCAAACTAAATGGCCAAGAATGAGTTCTGGGGTTGGAATATGCAGAAGGGTTCAGGTTTGTGCAGTAGAATGTGATGAGTTTTCAACTTCCAGAGAAAATATAGAGAGGACATGAGATGAGAGAACTCTCTTAAGGGCATACTTTTTAAGGAGGCCCTCTGCTTTTGATTGCAGTGGCTCAGTTTATTTGGTGATTCACAATTCCAATCATGGGTAAAACATGGCTTGTTGAACATAGATGAGATGTACTTGCAAATTGTTTGATTGCATATTGCATTTCAGGTTTTCAATTTGACCAATCCTTTGACTTCTTACCAACGAAATATGAGTGTCTTCCTGGTCGAGGACCAGACTGCTTTTTCTCTTATCTGTCTTGTATCAAGACCCTGCTGGAGTATGGGGTGAAAGAAAGCTTGAATAAGCAGCTACCTATGTTATATGACATCTCTTTATTAATGTAATAACTGCACTTTCAAAATTGCTTTATTAACCTTCCTGCTTTCTCAAATTTGCTTGAAAATGCACCACTTGTCCACTCTTTTTCAAAATTTTCTCGGGGAGAACCCCCCCGAACCCCCCTTAGGTTGTTCGGGCACGCTCGCTACGCTCGCTCGCTGCCGTGCAGTATGCCAATAATTTTACGCCTCACCACTTTCAAATGTCACCAGCCACCACTGCTGAATAGTAAAAAGGATATGAGATGATACAAGGTGGAGTAGAGGAGAGAAGAGTCTAGAAAGGGTTATTTTGGGTATCATGGTAGTGGTATGTGGTTTGGGATGAATGAGAGAGTGGAGGTAAAGGATACATTGAGAGTGGTATATGGTGAGAAATAGGGTAGTGCATTGGAGAGAGTAGTAGAATGAGGTTTGAGATGAGTCAGAGTAGAGGTAGAGAATATATTGAATATATTGGGTGAGATATAGGGTTGTGCATTGGATATGCTGAATTTGAAGCAAAGTAATAAATATAAAGATACTTAAATATAGGGAAGGTATATCATAAGTACATTGAAGGTATAAATGCATAAGGAAGGTAATATATGTAGATTAAAGTTGCATTTAATAAACTCAGACTTTCAAGTGTTGCTGCACTCTAAAATAATGTATTTGGTTCTATTTTTGTAATTCAATAGTGAAGCAATTGTAGATAAATAGTTATGATAAAAGATTTACTTATTTATGCAGTCACTTATATACATGTTAAACACAGAATAATGTAAGTATAAGTAATATGTATATTTTTAAGCAGAAATAACGAATATCTATATTTTTAAAACCAATTATTATACATGCTTATACAAAGCAATACACATATGTAGGTACACATCTATAGTCCAAATAAATGCTTATATACAGAGGGATATGCTGTATATTTATCTTTGAGTATGGTTGTTATGTGGGGAGAAGATAATTCTTGAGTAGTCTTCTGAAGATAAGGTGGTTATCCGTGGATCTTATATGCGGGGGTAAAGAGTTTCATAGTTTGGCTGCTTAAACAGAGAAGGATGTGTGACTCCTGGTTTTTTTCTTGCACATTGGGATTTTGAGGCGAGGTGCCAATCTAGAGCGGAGGTTCCTATGTTGAACATGTTTGGTGATTTTATTCCTGATGAAGAGTGTTCCCGTTCCATGTATCGCTTTGTGGGTGATACAAAGCAGCTTGAAAGTTGACTTCTGGCAACCGGTAACCAATGTAGGGCTTCCAAGGCAGGGGAGATGTGGGCTTGCTGCTTTATAAGTAAGAGTAGTCTGGCAGCTGCGTTCCAAATCCGTTCAGAATGTTGTAGTCTTTTCATAGTTGTTAAAGGTGATCCATGGTAGAGGCTATAGGCGTAATCGAGTTTGGACAGAACAAGAGAGATGGTAGCTTGGACTTTGTGTGGGAATCCTAGGTAGGGGAAGATGCGTTGCAGAGTTTTTATAGTAACAAAGCTTGATTTTGCAAGTTTGTCTACTTGGGCATTCATTGATAGCTTGGAGTCCATTGTCATTCTGAGGTTTCTTACTTCCTTTTATACTTTAGGTGTTGTTCCAAGATCATCAGGCCATGCGGCCGGTGGGTCAAAATTTTTCCAATCGCCACACATGAGTATTTCTGTTTTGGAAGCATTCAGTTTGAGATGGCACCACGTCATCCATTGATCCTCGGCACTGAGACAACTGCAAATCAGTGATTTTTCAACGTCTTTGGGGCATTCCAGTTGAAGGAATATTTGTGTGTCATCTGCATAGTTATAACAGGTGAGGTGAAATTGATTGATGAATGCAGGTGATGACTTCATGTAGATGCTGAAAAGCATGGGTGAGATGATAGAGCCTTGAGGGACCCCTGCTTTTGTGAAGTACGGTTTGGAAGAGAAAGAGGGGTATGGATGACATTAGTTCTGTTGCGAAGGTAGGATATGATCCAGTCTAGAGCAGTCCCCTCTATGCCGGCTTTGTAGAGTCTTTGTATCAGAGTGTCATGGTCAACCATGTGAAAGGCAGTCGAGAGATCCAAGAGAAGTAGCACGGCAACCCCGTTGCGGTCAACTATGTTCTTCAGGTCATCCCAGATGGCAACGAGGACAGATTCTGTGCCTCTTCCTGGATGGAATCCAGTTTGGAAGTCTGAAAGTATGGCATTATCCTCATTGAATTGTGCGAATGCTGCTCTTTCTATCAGTTTGCCCAGGAAAGGTCCATTTGTAAATCTGTCTGTAGTTGTAGGGGTTCAGCGGGTCGAGGTTTG
This sequence comes from Calotriton arnoldi, assembly GCA_963921515.1. Classification (NCBI taxonomy): domain Eukaryota; kingdom Metazoa; phylum Chordata; class Amphibia; order Caudata; family Salamandridae; genus Calotriton; species Calotriton arnoldi. Next base: position 569,910 of record CAWUFW010011471.1, read on the forward strand.
TTTTCTTCAGTAATGGGCGTATTTATAACGTCTTTAGTTTTTCTGGAAAAATTCCTGTAGTTAAGGAATTGTTGATTATTCTTCTTACTGGTGTGGCAGCAGAGGTTGTTAGAAGAATTGTCTTGAAGGTTTGTGGTGGACAAGGGTCAGAAGGGCTGCCGGCAGGCCTGCTTGCTTTGACCAGGTCCATAAATTCATTCTGTGAAATTTGTTGGGAGGAATGGAGAGTCTGGGTTAGAGTATTCTTGGAATGTTGTTTTGGAAAAGGGTTGGTGCTGGTGCTTTTTCTCTGTTCTAAATATGATATTATAGTCATTTTTGTGGGAAGTATATATTAATCATATGGTCATTGTTATGTTTAAGTGTTGGTGGGTTCATCCACTCTGTTAACTATGAGAGGGGTGTTCGTGGAGTAGTCCCTTCCTGTCCGGTCGGAATAATCGCGACCGTGACATAAGGATTGGAGAAAATAAATAGCCTTGGGTTATGACCCGGAGGCAGAGTAACGCTAACACCAGTGTACGTGATTATTTGTCCAGGTTACCTTCTGTACGAAGGCCTCACTGCCGAGCGTGTTCGCAACAGTCATCATATGTATATCATACTGATATCTCAAGGTGTACAAGATGTCATCTCAATATGGTCTTGTATGCACAGAGGAATAAACTGGCGACGAGGCGGTCTGAACCCGCCACCTCCCCACTGTGGTTCCTGGGTGTCGCGGGCGCTCTTCTGCCCTGTGGTGTCGGCCCAGGCCCATTTAGCCTTGCTGCGCTCTGCTGCCGCTTCCGCCGAGGCGACCTTCGCAGCCAGTCATCGGCTGTTCGTCCTCCTGCTCTGCCTGGCTGCTGACGGCGCGCTCTCGCCCTGGGGCGTCGCTCCGCCCCTCCCGGCATTTTCCCATACAGAGCCTCACGGTTCGCTGCCCGTTGCCATCCTGGTGCATCCTGGGGTGCATGTTGGTTTATCTTGCCTGAGGAGCAGTCCGACAGCACTCCTGCATGACATGATCCACGAAGAAGGTGGATCCATCTGAGTTTCTCTTTTTCTGCCCAGCCTGAGACAGCCCTAGATGGGTCAAATGAACACGCTCAAGACCAAAGAATAAACACCTGAAAAAAAAGAGAAGGAAGGAAGAAAGGAAAGGAGACAAGTCAAACATTTTCAGTCTGCCTTGCAGTGTATGGGTTCCCCTACTGGCCCTCATGCCTCCTGCTCCTGCCCTGCAGCCCACAGTGGGTGAAATACAAAATAAACCATAAGGACATCAAACAGAAGGTTCTTTGCTGCTCTGTCGCCTGGCCTGCATTGCTGCTCCTCACCTGCTCGAGGCCTATTGCCGGCTCTCCAGGCATGTCTCACTGCCTCTTGCCCTGGAGGGTGTAGAGTAGACTGAGTCCGAACTGCCTCTGTGGTACAAGGAGCAGAGTGAGTGGAGCGTGCCACATTTCTAACACCCTCATTGCTAGATATGCGTGAATATGCACCTACCTAATCTTACCATGATATGGGAATGACATTTGACACCCACCCGTTGATGATATTATGTCCCTAAGTCAGTGAATCAAAATGGTTCTCAAAAATGGACTTAAGAGCTGGCTATAACCAGCTGATGTTGGACCCAGAATTGTGAGGGATCACTACATTCTCCACCCATGTAGGATTAAGAAGGTACAAATGTCTCAGCTTTTGAATTTCTAGTGCCGCCAACGTTTTTCAGGACACCACCGAAGTGTACTGGCTGGCCTTGATGGAGTCCTGAACGTCAGTGATGACATTCTGGTCCATGCTCTGAAGCTTGAAGGACACCTTGAGCACTTGAGAGCCACCTTTCAGCGCCTCAAGGAGAATGGTCACACCCTCCATCGAGAAAAGTGTGCTTTTCTCCAAAAGGAAATATTATTCTTTGGTCATCGCTTCTCCCGGGAGGGGGTACTGCCTGATCCATCAAGGTCCAAGACATTCAAGCTGCCCCAGCTCCCACCACCGTGACCGGGGTGAGAAGTTTTCTCGGCATGGTCACATACTGTGGCCGATTCATCCGCAATCTCATGGATCTCACCGCTCTCTTGTGAGAACTGACAAAGGCCAATACAGCCTGGGATTGGGGGCCTACTCAGGAGGAAGCATTCCAGGCCACAAAACGAGCATTGTCGGCTGATACAACCCTGGTCTATTTTGACCCGGCCAAAGACTCTGAGCTATCTGTCGACGCCAGTCGCATGGGACTCGGAGCAGTGCTATCCCAGAAGCAGATCATTAGGAAGTGGGCTCCGGTAGTCTATGCCAGTCGGGCACTAACTGAGCCCGAGCAACGTTATTCTCACATAGAGAAAGAAGCCATTGCTGTGCATTGGGGGTGCCGTCATTTTTAACTGTATCTATATGTCCAGCCCTTCGTGGTGCTTACTGACCACAAACCCCTTATCCCATTGTTCATGGGGTCCTCCTCTAAACCCCCACCCCGGATCGAGAAGTTGATTTTACAATTGCGAGACTATCATTTCACAGTCATTTTATGTCCTGGTGCTCAGATTCCTGTTGATTATCTATCCCAGCATGCCAGTCCTGCAACGGTTTGTTGCTGAATGCTCCAGCCCACGCCCCATCTCACTCAAGGAGATCGTCAAAGCTACTTCGACGGACAAATGTATCCAGCTGGGCTTATCTGCTGTGCAGTCTGGAAACTGTTGTACCTTGCTGGACAAGACCACATATCGCACAGACGATGCAAGGTTGACGTTAACCTCACTGCACAATGTTCGTACGGATATGGTGGTGTCCCTGGAAGGCTGTCATGAGATGTCCCCATCTGGTGGTCCCTGCGATCCTACAACAATGAGTGGTGGACCTTGCACATTTGGCGCATCAAGGGGTCATCAAGACAAAATCTCGGCTGCAATGCAAGGTGTGGTTTCCTAACCTGGATGTACTCATAGATTGGACTGTATGTCAGTGCTCCCTGTGCCAAGCGTCTGGCCCTGCTGACTCACCTGCACCTATCATCACAAAAGATATACCGCCATTTCCCTAGCAACGAGCCAGCGCTGATTTTGGTAGTCTACCTGATGGTCGACACATGTTAGTGTTTATCCATTACTTCTCAAAGTACCCCCAGGTTGAAGTCATGGAATCCACTACCTCCAGTCAAACCACACCTCCTCTCGAGAAGATTATGGCCACCCATGGTCTGCTTAAGGAATTGCATACTGACAATAGACCCCCTTTCTCCAGTAAAGAATTCACTGAATATGTGCAGTCCAGGGGCATTGTCCACCAGAAAATTACACCCAGGTGGCCGCAAGGGAATGGAGAGGCAGAGCCCTTCATGCGCACTCTTAATAATATGCTCAGAATTGCGTTGGCCAATGGCCAGAATATGGACTGTGCTCCCTACGTCTTTCTACGAGAGTATCGCTTGACTCCTCATTTGACGAATTATGTCAGCCCAAGTTCCATATGCATGAATCGTCCTGTGGGTGATATCCTTCCTTATGTGGAAAAACCATTAGCTGTGCACCGGGTTGCCGAGAATTTGCAGAAGCGCAGGACACTGAATAAGCATATATCACAAACTCGTAGAGGAAAGCGGAGTTCACTTCGAGTGGGTGATCTAGTGCTGGTCAAAAAAGACATCCCCGAAGAAAAATTCACGCTACCATTTGAGCCTCAACCCTGGAATGTGCGAACAGTGAAAGGAACCATTATTAAGGCTCAGAGAGCTGGAGAGACTATAACGAGGAATTTCTCGTTCTTCAAAAAGTTTCAAGCCCCGGCAAGTGCATCTGGAGAAGATCTGGACACCTTGGGCAGTGTGGAAATACCTGTCGATGCAGAGCTATTCCCTGCTGTGCCTCCTGATCCATTCGAATCAACATCGGAGGTGCCTCTTTGTCCAGAGCTGAGGTACGTTAGCCTCCTGATCCATGTGAATCAACAAGGGAGGTACCTCTTTGTCCAGAGCTGATCTACATTGTCTGCCAGCCGTATCTTTGGATCTGGGCACTTTGCCACCTGCTGTCATGCCTGAAGAGCATGGGAGAAATGACAGTCGGCGAGGAATGGAGAGATATCCTCTTCGACCCCAGCCGGCATGATCATCTCGTTTGAATGACTTTTTGTTGTGCTGAATTATGTTTCTTGGTTCTGCTCTCTCTCTCTCTCTCTCTCCCTCTCTCTCTCTTTTTTCTTTCTTTATCACTCTCTTGAGCGATTAACCACTGGAGATGTTGTTTTTACTGGTTTTTCTTTAATTTGTGGGTGAAGGAGGAATGTTTTGTTTAAGTGTTAGTGTGTTCACCCACCCTGTCAACTATGGGAGGGGTGATTGTGGAGTAGTCCCTTCCCGTCTGGTCGGAATGGTCGTGACTGTGATGTAGGGACTGGAGAGAATAAATAGCCTTGGGTTATGACCCGGAGGCAGAGGAACACTAATACCAGTGTACGTGATTATTTGTCCAGGCCTACCTTCTGTACAAAGGCCTCACTGCCAAGCGTGTTCGCAACAGTCATCATATGTATATCATACTGATATCTCAAGGTGTACAAGATATCATATCAATATGGTCTTGTATGCACAGAGGAATAAACTGCCAAAACTTAGGTAGAATAATTAGACAAACAGTAGTCGATTGAGTACTCATATTTGTGTACCATTCACTTGATCTTAGACGGAAGGAAGTATCGTTGAGAAATGCCCTGGGCTTGCGTGTCTCTGCATTAATGTATTCTGCTTATGTGAGGTGGATCTGGGCTTATGGGGTTCAAAGTTCAGGGAGGTGGCATCAAGTGAGTTCCACATAGGCCTTTGAGGTGGACGCCATGGCGAAAGTTGCAGTGAGGTGTTATCCGCTCCTCTAAGAAATGTGAGCCATTCTCGCCACATATGGAATGAGAATATACTGAAGTTTTTCCAATTATTGAGAATCAGTCTGTATGCAAGAGTGAGCATTAGATCCAATAAGTATCTGTCAGATTCAGGTTTTAGTTGGGGGTCTAAGTGACCAAGTTGCACATATCTGAATTCCTGGGTGGGATTAATATCTAGACTGCTTTTTATAAATGTAAAGATATTGTCCCAGTAATTCTGTTGGATGGGGCAATAAAAGAGCATATGATCCATGTCACCATCATGAACGCCTCAATTCCAACACTTGGGTCCTCTAAAAGGTCGAGTTTGTGGAGTTTAACAGGTGTCCGGTAGGGTTTATTAATAATCATGTTTTCTGTTTGGGATAATGCAGGAGATATTTTATTCATGAAAGTGGATCTAAAATGCGTTTCCAGTCAAATTTTATATTGCTTTTATTCGTGTCTGCTTCCCATTGTTGCTCATTTTGAGTGTGAGTTCTACGGGCAGACGGAAAAAGTAGTTTATATACTCTGGACACAATGGGGCCGATTCCGATCTCGGCCGGTAGGGCACCGAATCGGATTCGGCTTTACCGGATCCGATTCGGAGGCCTCTTTTCCGACTGATTCGTGCATGCGTCCGGGCGAGCGAGTACGATGCGAGCGTACGCGAAATCGCCGACCGACTCGTTCGCGGGTCCGAACCGCTCCGACCGACTCGCACGGACACGACTCGCACCGCGCAATGGAGACGTTCCCCGACCGAGCCAGTACGATGCGCGCCTCGAGCAGTCCGACCGACTCGCGCCGTCCGGCTCCAAACAGCAGTCGGAGCCGGACTTCGGGGGTCCGTCTCGGACCCCCCTGCACGCGTAGCCGCGCAAGTCGCACACAGGGGGGACCCATGGGTCCCCCCTACATGTGCATGTACGGCGCGACCCGCATCGACGCGAACCCGCTATAGGGGGCGCCCTTGTTCGCGTCGTACCCATTGAGTCAATGGGAGCCCGTGTACGCGTTGTACGACCGGCTCCCATTGACTTCAATGGGAGTCCGACCGAATCGAGTCCGATAGCATACGTACGCATCGTACTCGTTCGGTCGGGCTGCTAGAGTCCGATTCGGTCGGAAATCTCTCCGGGTCCGGCTCGGTCGGAGAGATTTCCTACCCGAATCGGAATCGGCCCCTAAGTGTCCTGTTTTGTATAAGCCACTAATTAGCATAATTAATAAGGGGCTGTTTATTAGTAGTGGATACTTTGAAATCCCATGCCCTAGGTACAAGGGGTACAATTTACTAGGGACTTAGAGAGATGGCTGAAGTTGTGCCAATTGTGGTGCCGTTTGGGAAAGAGATTAGGCACTGGGAACCTGGTTAGCAGGGACCCAGTGCACTTGCAGTTCGAAATCACATCAGGCATCAAGCAAAATGTGGGGGCTTACCATATCAAAAGAGGCACTTTTCTACAAGAAGCTTAATTTCAGATTTGTCCTTGTTGAGTTTATAGCCCGATAACTCAGAAAACTCTTGGATTGATGTCATTAGGGCAGGTATGGAGGAGGAGGCATCTTCAGTGTCAACTAAAATATTGTCTGCTTATGCAGCTATTTTGACCGTGGTGTTTCCGAACGGAAGGTTATGTCTTTGTTCTCCTTCAGGTAGTGTAAGAATGCTTCTAGTGCCAGTAGAAATAGAGGGGCCAATCGTGGGCAACCTGGTCTGGTCCCTTGTTTCAAGGAGATTGTAGAGGAGATTGTGCCTCCCGCTCTAACCTTAGCGACTGGTTTGTGATAGAGTACCATAATCATGCATATCAGGGGTTCTCCAAGAATAAATTTCGCAAGGGTAAAATGTAAATATTTCCAATCCACTTCAATGAATGCTTTTTTCACGTCGAGTGTGATTGCTACTATGAGAAATTTAGCTATTTTAGCTTTTTCAAGGATATGACAAAGTATTCTTGTGCTATCGCTAGATAGTCTGTTTTTTAGAAAGCCCATTTGAGAAGTCTGAATGAGTTTAGACATGTATTTTTGTAACCTGCTAGATAATACTAAGGCATATAGTTTACAGTCCAAATTGATTCGCAAAATTGGCCTGTAGTTTATTGGAAGCAGGGAGTTTTTGTCCTCTTTCATCCGGGTACTGCGTTCTCCACGCATCAATCAGGTTGAATTTGTTGCAAAGGTTTTTAAGAGCCTTATGTGTTTTATTAGGACGGAATCTGTATTGTGAGTTCCTGTCTAGCATAGGGTCCAAAGGCAATTTAAAGTCACCTGCTAAAATTAGTGTAGCGGAATCAGCAAACATTTTGAGTTGTGCAGAAAGATCACTCCAAAAGGAGGAGGTCATCCTTTGTAGGTGCATAGACATTGACCACAAAGACTCATTGTTGTTTTTGGATAGTTTAGAAATAATCCATCTCCCTTGTGTGTCTGAGACATTTGATACCATGACTTTCTTAGATTTCTTAGTGATCAGTGTCAAAACCCCATTTTTTCTTTCCTATTGCAGCAGTGCATGCTGCATGGGAAAATTGGTTATTTCTGAGTGATGTAAAATGTGAGGAATCAACATTGGGTTCTTGGAGGAGGATAATATCTCCCTTTAGTTTATATAAGTAGTCAGGTATACAACAGGGATGGCAATAAGAGGAAGAAACTGCTCCTCCAGGGAAACAGAACATTAGAATTAAACCGCAGGTATTTCATACATTTTCTCAATAAAGGAGAACACTCGTAAGCATAGTGCTAAGCTGTTTTAACTTTGTAGCATTATAATCATAAAACCTGTTAGTAAGAGTACCCGTTATTTATAAATGCATCTTATGTAAAGCATTGCAACGGAGGATGTAAGTGGATGCGCCATTTGGAACTAGTTTCACAGTGTTATAAACAAGCATTTATTTAATGTAGGCATAGATTGTAGGCATAAATTATACATAAGATGTATGTAGATCAGCATAACTGAGGAAGTGAATTGGGGCGGCAGTTGGGACCAGCTTCATAGGCTTGCTGTTATCATATACATAAATGTTGATGAATTACACGGTAACTAGTCATAATATCGAATTAAAAATATCAAATGGACAAAATATCGAGTTTTTAATATCGAGTGGACAGGATATCGACTTGCAAAAATATAGTGGTTAAGAATATCGACATGCAGGTAAGAAATATCGATTTTAATAATATCGAAGTTAGTAATATCGATTGTCAAAATATCGTTGTTAATAATATCGATTTTTTTTTTTAGTGTTTTGTATGTTAGTATTTGTGTTAAAAGTATGTATATATTTTGTAATGTGTGTTTGAATTTTTTAAAGTAATGAATTTTATGTTAATTAATTTTTGCGTAATTTAATTCCGTAGCGGGTTGTGGGTTTATAGGGAATAGGGTGGGAAGTAATTTAATTATAATATATTTTTTAAGAATTATTTAGAATTAATTAATTATATGTTAATTACTTTTTGCGTAATTTAATTCAGTAGCGGGTTGTGGGTTTATAGGGGAATAGGGTGGGAAGTAATTTAATTGAAAGTAATTAATTAATTATTTTATTAATTAATAATTTAGGGGCCCATTACGATACCCGGCGTAAAAAAATCCGCCAGGCATGGAAGCGGCAAAAATCCGCCCGCACACACCGCCTGAACACCGACCACGCCATTATGAGTACACAAACCGAAAACCGCCATCGGCGGAAAAATCACACAAAATACCGCCCGCCATCGTCCGAGTCGGAGTCAAACCGCCCGCCACGGACGGAAACACGCACGACAACACAAAACCGCCCGCCCACACGGCCGACACACCGCACGTGAAATTACGATCGCACCGCCATGAGCGCGGAAAAACAACAAATATACCGCCCGCCAGCGCAAACAACGCCGATGAGAATCGACACGGCAGAAGCCATGGCGCCAACGTACCTGCACAGAAACCATCCGCACACAAAACCAATAGCACACAACATGGCCAACAAGTCCACACAGCAAGGCACACACAAATACACAAGCACAGTACACATCCCGAAAACACCCCCGGACAAACAAAAAATACAAAGGCCAGAACCCCAGACACAACACACCTGAAAACAACAGACCATGAGGACACACCCACATAGGTGAGTACAAAAGCAGCACTCCCACAGACCACAACCCCTTGCTACATTGCAAACCAGAGAGGAGAGGAGAGGACACAGTGACACAGCAAGGACAGCAGCACACCACAGAAACGCACACATCACAACCACCACCACCACCACCAAACACCGGCACCACAAACCCCCTGCACATTACACAACACACACCGCACCAGCACCACAAACACCATGGCACCACAAAGGATGCCCAAGTTCAAGCCCATGGAGCTGACGGTCATGGTCGACGAGATCATCAAGGTGTACCCACAAATCTATGGGAACATGGTCCAGCACACACCACTAGCCACCAGAAACAGAATGTGGAACCGGATCGTAGACCAGGTCAATGCAGTCGGGACCCTGCCCAGGAACAGAGGAGAAATTAACAAACGTTGGAATGACGTAAAGAGCCTGGTCAAGAAGAAGGAGGGCAAAAACAGAGAGCTGGCTGCCGTCACTGGCGGAGGGAATCCCGCGCTCTTTAAGACCTTCAAAGCGTGGGAGGAGAAGGTGCGAGTCGTAATCCATCCGGAGATCCTCGCCGGATTAGCAGGGAGTGGAGGCTGGTAAGTACAAACTAATGTATACTAGCACACCGCTATGTACTCACATGCGCAACTACCATGCCACAGCTCCCAGGGACAAACACCCCCATGTCCAGCACACAATACACAACACAACACACGCACATGCAACAGACACTACCACACACAGCCCAAACCGAACAACTGTAAGATGCGTGGGGACATGTGTACACTAAGCCAGCCACGTAACCACCAACAGGTCCCCAAATATGCCAGAAGCGCCACAACGAGCACCCACCACACCCATGTGTCCGCCACAGCTGCACTAACCGACAAGTAACAGGTAAGTGGCAGGAACACAAAGTGCAGTGGGTGGGACGGTGGACAGCCCAAGTACAACACACACCAGGCCCCAGTCCCACAGCACAGCAAGGAGGAGCATCCCCCACACCCCACAGCCACGTGTCAGCCACCGCAGTGCTACAACGACAGCCGAAAGGCAGACATCACGGTCCACAGCAATCGGTGTCAGTGGGTGTACAGCCACCCCACGACCCACTACACCCCCCACCCCCACAGACCTGCAACATGGAGCACCCCCGCTTAGAGCCATGTGGCATCCAGTACAGTGCACGCACGAACAACTTGCAGGTGGGAAACTGGACAGGGCTGGATTACTGGAGGCATGAGGACCATAACACCACCAACACATGGGACATGTCACGTAGCAGACGAACACGCAGCACCGCCCACCGTCACGAACAAGTGAACAATGTGCACACGGACATGAACAACAGACTCACACCCCACATGACCCATCACAGACATAGCAACACCCAAGGAGCCACGTCTGCATGCACAAGCCACACTGAATATAGTCCCACACGGCAGCCACTGTGCAACTCATCACACACAACCGAAACACCATTGAAGTCCTGTCCATGTAGCCCCCACTGCCTGTCAACCCCACACCCCACAACTACGCCTATGTAAGACAAACAACACTAGACGCAACAGAGCGGAACAACAGAAATGCACACGAACACCACTGAACCCATCAAACTCACAGACACACCATGCACATACAACATACCATCCATCCCATCCGTCAGCCCCAGTCACATGAAAGGCATGTCATCCGCACAGCTGCCACACATACAGCAGTCACGCTAAGACACATGCCCATGACCAACCATGTGCCAGAAGTCAATTAAGCGCACGACACACTGTGAGCAACAACACACAACATGGGCCACACCCTCCCGAGCACTGCAGTGATGCACATGGCACAGGGCAGCACGCACACCAAGGAGATGGGACAACTGCAATACGTTGGCTGGCACACAACTATCACTCACTCATAACGATGCGTCCAATGCCATGTCCAGTAACCACAACAGACAGCAAATATGCAGGGCATGTCAGGCATGCACACACCTCAGACCATGCACTGTCATGCTGCCACAACACATGTCACGTTCGGCACCCATGGCTCACAGCATGTACCCCAAAAGCATATCCCCTCCCAAATGCGAATCTGGGGCATGGCCCCCATGTTGCCATATGCGTTCCTAAGCGTTCCATATGAACTCCAAAAGCAAAGTACAAACCAGACCCAGGATGGGCCAGGAGCCCGCATACACCAGAGTCACAATGAGTAGGGGCACAGCAACACACCCATCGGCATGGCCAATCCGTCCCATGCCACATGTGCACAGCACACAGTCCCATTGCCTAGCACACACAACTACAGATGCCACAGCCACACACTCGCCTCCGGGAAACCCATGTACGAGATTGCACGAACTGCCAATGTCAGACGACTAATACATACTTCGCCAGGTGCAACACAATAACAAATCTTATTCTCTCCACAGGTGACGAACTGCTGGACGCTGGGGATGGAGACAGCAGCCAGCACAGCCAGCCTACAAGCCCCCAACGAGGACACACGGATCTGGAGGATCTGTCCACCTCTTCGGACACGGACCACCAAGCTGGCCCATCTGGCGTGGCAGGGCCCAGCCGCTCCCCAGGACCCCTCCTACCCACCAACCCATCATCCAGGGACGCTGAACAGTCCCAGTCCCCTGCTGCCACTGTCGTTGCGGCCACACCCACGGTCATTGCGGCCACTACCACTGCCGCAACCGCCACAATCGCCGCACCGACCACCACCGCCTCCACCACCACCACGTCTTCGCTGGCACCAGCCCCAGCGCAGGTGGTGGCCCGGCCGACTGGATCCACCCTGGGAGCCACAGCGAGGACCGTGGTGTGCAATGTGGCTAGTGGGCAGGCCGGTGGCAGCAGGACTGGTAGGAGGAGCAGGGTCAGGGAAACGCCAGCCTCCCCTGGGAGCCATGCCCTGCCTCAAATGGCCAGAGTCCTTGGGGCCTATGAAGAGGCCCAAGGACAATGGGCCAGGTCTGCTACTGACACGCGGGAGGTGCTGGGGGTGCTGAGGTCCATGGACGCCCATATGGGCCAATTCGTGTCCCGTATGGACCAACTCGTGGACCTCATGGGCCAGCTGGTGGTGGCGGTGGGGTCACAGGCAAGGCCAGCAACACCACCTCCGCCACCACCTGCTAGGGCGCAGGGTCGGCCAGCAGTGTCCACTTCCCCTACGTCCACAGCCAGTGAGCACACCTCACCCACCACCAGCAGGTCGCCACCACACACCCCCTCCCAAACGTGGAAGGGGCCGTCCGAAGAGGAAACAGATCTCCCGGGAGGACTTCGCACGCTCCAGTCGCAAGTGAGGCAGCCAGCCAGCCTTCCGCCAGCCTTCCTTGACCAGCCACTGCATTGACTTGCTCTACGATCCCACTCCACACAGCCATCTGGATGGCATGTGTGTGTTGGACTATGGACATAGAACCAGTGGGTACACCCTGATCATCACGCAGCCATGACCGACAGCTCATTGTCACTGCACGCACCACTTTTGTCATCACCTTACACACAATCACATGTCACAGTTTGTAATAAATGCACCTTTTTCACTAACTGCTGTTTGTGCCCTGTGTTTTATTTGTACGGAATACAACGGCCACCTTGGGCGGAAAGGCACCTGATGCGTGGCATGGCAATGGAATCCGGAGGGCCTGTAGGGACCTAGGGGTGGGAGACAGAACAGGAGCACATTCAATGAGTGTGTCACACACCCATCACACAGTACATGTCAACAACTACAAGCAATGTACACACATTGCACAGAGCAATAGGTCACAATGCCACAGCCACCAACAGTGGCATACTACCCTGGCCATGGAGCGTTGACACACTGCACGCAGTGAACATACGGCCACCCTGACACAGCACACACACACCTGCACAGATACAGACACATCATCCGTCGTACATGGACACTCACCGTCAAGTGAAGTAGCGGGCGATGAGCTGCTGGCGCACATTCCCAGCTTCCTCCTCTCCGCTGTCCACCTCACTCGAGCTGTCCTGGTCTGCGGGCTGGGGCCCTGGTTGATCTCCGTCATCCACAATGAGGGGGATCTGCTTCCGAATGGCCAGATTGTGCAGCATGCAGCACGCCACCACTATCTGGCACACCTTCTGTGGGAGTACGCCAGTGCACCCCCGGTGCGGTCCAGGCACCTGAACCTGGACTTGAGGAGGCCAAAGGTACGCTCGACCACACGTCTGGTCCTCCCATGTGCCTCATTGTATCGATCGTCTGCTGGGGTGCGAGGATTCCTCAATGGACTGAGCAGCCATGCCCCATTCGGATACGCAGAGTCACCTGGGTGTGAGGGACACAGAGAACCGTTGCTATTCCAACTGGACAGGGGACAGCATCGCACAACCAGCACGCTACACCACTCCACATACTCACCGACAATACAGCCACGATCCTGTTGCAGATTGGCCATCAGTCGTGGCAAGATGCTGTTGCGCATTATGTGTGCGTCATGTGCCGAGCCTGGAAACTTGGCACACACGTGGGTGATCACCATGTCCGCAAGGCACACCACTTGCACATTCAGGGAGTGCGTGTGCTTCCTGTTGCGGTACAGGTGCTCAGTGGCCTGTGGTGGAACAAGGCCAACATGAGTGCAGTCAATGGCTCCCACGACGTGTGGGATTCTGCCAAGGGCATAGAATGCACCCTTCACTGCCGCCAATTCACGAGCCCTGGGGAATCTGATGTACCTGTTCCGGTACAGCATCATGGCTGCCAGTACATCCCTCAGCACCTTGCTGAACATGGGCTGGGACATCCCTCCTCCACTGCCCACTGTGTCTTGGAATGACCCAGTGGCGAAGAAATGCATGGCGGCCATCACCTTAGCCGTGGGGGTGACAGCAGTCGGATACACCCTGCGGGGACGGAGATGGGGCTCTAACATGGCACACAGTCGATGCAGAGTTGGCCTGTCCAGCCGAAACTTCCTGATTACCTCTGTATCGTCCATGTCCGCCAGCAATTGGTATGGGCGGTCAATGTTCGGTCTCCGCCTGGGTTAAATGGCAGAGGACACATGTCAAAGCAACACGGCACATAGCAATTTCGCATACACATCACTGACATGACTGAGCAAGCACATGAGCCACAGCCCAGCTGTCAAGCTGGGACGGCACGGCCACAATACACTTACACAGGTCTCCCAACAATGGCAATGGCAAGTGAGACATACCACTGCCATGTGCATGCACATGGGGATCTAGGCCCCAATGACTTGCGGGGCGTGCTGATGGGGACTGACTGCATATTCGTCAAGCGGCAACGCCACGGCAACATGAGTGTCTGCTGAGCATGGAACTGCTTCCGAGGCTGGATGAGTATGGCACACGACGACGACGATGTGGGCACGGGCTGAGCGGCCAATACAAGTGGGACCTGTGGCACGAGGGGATATGAGACAGTAGTAGGTGTCAGCACTGCACCCTATGTACAGCACTGTACGGATCACAGCTCCCGAAACATTGACTGGTGTCCACATTGACAGCCCCATGCCAAGACGGCTGTGTGCTTGCAGTCACACGTCACAGGTGAGAGGTTACATTGCACGTGCCAGGTGGCAGACGTACATAGTGGGAGCTGGCATGTGTGTGCATGTGTCTCCTGTTCAGGATCCACCAGATGGGCGCTGACTCTGTACTGACCATTGGACACAGCATGTTCCGTGGAAGGCTTGTGTGTGTGGGATGGTGGCACTGGATGTGCCTCCGTTGGGTGGGGGGCCATGCACAGGGCGGGTACGTCGATGATTGCGCATTGTTGGTCACGGTGGGTGCACCAACTAAGATGTGTTGCCCTGTGTTCAATTCCTATGTCCGCATGATGATGGACTGTAGATGTGGGCAGACTACACATTGGTCGATGTGCTGTCTATATGCATGTGCCTTCACACCAGGCACAGCTGCCCCTGCACATGTGACCCCTGCTGGACTCGCTGCTGGGTCTGTGGAGCTGATGCACCTTCTGCGCGTGGGGCGGGCAGCTCTCCTCACTTCCCTCATTGCGCATGTCATGACTTTGCCGCAGGTGACATGGATCATGGAGGGCCCACATGTACGCGTGGGTAGGCTACACATGATTGTACACTGGTCGCCACCCCCAGTCAGTGTTTCGAATGGGAAGGTTGTCGTGCTGGTGGTATGTTCGATGTGGCGGATGGGCGGGCCTAGGTGCGGGCTTACATTCCGGACATGGGGGGTAGTTGGATTGGCGACTAGTTGCAGTACACACGGGACACGTCTCTTCCTTTCCACATCTGGGTCATCCCTTGTACTTACTGACAGTGATACAGTCATCTTCGCCCCAGCCCTCATGTCCTCCCCTCGCCCCCCAATATGCATGCTCACCTGCGAGGCTAGCGCTTGCACAGGCAGCCCCAAGCTCGCACCAGAGAGGGCAAGGAGTGTATGTGTGGGTCCAGTTGCACGAGTGGGCTGTCTCAGGGTATGATGTGTGGCGGGACGCCGTCCACCTGCGTGTTGCCCCAAATGGAGACCCGGCCTGCATGGACTATGCATCACAGTCTTCGCCTTCCGGATCCGCCACCTGCGACACCCAGTGGCTGTGGCTGCCCTTGCGGCCAGGCCGCGTCCGTCTGTGGCTGATGGCCCACACATTCACTCTTTGGCCTCTCTGGGGAGGGCTCGGGGGTGGTGGCGCACGCGCTTGCACTTAGTCGCAATGGCATGTGGCGTGGTTGGTATGATGGGCAATGGATGGGATGGTGCGAGCCACCTCCCGTGACGTCAGTGCTGCTCGTGCTGTGGTGCGTCCCCCTACACTTCCATTTGACTTGTGCCATGCTAGTCGTTGAGGTTCTATTGCCTGCGTGATATGACCAGGAGGAGCGCGAGGAGACCTCTCACACACCATGCTCCACTGCCATCCCGTGCCCTGTATCGCCTGTGCGGATTGACTATGTTGGGGTTGCACCTGGTCGACTGGGGCTGTGTGTGCCTTGTCAAGGGGCATGGCGGGCGCACAACAGGATCCAGCTTGTCCACAGAGGGTGGGCTGAGGTGCGCCTGGTACCGCTTTGTACGTGTGCCCGGCTGCTGTGCACACACGTGTTCACTCCCCCGACAGGTGTCCTCTCACAATGCCCAGGGAAGCGGTGGTGTACTGTTCATGACCCCTCCCAACACGGCGTGCTCCAACTTGGCATGTGCGCATCTACCCGTCGCACCCACCCACCTGAGCACTGCGTCCATACGACTTCACACGACACATGTGTGTCTTCCACAGTAGTGCTACTCATTTGCGTTGACATCCAATACCAGTGGACTACATGGTCATGTCACGACTGCCGTGTACTTCACATACTCTCATCCTCTCTCATTCGTACTTGTGAAATGAGTCAGCGAAAACAGTTTTGGTTTCAAACATTATATTGAGTCTTCTGTCCTCTGTGATGCAGTATAGTGGACACTACTGGCAGCGGAATACATGTTGAGGATATACTGAGCATGATAACAAATGGGATAGGGTGTGGGGTTACATCTGCTTGGCCAAGGCTGTGCTAATGTACATTTACGTATAGCTGCGGAGCTGCGGACTTTGACACAGACGGTATACATGTAGCCTACCAGACCGCTCGGCATCATGGGCACAGTCCATCTCAGTTCCATGTGACAGGTTTGCTGCGGTTGTTCCTCATGCACGCGTGCATGTGAGATGACATCAGGACATGTGCTTGCGTGCATGCAGCGGCGTGCCACTTGTTGTTGCAATGTGGTGGTTACTGGACATGTCACAGTCACTGGGGTCGTGTTGTTGTTGTATGCACTTGTCGTCCATGCAAAGGTCCTGGTATGGGATTCCCGGGCGGGGGTGGGAGGGGTGCAGCACCCACAGACTCCAGGCGACCTATTCATGTCCACTGAGCGGTGTGTGTGTCCATGTGCGCTGGATCCATGTCGTGTCCTGGTTGTTCGTGCAGTTCCGTCCATGTGGGTGCGATGCACAGAGCCCATGCCACTGCCTCCCACGATGCATGCGGTGTTCCTGGATGTGATGGGGAACAGTGTGCATGTCCCGGTCATATCCGATGTCATGGCGATGTCGTTGATGGTGTGGTTACAGTTGCCCGTCGTTTGGTATGGCTGTTGTGGTGGTGACTGGCCAGTCCGTGCGGAAGCTGAGCATGGGTGCGGGGTTGGACTTCATAGGTCACTCGGGGAACCTGCGTTGTGGTCCGACGTATTTACAGGTTGTCAGGTATGCGATGCCGTCCAGCAGGGCTTCCATGTCATTGGTGGTGTACATGTTTGCCAGCCAATGAAGCGGATGGTGGCTGTCAAGGTGTTGTTCGTAGGTTGTCCCTTGGAGGACCATGATGGGGCATGCTGGGTGACATTCGATGTAGCTGTTCTCGATGATCCGTCGTGTGGAGGCACAGTGGTTCCATTTCAGTGCGCGTGCGATGTTGGCCACATACGCCATGCCCCCATAGGCAGAGCAGGCCCTGTCGTGTGCGTCCAGAGGGAGGAGTAGTGGTAGCAGGTCCGCCTTCAGACATGCCGGGTTGGAGAGGCATATCTCGACGGGATGCTGGTAGGGACACCTCCGACAGTAGAAGACGGGCATGACGCAGCTGAACAATGTGATGCGGTAAGTCAGTCGGTAACTTACGTTCAGCAGGGACAGGAGATCGCATCCCAATGTATGTATCGTGTTGGTTTGGTACAGCTTGAGCTGTTCGGCGTAGTTGGGTAGGTGTGTTGCGGTTGCCATTTCGCAGCGGTTCGTAGAGGTGGCGTGCTCCGGCTGTGTGTGCAGTCTGCAATGTGCACGCTCCGGGGTTGCTGTGAGCTCTGTGTAGTCGTGGGGAGACAGGACTTGTGTTCTGTTGGCTTGTTTGGAGGACACGGGCCCTCTTCCCACATGCTTCTCAGACAGTTCAAGGTCAGTGCTGTGTGACTCCTTCCAATTAACTTGCATGTGGCCGACATGGGGGAGTGTTTTCTTCTTTCTTCCCCGTCCGTTGTGTGCTTCTGTGATATGCGCTATCTGCCCTGTGGTCGGTCTCCTCGGCATGCCTGTGTTGGTCTATTCTTGGACAATGGCTGTATTCACCGGCTTCTGTCGTAGGGCTGTGGTTTCGGTGTTGGAATGGAAGGTCATTCAGTGCTGTCTGCTCTCCCTTGTGTGGGCGGCAGGCTGCCTTTCCGCTCTGCGTTGGGCCTTGTGTGTGGATGTAATTCTTGGGCCACCTGTTGTCGGTCCCCGGGCTCTTTGGTGTTCCGTTTCATGTGTCTTGTTCATATGTGCAGGGTGGTATGGGTTTTTCAGTGTGGTACTGGCGTTCCTCTTCCCGAAGGGGCCCTGCTTCTCCTAGTTGGTGTTGCCGCCGCTGTGTGCTACGCCATGTTTGTTACACTGGGGTGTGTCCTGCAGTTGCGTGTCTTCACTGACATGTGTGCGTCGTTTGTGTGGCGTTGGGTGTTGTCCGTGAATTGGGCGTTGGGGACATGTCTGTGGCCGGCCTGTCACGTGTCATGTGCGTTCGGGGTGGGGCTGATGTGTGTGCTGCTTGGTTGTGTCCCTGTGTCTGTGTGCGACGCATGCATGGCGCTGCGGTTGGCCTCTGCGTTGTGCGCATGTGTGGCGGCATCATCGGCGCTTTGGGGCCGTGACGGGGTGGTTGGTTCCTAGTCCCAGGTGGTGTGTACACATGTGTTCTGCGATGTTAGGATTTGGCCTGTGTGTCATATGTGGATGCAATGGTGGATGTGTAGTGTGCACGCGCTGGTGGGGGTTGTCCGCTTTTTCCGCCCTTGCACTGTGTGCGCTGTTTGCGTGCACTTGTTGTGTGTGTGCCTACCTGCGTCTCCGCGGTACGTTGCGTCCTTGGTGGTGCAGCAGCAGAAGCATGGGAAGGGCCTGCAGTGCTGGATTCATGCCCGGGGTGCCGCTTCTTCGTTGTCCGTGCTCTGCGTCCGTGTTTCCGCCTCTCTTTCACGTGCGGTGTCTCTTTGCCGTGGGAGCCGTTTGTTTGCGGCATCGTAATTTATGCGCCGGGCGGGACGTGTTTCGTCCGGACGGTGTGTGTCAGTTATGCTGCGCCGCTACGTGTGCGGGCGCACTTTGATGGCGGACGGTGTTGCTGGCTTGCCGGCGGTGTTTGGCCTGCTTTTCGCATCATAATTGTGCGGGCGTGTGGACTGCTGCGTGCCGGCGGTAACTGGTGGTTTTTGCATCCGCCAGCACGGCGGTTGTGCTTCCGCCCGCCATCGTAATGGGCCCCTTAGTATTTAATAATTTATATTGTTACTTAAGTTAATTACTTAATTAATTAATTAATTATAAATTGATCAATAACAAGTAATAATTAATTGGTAATTATGTTAATTGTGTTATTTTTTTATTAATTAGTAATGAATTAGATATTAATTATTAATAATTAATTTGTAAATATGTTAATTGTGTACTTTTTTTATGAGCGGGTTGAGGGTTGATAGGGGAGTAGGGTGGGAAGTAATTTAATTTTAATGTAATTTTTATTATTTTTTATATAATATTTATTAAAAGTTATTTTATAGTGTTAATTGTGTGAATTAATTTAGATTTGATGGTTATTAATTTTATTGTTAATTGTTATTAGTTAATTAATCAATTGTTAATTAAATATGTTAATTTATTAATATTTTACAATATTGTAGGTGACGTTTATAGGGGAAAATGGTGGGAGGTAAATTTAATTTTGAAAAATTCCCACCCGCTATCCAACACTTTCCCTACTGTTGCATTCGCTGGAGTTGGAATAGTAATTTTTACCCTCCCACTATCCAACACTTTCCCTACTGTTGCACTCACTGGAGTGGGAATAGTAATTTTTACCCACCCGCTATCCAACACTTTCCCTACTGGTGCACTCACTGGAGTGGGAATAGTAATTTTTACCCTCCCGCTATCCAACACTTTCCCTACTGTTGCACTCACTGGAGTGGGAATAGTAATTTTTACCCACCCGCTATCCAACACTTTCCCTACTGTTGCACTCACTGGAGTGGGAACAGTAATTTTTACCCACCCGCTATCCAACACTTTCCCTACTGTTGCACTCACTGGAGTGGGAATAGTAATTTTAACCCACCCGCTATCCAACACTTTCCCTACTGTTGCACTCACTGGAGTGGGAATAGTCATTTTTACCCTCCCGCTATCCAACACTTTCCCTACTGTTGCACTCACTGGAGTAGGAATAGTAATTTTTACCTTCCCGCTATCCAACACTTTCCCTACTGTTGCACTCACTGGAGTGGGAATAGTAATTTTTACCCTCCTGCTATCCAACACTTTCCCTACTGTTACACTCGGTGGAGTGGGAATAGTACATTATTCCCACCCGCTATCCAACACGATTCCTACTGTTGCACTCACAGGAGTTGGAATAGTAATTTTTACCCACCCACTATCCAACACTTTCTCTACTGTTCCACTCGCTGGAGTGGGAATAGTAATTTTTATCCACCCGCTATCCAACACTTTCCCTACTGTACCACTTGTTGGAGTGGAAATAGTAATTTTATCCTTTACGCTATGTAACGTATTTAGTATTGTTATATTTAATGAAGTGTAAAGTATTATTTTTTTAAAAATATTTATTTTAATGTTTTAACCTTATTATATTGATTTTTTAAAATATTAATATTATAGGCTTATTTATGGATATATATGTAATTATATTTTAAATTATGTTTTTTACATTTTATAATTAAAAATATTAATTATTTTTCATATTATTAAGTTAATATATATAATAAAAAATAAAAATGCATGTTTTTTTTTTTACATTACATTTATTATTTATTAATTTTAAAGTTTTTAAATTATTTTTAAGTATGTTTTACTTAATTATATTTAATATTTAGTTAATTTTATATTACTTTTAAGACATTTAAAAAAGTCGATATTTTAGCAAACTATATTATTTACAACGATATTTAGGATTCGATATTTTTGTACTTACCTGTTTGTAGATAGGAATTCGATATTCTGTCACTCGATATTTTCTCATCGATATTCTGGCAGCTCGATATTCTGCTCCTCGATATTCTGTCAGTGATCCGCATTACACATAATTTCTCAAACCTTACTTGTTGGCAGAGGTCGTCTGGTGTAACTTAGTATGAAAGGTTAGTCCACATGTTGATAATGAAGTGGTTTATATACAATTGGACGTGAGCATGTTTGGTTAGGGATATTCCTCATTGGCACCCTGTGTGCTCTATCAATCTCTAGATTTTTATCGAAGGTTATGTCCGTATCTTGTGTGAACCATTTTTCTAGAAAGAGGATGCAGGATCCTGCTGGGTCTTCTTCTCCTTCAGGGATTCCAAAGATACGAAGGTTCCCCCGTCTATTCCTGTCTTCCAGCTCTGCAAGCTCCTTAGATAGAGATCAGGTGGTGTTGTTTAGGGCTGAGATAGTTTTATATGGTTTGTTTTCTAAGTCTTCCAGGTTACTAATTCTGCTTTCGGCCTCAGCAATTCTTGTGTTAATTTGTTTTATATCCTGTCGGATGGCACAGATCTCATTCTGCATTGCGTCATTGTTGTCTTTGGTGGATTTGGCTAGGTCATGGACATCTGCCAGTTTTTTAAAAATCATTTCCATTGTAGATTTAATGTCACTCTTTTTTTTGACAGATGAGGCTGGGTTCGGTGGGTCTGCTTTGACCCTTTTCAGGCTAGTTTTATTTTATTTTTTCGCCATAATGTGTAGATCTGGTACGTTCGTGAAGCAATGCTGTGAAATAGCCATTAATGTTATACTGTTGGACCTGTGGGACTAGAGTAGAGTTAACCACGTTAGGTATTCACCTTATCGGCAGTACTACTTTAGGTTTGGTTTTGTGAGGTATATTAAACCTGAGTCTGTGGTTGGTGCCTTGTTTGTTTCAACGCTGAAGTTTAGTTTTGTGTCAATCTAGGGTACCACAGTTATGTTAAATAGGGCAGTTATTACCTTAGAGGCAGGTAGATTAGTGCCTATATAGGAACCATTCCACACGGATAATTCACTGTAACCCTATATTTAGCTGTGTATGGACAGCTTTGGCGGAGGTTACTACAGGATGACTGGATGGCACCAGACAGCCTCAACAGCTTCAATAGGCTCTGAGTCTTTCTTAATTATATCCAAGTTGTCATAGAAGCATGTGGTAGAGGCACATGTAGCTCTGGTGCAGAGATGTTTCTTTAACCTCCAGAACCAATGTAAGGTGTGCGCCAGGGGTCAGTTTTGAAGGAGTGCGTTATCACTGAAGGAGCCCCAGTGCAGAGATATTTGTGTTTTTAAAGACTTCAGTGGCAATGGTTATGAGACTTCTGCACAGTATTGTATTGTATTGTAGCCGCGCGGCAGTTATGCAGCAGTTATGCAGTCACCATTTTGTTAAGCTATTTTATTAAGCTGCCCATAGCTTTTCCATTTGCAGTGGTCGTGCACCAGTAAATGTGCTTTGATGCCTCTATATGTGATACCACACGTTTAATTTAACTATAAATTTGCCATGAAGGCGTCTGCTGTCACTCCTCAAAGTAGATCAGGTATAATCCGCAATATTCAGATCAGGCGCATTCATTTGGTTTGGTTGCGGGGGTTCGGCATTGTCAATGTCAGTTGCAGAGAGCAGTTGTGGCCCCGAACACTACATGGTACTATGAGAGGCGAGCAGCAATTAGTGGCAATAATCCAGGCGCTTGTACAATATCAGGTGTCAGATAATGATTAAGGGGGCACAGGATTGTCGGGCAGCATCAGCAGAGCTTATTTAATTTCTTGCATGGTGGTTAGGAGGTGGTTACGGAGCCGCCATTTGTTTTCGGGTG
The DNA here is from genome assembly GCA_963921515.1 of Calotriton arnoldi. Lineage (NCBI taxonomy): Eukaryota > Metazoa > Chordata > Amphibia > Caudata > Salamandridae > Calotriton > Calotriton arnoldi. The sequence goes on from CAWUFW010011471.1 coordinate 592,747, forward strand.
AACACTAACATGTGCGGCAACAAATACGTTGTTTTCTGTCATCTACATTAGTTAAGCGTATGTTGTGGCGTAGAGCTAGTAGGATTGAATTATATTACTTGTTTATTTTTAGAAGGCCATCGTTATCCGAGACTGGATGGCGATTAGCCACTGTACGCTCCGGAGTGTCTCCGACCTCAGGGCCGGAATGGTCTGAGCAGTAACTGCTAGCGCTGTGACAAGTTGAGGTTTTATGAGGTAATTAAGGATATCAACATGCGCACAAAATCACTGTGTCTTCATTTCAGTCTCCCTCAATTGCTAACTTCACCGGGAAGACAGGGTTTTTGTTGTAAAATCGTCTCCCTTGAGCGTAGCTGCAGGCTCATGCCGCCATCTTCCTTGCTCTCCAAGCCACTCTAGATAATTTTTTTTAAATCTTATCTCCCACTTTCCTCTTCTAAAATGTTGGCATGTATGTTATTAAGTTAGTCTTAAGTCAAAAAGGAAGATCATCCTGGCATCTGTCAGGATTGTCCGGGACTATGTCTGGGACACAGTCAGGGTCTTGGGCAAGGACTGGTGACCGGGTAGAAAACGTAATCAGAAAAAGGAGTACAGCGCTGCCCAGGATCATACAGGAAGTCAGAGGAGAAAAGGGATCCAAAAGGGAAGCCTGCACAAGGCTAAGACTCAGAAAGGACAGGCACTCAAGAGGCAAAATAGCATTCAGAATAACTACACCCAGGACGGACCTGTAAGATAAATATGTATATATAACAACATTAACAATGAAGGGAATGTGGGGTAAAGCACTCGGGAGCTCCACAGGTTAGGACTGAAGCTCAGTAAGTTCCTAACCCACAATTGCTGTTACAGATACTGACTGGGAATACCCATTTATTGGATTTACATGCAAAGGCAGGGTCTGTGGAGCTGATACCTATGGTGATGTTATAAAAGTAACTGAAAGACAATACTCACAGTAGACAAGAAACACCACCTAGGTTTTCAGCTGAGCCCACGGATCCTGGTGATCAAACAGGAATACGCAAGGAGGGAACAGCAAGGGTTTAGAACTAAATACACAGCCACGATAGACAAGGAGCTAGCAAAAAGGATTGCTAAACAGGAAAGAAGGGAAAACAAGGGCACACTTAACAGAAAACAAGCAACAAACATAAAAGGAAACTAGAAACAAGACAGAAGGAATAGGATGACACCAACCTAGGAACTGGAACAAAGGTAAAGGGAAGAAAGACAGGGTCTGGGAAAAGGGAAGTACAGAAGGAGAGAGGCTCAAGGAAGCACTAGACCAGGAATCAAGGAAACCAGGTAGCACTCAGGCAGTGCTTGTTCAGAAACAAGGAATTAGCTAAGATCAGGAACCAGCAGTGCTAGTTCTGGAAACAGGTAATAGCTACAGTTCAGTAAACAAGGATTCAAGAGAGCACTGCAAGCAGTGCAAATCAGGAACAAGGAATAGCTGCAGCTCAGGAACAAGGAATAACTATAGCTCAGGAACTCAGCAAACAATGTAGCACTGCAGGCAGTGCAAATTCAGGCACAAGGAATAGCTATAGCACAGGAATCAAGGAATAAGGATTAACTATAGCCCAGGAATCAAGGAATATCAAAAAGCCCAGGAAACAAGGATTTCAAAAGCTCAGGAAACAAGGATCGGTCTCACCGGAACACAACTACAATGAGCAACACTGGACTGAAAGGAGCTGGGGCTTAAAATAGCTCACAGTAATCACAGGCATCAGGTACGAGCAGGCTAGCAGCAGCCAGTCACAGTGAGCTGAATTCCTCCACCAATCATTGGCCTGCAGGGGTGGAGACAAAGCAGTGAACAAAGAATTCTAGGTAATGGAGTTTTGAGCATGAGTTTGCTTGCTTTAAGCATGAGCAGGCTGGCTTCCACAAAACCCGGCATGGACTGGGAAAGGATGGCAATTTCCAAGTAGTGTCCAAATAGCAGGAAGTCAGTAAATGCATGAAGGGGAGAGTCCAAAAGCTTATTAGAACACTGGAAAGTCCCACAATTCGGCGGCCTGATGGTAGGCACGAGAGCGCATGGAGCAGATCTTGAACAGCATCATTCTAAAATCATCTGATAGCTAGAAGAGCTATTCTTCGTATTATGCAATGAAGTCACCTAAAACCATCGTGAAGTATGTGTATAGGGTATATAGGGTGAAATATTTAAATGCGATGATTATAGTGTTATCACAAAAACTTCTGATGACTTCTATTGAAAATGTGATGTGAAAATTTACTAGTCAAGGAGTACTAATTGACAACTTAGCTTCAGGAGAGAGTGGATTACTTTAGGATGATTCTCTGGCAACTTCAGGAAGAGTGTGCTTCATTCTAGGATGATTCGCTAACACCTTCAGGATGAGTGTGGATTACTTTATGATTGTTCTCCAACAACTTCAAGATGAGTGTGGATCAGATGATTCAATAACAACTTCAGGAGGAGTGAAACTACTTTAGGGTGATTATGTAAAAACTTCAATATGGTGCTGATTATTTTATGATTCTATTACAATTTCAGGATAGAGCTGAATTACTCCATGACTGACGGTCATTCTGTCTCCTCCATGCCAGACCTTCAAGGTGAACCACCACCATGGGCTGCCATCCTCTCGGTTATTTCCCAAACTTCAAACCTCTGATTTGCATCCTACCAAGCAGTATTATGGTTTGGGAATCCCCCTTTCCCCACTCAGAATACTGAGAAAGTTAGTTGGTTGTAACAAGAGCAAGTGGCAATATAGTTAAATGTTGATAAGCGGCATGGATGTGAAGAAGCCCTGTGGGTGAGTTTTGGTTGATGTTTTTTGTGAGGAGATAAAGGAATAAGGTGAGGTAAGCACTAAAAGATGAGGGACTGAGATTGAGGGGCACTGTAAGCAAATGGCTAGTGTTGAATGATTGAGGCCAAGGAGTACTGTGAGTTGCTGGGTGTCTGAATGTTCAGCATCAGCAAGGTAGTGAAAGCTGGTGATTGACAGTCTGTTGGCAAATGGGTAAGGTAAACAGAGTGGCTGAGTGTTAATAAGTAAGTAGGCTTGCAAATGGGATGCTATGAGTGAGTGTCTCTAGGGTGGGGGAAGCTATAAGTGGCTGGGAAATTGAAACAGTGAAGCTATAAATGAGTGGATACCTGTAGGTTAACATATGTGGATAAGTAAAGTTGTAAGTGAAAGGCTGTGTGAGCTGGTGCATGTGTGAGTGTCTGTGGAAGAGTGTGTGAGCATGTGTGTGAGTGAACGTGAGTGAGAATGAAAGTGCATGAATGAGTGTATCAGAGTAAATGACAATGAAGGAACAAGAGTAATAGTAAACGCAAGGGAGTGAAAGATTGAATAAGAATGAGTGGATTGCAAGTGAGAATGAGCAAATAACAGAGATCTGTGAGTCAGTGAGTGTGAGTGTGAGTGATGGAGTGGGAGTGAGAATGAGTGAGTAACTGAGATGAGTGAATCAGTGAGTGAGAATAAGACTCAGTAATAATTAGTGAAAAAGCATGAATGAAAGTGAAAGTGAATGAGTGAAATTGATTTGAAGCAAGTGTGAGTGTGAATGAGGGAGTCAGTAAAAAGTGAGTGTATGAGTGAGCCTGAACGAGCATGCGTGGGACTGAGTGAATGTATGTGAGCATGAGAATGGGGAGTTAATGACTGCAAGTCAGCTTTTGGCTTAAAGGCACCCATAGCAAAATGCTTGCACTGGCATAATGGAGGCAGTTCTTTGCATAACGCACACTTGTGAACACATACTGGCAATGGCATATTAGAGGTATGGAAGAATTTGGGACACCCATGGCAAAATGAAGTTGTGGCACACTGGCGATAATTCTTGGCATAACAGGCACAGGTGGAAAAATTCTGGTGCGGGCAAATTAGAAGACATTCTTGGCATATGGGGTACCCCTGACAAAACGATGGCTCTGGCACAATGGGTGGTAATTTGTGACCTATGGGGGCACCTGTAGCACATTCTGAAAAAAATTGAGTCAGCTCCTGTGGAGAATGAGGTTTCATTGGCTTCGTACACCATAAAATGACGTTAATATTTAAAAAGTGCCCTTTCAGAGTCTATGGCTTTTAATCAAATGTATGTGAAAATTGTACTTTAAACTATATACTATATGACCCCATTTTTAAAAATACAATTCTTGGGGAGCCCCTCCACCCCCCTAAGCCCCACTAGACAAAATTTAAATCTCTCCCACAATTTGTAACAAGCATTACACCCCATCATTTTCAAAGCACAGTCACCCTTGGCCTGAGAGTCTGTCATCAGAGTTCAGACCTGCTTGCCGGGGCACGTGTTCCTGAATTCAGGGACTAGGTTTCGGCATTCAGACTATTGCATCAGAGTCTGGGCCTCATGTGCCTGAGGGAGAGTTGGGATTCTGCGTGTGTCGTGGGTGTGTTGTGAGTCTGGACTTAAGGGGATGGTGTTGAGAGTCTGAACCTAAGTCCTTGCATTGTAAGTCTAGGCCTGGTGTATTAGGGGTCGGAGTCCAGCAGCTGTGTTGTTAGAAATGGGGGTCTCTAGTTGGCAGAGGTAGGTACCTTTGTCCAAATAGGGGCCCTTGCTTCTAGTCAGGGTAAGGGGGATACACTCCTAAAATAACCCCTGCTCACCCCCTTGGTAGCTTGGCACGAGCAGACAGGCTTATCTCAGAGGCAGTGTGTAAAGCATTTGTCAACACATACAGTAACACAGTGAAAACACTACAAATGGACACCACACCGGTTTAGAAAAATAAGTAATCTTTATCTAAACTTACACCAGACCAAACGACAAAAATCCACAATACAGTGTCAAAAATAAGGCTCTTAAATGGTAGAAATACTTTAGTTCAAGGCAAGTTGTAAATGCGACACTTTTCTCACAAAGTACCTTAGATGCGTCACGCAAAACAAACAAAAGGGTCGCAGGGAAGGTGATGCGTCAGTTCCTTGCTTCGGGGGAGGCGATGCGTCTGTTCCTTACTGCAGCGCAGGGGAGGCGATGCGTTTGTTCCTTACCGGAGAGGAGGGGATGCGCGTCTGTTTCTTACTGCGGTCCGGTTACGATGTGACAAGATGGCGCCTCGATGCGTGGCGACGATCCGGTGCGATGCGACAAAATGGTGGCTCGATGCGATGCGATGGTCCGGTATGATGTGTGATCTTTTGCAGCCGCACGGCAGGTGCTGCAACGGTTTTCACGGCGATGTGTCGGGACCCGGTGTGGATGCGGTGCGCTTCTCCCTGGTTGCTCGGCGAGGCGTCGGAACCAAGTGCGGATGCGGCACGCTTCTTCCCTGTGGCTCGGCGATGCGTCGGGAATCGGTGCGGATGCGACACACTTCTTCCTCGTTGCGTCGATCTTCCATCTCCCAGCGACAAACAGTCTCTAGACGTCCTAAACAGCAGCAGGCACCTCTTTGCAGGTTAGAATTCCCAGCAAGGAAATTCAGGGGAGCTGGTGGTGAAGTCTTTGTGTCCCTGAGACTTCAGAACAGGAGGCAAGCTCAGTTTCAAGCCCTTGGAGATCTTCCTCAAGATGACAAAGCAAACAGCAAAGTCCTTTTTCTCCTTTCCTTGGCAGCAAGCAGCCACTGCAGGCCAACCCCAAACAGCAAACAGCACAGGGGCAGTATTCCTCCTCAGCTTCTCCGGCTCTTCTCCTTGGCAAAGGTTTCTCTTGATTCCCAGAAGTGATCTAAAGTTCTGGGGTCTGGGTCCCCTTTTATACACACAAATGTTTTGTTCTCTGAAGGCAGAGAGTGTCTGTACCCAGCCAAAACCAGTTCTGTCCTCACTGGTGCAGCTTCCTGGCAGGAGGTGGAGACAGCATTGTTGAAAGCAGACCTGGCCCAGGCAGGTGAAAGGAAATCTCCTCCCCCTACTCTAAATTCAACCCAGGTCCCATTCAGCCCAGCCCTGACTCATCAGACTGCCGGAGCCGCTGCCCTCCTCCAGCCCCTGTCATTCACAAGCCAGACATGCAATACACAAACCTAGCAGAGGCACACTGGATGGTTAGGCAAGAAAATACCTACTTTCTAAAAGTGGTATTTTCAAACACAGAATGTAAAAATCACCCACACTAAAAGATGCACTTTAACATTCTGAGTTCAGGCATACTAAACTTTATTTTCCTATCTTGTTCCCAGGGTCAGTTATGTTTATAAGATGTTATACACAAACTGCCCATTCTGGCCTATGGGAACAGATAGCCTTGCAATAGTGAAAAACGAAATTGTCAGTATTTCACTATCAGGACATGCCACACACATCAGGGCATGTCCTACCTTCCACTTACAATGCACCCTGCCCACAGGGGTACCTTGGGCCTACCTTAGGGGTGACTAATATGTAGAAAAAGGAAGGTTTAGGGACTGGCAAGTGTGTGCACTTGCCAAGTCGAAAATGGCAGTCCCAGACTGCACACAGGCTCTGCAATGGCAGGCCTGAGCCACATTTTACCAGCTGCTTCTGTGGGTGGCACAATCAGTGCTGCAAGCCCAACAGCAGCATTTGATTTACAGGCCCTGGGCACACATAGTGCACTGTACTAGGGTCTGACAAGTAAATCAAATAGCCAATCATGGAAACACTAATCCATAACACAATTTACAAAAGAGAGCATATGCACTTTAGCACTGATCAGCAGTGGTAAAGTGCCCAGAGTCATAAAACCATAAAACAGGTCAGAAAAAATACAGGAGGAAAGCAAAAAGTCCTGGGATGACCCTGCAAAAAGGGCCAAGTCCAACACAACCCCCTTCCAGCCTAAAGCCAGGGTAGACTAATCAATACCTTGATAGGCTTCCCTGCTTGGGGCGAAAGAACATGGACCCTGGCCCGCAACTGCAGGGGCATACTCCAGTTCTACGCCAATCTGAACCCATTTGGGTCCCTCTGTCCATACTCTCAGGGCCCACTAAGCTAACCCATGGGGAACCCTTCTCCTCACCTGTGGACACCATCTGTGCAGCACCTAACCTTAGCTTGCTCACAGGTGTGTCCCAACAGACAGACAGTACCCACATGGCCAACACAGAGGTGTGGCCCAGTCCACCCCCGGGGTGTGACTCCTGTCACCCTCCCAGGGGCAACTCTGTCCACCAGGACAGCAAGCCACAGTGGCCACTGACAGCTGTCAGTGATGAGAACCAGGCCCCAGGCCTTTCATGGTTCTCCAACCTCTGTGGCGTCAGAGAGCGGGGGGCAGTAGCCCCAGGTGCCTGGCACCCTTGGTCCACTCTCCCACCTGTCAGGTCAGGTATGACATCCTGACATTGACCCACCAGCCCCGGGCCTGTACCCGGTGGCTGGACAGGAGACGGGTGGGCTTTCCCACACCCGGTCCTCCTCCTCGGGGCTCTGCACCCTCCCACCTGGAGCGGTACCCCCTTCCAGAATTGTCAGGGCACCTGTGGCAGGTGTCCTGCACAATTTGCCCACCAGTTCAGGGGTTCTATCCTGCAACTGGGATCCCAGCTTATGGTCTGTACCCTTAGACTGGACAGAGGTCAGGGGTGAGGCTGCCCTCTCCCCGCCCCCCCTACTGGGGCCCTGCACCCTCCCTCCTGGAGCGGTGCCCCCAGAAGACAAACCGGTAGGGGCACTGTTAGCAGTTGCCCTTCCCTCCAGGTCAGGCAACACCTGAACCTGGCTTCCCAACCCAGGGACTAAACCCTGAGGCTGAGCACCCGAGTGGCACACCAGGACTTTCTGGGGAGCACGCAGGCCCCCCCCCCAAGGGTAACACATGACTCATGTGTTGTGTGACAGTCTGCCTGGCGCAGATCTCCCGACCCCTGTCCATCTGACAGTGCGAGAAGATCCCCCAGGACAGAAGTGGTGTCACCATGGTCACTCCCAGGAGGCTCAGCCCTTATGGCTGGCCCCTGACCCACTGGTTCTTCCACTGGGGAACGCATCCCCCTCTCACCCCTCCATCTGGACTTCTGCACCCTCCACTTAGGAGTGGCACTGCCAGATCCCAGAACTGATGGAGGTCTGCTTACAGACACTCCAAGTTCTCCTGACACTAGGAGACCCCCCTCAACGGATGGCCTACAAGTACAGCCTAGGCTCCCTACCTGGTGTTCCCTTAAGGAACCCTCCAGACCCTGAGACTGAGTTTCGGGCACCTTGGGACGCATCCCATTCTCACTCCTTCTCCTTGGAGACAGGACGTGAGTCCCTACACCCCTCCCACTACACCGGGACCTAGCTGGGCTACTCTGAACCTCTCCCACCACTCTGGGCTGGGAAATACCTGAGCCACTCCTCTTAGGGTCACTCCTCAATGCCTCTTCAGACCCTCTGACAACCACCAAAAGGTCTGCCTCCAGTGTGAGCTCCCTGGGGTCAGAGAACTCACACTCCACCAGGCATTGGATTAGCTCTGGAAAACAGGGACTTAAAATATGCTCTCCACGAATTGAATCATACAACCCCACACAGGTGTTAACCAAGCTATCCTTTGCCTTACCATCCAGTGCCTTGCACACGTACCCCACACCACTCTCCTGTGATTGGCAATACAGTGTCTGACTGTCTCTGTCACTCACACACCAGGACTTACACCATGGGGGAACCCCTCTCACTGCACCTCTCATCTAGAGTCAGTAGAATGTCCCTCCCACCACTAGGACTATGAACCCCTGTGCCAGTTCCCCAATCCACCTCAGGGACACTGTGCACCACTGGAGCTACCTCATATCCTTGAACCCCCTGGTGTATGTTAACCCCCTCCTTCAAGTCAGGCGCCACATCTCTGGGTGTGTGTACTACTCCCTCAGCACTAGATAACACAATTTTGCTGCCACCATCTGAGCTGGACTCCACCTCCAACCCAGCCAAGCTCACTTCCTGAGCTACACACATTTCTTCATCTTGGGTTAAGGCCCTTTTGGCCTCAGCCCTCTCGAGCTCCTCATCAAGCTCTCTCAGCCTCTGCTCACAAGCCAGAAGCCAGCCAACTTTTTCTGTTTCTTCCTCACTTTCAGAGAACTCCTCCTCCTCAGACTCAACTGGTAGTGTTGGCACCCAGCGGGGTAACTCATAATGAAATAGGGATGCCTCTAAACCCTCCCTGGACCTTCTCTTCACAGGCAGCCCCCTTTCCTTGCAGAACACACGTAGCTCCCGCATTGTGTAGATGAACATGTGCCAGAAGTCAAGTTCCATTTTGCAACAACTAACCAGAGTCTTAGTATCAAAAAATACTTCCAGGAGGACACCAGAAAACAGAAAAAACAGTATGTGGTTGCGTAATGATCTGCACTCACTAGTAGTGTACACCAATCACTGTATGTAAGTCACAGATGCAAGTCCAGGATCCTCACCGCTGACCACCAAAGTTAGAAATGGGGGTCTCTAGTTGGCAGAGGTAGGTACCTTTGTCCAAATAGGGGCCCTTGCTTCTAGTCAGGGTAAGGGGGATACACTCCTAAAATAACCCCTGCTCACCCCCTTGGTAGCTTGGCACGAGCAGACAGGCTTATCTCAGAGGCAGTGTGTAAAGCATTTGTCAACACATACAGTAACACAGTGAAAACACTACAAATGGACACCACACCGGTTTAGAAAAATAAGTAATCTTTAACTAAACTAACACCAGACCAAACGACAAAAATCCACAATACAGTGTCAAAAATAAGGCTCTTAAATGGTAGAAATAGTTCAGTTCAAGGCAAGTTGTAAATGTGACACTTTTCTCACAAAGTACCTTAGATGCGTCACGCAAAACAAACAAAAGGGTCGCAGGGAAGGTGATGCATCCATTCCTTGCGTCGGGGGAGGCGATGCGTCTGTTCCTTACTGCAGCGCAGGGGAGGCGATGCGTCTGTTCCTTACCGGAGAGGAGGGGCTGCGTCTGTTTCTTACTGCGGTCCGGTTACGATGCGACAAGATGGCGCCTCGATGCGTGGCGGCGATCCGGTGCGATGTGACAAAATGGCGGCTCGATGCGATGCGACCGTCCGGTACGATGCGTGATCTTTTGCAGCCGCACGGCAGGTGCTGCGACGGTTTTCTCGGCGATGCGTCAGGACCCGGTGTGGATGCGGCGCGCTTCTCCCTGGTTGCTCGGCGAGGCGTCGGAACCAAGTGCGGATGCAGCACGCTTCTTCCCCGTGGCTCAGCGATGCGTCAGGAATCGGTGCGGATGCGACACGCTTCTTCCTCGTTGCGTCGATCTTCCATCTCCCAGCGACAAACAGTCTCTAGAGGTCCTAAACAGCAGCAGGCACTCTTTGCAGGTTAGAATTCCCAGCAAGGAAATTCAGGGGAGCTGGTGGTGAAGTCTTTGTGTCCCTGAGACTTCAGAACAGGAGGCAAGCTCAGTTTCAAGCCCTTGGAGATCTTCCTCAAGATGACAAAGCAAACAGCAAAGTCCTTTTTCTCCTTTCCTTGGCAGCAAGCAGCCACTGCAGGCCAACCCCAAACAGCACAGGGGCAGTATTCCTCCTCAGCTTCTCCGGCTCTTCTCCTTGGCAAAGGTTTCTCTTGATTCCCAGAAGTGATCTAAAGTTCTGGGGTCTGGGTCCCCCTTTTTATACACACAAATTCTTTGTTCTCTGAAGGCAGAGAGTGTCTGTACCCAGCCAAAACCAGTTCTGTCCTCACTGGTGCAGCTTCCTGGCAGGAGGTGGAGACAGCATTGTTGAAAGCAGACCTGGCCCAGGCAGGTGAAAGGAAATCTCCTCCCCTACTCTAAATTCAACCCAGGTCCCATTCAGCCCAGCCCTGACTCATCAGACTGCCGGAGCCGCTGCCCTCCTCCAGCCCCTGTCATTCACAAGCCAGACATGCAATACACAAACCTGTACTAGGGTCTGACAAGTAAATCAAATAGCCAATCATGGAAACACTAATCCATAACACAATTTACAAAGAGAGCATATGCACTTTAGCACTGATCAGCAGTGGTAAAGTGCCCAGAGTCATAAAACCACCAACAACAGGTCAGACAAAATACAGGAGGAAGGCAAAAAGTCCTGGGATGACCCTGCAAAAAGGGCCAAGTCCAACATGTGTGTATTTGATGGGAGGTTAGGGTGGTAGTACAACACCGTGTGTCAAGAATGGGAGCTCAGTTCCCATGAACCAGAGAAAGCAAACTGGAGTGCAGGCCCTGTGTTGGGAGTGGGAGTCCAGGGCCTGTGTTGTCTGCCCTGGGTTGGAGATATGTGCCATGGGAGGGACCCAACGGCTTGTGCTTTGTGCCCCTTTATATACCTCCGTAAAAAATTGGTATGCAGAGATTTTCATTTTTGATTTGTGTTTTTGGATCATTGGAGAAGTAATTTAGCTTGGGTAGACATTGCTGATCCAGGCCTGACATTTTTAAAAACGGCGGGTGTGTTACAGTGATGATGTAATATTTCAGGAATCATGAGACCTACATACTTCATTTTGGCGTCCAAACATAGGTTTTGGGGCTCAAACAGTCTTATAGAGACACAAAATAACTCCTCAGAGCAACCCTTCCGCCATTTTTTAAAATGGCAGCTATAATAGAGGAAGAAGAGACATATATAGAAATGAAACAAATAATAATGGTTTTAATCCTTTTATGTATACACCAAACAATGTTTATGATCTGAATAAGAAAAAAATAATGCTTATCACTGCTGTTTTAGACACGTTTTCATACTTCACTTTATTTATTTGTTTCGGCAATCGCTCGTAGTACATTTGCAGAATGTTGAACATTTGAGAAGAGCATATTGACAGGGACATCTTTGTGTAGCACAGGTTTTGAAAGTACATGTACGTGTAAGTTCTGTGGGTAGAGGCTTTAGAAATTTTGTAGGTGTTAGCACCTCATCAATATGTCTCGACTTGTAGCGTTCTTAACGATTCTGGCGTGTTGGAAAGATTCTCGACTTTGGTTCTTGAGGGTTCTGGTCTGTCTGAGGTAAGGGCGACCCCTTCTAGTAGCCAAGGTATGGGAAGAAGAGTATGGGATCATGGGAAGGCAAAGATGGCCCCAAGAAGAAATGAAGAAAGAAATATATATCCAGTGAAAGGAAGGTAAGAATATAGTGCCCCAATGTGAAAATAGGAAGCCGCAGTTCCAAAACCGGAGCTGCGGCATTCCTGTCATGCAAATTGTCAGATAACGGGCCGCCGCATAGGTATGCGGCGTGCCCGACACAGAAAGAGAGCAGGCGCCGTGGGATGCACCCGAGATGCCAAAACGGCAACAGCGGGTCGCCGCGCAGCAGCGCGACGCGCCCGAAGAAAAGAGGAAGGTGCCGCGGTCTGTACCGCGGCCCGCGTGGAAGAAGCGGGCCGAATCATGGTCCGCGGTGCAACATATCTTCCCAACCAAATTTACACAGATCTTTCTCTACATATGCATGATCCAAAACATTTACACATCTTCTGATCAAGTAGAATGCTCTTTTAATGTGTCCACGCACAGAATAAGACATCGGTGGAAGATCACTTAGCGGGACTGATCTCTTGAACTCACTGTACCAAAGATCGTCAAATGTGTGACAGTCAGAACTCATTTTCCACACATGCACAAGGTATTTATCTACTTCTTTAAAGTCACATTCTTCTTCCGTCTTAGCAAATATTTTTAGAAACTTCACAGGTTCAACAGTTAAAGCTCCAAGCTTTATTCCAATTTTGCTCATAATGTCATCACCTGTGAGAAAATGTGCCTTGATAAGAAGACTGAAGCAAACACAAGGAGATGATGGACGGAGCGCTGAAACTTTTCAGACACTCACCCCCAGTCACAGATCTGGATTGAATCCATCAACATTCTTTAGCTCACTTCGCCACCCCAGTTCAGACACAGCTATATGCAAATCAGTCTTGGCCCTGTGCCTCATGGGAACAGTCCAGCCCGAACTGCCAAGCCATTTCTTCCCTGGACCGGAAACAAGCATCATTATCTCCTTGTGTTTGCTTTGATAAGAAGACTGGGCATCTTTGGGTCAAGGTTCTTGTACAGAATATGAAGCGGGATTAAGTGTCTTTTCTCGCCTGTTCCATAACGTATCCATAACTCTGACAATCCTTGATTTATGAGCATTGCAACAAATCTAAGTAGCACAATGTTAACATCAGTGTCATTTGACAGTACAATGACTCGATTGGAACCATTTCAAACAGCCTACTCAACATGTGGCACAACACGAAGGTCAACTTCCTCCAATTTGCTGTTAAGTTCTTGAACAATATGGCCCGTACCGTTTTAATATATCTCTGCAGGCACCAACTCCTCACTGACAATCATTCCACTTGCAATAAATGGAAATTCAGTGTTCACTGAAGCATCAGCAATGTTTTGGCAAGTTAACATCTCACAGTTCAGCTTGTTTGATGTTGATGACCAGAATGTATCAAGTTGCACAGGTATAGGTCTCCAATTTTTGATGCCAGCAAGGTCAATTGTTTCACTTGGAGACATTCGTCTGATTCTCTCACGTTTATTGTCAGATAGTTCAAGATAACTGTCAAAGACAATGTGCAGTTCTTGCAAAGTGCACACTGACTTTGATATCTATAAAACAGTCTGAACGACCTCTGCAATGTTTTGCATGGATGAAATCTTGACCATTCGCAATTCTGACATATAGCCCACAACAACAGCAGTTTTCAATGAGGACACCTCTTCGAATTGAAATTCTTCAGGTGAAAGATTTTTTGAGCTCTTGTACGAGTTTGTGCTTCACTGGTTTGGTTCCAGCATCTCCATCAAATAATAACATTTGTTGGAAGAAGATCATGTGACAGAATGTCCTTGATAAATGCACCCTTTCTTTTGCTACATCCGTCTCTCTATGTGCTTGCAAACGTTGTTTTTTGTAACCTGTTTTGTATTGGCCGGTTGGACGAAACTCTTACTATGGCAATTAAAGCGTGGAAGTTTACCTTTAGTGATTATGTGTATTGCTTCGCCCTCCCAAATAATAGAAAATACAGCACCCCCACACGGAGGCACACACAAGGCAAAGCAATAAAAATTATCGGAAAGGGTTTTCACTCTCATAAAATGAGGCACATCAAAGTCAGTTTTCAGAATAAAGCATGGCGTTTTATTTGTGCAACACTCTCTAACAAAAAGGCTTTCCCAGATGTCAAATGAAAACAGCATATATATATATATTTATATATATATATATATATATATATATATATATATATATATATATATATTCCTGCTACAGAGTACAAAAGCACAGCACTCACGGGAAACTGCTAAACCCAGATTTTATTCGGGTTCGCCAAGCACAAATAGACGCGTTTCGGCGACTGCCTTTGTCAATATTACACGGCAGCCCGAGACAGCGTTATTTAAATAAACACATAAACAGTTCATTGGTGGGTCAGATGCAACCAAAATAAATGAAGGACTGTTACAATGAACCTAAAGGAAAAGAAACCATTTCGGCCATCTTTGAACATGCAACTTAAAATCATTAATGCATGTCTATACAGGTAAATGATTCTAATCAACTATACATATGTACATAAATATATACAAATATTCATTAATTCATATCTTGCCTTGAATAGGCTATCACTGTAAACAAGTCCATACCTCATAATTAGGTCATTATTTGCAATGGTACAAATAGAACATAATTTCGCCCTGAATGGGCTATTGAATCCACTACCTGATTGATACAATACCAAATCATTCCATTATAATAGTCCATATAATACCAACTTATTCACCCATCACCAGAACCAGAGAAACAAGATAAAAATCCAGAATCCTAAATGTATTGGGAGATCCCTCCAAACAAAACTGGATAGAACAACCCAAAAATTATTATATCTAGAAACAGAGATACCACTCATGGCTTACCTCAAAAAACCAAAGAAGCAAAAAGAAAAAGAAATCTATTTGCTTCACTACAGCACTCTTTACATCATATATGTGCAAAAACCAGAATCCGTTGATTTCATTACTTACAGTTATTTACAATTATATACAGTTATTCACAGATGCACAGCCAATTCCTCTCCACCATTGAGTCCCTGAGGTATTTTAGTCTGAATGTCAATGATATACCTGGACTCAAGTCTACGGAGTTTAAGTTGTCTATCACCTCCTCTTATAGTTCCTGGCACATGATCCAAACAGAAATAGCGCAACAGATCCCTGTTACTACTATGATGGCTTTCAAAATGGCGGGCCACCGGATAAGTTACATCCTTGGTGGCGATCGCTCTCATGTGCTCTAAGATCCTGATTTTGGTAGGGTGTATAGTACTTCCAATATACCGAAGCCCACACGGACATACTAGACAGTACACCGTGTGGCTGGTATTGCAATTCATAAATTTTTCAATTTTTTTAGGAGTCTTTATACCTGGTACTTCATATGTCAGGACCTTATGGCTGCTTTTACACGCCTTGCACTTTTTGCAAGGATGAAAGCCTTTGATCTGATTGAAACATGAATCACTTCTTCCTTGGGAATAGTGACTCTGTACCAATTGATCTTTTAAAGATCTGGCTTTTCTGAATGACAGCTGGGGAGCTCTGGCCAGATCCTCCCCAATGACTGGATCAGATTTTTAAAATATGCCAGTTCTTTCTTAGTATTTGTCTCAGATCATTTGAATTGCTGGAGAAGTTGGTAATCATCCTACAAGCTGTAGTTTGAGATGATCTGGCTTGCTCTTTCCTCTGTTTAGTTCTCGATATGTCATGTATCAGTTTCGTTCTATCTTTCGTGTCTACCTTATTTTTGGCACTGAGTAGAACTTCACTAGAGTATCCTCGTGTGTTGAATCTGGCTGTGCTTTCATTAGCTGCTGCTTGAAAGTCACACTCTCTGGTGCAATTCCTCTTTATCCTCAGCAGCTCGCCATATGGGATGCTATGGATTAGTTTATCCATATGACAGCTGCTGGAATGCAAAACGGAATTACCTGCCGTAGGCTTCCGATGTAAAACTGTACACAATCTATCTTCTGAAACAAAAACCCGCAAATCCAGAAAGTTAACTGAGGTCTTACTTATTTCTCCACTGAACTTGAGATTGAGATTATTAATGTTCAGAACATTGACGTATTCTACAGCTGACTCAATTGTGCCGTTGTATATGATGAACAAGTCATCAATATACCGGTTCCAGCTGACCAATTTATCGGTCCATACATCATTGGCATCCGACCAGGCCACCTGCCTCTCCCACCAGCCTACGAAAAGATTCGCATAGCTGGGGGCGAAGCAGGTGCCCATGGCCGTGCCTTGCATCTGTCTGAACAATTGCTCCTGAAAAAGGAAAATGTTATTAGTCAAACAATACTTGACAAATTCCAGAATCATACAATTATGTTCCATATATTTTATGGAGCGTCCTTTTAAAAAGTATTCGATAGCTTCCAAGCCCTTACTGTGTTGAATACTTGTGTATAGACTGGAAATGTCTAAGGTGATCATGACAAAATTAGGTTCCCAGGTGATACCTTCAATCATTTTTAAAAAGTCTTTAGTGTCTTGGATATAGGAGTTCAATTCAATAACAAAATCAAACAGAAAGAAATCAATAAACGTGGACATATTTTCCGTTAAACACCCCTTCGAAGACACAATCGGACGACCAGGGGGTTCATACTGTCTTTATGCAGTTTTGGGAGGTGATAAAAAGTCGGAATGACTGGATGTTTGCAGTCTAGATACTTAAATTCGTTTATGTCCAACATACCTTTCTGCTTCCATTTACTTATAATATATATATATATATATATATGCAATAATAACACACTTATAAGTAAGCAAATGCAACTGTTAAATGCATGGAATAAAATACAAGCAGATGATAATACTGGACGTCCACTGCAAGAAATCAGAAAGATATATACACCAAATACATCAGATGATTATAACCACTGGGGACCTGAATGTTCACACAGACACACTCACACATTACAATGTCAATAATCAAAAGAAAAAACCTCACCGATCGCTTTCTCTCTGTATTCTTGCCAACTCGGCTGGAGGAGCCCATGACAGCCAGGCAGAAGCTTCGATCGGGACCCTGAAAAGTTCCCTACGGCAACACATCTGTTCCACAGCGAGCTCCCGTCTGAGCACCAAGATTTCCCGCCTTTAATACCTTTTACTCAACCTGAGGAGAAGGTTCTAGAAACCTCGCCCCCTTTCTTCTGTTACGAAAACCGAGCTGACCATACATGTGTCAGGGTCAAGAGAGAAGCTGGCCAGGCCCCTGTATTTTGACTCAGAGACAGAGCTGTACATTTCACACATTTCTCTGGCAACAACAATCTCTGCTCTGAAAGGTATCAAGCGCGCTTCCCACACATTATCTCAGTGAAGCTTATGAAAGTCTTCTAAAGTACAGACAACAATCTCCAAAAATACAGAAAACAACCTTGAACGTAAAATAGCCTAAACAACTTGAGTGATCTGGGGGCCTGCCTGTGTGCGCAAAGCTCAAGCTAGACGGAGTCAGAATTCAAGATGGCATGAGGGCATGTCAAAGTCAGTAGTAAGTACTTCATAAAACTTCCCAATGTACAACACAATGCACATTTATGCACCACTGCCTATAGCACTACACACTTCATCTCCCAATGTACAACATAATGCACATTTGAGCACCACTGCATATAAAACTACACTCTGAGACTGAGAAGTACATTTCATACCTCTCTCTCTTTCATTCTCTCTCTCATTCTCTCTCTCATGCTTTCAAATGCACATCCCACACGTTCTGTTCCTGGCAGGGTTGTAAAAAGCAAACACTCCCCCTCTGCAGCTACAAGAAGACATGAAAGAAATCTTCAAGGAAAAAAAGCACCTGCGGGAAACATGATGTCGTACATTCAACAAAACACCTAAAGTCAATTAAAACAATGGTAGTCAAAAGTCATCACGTGGTCCTAATACATGGGAGTGCCTCTGACACTACATTATGTCAAACAGCTATTTCTCTTTCAATACAAATCTCTCCTGCTTCAGACCTGCGTATTGTTGGAGGGAGCGTTTTAGGGGGCTAGGGGGGGGGCTAGGGGGCACCCTTGCCAGCTGTTCGAGGGAGTGGTTTAGGGACAAAAGGGCAGCTTAACTTGAGGCAGGGTGCGCAGGAACGCTCTTACTAAAATGAAGGAAACAGATGTGTGAGCCATGGAAACCAAGCCAAAAGGTTTAACAGATTTATTTAGAAGGTGCAACTTCAAGAAAAAGGCATTTAAAATACAGAATACAAAATATAGTGACCTCGCATTCATAGAGAGTCTTACCAAACAGAAGGCATTATTACATAATTCTCAATAGGACTCAGAAGGCATTGAAATCGTTTGAAGAGAGACACTTCAGAAAACCTCAAAGACACATTTATAAATGCACTATGAAAAACATCATTTAAATCAAGGAAAATGTTCTCAGAATGCAAAACACAGTTGATCTAAAATGCAGAGAATACTCACGTTTAAACCTAAAAGAAAGCAGCCTTGCAAATGTAATATAAGCATTAAATTCTCAATAAGAAAACACCAATATAGAGACAAAATAGCATATACAGCAATTATATTGGCAAATTAAATTGTATCTTAATAAAACAAAAAACAAGAGCTCTTGGGGAAAACCCAAACCCGCCTGCCATCCTACCAACAGATGGGTGGGGTAGTCCGACGAGAACTCCGTGGACTCGTCTTTTATACCTTTTAGTGCTGGGAACTGAAGCAGAAGTGCTTATTCTAACGTCAGCCCTACCTACGTCACTTATAGCCACAGTTCGCACATTTATCAGACGTGTCGTGCTTCTTCAGTTAAATGCGGAACATAGACTAGGTGAAAGGTTATGTTCTCAGACCAAGCGCTCGTCGTAAATTGCATAGGGCAAGCAGAAAATATGTAATGTAAGGAATAAAATATATAGCAATGTCCTGGTTGCCACATTCATCACCCCGGCCTGACGTCTTTGTGGTGGGAAGTTCTCTATTCTCATGTTCAGACCCAGGATGTGGTGTGCTATTTGTCGACAGGACAGAGGAAGGGACAGTGAACTTTGAGACACACGGGTAGGGTGGGGGCTATCCAGTCAGGAGCAGAAGAGCCTCGCAGAGAGAAGCTGGCTGAGATTTTTAGTCAGACAGGCTTAGAGCCTGCTGCTCAGAAAAATGGCAGAACTCTGGTCAATTTAACAAAAGGCCTGCAGAAAGACCGCAGGGCCTACCTAGGGGTTCATACTCACTGAGTGACTAGGATGGCCCTGGGCATTTGTTATATGGTAAAACCAGACCCTCAGGTCAAGTTAACACGGACTACAAATTAGGCTGGCAGGGCCTATGTAAGGGGTTCATACTTCAGGTGTGGGCCGAACAGGCCTGGGGGTCTTATATGATAAAAATGGACCCTGCCTCATCCCCTCCTCTTGTTCATTCTTTGAACAAAATCCTTATAGCAGACATTACAGGCTTTTCAGGTATTTGGTAATGGTAGCGGGCTGCATTTAGTGTAGTCCTACTATTGTTACTTCTACAACTTCTGTAAGTGCTAAGTTATGCACATTCCCTGTTCTATCCTTGCTCTCCCTTTGCCAATTATGCTTTTCTCAGGAGGTGCAACTGCTACGGACATGGTGTGCTGACTGAAGAGCATATTGTACATTAGGACACAACCCACGTATTTAGAGACAGGTATGACATTGTAACACATGCTGTTTTCTGTGTCGGTAGGCCGGTGTGTGCAAACATAACATCCTGCCCTGTCAACTGTCCCCCTGTCCCATCTTTATCAATGGCTATTTATTCAATTTGGTACAATTTCTCTGTGTCATTTTAGCAGTATCTCGGGTATAACACTTTGATCACAATACACTATAAGGAGCTTAGTCACTATAGCAATGGGGGTCAATGCTGCTAGTAGCACTCATGGTCATTTTCTCTAATTGTTCTGAAAGTTTTGAGCAAGTCTTGAGGCATTGTTCCAATCGTTGGTACGTGTGGCTAGTGTGACTAGTTGGAAGAATGTCTTATCTTCTGCTGTACTTTTACTCTTTTCAAAAAAGTCTGCTGTGGAATAATGTAGAGCCTCAGAGATAATACCTGTAAACAGAAAAGGTAACCGTTGGTGCCTGTCTTCAAGTAATTCGAGAGGTTACAAGCACTTCTATTACTTAGGCACATTCAATATGAAGAAAACAAAGTGATGAGGAAGGTAAAGATGTCTCGTTGTCACAGGTTGTAGACTGAGGGGTTGGGGCATTGATGTTACCAGACGCTCTTAGTTGATGTATTGTTAGGGTCCGCTTACACACTCTTCCTTTCTCTGCTGTGCAGCACTTGCAACCCTTCAGGATAAGCTTGGGATACCATTCCCACTTGGTTGTTTCCGTGGAACACATGTAGTTTCTGTGTGGCTCCTTGCCCCTTTCACAACCCCTCAATGACATGTGAGATGAACGCCGGTCCATTGTCAGAAGCCAAAAGCATAGGTACTTTAAAGCGCGATATGAACTCTTTCAGGAGGCATTTGGCAATAGTTTGTGTATTGCTGTTCTTGAATTGGCAGGCCTCAGTCCATTTGCCGATCATGCACACAATAACCAACACGTACTTGTAGTCTGAGGG